>CM024573.1:41408828-42008828 GCA_014182395.1 Eucalyptus sp. ANBG9806169 | reverse complement strand
GTTCAAGTTTTTCCATCCTGGAGCTGATTTTTTCTTTTTATAGATGGCAGAGCTCCATGTTGATACTTATTATTTGATGTCAATGATGCTACCTAGAATCAGCATCTCTGTAATAGAGCCTTTGTATGATTAAATGTGGAAACATCTTGCTAGTCTGGTTTTTGCGAATCTACTATATCTCGTGTTCTTTATTTAATGCCACTTGTGTAAGTCCTTTTTTTTTTTTTGTGGGGGGGGATGTGAACTTTTTCACCTTTTTTATGAAAGAAAGGATTGAATTGCTCATCTGCAGCTTGAGCAAGCTCAAATGTACAATGCACTTGAGATCTGATTCTTTCATAATGAAAGTTTGAGAATGGCTGAATATGTTTGATAGCTTCTCTCTTGTGAAACTTTTAGTGTGATTACTGCTCTGGTATCCTGCTGCTCTGTCATGCAAGATTTTGCAGGTTAAGTCACTGCATAGCTTAAGGGGGAGTTTTTAATTTGATATTGTTGTTTGATAATGTTTCAGCATGTGATAAGTTTCATACAATATGCTGATTTAGTTGCCCAACTTTTGCAGTGATCGAGACATCCTAAGGTCCAACCAGGCACTGAGGATTATCTCTAATTTAGTTGCAGCTGGAGCCATTCATTCCAAGGGGCTAAATGATGAACTACTTGCTGAAGTTCTTGAATTCACAGCAACTGTAGTTAGCTTGACATCAGTTGATCTTAATGATTCAGTAACAAAGGTTGATCAGTGCTCAAATTTATACGGATTTTGTGCCACACTTAATCAAACACATGCTTTGTCTCTTGATGAAAACAGTTACCATAATTGACGTGATGACAAAAGTTGTCTCTCCATTTTGACTGAACCTCAAACATCCGCCCAACAAACCCCTTGATGATTTTTTCTTCTTAGCTCTTGAAATGAGTGCAATTTTCCTTTGGATGATTCATGCAGTGAAATGCGCAAAATATGTACTTCCATTCTTCATCTTTAATTTCTTTTCCTGCTTTCCTTCGTAATTATACTGATGGTTTGGTCAAATTCTTCAACAATTAATTTTAGTCCTTTTGTTTCGATCCTGAGTGAGCAGCAATGCTCTTGTTACTTTTTTCTTTTGCTAAATTCATCAATTACACATGAGTATCCACTTTTATGTCTGTCAATGGTTTTTTTTCTGAGTGATTTAGTCAAATGTAGAGTATTCACTTCTATGTCTTACCTTTCAGGGTTTGGCAATTATCAAAGTATTGGTCGACCAATCTGGAAATACGGTTACAAATTCATACTTTAAGCACTGGGTCACCTTAGTTAATATCTTCTCACAGGTACTTTTTTTATTGGCATTTCTGAATTGTAACCAGAGTGCAGACTGCAAGCTGCCATATTATGGTGTTGAATATGTAGGTTGTTCGACGCAATGAAGATGCATCTGGAAAAATTTTGAATGAGGCCATCGGTTGCATTTCAGTCGAGTTATCTAAAGTGGCTTATTCTCTTAAAGCATCTTCAGATATCAACAATGATGCAGAATATGTGCCCTCTGTTGTGTTTGAAACTGTGAAAGATATAGTGGATCATGCCAAAGCTTCTGGACTAGTGGAAAAGCTCTGTCTCTGCTTAGAAATTGCCGGTTCAAGTCTATCCTCAGGGTCCCCAAATTTGTTGCGAGCTGTCTCTGAAGGATGCAAGGCCCTGTGGTCATTGATTGATGCCCTCGAAACCCTATTTACAAAGGAAAATGCTTATTTGTATCCTTTGGATGCTGTACGGAGTCCTTCTTTGCTCCGGCTCGACATCAAAGAGAGCGAACAAGGTTTGTTGGTTGGAAAGGAATCTACAAGAATCATCGATACAGTGACAAGGGCATTCCTCAAGTCAAAGTCTGTACAGATTTCGATATATCATTCACTTCATCAGCGTCTTGAGACTGCAGCTTTGGCTGTTATTCAGGTGCTTGTCTCCTGACCTAAACTATATTTTCTTAAATAGTGGTATACATGCCCTTCTTTGTCATTTTTATTCACAATGATTAATTGAGGAAAGTTGCTTATATGAGATTTTTAGGCCTTAATGAATTGTTGCAAACTTTTAGCTCATACTCTCTCTCAAAGATTATATAGGTAAAAGGTCATTTTGTGTTAAATGTGTTTCAGCTGTTATCAAGGTGTTGCCTGCAGAACAGAATCATTCCAAATCTTCTATGTGGCTTGCCCAGCTCCTTACCAGTCACCACTGTTGTTAGTGGTGGTGAAGACGGTACTATTATTTCGGAGATATTCTCCCTCTTAGGCCTCTGTGCTTCATGTTCAAGCAAAAATGACCAAACAGGGGAAACAAAGAATTTGAAGAACAAATTAAATAATCCTACTGCTATGGTTCAGCAGGCATGCCTTATCTTGGCCATGGTAGCACAATGTTTGAAGATGTCTGGAAGAAATTCTGCAGTGTCTATTCTGACATCATCTTCCAAAAAGCAAGCTTCTCGACTCACAGTTCTTGCGAGTTATTTTTCTTCTGACGAAGGGGTGAGAAGTAAATGCCAAATGCATTCTGCATCAGCCATGTTGGCTTTTGCTTCCATCCTATCTCTTGAAACTGCAAATTCCGACTCCTCGGTCTCCAAGATTGCTGCACCTTTGATCCCCCAGACATCTGTACTCTGTAACTATCTCAACACATCCCAGGTGAATAAACAGGGAGGGGTTGATGAAATGCTATCATATTGGCATTGCATCAAAGATGGATTTGTTGGTCTGCTGGAAATGACATTAAAGTGGAGAGAACAGTTATCTGCTCGCCATTTGTGTTCAGATGGTATTCATATACTTCTTCTCAATTTGTTAGGTAACAAATATTCAAATGCACCTGATGGAAAAGTTGATAATGCAAACGATGGAGTTGGGTTGTCCCCAATCGGAGTTTTATGGACGATCTCCTCAGTATTTCACTGTCTTTGGAGTGGAGCTCCAATATTTCGCCAGATTTTGCTTAGATCCGAGTTCGTCAATGTCATCTTGAATTTAGTATCTGATGCTCATGTTCAACTTGTGAGGTGCTGGAGTGGGCCTGGGGGAGGGAAGGATGGTGTGAGAGATTTAATTAATGTGGTAATTGATCTATTGGCCTTTCCTTTTGTTGTTGTTCAATATACTCCCACATTGGCATCAGCCACTGCTTCCATAAACAGTGGATCCCTCCTCAATATGGGGTTACCTGGAGGGAGAAAATACACAGAAGACAAAGAAATGGCAAAGGCAATAGAAGAGGACATGGGAAAGTATATTAAGATCCTTCTAGAGGTCTCTCTCTCTCTTCCTTCAACACATGCATGCACTAAGAAATATTTTATCCTTTACATTGTGTAAAACACAACGAATTTGTTCTTATGAAATTAGATTCTCTATGTAAGGAGAGTCGTATACGCTTGAGTATTTTTGTTCTGAAGTACAGAGCGGCATTTTCTACAACATTGCTTATTACACCTGGATAGCTATATAATTATGAGAAATTATAGTTCCTAGTGGTGTTTGTGGAATACTGAAAGTATGAGAAAGACCTGTGACAATACACATTCTTCTGTGTCGCAGGTTGGTGTGCCTGGTATCATCCTGCGTTGCTTGGAGCATCTTGGGCTGAAAGATTCTGGAAAACCAGTTGCCTTTATTGCTAAAATGATAGGTCATAGACCACTTGCTATCCAGTTTGTGAGCAAGGGCTTGCTAAATCCAAACAGGATGAGAATATTACTTAGTGCCTCAAGTCCAAAAGAGGTCGTACTGGATGTTTTGATGATATTATCTGATTTGGCGCGGATGGATAAGGTCAGGTTCCGATTCCTGATTGTTTAATTGCTGCAAGTTCACTTGGAATCTGAACATGGATTCCATCATTGTGGTTATCTTGTTGTAGCACACAAAAATAATGCTAAGGGTTGGCTCTGCTGCCACTAGGAAATCATGATGCCCACTTTTGCACCTAAATCATAACGTGCTAGAATTCGTTGCTCTGCACAAGTACACAGAATGGCCTTTGTCTCTGTAGAGTACATTAGCATGTCATTTCATGATACATCTCTGCATGCTTAGGGATCAATTTGCTGCGGAAATGCCTGATGCCTGCTTGGTTCTTCCACCAGTCCCAGCATAAAAAGTTCTCCACGTATCTCTTGGTTGGCTGTTTTAATTTGTTCTGCTTTCTGTCTCTCTGTGATGGACATTATTTTAGTCCTGATTTAAAGATGTGTAGTTGTGCCCCTTTCATTTTCTGGCCTAGCAAATGTTTGTATGAGTCCTTTGGGCTGGGAATTTCTCCAGATACGTGTTAATTGGCAGAAGTTTAAGGAAAGTATATTATTTGGGGTAACCTATGCCAGTGGATTAGGTTGGTGCCAAGTTGGATCATTCAGGAGGGTGAAGACAGTATAGAAATTCAAAGATTGAATTAAACTTGACCTGGTAATTGCAAGAGCACACTGAAACTCTTTATATATGATCATTATTTGGACTCTAGTGTGGAGAGTTGTCATTGTCATCCTGAAGGATGTCAATCGATCGCCATACTGTCTCAAGCCATGCTCATTCTTCCTTATGTCTTCCAGGACACTTCCATCTATGTCATACGCTCAAATATTATTGCTTTTGTAGATTTATCTGCAGTTTTGTATACTCTAATTTTCTTCCTACGCAAATACTCATTGGTAATATATAGCCATAAAGAAAGTGCAAATCTGTATTCATGATGGAATAGGCTTGGATTGGGGTACCCTTCTGTGTCTGATTCCTTTTGCTTGGCATCACCACCAGAAGCGAAGCATGGGCAGTAACCGATAGAATAGTAGTAAATATTTTATTTCTAATTCCATTTTTTTTTGTGGAAAATGAATGATTTGGAAAATATTTTTCTAAAAATGATTGTTTGTATTTTTTAATTAATTAATTAATGAAAAATATTTTCATTATTGACAAGAATTTTTTGTCTAAACATATTTGTGGACGATGAATAGGTTCTTTGTTCATTTACTTTTGTAATTAATACAATTGATTATTTTTAGGAAAATATTTTTCAAATCATTCATTTTTTGTGAAAGAAGAACGGAACCTAAGCATAGTCCTATTTTTCGCTTAATTATAATTTATTTTGAGGACATCTTTGACTTATCAATACTATTTTCACTCTATTCAAAATTTTAATTTGTCTAACATAACATAAGAAAGAAGAGCGATCAATTCATTACTATATGGTTCTTTTCTCACAAATATGGGGCTCTAGTGTACAAGCTTAAGCATATTGATCTTATTTGCCTTTTCACAACCGAAACTTTGCAGGCTTTCTATGAGTACATCAATGGAGCTGCTATCCTGGAAAATATGAAGGAATTTCTTAACCATGAAGATTCAAATATTCGTGCAAAGGCTTGTTGTGCTCTCGGTAACCTGTGTCGTCACAGCGCCTACTTTTATAATGTGCTAGTAAGTAGTGTCTTTTGATGGTTTATGATGAACTAACAAATGAGATCTAGTTTTCTCTGACTTCTGTACAAGTTTTTCTCTGTGAGCTCTTAAAGCAATGTCAATTGAATCACTGCTCCGTACTTTTGAGTAGGCAAGACACCATATAGTTGATCTCCTCATTGACCGCTGCTCTGATCCAGACAGACGAACAAGAAAATTTGCTTGCTTTGCTGTAAGAGAATTTGCTTGCTTTGTGAAACACTTAATCTGCTCGCCCCACTGATTGTCTTTGAATGTTCTCCTTCTAGATTGGAAATGCAGCATATCACAATGATATGTTGTATGAAGAGCTCAGGAGGTCCATACCTCAGCTAGCAGCCGTATTGCTTTCCACAGATGAGGACAAGACCAAAGCAAATGCTGCCGGTGCCTTAAGCAACCTTGTTCGCAACTCAAACAAACTGTGTGAAGACATAGTGGATAAGGGAGCCATGCAGGTATGCACATCCTTTGCTTCTATTGGCATGAATATTGCCGAAACAATGTAGCAGAAGATATCTTCCAGTACTGAAGTTGTCAACTAGTCATTGCAGAAATGTTTCGAAAAAAAACCTACTTCTCTATTATTTGGCTTTGTTCTATCTGCTGTGGCTTGACGTGGATAGAAATAACAAAAGCATTGGTTTGCTTAAGTAGCACCAGAATCACGATCTGGTACCATTATCAGAAAGCTGTTCTCTGCTGCCCAGCTAAATTTGTTAGTTTATTTTGATATAATGTAATGAAGTGAAGAAATTAGCATAGAACCGTAATGTAGTTCTTTGCTACTGTTGTACGACAATGTTTGTTTCCTGAGCAAACAGAACTCTTAATACTGTTTCCCGTACTGTAGGCTTTGCTGAAGTTGGTGGCCGACTGCTCAGCTGTGGCCCTGAATCCAAGTCGAAAAGATGCGGCCAACGAGTCGCCTTTGAAAATAGCTCTTTTCTCACTAGCGAAGATGTGTGCGCACCAGCCGTGCAGACAGTATCTCGTTTCTTCGGAGCTTTTCCCAATAATTGGAAGGCTACGCCAATCCCCAGAATCCACGATTGCCACTTATGCATCTAACATCATGAGCAAAGTTGCCAACGGTTGAAACTTCAAGCTACAATGATAATAGCTTAGAGATGCCAACCTCTGATTATAACGATTTCGTCTTTCTTTCTCAGAAAGTTATTTTGGCAGTTGTGATGGCGGGTGGGATTGGGGTGTTTTGCTATGTCAGCAACACCAGCCTGTTACATGTAACGTGTTTGCGACATTATTCCTCATGTATATAAGCTATAAGCTTCTTAGTTCGTATCCTATCTCCTCCACATTGTCTTTGCTTCAGTAATTCTTTTTCCCCTTTTCTTCAAGGACTATAAGGAGGAGATATATGTTGGATTGAAAAGTCAGTCAATTTGCAAATGAATTTATTTGGGAACACCCCAAATCCCCGATGACTTTTTGATCGCTTCAAATCAGATTCGCCCAAAGCAAGTCTCATTGTATATTTGATTATGTAGGGATCGAACAATTACATTTGATTTTGTCATTGCTTAAATTGACTTATTATTGGGTGACTTTATACTGCAACTTTGTAACTCTTTGACGGAACAATAGAGCATGAGTTTATAGAATTGCGCTTGGATTGGGGGAACTAGAATTCTTTGTTCGAGTCATGTAGCATCCTCCTTATTAAGTCTAGAAGAATTATATATCTTGATAGCCAGCGCTTCTTAACAAAAAGGGTTATGAAAGATGATATCTGGACAAAGCATTTAGAATATTTAAGGGGGCGCTGAAATGAGACTTTTGATATTAATTTGAAATAAAAAGATTTTCTACAAAGAGTTCATATATTTATTATAATGGTACGCTCATAATTTCTAATCTTAAGAAATCAATTGGCATTATTGAATCAACTTCTAATTATCTTGCTAGCATTTAAACAAAAAAAAAAAAAAAAAAAAAAAAAATTAAAAGAATAACTCTATTTAAATAGAAGATTCTTATTTTCGTTTTTGACATGTTCCGCTAGGATTATATGTAGAGTAACTAGACTTGAGTGAACCGACCAAAAAAAAGAAAAAAGAAAAAAGACTTCAACGGCTATATTTTCAAATAGCCGTTGGAAGCGTCCGCAAGGGCTCGACACGCCGCCTGGATTTTGGACGAGGATCGGGAAGAAAAACCCTAGTTCGTCTTCACCGATCAATTCGTATATAGACCCCCCTTCATCTGCCCCACAATTCACCCAATATCATCTCTCTCTCTCTCTCTCTCTCTCTCTCTCTCTCTCTGTGATTGCCTGCGGAGACGCACGGATCAGCTCTCTGCAGGCGCTTGAATTGTGAAGCGCACTCTCTGGGGCAAACTCAAATCCTCTTGAGGAAAAACCCTAGTTTCCATTAATCGCATTTTGCCAGGGCTCTTGCAAAGATCTCGCGTCTGCGTGCCTCTTTACTTAAAGATCTGATTTTTGTCTCGAATCACCTTGTTTGTGTTGCAGGGTTCCTTCTTTTATTTTTATTTTCTTGCGAGGTTTCTATCTCTCGCTCCATTCGCAAGTACTTTCCCTTCGCCACCATTACGTAACTCGAATAGCCGGATCTTCGTTTTCGTTTTTATTTCCCCGTTAATTTTCTGCATATCACCTTTCTTGTGCTTCCCCTTTTTTGGTGTTTGTGTAGTATGGATGCAGGATCTGCGCACTCTTCATCGAATATGAAGACGCAATCCCGTTCCCCGCTTCAAGAACAGTTTCTGCAGAGGAGGAATTCTCGCGAAAACGTAAGGAAGATACATTCATCTTCATGTGCAAATCATAATCATACGTTCAAATGACATTTTGAGGTTTTTGTGTGTCGGAGTAATCGATTTTAAGAATGAGCCCTGATCTTTTTCGTTATTAGTCTACATATTTGATCAGGAATCGTTGATAAAGTTTTGTTCTTTCATTGTGACATCAGCTGGACAGATTTATACCCAATCGCTCAGCCATGGATTTCGATTATGCGCACTACATGCTGACCGAAGGGAGGAAGGGGAAGGAGAATCCGGCGGTGAGTTCCCCGTCAAGAGAAGCCTACCGGAAGCAACTGGCGGAAACGCTCAACATGAACCGGACTCGAATCCTCGCTTTCAAGAACAAACCCCCAACCCCCGTGGAGTTGATTCCGCATGAACTCACTTCTGCTCAGCCAGCCAAGCCAACAAAAACCCGCCGATACATTCCTCAGGTGAGAATACTTTTTTTAATTTTTGGTATCTTTGTCATCTGTTTCTCATGAGGTGGCCCTCAAGCTTAACATCGCTGATCTCATTAACAGACCTCGGAGAGGACACTGGATGCTCCTGAACTTTTGGACGACTACTACCTCAACTTGTTGGACTGGGGAAGCAGCAATGTACTTTCAATTGCTTTAGGGAATACAGTTTATCTCTGGAATGCTTCGGATGGCTCTACCTCAGAACTTGTCACGATTGACGACGAAATTGGCCCTGTAACCAGTGTCAGCTGGGCCCCAGATGGTCGCCACATTGCCGTCGGCTTGAACAATTCTGATGTACAGCTATGGGATTCTGCTGATAATAGACTGGTCAGTGTTCTTCTCACCATGAAATTTTGTATGTGTAATCACCTCATGAAACCTGCCTGATTAGTTGTTGTCCCAATTTGGTTGGAATTTATTGCAGCTAAGGACTTTGAGAGGCGGCCACAGATCTCGGGTTGGGTCTCTGGCATGGAACAATCACATCCTTACAACGGGAGGAATGGATGGACAGATCGTCAATAATGATGTGAGAGTGAGATCTCACATTGTCGACACCTACAGGGGTCACACCCAGGAGGTTTGTGGGTTGAAATGGTCAGCATCAGGGCAACAATTAGCTAGTGGAGGGAACGATAACATCCTCCACATCTGGGACAGGTCCATGGCATCTTCCAATTCACCCACCCAGTGGCTTCACCGCCTCGAAGAGCACACAGCCGCTGTTAAAGCCCTTGCCTGGTGTCCTTTCCAGGGGAATTTGCTGGCTTCCGGTGGAGGTGGAGGTGATCGGACCATTAAGTTTTGGAACACCCACACTGGTGCGTGCTTGAACTCTGTGGATACCGGTTCCCAGGTCTGTGCTCTGCTATGGAACAAGAACGAGAGAGAGTTGCTTAGCTCTCATGGATTCACTCAGAATCAGCTCACCCTTTGGAAGTACCCTTCAATGGTAAAGATTGCAGAGCTGACTGGTCATACTTCCAGAGTGCTTTTCATGGCCCAGGTACCTTGCAAATTCTACTTTCTGGCTCATAGAAATTGCATTTCTGCATTCACTACTTTTCTGATAAGATTTTAGATCCTCAATTATTAACATTTTCTCTTTCCTGTCAGAGTCCGGATGGTTGCACTGTAGCATCAGCGGCAGGGGATGAAACACTGAGGTTTTGGAATGTGTTTGGTGTTCCGGAAGTGGCTAAACCAGCTCCAAAAGCTAATCCGGAGCCTTTTGCACACTTGAATCGCATTCGCTAAATGAAAAGTCATCTTTGCTGGTCATGTCTATCGTTTTGATCTTCAAGAATGCCAAACAATGGGATTAACAAGTCAAGAAGACCACAAGGATTGTGAATAGTTGAAGACAAAATATATGCGCCTATACAAAACCATAGTAGCAGTTGCCATGAGTGTTTCCGATTGTATATTTGTACATTTTATATAGTCAAACTAATGTCAACCATAATTTTTTTTTTCCCAATGGATGTAGTCACTGATGCGTGACCTGCCATGTATATTTTTTGTGAACTAAAATTTTGACTATTGTCACTTCTTCTTAGAGCACACAATCAGACATACTCGTCATGTTGAAGACAAAATATATGCGCCTATACAAAACCATAGTAGCAGTTGCCATGAGTGTTTCCGAGTGTATATTTGTACATTTTATATAGTCAAACTAATGTCAACCATTATTTTTTTTCCCCAATGAATGTAGTCACTGATGCGTGACCTGCCATGTATATATTTTTGTGAACTAAAATTTTGACTATTGTCACTTCCTCTTTAGAGCACACAATCAGACATATTCGTCATGTTCAATCTTTTTTTGTTCCCTCACACTTGATTGCTAGCCACCAAACACAGAACCAGCAAAATTTATATATAGTACCACCCCAAGAAAAAATTTACAGTAACTTAACTAGTGAATAACGTTGCCCAGCAGAGAGAACATAGAGTTCTATTGGGAAGTAGATGGGAAATACAAATCTGCCTTCAGTATAATTTTGAGAAGATTGGCCTAAATTCTAAAGCAAACCCCAAGTGTCCATCAGTCAAAGCTAATAATTGCAGATCAAGTGAATTGCCGTCGCATGTATGTTGCAGATCAAGTGAATTGCCGTCGCATGTATGTATCTTCGTGTACGAAAACAGGTCCCTGAGTGCTCTGTGGTGGAATCTGGGGTTGTCCCATAGCAATGCCTCCAACACCTTGATTAGAAGCAGAGGCACCCCATAGCCGCCCATTATCATCCTTTGCCCGAACTAGGGAGAGATAATATAAAATCCCTAGGGAAACACTAGCAAGTGATAGGACAGCCCCTCCGGCAAAAACACCTGGTTTGACAACATAGCAGTAGTAGTTACCAAAATATATGCTATCTTCACCATGTTGATCATTGAGTGCAGCACCCGTAAGTAACAGAAGAAACGCTATGATAAATGTGAACCTGCATTACATAGGACATATAATATATCTATCAGCCTTTCAGTCAATGTGATTTGTATACCGTGAATGCAAACACCCGAAGACCAACAGCAGCATTTCCAAACACTCCACCTTCCAAATTTGCAAGATATGTCCAAACTTCAATTAAAGTAGACCGGTAGATGCATGGCGTCATTAGTCATTTACCGCGAGAAAAAAGACCTGTGGGAGTGGCATCCAATTCCACTCCTCTGGGAGGAGTGTGATCTGTTTAGCCTTTACTTCAATATAAATCTGGACATGACTATCAAATCTACTAGACTATCTAATTTATGCATAAAATTATTATCTTCCCCACATCTGGTTTATGCATTGAAGTCGGCCAGTAGATGCATGGTGTCATTAGTCATTTACTGTGAGAAAAAAGACCTGTGGGAGCGGCATCCAATTCCACTCCTCTGGGAGGAGTGTGGTCTGTTTAGCCTTTCAAATAAATCTGGACATGACCATGAAATCTACTAGACTTTATCTAATTTATGCATGAAATTATTATCTTCCCCACATCTATCCAGTGATTATCTACAGTAGACTCATAAAGGAAATCTACTCTGCCCTCCTTTCCCTCAATGGAGAAATAGGAAGAGAAAAAGATCTATGTTTGATGCAGGACTTCGGAGGATAGAGAGGTGAAAAATAAAAGCATGCTTAACAACCTAACAACATTCTTCAGAACCCTCTATCCTCACACTTCTTATATACACCTCCAAACTATTTTTACAGCTAATAGCTAAGCCATACCAAGGACTATCTGGCCAGCTTAAAGCTCTGAGAAATTTTGTCAAGGAATTAGTTTCAATACCTTCTAAGCATGTTTAATGTCATCAAACAGTAAATTAGCCAGGCGATTGTAGTCATACCACTACTTAGGGATACCCAGTAGTCTTACTGATTGCTAATAGACTGAAGGAAAAAGTAGAACATAGCAAGCCACAACAAAAAATCACATGAAGTTATTGCTTTCCACAGCAGACATATGAAATAGACTATAGAACACTTCAATACTACAAAAAGTGAGAAGCCAATCAAATCAATGACATAATGTTTCGAATTCCACATATCGATATTGTAAGTAAACTCATGCAAAGGCAATAAAGGAGTACTACATGGATTTGGTTCCCTGGATTTTCCAGCGAGTACCAGCAAAAAACGAAGAAGACCAGTGCCTGGTCCAGTGAGCTGAGCCACAGAAAGGATTATCTAGTCAGCTTAAAGCTCTGAGATGTCGTGGAATTGGTTTCATTACCTTCTAAGCATGTTTAATGTCATTAAACTATTAATTAGCCAGGCAATTGCAGTTATGCCACCACTTAGGGACATCCATCTAGTGCAATTGAATAGACAGACTGGAGGAAAAAGTAGAATGTAGCAAGCCGCAACAAAAATCACATGAAGTCATCATTTTTGTAGCATATAAGATTAAATAGATTGTAAAACACTTCAATACTACACAAGGTAAGAAGCCACATCATGTTTTTAATTTCCCATACAGCTCTTGTAAGGAAACTCATGCAAAGGCAATAAAGGAGGACTGAATGGATTTGAATCCCTGAATTTCCAGTGAAAATTACCAGGAAACAACAAAGAAGACCAGTGCCATGGTCCAGTTAGAATTTGATGGGTTCGGGTTCTTTCTGCAGCAAATGCAACCAGTTGCCACGTTGATAATTACTTGAGCTATCATAAGAGCCACAGCGGAAGTTAACCCAAGAGGCAGAGCTGGACTCCAGGGATAGGCACATTGTGTGGCAGTTGTGACATGCACTTCCGAGCCCTGATTAATGGAATAGCTATTGATCATTTTCTCAGTTTTGATAAGCAACTATCAATTATATGAGAAATAAGAATAAAGACAACGTTTTGCATGCATGTGTATGCACACAGTAAAGTTTCATACTCAAATATGCAATATACAGACCAAATTCCACATGCATGGAAATTGCAATGCCGGGACTTCATTAATTCGCAGATTTTATACACACAAGACTCACCCTCCAGTGATAAGTCATGAGGATTCTTATCTGTGTTAAGCATAGGATGGACAAAGACTCACAGAGAACGATGGTGTAGAAGATCCATTGATCAACCCATTTTGGTTGCAAAAAGGTTAAACTTTACTGTACAGGTGGCACTTCGCATTCCAATACTCAATATACTTTATACCAAGTGTGCTCTTGCCAATCACAATTGATAGAAGCATGAATTTCCCAATGAAACTAGGGTAAATTGCAATACATGATCCAAACTTGTCCAGGACACATGCCCATGGTTGGACCTAAATTCTAGTTGCCACCCTGTAGTTATAAAGTTGCACCATGAGCACTTAAAATCTCATCGTCTGTCTATGTTAACAATTGTGCAATAAGATAATCTCTGAGCTCCTCTATTAAAAATTGGAACACTCTTTGAAGATCCTTCAACTTGTGTTTTTCCATCAATTGCAAACTTCAGCAATGAAGACAAAAAATCGGAATTCTGTTATGGCTCGGTGCCTAATTCCAAGCAAGAGAAGCACGAATTTCATTTAATCCAAAGCATAAGGTATGTTCTTCCTTCATTGCCAAAGGTAAAGGCTACTTGTAGATGATTCTTTTTTGTTATCTTTTCACATTAATCTAGGCTTCTCATCTTGGTTTAGCAAGTGGTAATGTTCAGCTTAGATGTACTTAATGTTTGGCCTAGGAAGTTCATCTAACAGCTATACTCAAAAAAGCGTGGAATTCCAATTATCAGACCTTCAATATTTAACAAACTACAGTGTCGATTCTTGTGAAGATGAAGGTTGCAAGGTCTTAAAATATGCCAATTACACGTCTCTCCAACTTCTAGAGCTCAAAAGATCAACTTAAAAAGTACCATAAATTTCTTATGATGTTTGTTGCCATAAGATATAGGTGGACAGTGTGCAACTTTTAAATTTACAAGTTAGCAAGTAGAGCTTTCTTTTACAGGATAAATCTGACCACATAGCACTAATAAAAACAGCCGAAGATAGTCATTCGGTATTTAGCTGCTGTATTTTCTAGGCTGGATTTTCTTGAAAGGTTGTAGGACTTCTTTCGTATGTAGCAGCTGAAGCATTTCCTTTGCCCCAATTAACCTCCTTTGAATACACTAAAGCATTTGCTGTTTCTCGGATTACTGCCTTTTGCTCAGCGAATGAGCAAATTCTCAATGTACTGTCATATATACAGAAACATTGAGGAAAATTGTGCTTCCAGAAAGGCAGTTTCTTGACAGCAGAAATTTTGTTTCACAAAAAAGAAGGCTCTGCAAATTAAAGCAGAACTACCAAGGTATTCCAGCAGATAGGCTCATTATTTATTTGCAAAGCACTGCTGAAAAATTAATCCAGGCCATATGTGACCTAAACCTAAAATTACGGGGATCAAAAGAGTGAAGAGACTCCAGCAATCGATTGAAGAGAATGAACAGGACAACAGTGCTTAATAAGAGACTGAAATTACTGGTATCAAAAGAGTTAAGAGACTCCAGTAATTGATTGAAGAGACGAACAGGGCGACAGTGCTTAAGAGACTGAAATTACTGGGATCAAAAGAGTTAAGAGACTACAGTAATCGATTGAAGAGACTGAACAGTAAAACAGTGCTTTCATCTGCATTTTACTTTTTGAGAACTCCAGGAAGATCAAAACCAAAAAATATCTGAAGTGAAATAGTACATTCATAGCACTAATCGATTACAAAATATTCCGCACGCTTTTCTCAAGTTGTTCCTAATCATTAGGAACAGAATTGAAAAACAAACCCAGAAAGGAGTCCTATTAAATGGCAAAGGGGTAAAGCCAAGGAAACAAAGAAATCAGGAAAAATTGAAGTAATGACAAAGAAAAGGATCAGGTAAATCAAAAGAACACATGGGCAAACAAATAGAATCCCAAAGCTGTAATCTTTATGCACTTAAAACGTGTGTGAGCACGAAAGATCAGCAAAACTGTTGTAGAAACAACAATCGCTTGATGATCTCAAAATTCTCGAGTGCATCAGGCTCGTTCCTGACATTTTCTACAAAGGACCAGAAATACCTTGCTTACCCATCACTGAGAAACGCATTAACATAATGATCACGACGATGCGGAGGAAAAAAACTATCTAGGCATCCAGAACAGAACCCTGTTGGCAAAAAAGAGAGAAAAGCTCAGAGCACTGAGCGACGGATTAGTACCTTAATCCGACTGGCTTCTGCGCCAAAACCCGTAGCAGCTGAGAGAAGCCCCAGCACACCCACGGCGCCACATATCAGCACCACCTTCATCTCCATCTCTCTCTCTCTCTCTCTCTCTCTCTCTCTAATGCTTCGAACACGCAAAGCACAATCTGACTCTCTCTCTCTCGTTGGTCTCTTTTTCACGAGGGAATTGTAAAGTTGGTGAAAGTGGCTGCGGGAATCTCGTCACAGTGAAGTCTTGAGAGCTATGCACGAGTGTACAGAATCCATCAATCCAGTGACATTAACTGGCATTGGCTACAGTAAAGCCTTAAAGGTGACGTCCAGCACTCCCGGTCGTCCCCAGTCGCAGGTTGGGCATTTTCTTCGTCCTCAGGCTTGACTTGACAAGTAGGACCACACACACCTTAGCCATCAGGTTCTCACTATTGATAAAAGGGAAAAGCACTCGAAAATTCCAAACTTCATCTATTAGGACACATCTATCTCAAACTATTTTATCATATAAAAATTTCAAACTTACCCACATGACACATTTATCCTATACTTATACAATGTAATATATTTATCTCAAACTTATTTTTTTTTACAATAAAAATTCCAAACTTTTATTTATGTGGCACAGTTATCTCAAAATTTTGTGTCACAGAAATATGTTTAGGGTTTTTGATTTTGCAAAAAAAGTTTGGAATTAATGCATTACATTGAGCAAAGTTTAGGGTCTTTGGTGTCATAAAAAATAATTTAGGATAAATGTGTTACTCTAGATAAAATTTGGGATTTTTTGTGACTTTTTTCCTACATAAAAAAAGTTCGTGGCAGTATCATAGAAATTCTTTCTTTTAGTTACTAATAGTACCATAATAAATTGTTGTGCATTTTGTCGCGAATTGCGATATGGTATGTTGACAAATTCCCATCTTGAATGCGACAAAACTTCTTGTCTTTCATCAACTTCAAAATGCAAAACATGATTGTCCATGATTGCTAATAGATAATTAGATAATGACACAACGACAAAGTAGCATCGTCTTTCGTAAAAGAAATTTGAGTCGAGATGGTCCTAATTGCCTGATTAAATTCACTAATCATCTCAAAATTTCATTTTGAATAAACAAATTTGCTTTTTTCACGTGTTTTATAATATCAACAGAGATAAATTGTATGGATTTACTATTTGTGAGTTAAGAATTTTGTTTTCTTCCTTCGGACGTTCAAAGCTAGATCGTAGCATAGACTAGAATCATAAATTTCTGAAGAACGGCCTAGAATAGCATTTGCAAGGAGTTAAAAGGTTGAGATTCTATAGAGTCAGGTACAGTTTTCCTGATTATGAGCCAAAAAAAATAAAAAAAAATTAGATAGGGGTTCAGGAGAGTATGTTGACTGTGTCCATGTCAGGGCGTTTTTTAGCTGTTTGATCGAATCACGAGACTTATCACATGGAAGATTTATAAACTTGATAAATAAGTTCTTAGTAAGTTAATTCATTCGGAGGATGATTGAATGACTTGAAACGAACAGTATTGGCAAGGTCAAATTACAATCTTCCATGTGTCCAAATATCACATTAGGACTCCAGCAGTTGCAAAGCACGGCTGAAAAATTAGTCCACGACGAATGGGAACCTAAACCTGAAATTACTTGGATCAAAAGAGTTAAAAAGACTCCACTGATCGATTGGGGACATTAGTATTTTCATTTGCATTTTCCGTATTGAGAACTCTAGGATGATAAATCGGAAATTGCAAGCCGAAGTGAAACAGTACATCAGCAGAAGGAATAGATAACAAGATCTCCTGCATGCTTCTCTTGAATCGTTCCTAATCGTGGAGAACAGAATTGAGAAGCAAACCCAGAAAGGAGTCCTATTAAATGACAAAAGGGTAAAGCAAAAGGTAGAAAAACCCCAAAGAAATTCAGGACAAAAGATAAGTAATGACAAAGACAAAGATCAGGTAAATGGGAAGAACATATGAGCAAGCATAAAGAATTCCAAACATGTAATCTTCAGACGATCGAAATGCGTGTGAGCATAAAAGATCACCTAAACTGTTGTAGAAACTATAATCGTTTCATAATTTCATAATTCTCAAGTCCACCACACTTTTTCCTATGATTTATTTATTTTTATTTTTTTTTGAGGGCCAAAAATATACAAACCTTGCGTCTATGTCATCAGAAAATGCATCAAGATGGTGATCGTAACGATGCCGAGGAAGAAGAGCATTTAAGCATTTGATAATAAAACCCTTCTGAAGAAAAGGTGAAGAAGCTCAGAGTAGTGAGCGGCAGATTAATATCTTAATCCGGATGGCTTCGGCCCCAAAACCTGCAACAGCTGAAAGGACCCCCAAGAAATCCACGACACCAAGAAGAATCTCGGAGATTGGCGTCGTCCGAGTATACGAAGACGGGCGGCGCGTCGTGCTTGCGGCAAAGGCTTCGTCGGAGCACCGAATGGGATTTTCCAGATCCGGCCATGGAGTTTTTCCGAAGAGAACAGGGGCTGCTAGGGTTACGAGAGGAAGAAGAAGAGGGATTTTATTTCCCTCAAACGGACGGCCGGGATTACTTCGGGAGATCGGACGGCTCGGGCGGCTCGCGGGGGACGAACGGCCGGGATCGTCCTTCGGATCTAACGGTGGAGGGTACTCGCGAGGGACGAACGGGCGAGATTCGTCCTTCGGATCTGACGGTGGAGGCTCCTTCGCGCGATCGGACGGCTCTCCTTTCGCCCTTGCCGCGCCACGATCTGACGGTCCATCTGCATCCGTGTTCAAGCGATCCAACGGCCAAAATTCGAGCATATCCTCGAATAAAAATAATTCGGGAAAATGGAAAGGTAAATTTTGTGATTATTGCAAAAAACCCTATCATACCAAAGAAAATTGTTGGAAATTGCATGGAAGACCGGGGAGAAGAAAGAACGGGAATTTTCGTAGCGGCAAATGCTAAGGTGAATCAACCCATCGGCAATGATCGGCTCAACAAATCATGAGGACCCTAAACCGGATGGGAATTCAAGAAAAATGCCTAGCTATGCAGGTATTTCTTATTGTTTGATGAGTAATATTTCGAGCAACGCATGGATTATTGATTCGGGGCTAGTGACCACATAGTCGTGATGAACGTTTCTTTTCTAAATTAGACAAATCCTCAAAACATACTTACATTCGCCTCCCAAATGGAAGTGATGTTTCGGTAGATAAAATTGGAGATGTTGAGTTGAGCCCTTCCATCACACTTAAAAATGTCCTTTTTATTCCAAATTTCCAGTTCAATCTCATTTCCGTATCCAAGATTTGTCAAGACAATCTCTGTCGGGTCATTTTTGATTCTCGACATTTGTCTCTTTCGAGGCCCCTTTGACTGGGACACTGATGGGCTCGGGTAGGAATTTCGAGGGACTCTATTTCTGGACAGCATTTCCAAAGAATTTTTCCTTCAATAAGAGCATCTTATGTAATGCCAATCATAATAAAAATATCTCTTTATCCCATCAGCGTCTAGGCCATAGTGCCGCTTTTCCTCATCCCAAGTGTCCTATATGCCCATTGGCTAAACAGTCCAGAATGTCTTTTCCACAAAGTACATCACGTCTTGCTAGAGCTTTCTCGCTATTACATATAGACATCTGGGGCCCATATCACACCCCTCATCGTGATGGGTCACGTTTCTTTCTTACTATTGTGGATGATCATACTCGAGCAACTTGGGTTTTTCTTATGCAATCCAAAGCCCAAGTTCTCTCACATCTCAAAAATTTTATTATTCTCATCCAAAATCGTTTAACAAATCCGTACAATGGATTCGTCTTGACAATGGACGAGAATTCTTTAATCATGAATGTTCTTCATTATTTATTTCGAATGGCATTCTTCATGAGAGCTCACCGTGTCTATACTCCTCAACAAAATGGGATTGTAGAAAGGAAACACCGTCACTTGTTAGAAGTTGCTCGAGCCCTTAAGTATCAAGCTTCAATTCCTGAAAAGTTTTGGGGAGACTGTGTGGTCACAGCAGCATATCTAATCAATCGAATGCCATCTCGAGTTTTGAGTGGGAAGACCCCATTCGAGTCATTGTTTGAAAACGTCCCGACATTCGTCATCTTCGTGTTTTTGGATGTTTATGTTATGTATCTACCACGGGCCCTCGGGACAAATTGGGTCCTCGTGCCTTTTCTTGCATATTTATGGGGTATCCTACTCTTCAAAAAGGATATTTGGTACTTGATCCATCTACTGGAAGATTCTTCGTTAGCCGAGACGTCATCTTTCATGAAGATGTTTTCCCTTTCAAGGATAAGCTTCCCTCACATCAACATGACGATCCCGGACGTCTTTTCGCCCTTTTTGCATGAAGACAATCCTCCACAAGCACCAATGATGATGCTTCCACAAGTAATATCTCCTATACCATCTCCAGATATTGATATACATGTTGCTTCGGAAGGGGACAATGCAATTCCTAGCCTGCCTTCAACAAGTATATTGGAGGGATCAAGATCTTCGGAATCCAATATTCTAGCAGATGATGCTTCTGCAAATTCACAAGTTGATGTTCCATCTGAACCAGCTAATCTTCGGCGATCAAGACGCACGGTCGACCACCAACATGGACATCGGATTATGTTTGTTCCTCCTCAAAAAAGTGTGGTACACAATATCCTATTTCCTCCTATGTCGGCTTTGCTAATCTCTCTCGAACATAGATGCTTTTGTGTTAGTAGAATTTCGAGCAACAGGAACCTTCATCTTATGATGAGGCTGCCACGGATCCTCATTGGCAAAACGCTATGAAAGATGAATTACAAGCTCTCATCGATAATGAGACATGGGATATTGTTCGCCTACCTCCCCATCGTAGACCCATAGGATGCAAATGGGTATTTAAGATCAAATACAAAGCGAGACGGATCCATTGAACGTTATAAGGCCAGATTGGTTGCAAAGGGATTCACCCAGAAGGAAGGATTTGATTATACGGAAACCTTTTCTCCTGTTGCTAAAGAGGTCACCGTTCGGTCTTTTCTTTCCATTGCAGCCATTCGTGACTGGCCTCTTCATCAAATGGATGTTCACAATGCTTTTCTACATGGAGATCTTGAAGAAGAGATTTATATGGATATCCCACCGGGATTTCGCCGACGAGGGAGGGAAATGTGTGTCGTCTCCGAAAATCCCTATATGGGCTTAAACAAGCTTCTCGTCAATGGTATGCCAAGTTTACCGTGCACTCACAACTGCAAAATTCCAACAATCTAAGCATGACTATGCTTTATTCACATGGAAACAAGGTACGTCGTCAATCTACTTACTTATATACGTTGACGATATACTCATTATGGGAAATGATGCGTCGCCATTGAGAGATTCAAGGAGTATCTACATTCTACATTTCATATTAAGGATTTGGGATCTCCTAAATATTTTCTTGGGATAGAAATTGCGCGGTCAAATAAAGGCATATGTCTTAGCCAACGAAAATTCGTATTAGAAATTGTGTCAGAAGCAGGTTTGTCGGGATCTAGGCCGGCCGGCTGTTATTCCAATTGATCGAATATCAAGTTAACAACAGCTGAATATGACCAAGGGTTGTCACCTATAAACAAGGATCCTTTGCTTAAAGATCCTTCGCTTATCAAAGACTCGTTGGAAAACTTATTTACTTGACCATGACTAGGCCGGACATTGCTTATGCGGTTCGGATTCTTAGTCGGTTCATGCATGCTCAAAGCAGTCTCACATGAATGCAGCATTGAAGGTCATTAAATACTTGAAAGGGTGTCTGGATTAGGAATATTGCTATCTCGAGACAACAATATGGAGATGGTAGCGTCTTTGTGATACGATTATGCTACTTGTCCCATGAGTAGAAGATCGATCACGGGATTACGTATAAAAATTAGGGGATTCTCTAATTTCATGGAAGACAAAGAAACAATCAACCGTATCTTTATCTTCCGCGAGCGGGAATCTAGAGCAATGGCGAAAGACGGGTTGTGAGATAGTCGGATAAGAGGCCTTCTTCAAGACCTTGGTGTACGGATGAAAGAGTCCACTTTGTCCTATTTTGTGATAATGATGCTGCGCTTAAGCTTGCAATGAACCCGATATTCCATGAAAGGACAAAGCATATAGAGATTGATTGTCATTTCATCCGAGACAAGATTCAAAGTGGGATGATTAGAACAAGAGGGATAAGAACGGCGGAGAACAACCCGAGACATCTTTACCAAGGCATTATGTCAAAGGCAACATTCGTATCTACTAAACAAGCTAGGCGTCTTCGATGTGTATAGACCGCCAAGCTTGAGGGGGAGTGTTGAAGATATTGTTGCCGATTGATCTTTGGGAGAATATTTTATGGAATATTATGTATATCATCGTGATATTGTGTATATCTTTATTCCTTAGTTATTTAGACACTTTGTATTGTAAATAGATTGTAATTACATACTGAGGAAATATAGAAAGCGCATATCACCACCACCTTCTTCCGCATCTCTTTTCTGACATCTCTCTAGCCTCTTTTTCTCCGAGGAAATTGGAAAGTTGGTGAAAAGTGGCTGCAGGAATCTGGTCATAGAAAAGTCTGCGGGACAAATCTTGACTCCTGAGGTACAATATCAAGGACAAAACTAGTATAAGAAAAGACGTGGTCTTACTTGCTGTGGTAAAGTATCACGTCCTGCTGTCGCAGTCCTTCCAGTGGCAGTTGCAGGTGCCATCACTCTTTAAGCATTTTCGTCCTTAGGTTGACTCGATGAGCGGACCATTGCAGCTCGAGCCCGTAGGTGAAAAGAGGTCATGATAGCATAATTGGAATTCTTTCCTTTGCCAATTAATAGCACCATAATACACGCTGTTGCGTTTTGTTACGAATCCCGGTTTGGTATGCTGACAAATTCCCATCTAGAATGCCAAAATACTTCTTCTCTCTGTCAACTTCAAAATGCAAAACATATTTGTCAATCGCCGTGACAAAATCGATCACACATAGTTAAGAAAGAATTAATGATGGCATACAAGCACAACAACATCATCATCGATTGAATTTCACTATTCATAATTGATCAACATATGTAAATTTTGCATGGAGCATGGACAAATTGTGAGTTGAGAGTTTTTTTTTTCTTTTTACTTGGAGGTTCAAAGGTAAATCATAACATGGATTGCATAATATAACTTTATGAAGAAGGGCCAACAATTTCATAATTAACTAATAGGAATGAAATGGTCAAGATTATGTAGAATCAGGTATGATTTTTCTAATTATGAGCAACAACTTTGATAGGGTGTTTGTCAATCGTTTGACCATATCACGACCCTCATCACATGGAATATTTAATGTTGATAGACAAAACTCCTAGTAAATTTATTTATCCGGAGGATGAGAAAATGTAAAGAAGAGGGTTCATAGCTTGGTGCAGTCGGTTGGCTTGAAAGAAACAGTATTCTTATCGATGTCGAACCCGATCAAGTGATCAGTCTGAGCAAAGTTGCTGACTATCCCACCAGGACCATCGGTGGGAGTCATGGCGAAGCAAAATATGCCATCCTTAGCCTCTATGAACGTGCTCGTCTGCTTCAACTCCACGTCGGCTGGGCCGTCGAAGTGCACCGTCAGCACCGGCCCCTTCGCCCTAACGTCCCGCCCGTAGCACAGCTGCGGCCTCAGCTGAGGGTCATCTATGGGTGTCAATTCCACCACTCTCTTCACCTCCGCTTCCAACCTGTTGTAGAAATCTCTCGGCACGATAGTTGGAGGCGTCCGAGTCGAGGAACATGTTCTTCTTCGTGATGTCCCCAGACCAGAAGAGCTAAAAGGCAGGTAGGTGCTCCCAACACTGATCCCCTTCAGAGTCACGAAGTAGTTGGTCGGGTCTTGCAAGGCCACGAGGCTGGTCGTGACGGTGCCAGGCCCTGAGACCTCGCTGCCGCTGCCAAAGCTCATCTTGCTCGAGACGGTTGGTGGGGTGTGGAAGGGGAACCTCCTGCCCCCAAACGACGTGCCTATCTGCGAGTTGAGTGTGACGGGGCCTTTCCCGAGAGCGACGAGTCCCATCTCGTTGTCGTTGAAGGTCCCAGTATTGTTGTGGCCGCAACCGACGACTACATTTGGGAGCGTCACCGGCGACCCCATGGTGGATGCGAATGTCAGCGTCTTCGTCGCGAGGACGCCCTTCGTCAGGGATGAATCGCCGCATCCGTAGGTGTAGTTGCACGTGTTGGTGGGAGGAGCGCACGAGGGGGTGTCCAGGAGTTGGCACTGCTGGGACGGGCATGCGACGTCACGGTATGTGGAAGACGATTTGGGGTCGTACTTGGCTTCTTTTGAGGGAAACACTCATCGCAGGGGAGGCACTGAGCCCAGAAGAGATCGCTGCCAGTGTCGGCGATGGCGTAGACATCAAAGGGCGGGGTCCCTATCGACACCTTCAGGACATATTCGCCATTGTCTGGAAGGATTTCGGACTGAGCCGTGTCGAGATGGAACGACGGTGAGATAGGAACGTTCATGTTGAAACGGCATTGGACCTTGGCAAAGGAGCATAGGAATGCATCGGCATAGGGCTGCGCAAGAGCTTTGCTGGGGTTGTGGATGTGGTCGTGGTGGATGAGATAGGTATGTAAGAGTTTTCCTAATGTGAACGACATTAATTGATATTATAATTTATCGTTTTACATAATTGATCTAAAGTGAGATAGAATGTTTCTTAATTAGTCTAATATGAGGCTAGCTAGTGTGGGTCGAATTTAAGCTAGCCTGTAATGAGAAGGCTTAGTTGAAAACTCTATAAATAATATTCAAGTCTATTCTCTAACCCTAATTCTCACAATCATGCTCACAAATGAGTGTTTATTCAGCGTTAAAGGGTGATGGGTTATCTCATTAATATAGAGGGTAATAGATGAGGAAGACTTGCGTTTGGATCATCATTTTTCTGTTTCCACGTCAAAACGATGGATTCCAAAACAAATGCGTTAATCTTTCTACTTGATTACATATGTGTTCTTTTTTTAGTTATGGAGATCATGAGATTGTGCGTTTTAGCGTCAACGGGGTAGTGAAACCTGTCTCAATGACGGTGCCCTCGCGGTAGCTCGGATGGCCGTTGTGAGTAGAGCGAAAGAGATGAGAAGAAGGCAAGGGGAAAAGAGCTTCTTCATTGCCATTGAGCTTGCTTCACTTTTCAAAATAATGTTAATGAAGGGAACACCGAATTTTGGAATTAGGTCACTGGGTTAGTCGCCCAAAGATCCAGTCTTCCTCGGGATGTACGATTTATGAAAGTGGTAATGCAATGTAATGTGCGTCAATCCATATGTAAAGGAATGGACGGTGATTTTGTTCCATGTACGTACATTTCAATGAATATACTCCCTTAAAAAGTAGTTTTGGGAAAACTAAGGAATGCAAAAATTCACCCATCAACACCATATGAATATATATATTTGAGCTGTTGTTATGCATGATCTGTCCATGTTAATATTCGATCAATTACATTACTTTCTTCAATGCTATAATGACTGATCTTTTCAAATCTAACCGTTATCTTAAGAATTGGGAGTTTTCGGCTTCCCATACATTTCTATAGCATTTTCGTGATCGCGAGGAGGATTTGCAATCAGTTACTACAAGAGACTGTTGGATATTCTCTTGATAGTATTAGTGAATGGGATACATGCATGTTGTGAAAAAGAATAGGGAAAAATCAAAGAAGGAAATGAACTTCTAAGATACAAGGTAGGATGTTTTTTATATTCATGTGGTCTTCTTCTATCTAGTAATTTAAATTTTGGGGTTTGACTTTTTGAACTAGTGATATCCTTTTTGCCTGATTTGCACGTGAAAGGGGTCTCAATAAAAGAGGAACAATTAAAGACTTATGTATAGGAAGCATACCGGGTGAAAATCAATTCAAAAAAACTGGTCAAAAAATTCATATGGACAATGGACGCGAGTTCTATACTAGAGAGTGTGAATCTTTTCTATCATCTAAGGGAATAATCCATGAAAGCTCTTGCACATATACTCCTTAGCAGAATGAGATAGTTGAGCGTAAACATCAGCACCTCTTAGAGGTTGCTCATGCTCTTAAATACCAAGCTTCATTCCTGAAGATTTTTGGGGAGACTGTGTTGTTACGGCAACCTATTTGATTAATCAAATGCCGACGCAGATTCTCAATGGGCGAACGCCTTTTCCATTGCTTTATGAAAAGGAAGCGAGAATTGATCATCTCAGAGTATTTGGATGCTTGTGTTATGCCACGACAGTAGGGCCTCGGGATAAAATGGACCCTCGTGCTATTCCATGTATTTTTATGGGATATCCCTCCTTGCAAAAGGGTTATAGAGTCATGGAGATCTCTACTAGGCCCTTCTTCATGAGCAGGGATGTGGTTTTTTCATGAAGACATATTTCCATTTTGGGAAAGTACCTCCTCATCCTTGATCTCAACTCCCAATCATTGCCCCTTTTTATCATAAGAAGATTTATGTATGGACCCTCCATTTGTAATCATTGCATCTGAACAAGCTGCACCGGTAACATCAAATCCAGCTCATCATGGAGTTGAATTAGCTGTTCTTTCATATGTGGAAAATCAGCCATCCAGTTCTCCAATCACTTCTTCACAACAGGAGTTACAATGTTCTTCACAAGACTCCTTACCTATCATTACTGAAGAAGGAAGAGTGGGGGAGCCTTGGCGTTCTAGTCGACATACACGACCACCCACCTAGACAAAGGATTACATATGCCCTATGCTAAATTCTTCAGGTACACAATATTCGGTATCTTCGTACATTTCTTTTAGTCGGCTATCACTGGAACATATATGTTGCATCAGTCGGATCTTTGAAGAACAGGAGCTGTCTTCCTATCATGAGGCGGCATGCGACCCCAAATGGCAGGATGCAATGGAAGCTAAGCTTAAAGAACTAACTGAAAACCACACGTGGGACATTGTTCCTTTACCTCCACATCGAAGACCCATTGGCTACAAATGGGTTTACAAGATAAAGTTCAAAGCATATGGTTCCATCGAAAGATACAAAGCTCGGTTAGTTGCGAAGGGTTTCACACAACGAGAATGTTTTGATTACCATGAAACCTTTTCCTTGTAGCTAAAGAAGTTACTGTTCGTTCCTTTTTATCTATTGCAGCCCTTCGTAATTGGTGACTACATCAGATGGATGTTCATAATACCTTCCTATATGGGGACTTAGATGAAGAGATTTACATGGAACTTCCATCGGGTTTATGTAGACAGAGGGAGTCTCATGTGTGTTGTCTACGCAAATCCCTGTATGGACTTAAACAGGCTTCTAGACAGTGGTATGCCAAATTCACTACTACACTAATCGGCGCAAGATTTTAGCACTCCAAGCACGACTATGCCTTGTTTACTTGGACCGAAGGTACTTCATCAATTTCTTTGTTAATATATGTCGACAACATTCTTATCATGGGAAACAATGAGTTGGCTATCACAAGGTTCAAAAAATATTTGCATTCTGCTTTTCATATAAAGGATTTGGGACCTCCCAAATATTTCCTAGGTATTGAAATAGCTCGCTCCAATAAGGGAATTAGCCTTAGTCAACGAAAGTTCATTTTGGAGATAGTTTCAGAAGCAGGATTATCAGGATGCAAACCAGCTGCCATACCGATTGAACAAAATGCGAAGCTAATGACGCATGAATACGATATGAGCTTGCCCTCATCCACAGTTGATCCATTGCTAGAGGATCCATCGGGATATCAGCGTCTTGTTGGAAAACTAATCTACCTCACCATGACAAGACCCGATATTTGTTATGCTGTACAGATACTCAGTCAGTTCATGCACAAGCCGATGCAATCTCACATGAATGCCGCATTAAAGGTTGTGAAGTACTTGAAGAAATGTCCAGGACTTGGTATTTTCTTATCTTGTGATTGCGATATGAAGATAACAGTCTTTTACGATATAGATTATGCCTCTTGTCCAATGACGAGGAGATCAATTACTGGTTTTTGTATCAAACTAGGGAAGTCGCTCATCTCATGGAAGACAAAGAAGCAGTTAATCGTGTCACTGTTGTTAGCCGAATTAGAATATCGAGCCACGACAAAGACTGTTTGTGCGATAGTGTGGATACGTGGGTTACTCTTCGACCTTGGAGTACGAATCGAGGGACCCAGTGAACTATTTTGTGACAATGATGCAACACTTAAGTTAGCGGCAAATCCAGTTTTTCATGAGAGGACTAAACATATAGAAGTTGATTGTCATATCCCTCGAGACAAGATTCGAGAAGGGATCATCATAGCAAGAGGAATTGGAACTATAGAGCGGCTTGCATATATCTTTACCAAGCCATTATGTCAAAGACAACATACATACCTTTTGAGCAAGCTAGGTCTCCTTGACATATACAGGCCACCGGCTTGAGGGGGAGTGTTGGAAATATGAAGATACCGATTCCGAGTATCAATCCGAGCATCAGTGATTGATTCGGTTTATTGGTGATTAGCTTGGTAAAATAGGACATAGAATCATTATGTAATCAGTGTATATTTCCTTATTTTTTCTTTCCCATCTTACTTCCTCTCACTAACATTATAAGTGAAGGATCATACATGTACAAGAGATATACAGAAAATACGTAAATTATTTTTCCTCTCCACTCCACCTCAGTTTCTGTCAGAGACATCATAGGATTTCTCCAACTACCAAATCGAACCGTCTTTAGTACAAAGCAAGTCCCTTTTTCCATGCAATTCTGCTAGCTCAAACAGTACTTTCAACTTATTGATTTTTAAACTCCAGGCTAATCAAGTTGTGATCCTGTAAACATGAGTTTAGAACTTGATTGGATTACATCAACCCACTTAGGAAGTCCCTTTGTCAATCATTTGACCATATCACGACCCTTACACACGGAATATTTAATGTTGATAGATAAAACTTAGGTAAACTTATTCATCCGGAGGATTACAAAAATGAAAAGAAGAGTGTTCATGGCTTGGTGCAGTCGGTTGGCTTGAAAGAAACAGTATTCTTGTCGAGGTCGAACCCGATCAAATAATCAGTCTGAGCAAAGTTGCCGAATATCCCACCAGGACTATCAGTGGGAGTCATGGCGAAGCAAAATACCCCATCCTTAGCCTGTATGAACGTGCTCGTCTGCTTCAACTCCACGTCGGCTTTGCCGTCGAAATGCGCCGTCAGCACCGGCCCCTTCGCTTGCACGTCACTCCCGTAGCACAGCTGCGGCCTCAGCTGAGGGTCATCTATGGGTGTCAATTCTACCGCTTTCTTCACCTCCGCTTCCAACCTGTTGTAGAAATCTCTCGGCACGATGGTTGGAGGCGTCCCCGAGTCGAGGAACATGTTCCCCTTGGTGATGGCCCCAGAAGAGCTAAAAGGCAGCAAGGTGCTCCCAACACTGATCCCGTTCAGAGTCACGCCGTAGGTGGTCGGGTCTTGCAAGGCCACGAGGCTGGTCGTGACGGTGCCGGGCCCCGAGACCTCGCTGCCGCTGCCGAAGCTCATCTTGCTTGAGATGGTCGGCGGGGTGTGGAAGGGGACCAGGCACTGAGAGAACCGTCTGCCCCCGAACGACGTGCCTATCTGCGAGATAAGTGAGACGGGGCCTTTCCCGATCCCGACGATTCCCATCTCGTTCTCGTTGAAGGTGCCGGTATTGTTGTGGCCGCAGCCGAACACTACGTTCGGGAGCGTCACCGGCGACCCCTCGGTGGATGCGAAGGTCAGCGTCTCCGTCGAGAGGAAGCCCTTCGTCAGGGACGCACTGGCGTATCCGTAGGTGTAGTTGCACGTGTTGGAGGGAGCAGCGCACGAGGTGGTGTCCAGGAGTTGGCACTGCTGGGACGGGCACGCGACTCCACGGTACGTGGAAGACGATTTCGGATCATACTTGGGCTTCTTCTGAGGGTAACACTGATCGCAGGGGAGGCACTGAGTCCAGAAAAGGTCGCTTCCGGTGTCGGCGATGGCATAGATGTCATTGGGCGGGGTTCCTATCGACACCTTCAGGACATATTCACCATTGTCCGGGAGGATGTCGGACTGAACCGTGTCGAGATGGAACAAAGGTGGGACAGGAACGTTCATCTTGAAACGGCCTTGGACCCTGGCAAAGGAGCGTCGGAACGCATCAGCGTAGCGCTGCGCGAGAGCTTTGCTGGGGTTGTGGATGTGGTCACGGTGGATGAGATGAGTGGTGAAACCCTGTGTCAACGACGGTGCCCTTGCGGTGGCACGGATGGTCGTCGAGAGTAGAGCGAAAGAGATGAGGAGAAGGCAAAGGGAAAAGAGCTTCTTCATTGCCATTGAGCTTCCTTCACTTTTCTATATAATGTTTATGAAGGGAACGCCGAATTTTGGAATTGGGTCAAGGGGTTAGTCGCCCAACAATGCAGTCTTCCTCAGGATGCACGATTTATAATAGTGGTAATCCAATGTAATGTGCTTCAATCCATATGTAAAGGAATGGACGGTGATTTTGTTCCATATACGTACATTTCAATGAATGTACTTTCCTTAAAAAGTAGTTTTGGGAAAACTAAGGAATGCAAAATTCACCCATCACCACCATATGGATATATATCTGAGCTGTTGTTGTGCATGATCTGTCTATGTCACAATTCGATTAATTACATTACTTTCTTCAATGCTATAATGGCTGATCTTTCCATATCTAACCGTTATCTTAAGAATTGGGAGTTTTCGGCTTCCCATACATTTTCATGACCGCGAGGAGAATCTAGTGAACGAATCGGTTATTACCAGAGACTGTTGGATATTCTCTTGATAGTATTAGTGAACGGGATACATGTGTGTTGTGAAAAAGAATAGGAAAAAATCAATGAAGGAAATGAACTTCTAAGATGTAAGGTAATATACTTTTTATATTCACGTGGTCTTTTTTTTTATCTATTAGTTTAAACTCTACAAGAGCTATCCTTTTTGCTTGACTTGCACGTGAAAGGGGCGTAAGAAAGATCGTCCTTGATAAAAGAGGAACAATTAAAGACTTAGGTATAGAAAGGATACAAGGGTGACGGTTGAGTAACCCAATGGCCATATTGGAACTTTGTAAGTTGTAATTGATTGTAGATGGGATGAGCGCCTACTGGTAATCTTTGTAATTAGTGGGTTATATATATGGCGACATGTAATTTTGTGGGATCATCCAGAATACATACTTCCAATGTACTTTTCTCAGTTTATTAATATGATCATCCTTTTAGTTTATGTATTTTTCTTTTATAGTATTGACATTTATTGTCTATTCTTGTAGTAATACCGATTGAATTCCCATTCAAAATTATCACGGAACTCATCTTGCAAAAAATCATAAATGAACTTTTGGTGGAAGATGTTTCGCTATCTAGGTGGATACCTATGTTTTGGTGAGACACAGATCAACTTAATACGTAATTGGATGGCCAGATCTTACGGTGACAAGAAGAGACGCCATCGTGAAAATATAGCGGCCGACTTCAAGCCGACCAAACCCTTTGATTGTTACCCGTGTGATGGGATCCCAGAAGATAGATTGTGTAAAGGTGGCGTGCCTATCACCCGGTCCAGGGGGGATGTTCAAATCTGAAAAGAAGAAGAAGCACAAAACAGTTTGGTCCGCAGAGGGGCTGAGACCGTCATTTCGCCAGGGACAAGACACGTTTTTGCCGTTAAGTAACGGCGGCGGGCGAGGGAAGAGGGAAGAGGGAAGAGCGGGGACGGTAACCGTTGGAGAAACATAGCCGTAGTACGGGGGCCGGGGTAGGTGGACCTGGCCGCCCTGTGATGGCAGTTGGGCGTTCTTGGGGCTCCTCTTCTTCATCCACCATTCCCTCCCTCTCTCCCTCTCTCTCTCTCTCTGTGCTTCCTAATTGGGCGATCCAACTGATCTCTCATCTTGCTCTTCGTCTTCAATCCATCTTCTTGTGCTTCTTCGGCACGCAGAGAATCTCTTTGTGTTTCGTAGCAGAGAAGAAAGTGCTTTTGTATGGCCACCAGCTCGAGGACTTCTGGGATCGCTGGGATCGGCAAGCGAGTTATCTCTCAGATCTGGAGCCCCAACTCCCCCCACCCACCTCCTCCCTCTCTCCCTCTCAGGTTTCTCTCCCTCCCTCCCTCTCTCTCTCTCGGAGACTCGTAGCGAGGTTTCATCTTCTTTATATTCCAACGTAGTAACTTTGCTTCCAGTTCTGCTGGTTCCGTTTGATTCGGGGTTTGTTTGGCTCGCCTCTTTACTCTCTCGTGTGGTCTTACAATCTGTCCTTCATTTTGCTGTTCAGCCAATTCATCGCGTACAATACGGAACAGAACAAGAATCGTACGGAGCCTAAGTCTTTCTCTTTATTATTACTAAGTGACCTGGGAATAGCTAGGTCTTGGCTGTTGATTTCCGAGTATCGTCTCCCAGTGAAGCGATTTTCCTAATTCTCGTTCCGTGTTGATGAAAGAAAGCGAAATTCTTATTTACGACGCATCACATGGCTTGTTGACCTTAGTGCTCTTCAGGAACTTCTTCTGCTCGATTGCTTAGAGACGGAAGCTCACTAAGTGGTTTCTATTTTTCCCCTTATTTTCCCAGTTTGGCCCTGTACAGTTAGAAGAGAAGGTCTCCCGATTGCTGCTTTTAGTTCTCCGATGTGCAGATAAGTTTTTGCACCGTCCTCACTTGGGAATTTCAAATATCAATCCCCATATTCCTGTGTGGAGAACCCTGGTCGATCTCCCCTTCAAAACTCAACCGCAGATCCTAGGCCTCTTCACAGTCTCTCCATGGAAGTCGATTAGGATGTTCTGGCTATCGCGTGATGGATGACCTGATTCCATGAGGGGTCAAATCTGTCATTTCTTAATGTTGGAGGGTCACAAATTAGCATACCGTAGTGGGAAGACCATGTTATTCAATTTATATTGCTAAGGCTCACTCTCGGCACCGATAAAGTAGATGGGGTGCCAAAAAAATATCACCAAAAAGCAAGAAATCAGTAGAGGTGGGCAATGTCCGCAATCCTTAGATAAGACTGCATATCTATCTACATGTGGCGACAGTGAAAGCTTCGCCTATGGGCTTGGATCCTCAGAAAGGAGTCATTATCTTGTTGTAATGATTATTCAAGATCGGAGACCGTGAAGAATGAGCAACCAATGCGTAAAAAGGATAGTGGGTGGCCGGGACTCACTATCTGTTCAGTTTCCAATAGCATAAATATCAACGTCCTAGTCGAACGGTGTGGTACCCTGTCCCCCACTAAAAAACAAAAAAAATGAACAGTTTGAAGGAGAAGAGGGTTACGGCTTTTAATGGAGGAGGCGAGCAAGTACGGATCGAGGGGGACATATAAGTTTATATAATCCTCATTCTGAACGAGAACGTGACCTGCCTCGACTACTCCGCGTGCTTTGGATAAGGTTTTTGGACTACTCTCTTGCTTTTCTGGTCCCCTTTTGTTTTCCTGGAATGCCGACGTGCCTTCTTATCTCGGTCTAATCTCTCACCTGCCGGACTAGCCCGCCATAGAAACAAAGTCTCTATGTATTGATGGAAGCCGACAACACTTTCAGGGTAACTAGAAATTTCAGTCATTCACCTTCATATAGTATCGACCAATTCCTAAGTTTTCATTTTGACATGATGTTCATCTAGGTCTTATGTACAACTCAAAGCTTGCATTTTTGTTTTCCATGGTTTGTAAATATCGCCGCGTGTTAATTAACTTGGTGAGTGATGGCGATCGATAAATCAATGCATGCTGGTTGTAGGAGAGCTGCCTACACATCCATGTATGACAAGAACCCGGAGGATCAAGTTGCATCGAGTGTGGTCCCCGATGAAGTGATCGACGCTCCATCCGACAAATACTGGGCTCCCCACCCCAAGACCGGGGTGTTTGGGCCTGCGACCGACCATCACCGCCGTGCCCACGGCGAGCTTCCTAAGCCTGGTAATGCTGAGAACTCGGTGCTGGAGGACACAGCTTGGTTCCGCCCCACTAGCCTCGAGGATCTTGAGAAACCTCCTCACCAATAAATTAGTACATGGGTTCAACCGCTAGCTATCATATGCAAGCCACCTCGGTGTCATCCTTAAGAAGAATAATTCGTTTGTAGCTGTAATATATACTTAAATACTGAAGTTGTGGATTTGAGCTTGATAGCATGCAAGTATCGCTCCCTACCCATCAAAGTAGGAGCTACATATTGTACCTATGGGATTGTTGTATTTTTCCTGGAGTTTGGTATAAGATGTTCGGATGTGCCTACTTTATATTTCAGTCGCCATCTGTATATTTTCGTGTCTCCCATAGCATTATCTCTGGAAGGACGATGAGTAAGGCACGATTGTGTAGAGGATGTAAGGACAAATGATGGGGTACACTGGAGGGAGAGACAACTTCATTTTGTATCACGTGGGAAGCATGATCTATCTATATGGATTATTTGCAAATTGCAAAGCTAACTCAAAAAAGTTTGGTTACTTTACTTGACTGTACTGAACAAATTATCAGGCCATAAACAATGGGCTTGGTTTGTGTCCCCGAAAAGTATTTAGGCATGAATATGTCAAGATGTCGACAGATGATTTGCCCAATTTAGCTGTCTAGCTTAATCTGCATCTGGATGGATATCGCGAGGAGAAACTAGAGCGGTTGAATTGAATTCACCAACCCAAGAGCACTAGTGGTTGCAGCATCCATTGATGGGCACCGTAGCTGCTTGCACTAGCCTTCTGATTTTCGCATCACCGTGATCCTCTAGGACCCAATTCGATTCGTCTTCCAAGACCCAATGTATTTCTTGCTCTTCTTCAACCCCTTCCTTCACTACTTCAGTATGGAATTGCGATTCCATTTGCTCCCAGGTGTGGATAGAATTGGCTAGAAAAATGGTATATCAAGTAAAAGCAGTCTTAGATAGTGATAAAGGAAATAACCTCGATTTCCAACACTCGGCCTGAGACACATCACCACACTGCGAAGTGAATTGACTAACATGTTCGACTATCGATTGATCGTCTTCGCTAGAGAAGTTGTTAAAATCAGGCATTTCGAAACCTCTTGGGTAAGGTGTTGCATCAATCCAATCTGGATATGATTTTCAGTATACAGGTATATAATGTTCCCCATATCATATTCAAAACATTGTACTACTTGATCCACTAACAACTGGAGATACTGAGGGTTTTGATCAGGGATTAATTAACCAAGCTGCTCCCAGTATGTGCTGTGTAGCTGGACATATTTCCACTTGGTCTAAACAAATGTCCATGGCCTGTGAAAGGGTTATATAATATGCAATACGAGATCAGGTCTGCATGTGCTCAGCTAGTCTTTAAAGAAACATTTCCAAGCTTGTAATTGTTTTGAACCAGCTAAGCATTTCTCCAAAATGCTGGTATTTCCCATTAACTTCTCAATGGATTTGATCGATTATCCTTGGCATCTTGGCCGTATAAATTCTATGGTTATCTCATAGCAGTTAAAAACATACAAATAAAACCATTTGAGATCTTCTGGTAAATTATTGTCTGGTGAAAACGTCATGGGATGCTAGGTCGAAGTGTAAACCACCCTACTTACCGAAGATCCTATACCGATGGTCCTACATGAGTTTCTTGAGATTGTCAAAGAGAGTATAGGACTTAAATTAACTCTAGTATTTTTGGTGAATGCAATTCGCTTGGCAGTTTGGGTCTCATTTTCTGTGTCCAAAGTTCTCCAGTTGGGCTTATTGAAACATACATATTTATTGATGATGTGGACTCTTTGAGCCTAGACAGGAAATCTACAAGAATATTTTTCTTTCTTGTTATGTTTTTGGTCTCGAAAACCATTCAGCGTGTCAGAGCAATTGAGGATGAGGGACTTGTTATTGTTTAAATCTTAGCATCTGCGGAAATGTAGAAATATTCATTTCCACAGGGAAATGTTATCCGATGAGATGTGGCTCAAACTTTTTGATGTCATAATTGATTGCTAGGATTTCTTTATAGCTAGAATGATAGTGCATTTCTCCTTATGTGAGTCTTCCACTTTTATGTCCATAGATTCTACACTTTCCATCAATTTCTACAAAGAGAAGAGTGACCCAATATTCATCACTAGCATCGGTTTTTATAATCCAAATTCACAATGCATTTTCCCGGACAAAAACATTTCAGGGAAACTATGCTTCAAGAAAGGCATGTTCTTAACAACAGAAATTTTGCTTTCACAATAAAAGTTGGCTCTGCAAAAATTAAAGCAGAACTACCAAGGTATTCCAGCAAATATGTTCATTTTTTATGTCAAAATGTCACATCAAGACTCCAGCAGTTGCAAAGCTTCGCTGAAAGATTAATCCAGGCCGAGTGTGAAACCTAAACCTGGAACTACTTGGATCAAAAGAGTTGAGAGACTCCACGCTCTAGAAATCGATTGAAGAGACTAAACAGGACAATAGTACTTTCATTTGCATTTTCCTTTTTGAGAACTCCAGGAAGATCAAAACCAGAAACTTGCAATATGCAGTGATATGGTACATTTATAGCACTTATTGATAACAAGATCTCCTAACATGCCTTTCTTAAGTCTTTCATACTAGATAAGAATGTGGAAAAAAATTCGAGAAATTTTTGTATATATCGATATATATATAATGAAGAGTACCTTAGTCTATATTTTGTAATATGACTATCTAAGATAACATATATTAATTAAGATATGCACAATTAAAAGAGATATACGTGCAATCTTGAGAGATACAAAAAAAACAAAAATTAACAGAAATATTCTAATTATCTCTAATATAAAAAAATATCCTAAAGAATTATCTTAATTCTCTCTAAGAGAATCGAGGAACAAATCCATAAAGGAGTGCTATTAAATGGCAGAAGGGTAAAGCCAAAGAAAAAAACCCAAGAAACAAACAAATAAGGAAAAAGTGACGTAACGATAAAGAAAAGGATCTAGATAAATCAAAAGAACGCATAGGCAAACGTATAGAATTCCAAAGTTGTAATCTTCGAGCATTTAAAAAGTGTGTCAGCATTAAATATGAGCTAAACTATCGTAGAAACAATAAGCACTTAATAAATTCTCGAGTTCGTTCCTGAGATTTTTTTTATCAAGGACTAAAAATACCTGGCTTACGTATCATCCGAAGATGCATGAACGTGGTGATCATAACAATGCCGAGGAAGAAGAGTATTTTAGCATCCATAACAAAACCTTTTTTTTTTTTTTGGTCGAATAACAAAACCATGTTGAAAAACACAGAAGAAGGTCAGAGCATTGAGCGAATTAATCCGAGTTGGTTCTGCGCCAAAATCTGCGACAGCCGAAAGGAGCCCCAAGGAACCCTCGACACCACGTATCACCACCACCTCTCTCTCTCTCTCTCTCTCTCTCTCTCTCTCAAATTGTAGAGGCTGTGAAAGTGGCTGCAGGAATCTCATCGTAGTGAAGTCTTTAGAACAATATCGAGGATAAAACGGTATAAGGAAAGACGGTCGAATGCTCTATGGTATATGCTGACAAATTCCCATCTCGAATTCAAAAGCACTTCTTGCCTCTAGCAACTTTAAAATGCAAAATGTCAACTGCCATGACAAGCTTGATTATCTATGGGACATGGGCATAGCAGTACGGTCCTCCGTAAATGACATCCGAATCGAGGTAGTCTTACTTGTTTGATTGAATTCACTAATCATCTCTAAATTTCATTTTGACTAAACAAGTTTGCTTTGTTCACGTGCTTTACGATATCAATAGAGGTAAATTGCATGAATTTACTATTTTTGAGTTGAAAGTAATATATATATTTTTTTTTTCCATAGACTGTAACATAGATTGTGACACAAAAATCTCTGAAGAAGGGCCCACAGTCCAGTAATTAACGAATAGGAATCGAATGGTGGAGATTCGGGGTATGATTTCCTATATTATGAGCAACGAATTAGATAGGGGTTAGGAGAGAGTATGCCGACTGCGTCCACATCAGGGTGTTTGTCAATCGTTTGACCATATCACGACCCTTACACACGGAATATTTAATGTTGATAGATAAAACTTAGGTAAACTTATTCATCCGGAGGATTACAAAAATGAAAAGAAGAGCGTTCATGACTTGGTGCAGTCGGTTGGCTTGAAAGAAACAGTATTCTTGTCGAGGTCGAACCCGATCAAATAATCAGTCTGAGCAAAGTCGCCGAATATCCCACCAGGACTATCAGTGGGAGTCATGGCGAAGCAAAATACCCCATCCTTAGCCTCTATGAACGTGCTCGTCTGCTTCAACTCCACGTCGGCTTTGCCGTCGAAATGCGCCGTCAGCACCGGGCCCTTCGCTTGCACGTCACTCCCGTAGCACAGCTGCGGCCTCAGCTGAGGGTCATCTATGGGTGTCAATTCTACCGCTCTCTTCACCTCCGCTTCCAACCTGTTGTAGAAATCTCTCGGCACGATGGTTGGAGGCGTCCCCGAGTCGAGGAACATGTTCCCCTTGGTGATGGCCCCAGAAGAGCTAAAAGGCAGCAAGGTGCTCCCAACACTGATCCCGTTCAGAGTCACGCCGTAGGTGGTCGGGTCTTGCAAGGCCACGAGGCTGGTCGTGACGGTGCCGGGCCCCGAGACCTCACTGCCGCTGCCGAAGCTCATCTTGCTTGAGATGGTCGGCGGGGTGTGGAAGGGGACCAGGCACTGAGAGAACCGTCTGCCCCCGAACGACGTGCCTATCTGCGAGATAAGTGAGACGGGGCCTTTCCCGATCCCGACGATTCCCATCTCGTTCTCGTTGAAGGTGCCGGTATTGTTGTGGCCGCAGCCGAACACTACGTTCGGGAGCGTCACCGGCGACCCCTCGGTGGATGCGAAGGTCAGCGTCTCCGTCGAGAGGAAGCCCTTCGTCAGGGACGCACTGGCGTATCCGTAGGTGTAGTTGCACGTGTTGGAGGGAGCAGCGCACGAGGTGGTGTCCAGGAGTTGGCACTGCTGGGACGGGCACGCGACTCCACGGTACGTGGAAGACGATTTCGGATCATACTTGGGCTTCGTCTGAGGGTAACACTGATCGCAGGGGAGGCACTGAGTCCAGAAAAGGTCGCTTCCGGTGTCGGCGATGGCATAGATGTCATTGGGCGGGGTCCCTATCGACACCTTCAGGACATATTCACCATTGTCCGGGAAGACTTCGGACTGAGCCGCGTCGAGATGGAACGAAGGCAGGGTAGGAATGTTCATCTTGAAACGTCCTTGGACCCTGGCAAAGGTGCGTCGGAACGCATCGGCGTAGCGCTGCGCAGGAGCTTTGCTGGGGTGGTGGATGTGGTCGCGGTGGATGAGATGGGCGGTGAAACCCTGTCTGTACGACGGTGACCTTGCGGTGGCGCAAAAGCTTGCAATGAGTAGGGCGAAAGAGATGAGAAGTAGGCAAGGGAGAGAGAGCTTCTTCATTGCCATTGGACTTGCTTCAGTTTTGTAAACAATAAAAATGAAGGGAGCACCGAATCCTCAAATTAGGTTTGTGTTGGGTCGCCCAACTATAGTCTCTTCCTCGGGATGTCCAATATATATGAAGTGGTAATAACCGCTATAAAAAAGAAAGGTGATTTTGTTTCGTATATTTACATTTCCACGAATATACTCCAGTAAAAGTGATTTTGGAATTCTAAAAATTTATCCATCAAACACATATGGAAATGTGAGCTATTCCTGTGCATGATCTCGCGATGTTAATTTCTAATTAATCACACTACTGATTTTTCTGTACAATGTTGATCTTCCACATATACCTGCAATCTTAAGGATTGAGGGTTTCCCCGTCAATTTTCCTTTTTTCCTTTTCAATGACCGGGAGGAGAACCTCCCCTGCGAAAGAAGCCCCGCCATAAGTTTATACAGGACACCGTGCGATCTTCTCTTGATATCATTAGCAAAAAGGATATATGCATGTGTATTGCGAACAGAAAGAGGAAAAATCAATGAAGGGAAGGAACGTGTAGGATCCAAGATAGGACAATATAAGAAATATTGGATCCTTCTTTGGGAGGATCAGAGATATGGAGTTGAAAACACAGGGATGTACTGTCCTATTCAGGGTACATGAATATCGTGAGGAATGTTCTAACTAGGACAGCGTCGAGGAGAGTTGCATGCGATGCGAAAAGCTGAAGAGAACTTAAATGGGAACCTAATAAGCAACCAAATCACGAGGCCAATCTTTCCAAATGAATCCATCTCAACGAGACAAGAGGCCCTAAGCAGCTTCTTCAGACGAGTCCATATGACTTAAATCTGGCCCAACCTCATCATCTTTATTCCCCTCGAAACAAGCAACTTTTAGGGTCCATATATCAAAGTTCAAACGTCAAACCAAGCCCAAACCAAGCAGATATTCCTTTTATCTTGACATCCCGTCTCACTCGATCATGACGTCGTCGGAGGCCTTGAAGTTGAACTAGAGAATCTGACCTTTTTTTTTTAGCACCAAACAAGTCCCATGTCATGTGATTGGAACTTCCCGATTTTCAAGCCTTAAAATAATCGAGGACCCAATCCCATAGTAACAAGTTTAGAACTTGATTGAATTCCGTCTACAACCTGTGCCTCCCCCGTTTGTCACCCCCACGGCACTGCATTCCACGACAAGTGATTTAATTAGGCAACCGCGGAAGTTGTCAGCCCGTGGAAGGAACTCAAATGCAAACACCATCTGGGGATAAACTTTCTTGAATAGGTAAAGTCAGCAATGCTTCCCTTTATTGCTTTTCTTTTCCTTCTTTTGACTTTTGGGTATCTTTAGGGATGGAATGATCTCTCCATCCGTGGATGGCATTCTCGTGAAACCTTGCTACGTCTTATTCGGAGCGTGCGAAGGATGACTTTGAAAATAATTTATAAAGCAGTTTCCGATTTTGAGGGGGCGAAATTTTGGAATTTTACGTTGGGATCAAATTGTCTTTCGAGAATTTTCCAACCAACTTCTTGTTCATTAACTTGTGAAAAATGGGTCGTTTGAACAGTAACTTTATTTGTCAAACTCTTTTTTTTTTGTCGGAATTATTTGTCGTGCTTTAGTGTCTACAAAATCAAGTAATTTTATTATCTCGGCCAGTACCATAGAGGTTATGTAGGTAGTTGCTTTTATCATTTAAAGTGCCATTTAGAGCTATCTTTGGTAGGTTTTGCCTATCTAAACAAATTTTAACTCTTTGTTCTAATTGAAGATGTGCCATGAAGACTAAGTTTGGTACATCCATGAAGGATTATTTTTTTGTTGATTTCGGTCAAGATCGACTTGAGAATGAAGTTGGAAATCTTCTCTTTTTTGTTTTGGGAAAAGAACGATTGTTTATTACATGCTTTACCATCCGATTGATTCTTCGAGTTTTCCATTTGATTACTAATGAGCCACTATCGTCATATGCCGGTAAAGATATGCCCATCTATTTATTCTTTCTATGCACTTGAATAGTTGAGATGTACAAAGACAACAGGAGATGCTACCTTCCCTAATAATATCATGAACAAAAATCAAGCTGACAAATCTCGCATGCTCTATCTAATAGAGTCGGGCATCTTCTCTCTTGATGGTTACACGTGTCCCGAATTGAAGAGGATATTTAAATAAAAAAGAATAAAAATAAAGTAGGCAAATAATATATAAATCGGGATGTCACTTGTCGAAGCACTTGGGAAATTACTAGAGGCTTTATATAAGCACGATTGATATGATAAGATAATCAAAAGGTGGCATGCTCTATGGCCCTATTGCGTGCCTAATTAGAGTCTTATCTGGATCGCCAATCCTTCACGGGTGGCCAGGTATTTTCAATTGAATGCGGTGACCGTGACATTCAACTGCCCCCTCCCTCATTATAAAACGCAAACTAAAACAAATTCGGTACGCAAATGGGGGCGACGGCACGCTTTTGCATGCCCCCCACGGAGTCATAACAGAATAATTGACACCGACCGCCCAGAGTGACGCCGTCGAGGCCAGCCCCCCGGCATATTCCGTTCCACATTCCCCCGATGTGAATTTTTATTAATCTACTTTCGTCCTGGGACCGTTATTTAATTCGATTATAAGCGCGGCGGGACTTTCCGTCAAGTAACGGGGGCGACGGAAAAGGGGGAGCGGACGGTACAGCTGAAAATGCAGGCCGTACTACGGGGACTGGGGACGGCGGATCTGGGTATGGCAGTTGGGCCGAACCCTTCGTTCATCCGTTCAGCCACCTCGCTTTCTCTCTCTGTCTGCGCGATCCGGCTTATATAAAGCGTGGGGCTGTTTTCGGAGTGGGCAATCATACTGGTTCACTCGTCTCACCTCTTCCGTTCCGTCTTCTTCTTCTTCTACTACATTTTCAGCACGCAGAGAAGAGAGCGCTTTTGTATGGCCGCCAGCTCGAGGACTTCTGGGATCGCTGGAATCGGCAAGCGAGTCGCCTCTCAGATCTGGAGCGCCAACTCCCCCCACCTTCCACCTCCCTCCTCTCTTGCTCTCAGGTCTCTCTCCCTCCCTCTCTCTCTCTCTACCCTCCTTCCTCGTGTTCTCCGTCGACGCGTATATCTACTCCTCTCGGCTCTCGGTCGTAGACTCGTCGCAAGGTTTCGTCCTCTTTGTTTTTCAACGTAAGTAGGTAGCTTCGAGTTCTGCTAGTTCGGTTTGATTCGGCGTTCATTTGGCTGGCCTGTTATTCTCTCATGCTCTAGGAATATTTCCCTCATTTCGCTGTTTAGCCAATCCATGGTGTAAGATCCGGAACAGAACAAGAACGGTATGGAGCTTAAGTCTTTAGCTTTCTACTCGCGACATGGCAAAAGGGAGGTCTTGCCTAGCTGAAGAGTCTGCTGAAATTATCACATCCCCGTTGATTGCAGAGTGGTATCTCCCAGGGAAACGAGTGTCCTAGTTCTCGTTCGGTGTTAAATAAATAAATAAATAAAAGAAGAGAGAGAGAGAGAGAACTTTTAAAGTAAGAAACGCATGGCTTGTTGACTTTATTGTTCTTTCCAGTTTGGCCCTGTACAGTTGAAGAGAAGGTCTCGCGGCCGGTTGCTGTCTTCAGTACTCCAATATGGAAATATTTCCTCTGTCCTGTCTCGAGTTGCGAACTTCAACCCACAGTTTCTCCTCTTTGGAGAACCCCCGGTTGATTCTCCCCCAGATTCAACCGCGGACCCTAAACCTTTTCCTGATCTCACCATAGAAGTCAAATCAAGATGCTCAGGCCATTGCGTGATAAATGGCTTGATTCCATGAGGGTCATCTAATCAGTCATTTCGTAATTGTTGGAGGGTCAAAATTGCCGTGCCGAATTGCGTAATTATCCATTGACTATAATCATTTTGCTAGAGAAGATGGCTGCCCAAAATAAAGAAACCAGATTAGGTGGGCAATGTCAGCATCCTAAGCTACGCCTCGATATTATCTACACGTGGCGACAGCGAGAGCTTCACCTACGGGCTTGGATCTAAAAAGGGGTCATTTATCTTATTGTTAGCGATTCTTGAAGGATGAGCAACCGGTGCTTTAAAAGGATTTAGGGGTTGGTCAAGACTCGCCATCTGATCATTTTCAGTAACCCGATGCCATCGTCCTAATCGAACGGTGTGGCACACTGTCCCCACTAAACAACAAAAAATTTGAAGAGGGTTGGCGCATTTCTCGATTATACAGATGCTTCGTGATGAGGGCTTTGTTTACGGATCGAGGGGGACATATAAGTTGATATATCCTAATTCTATAGGCGAATGTGACGTGCCTCGAGTACTCCGCCTGCTTTGGATAGTTTTTGACTTCTCTTTGGCCTTTTCTGCTCTCCTTTTGTTTTCCTGAAATGTCGACGTGCCTTCTTTCTCGGTCTAATCTCATGCCCTGCCAGACTAGCCCGCCAAAAAAACAAGAAGTTATCCATCTTCTGATGGAAGCAAATAAAACTTTTCCTGAAACCAGAAAACTTAGTCAGCCACCTACATATATTACCGACCAGTTCCTAAGTTTTCACTTTGAGATAGTTTTAATCTTGGTTAATGTGCATTTCAAAGCTTGCAATTTTGTGTTTTCTATGGTATGTAATATCGGTGCATGTTAATTGAGCCAACAAGTGATGGGGATTGAGGGATCATTGCGTGGTGGTTTCAGGAGAGCTGCTCACACGTCCGTGTATGACAAGAACCCTGAGGATCAAGGCACACCGACCGTGGTCCCCGATGAAGTGATCAAGGCTCCATCCGACAAGTACTGGGCTCCACACCCCAAGACCGGGGTGTTTGGGCCCGCGACCGACCTTCACCTCCGAGCCCACGGCGAGCTTCCCAAGCTCGGGAATGCCGAGAGCTCTGTGCTGGAGCACACGGCCTGGTTCCGCCCCACTAGTCTCGAGGATCTCGAGAAGCCTTCCCACTATTAGCATTTGAACACGAGTTCAACCGCTATCTATCATATGTGAGCCAACTCAGTGGCATCCTTAAGAAGAATAACTCGTTTGCAGTTGTAATATATTGTTTAGTACTGCAACTGTGGAATTGTTAGCATGCAAGCACTACTTCTTACCTATCGAAGTAGGAGCTATGTACTGTATCTATGGGATTGTTGTGTTTCCCTTGTACTTCTATATGAAATGTTTGGATGTGCCTACTTTATATTTCATTTACCATCTAATATATTCGTGTTTCCTATAGCATCGTCTTTAGAAGGACGACCATCAAGACATGATCACTGAGAGGATGTGAGGAGAAATGACTCGGAGGGAGAGACAACTTCATTTGTATCACTTGGGGGCATCATCTCAATGGATGATGCCCCCAAGTATCAAGCCATAAACAACGGGCCTGGTTTCTCTCTGAGTATCCGAAAAGTATCTGGACATAAATATGTCGAGACATCAACAGATGATTTGCCCAATTCCAGCTGTCTAGCTTATTCTAAATCTGAATTTTAGATTCCTTAAATTAACCCAAAACCACTTTTAAAAACATATTGAAATATATATATGGACAGTTGCTGTGCATGATTTGTCCATGTTAGTCTCTAATTAATAATACTATATGTGGCCGATCTTTCCGCATCTCTCCATTATCTTAAGGATTGAGAGTTTTCGGTCTCCCATCAATTTCTTTTGTGTTTTTCTATGACCACGAGGAGACCCCACAGTCACTTAATATAAGAGTGATGGATCTTCTCTTGATGGTATTAGTAAACATGATATATGAGTGTTGTGGATAGAACGGGGACAAATCAATCAAGGAAAACGGAAGTGAAGGATATAAGATAGGACAATATGAGAAATATGCGATTCTTGTTTGGAATCTCATAAGATATGGAGTTGGAAACATTAGGATATACTGTGCTGTTCATTTAAATGGCCAATAAGCGGATATGCTCATGAGGGGAATGTTCTCACTAGTCACTAGGAGTCTATATGGCCCATGAAGGAGCACAGACAGCGTCGATGAGAGCTGCATGGAATGCAAAAAGTTTGAAGATAGACATAAATGGGAACTTAAGGGCACGCATAATAATCATTCTATTTATGCTCCAGACTTATTTCTAGAACAGAAATCCGTTTGGTGAAATTATTTTATTTTTCTATTTCTGGAACAAATTTTTATTTCAGAAATATGTTTGAAACATAAATTAAAAGTATTTTTTTTTTTACTTTTCTATTTATAGAATAGAAATCAGAAATAATTTCTCACTCTATTTCTCACCCAAAGACTTTCCAACCCTAATATCATCTGGACTCTCCCTCTTCTCCTCTACATCATCTAGACGTCTCCCTCTTCTCCTCCAATGCCTCCCTCATATATCCTCCTCAGATCTACGTGTGATGGTCCAGGCGGCGGTGCGCGAGGAGGAGGGATGGCGGTGCGTCCGCGCCTCGGTCCTCGGACGTGCGCAAGGAGGGGGCGCGTCTCCTGTTCCACTTCGCTTAAGGGGGGAGTTCTAGGCTAGTTTATAAGGCTTGAGTTCTATAACTTGTGTAACACGTTTTAAAGCCGTGAGAGCCGAAGGCCCAAAGTGGACAATATTACACAGTGGGAGGCCCGGGTCCTTACACAATGGTATCAGAGCCGACTCCTAACCGCGTGTGGGGCCACAGCGAGGACGTTGTGCTCCCAAGGGGGGGGGGAGAGTATGACGGCCTAGGTGGCGGTGCGCGAGGAGAAGGGATGGTGATGCATCCACGCCTCGGTCCTTGGACGTGCATAGGGAGAGGACGCATCTCCTGTCCCACATCACTTAAGGGAGAGTCTTGGGCTATTTTGTAAGGCTTGGGTTTTCAGATATAATATATGAAACTTTTAGAATGGAGAGATACGTCTTTCTCAACTTTTGTGATTTGATGAAGGCAAGGGGTTGGCTGGAAGATAGTCGATATATAAAGGTAGATGGACAAATTGAGATATTCTTATCTATGATTTGTCACAAGAACTCGAATAAAAATTTATGCGAGAGATTCCAACGTTTGGGACAAACTATCAGCAAGTACTTCATTATAGTGTTGAAAGCAGTTCTTAAACTTGCAAAAGAGATTATCGTACCACATTCTTTTGATGTTGTCCCAAAATGAGATTCTTATGGATTATAACCATAAATTTTACTTCAAGGTAGGATTTTCATACATTCATTTACAACATCGGTTTCATTTTGTTGCTAATCTTATATAATACTAGTCTTTGATAAAACGACAAGGTTGCGTGGGCACTTTTGATGGTACTTATGTTCATGCTTCTATACCCGTGTCTAAGCAAATCCCATTTAGAGGCAGAAAATGAATTACCACTCATAATGTGATGTGTGTATGTTCGTTTGATATGAAATTTACTTTTGTGTATGTTGGTTGGAAATGATCTGCCAACGATTTTCGAGTGCTATCAACAGTACTCAAAACTCATCGCTTGGAATTTCCTCGACCACCACAAGGTATTTACCTGTTTAGTAAGATGTAATTTTCTTTAAGATTGTATTGCATTTACAAATCACAACTAATATATGAATACCTTGTTATAGGCAAATACTATGTCGTAGATTCTGGTTATGCATCAACTTCGGGATTCTTAACTCTTTTTAAAGGTGAACGGTATCATCTAAATGATTATAGGGGTAGAGCAAAACGACCAAGAATAGCAAGAGAGTTGTTCAACTACAAACATTATTTACTAAGGAATGTCATTGAAAGATCATTTGTGGCATTAAAGAATCGCTTCTTTATTTTGAGACACATGCTTGCATTTGCAATTCGAAAGCAAGCACATATTGTAATTGCATGTTGTACTATTTATAATTATATCCGTGATCAAGACAAGAGAAATAAAATTTTTTCCTTATATGAAGATCTAGAGTACCCATTTGGACCTACACAAGATGATGTTATAGGCGATACATCGACCGATGAGGAAATTGAAATGAACATGCTTAGAAAAAGTATTGCCAATAAAATGGCAATGGATCATAATATGCTAGAGATTTCATGAAATCATGTTTTCATCTTTTGTAATGTATTTATATTATTTTGTATGTGGGGATTTCCTATCTTTGCTTTTGTAATGTGATGCTGTATTTGATGATTCCTATCTCAATTCTTGTAATGTGATGTTGTTTTTTAGGATTTCCCTTATTTGTAATGGTCCTTTATGATAAGCTCCATCACACTTCGTAAAATTCGCCAATTTTGTAAAATTTGCTGCAAATTGCCCGATACCCTTCTATGTGTTTCTTTCTAAAGTAACTGTGCACAAGCTAGAATTAACATGCATTGAGCATGCGTGCACCAGACGCATACCTTAGACTGTGGCGGCGATCGATGTAACACACTATCATGAAGGGGATTGGGATATTTGCATGAGAAGGTTTAGCGTTCTATAATCCATAGGGATTTTAGGTCTACCAATGTGCTTATTTTTTAAGAATTCAAAGCCAAAATTCAGGCACTTGACATGGTTGCCTGCCTTCATTTTACCAAATTTTTGGGAACCTTCGGTTAGCTTGCTCAAGTAGGGGTGTGCAACCGGACCGGGTATACCCTGTTCCCGGACCGGCCCACCCGGAAAACAGGGTCGGGAACCGGTTCCTATTGAAACCGGTCCGGGAACAGTTCCCAAAATTCGGAACCGGTTTAAACCGGTCCGGGAACAGGTCCGAGTTATTACCCACCCGAAACCGATTCTTGGACCGGTTTTGTAAGTAAAGGTCCAAAACATTTTTTTTTTCTTCGATTTCTATTTTTACTCTCGCAATCACATGATATTTTTCCTCTTGGCTCTCTCAAACACGCATGGCACTTCTCCTTTGTCATTCATCTTCCTCACTTGCTTCCCTCCCTCACCGGCTCCCTCTCGCACCGTCTGATGGACGGACGGTGTTCGTCGCCACCAAATTCTTGTGTATCACGCGGATTGACTCGCCTAATTTCTCTTTTATATAAAGAGTTATGCTTGAATAAATGAGTAGTTTCATGTAGTAGTTGTGGGAATAAGACTAATATTAGACCCATGTTTGATTTTAATTCTTTGCCTTATGATTTTATTTAATATAATTAGTCCTATGGACCTTTAATTTTTCGTTTATTCCAAATGTTCATATATTAATTTATTACCAGTGCTTAATGTTTTAATATAAATTAGGAGGATTACGTTATTTTATCGCTTATTAATATAAAATTCAAAATCGTATAGGATATTGGAAGATTGCAAAACAGGTTCCAATGGAAACAGGGTTGACCCTGAAACTGGATCGGAAAAACAGGGTGGGTCGGGTACGGGGTCTAATACAAACGGGGTCGGGTATAGGGTTCGAAAAGAGAACCGGTTATAACGGGGTCGGGTACGGTCCAGTCTAGACCCTACCCACCCCGGACCCGATCACCCCTATGCTCAAGAGTAATGCATCTGGATCTCTTTTTTCCATTGTATGAAGAATATTGATAAATATATTGTTTGACCGTAATTGCCCATCCAGGTGGATGCTAAAAAAATTTGTGTGAAAATTTAGAAAATTCGATATAACAACTCTTACTTTGTATTTGGGTTCATAAGCATATGAAATTTGTAAGAATGAACATCTCACTTACTCCAAAAAGAAAAATTTTGTTTTAAGAAATAGAAATTTTATATTATTATCAAACGAATTTCTATTTCAAAAAAAAAATTTTGTGTTGTTACTAAATATTTTTTTTTGCTCAGAAATTTTTCTAGAAATAGAAATAGAAAAATTTATTTCTGTTCTAGAAATTAATTTCTGATCATAATGGTCATCATTCGCGCTCTAAGCAACCAATTCACGAGGCCCAAAGTAGCTTCTTAAGACGAGTCCGTGCGACTTAAATCTGGCCCAAACTCATCATTTTTATTCCCCTGAAAGTAAGCAATTAGTGCAACGTAAGAAGTCGAGAGGTGCTCATTAGTTTTTTTGTGAGTGAATGCTCAAGTCGAACCAAGCCCAAACAACACCGCTTTCCTTTAATTGTTGACATTGCGTCTTACTCGAGCAAGACATCATCGGATACCTTCAACTGCAGAATCGAACCCTTTTCCTAGCGCAGAGCCACTCTCATTTCATGCGATTCCCCCATCTCAAATTGAGTACGGAGCTTATTCATTCTCAAGCCTTAGGCTAGAACTTGTCCCTCCGCCCCTCCTCAGCTACACGCCGCTGCACTCCACAACAAGTGATTCTATCAGGCAACTGTGGAAGCTGTTCATTTGTCGAAGTGACTGAAATGCAATTTACTTTGGGGGAAAAACCTTTTTTTTTTGGAAAAGTCGGCATCTGGTCCATTGCCTTTCTCGTTCCTCTTTTCACTTTTTGGTGTCCGGGGATTGGAGGAACAATTCAGGGAAGGAATAATCTCCCATTTTTCCCAATTCTGTTGATGCGATTCTCGTAAGACGTGTAACTTTTTATTCGAGTAAGATTTTATACGTATCTTCAGACCAATCTTGTTAAGGACGAATTTGAGATAAAAATTGCAAGGCAGATCTGGATTTTGAGTAGGTTAGATTTGGGAGTCCAAAACTGCCTTTCAAAATTTATACCAAACCCATCCTCATATTGTCTTCTCGGTTTGGTAGAATGGTCAATTTATACAGTAACTTTGTTCATTGCATTTCGATGCACGTAAAACCAAAGTAGATTTACTATCTCAATCAATCCCACCGAGGTTATATATGTGATTGTTTTATTATCCTTAAATCAATGTTATCATGCGTAGATTGCGCGTATCAGAATAAATTCACCTATATATTTAATCGGAGCTGTGGTATCGACACTAGAATCGGAAGATTCATGACATAATTACTTTTTGTATTCGACTCGGCTTGGGATTGACTAATAATGAACTCGGAGATCTCCTATTTTTTGAAAGGAAAAAGATGAACCGTTGTTTAGATGCTTTTGCCATTTGATTGATTCCCTTGAGTTTTCCATTCGATTTCTAATGAACCCCTAACGAGACGTGTTGTAGGTAGAATAAACAATTTATCTTTTTGCCAAACAAACTTAAATAAACAAAAGAAGATGCTAATCTTCGCAAGGTACGCAAACTTTCGAGCCGACCAAAACCCTTGATCGTGACACGCGTCTCCCGTCAAAGAAGGTACGACGGTCAAAAAAGAAACAAAAACAAAAACGCGTCAATTAAAATCAATTGCGGTAAAAATTAGATTGTATTCCCTGTCAGGCGGGCGTGGCCATCACCGGTCAGGTCAATTCAAACAATTTGGTAGGCGGAGGGGGCATAACCGTCATTTCGCAAGGGACAAGACGCGCATTTGGACGCCCCACCCAACCTTCGCCACTAAGAAAGCAACGCCGTCGCGTCCATCTTCTCAGAACAGGAGAAATCACTCTCACTTTCCATTGTAATTCTTTTTAAATGAATTAGCCACGGAAGTGGAATCCGTGTCTTTTAGTCTTTTCACATTTGTTCGCCGTTAAAGTAACGGAGGAGGCGAGAGATAGGAAAAGCGGACGGTACTATTGAATATGAGCCGTACTACGGGGACTGGGTAGGTGTACCTGGCCACCTAGTTTGGCGGTTGGGTTTTTCTCCGAGCTTCTCTGCGATCCCTCTCTATATAACGCGCGGGGCTGCTTCCTCATTTGGACATCGGACTGATCTCTCGTCTTCCCATCTTCCGACCATCGTCTTCTTCTTCATCTTCGGCACGCAGAGAAGAGACGGGCTTTTGTATGGCCGCCAGCTCGAGGACTTCTGGGATCGTGGGAATCGGCAAGCGAGTCGCCTCTCAGATCTGGAGCCCCAACTGCCCCCCTCCACCTGCCTCCTCTCTTCCCCTCAGGTCTCTCTCTCTCTCTCTCTCTCTCTCTCTCTTCCCCCGTCGTAGACTCGTAGCCAGGTTTCGTCTTCGTTTCGTAGCTTCCAGTTGTGCTGGTTCCGTTCGATTCGGGGTTTATTTGGCTGGCCTCTTTACTCTCTCATGCGGTCTTACGATCTTTCCTTCATTTTTGCTCTTTAGCCAATTCATCGTGTTCAATCCGGAATAGAACGAGAATCGTATGGAGCCTGAGTCTTTAGCTTTAGTATTACTAACTGACCTGGGAAAAGCGAGGTTGCCTGTTGATTTTAGATTATTATCTCCAACCGAAACGATGTTCCTAATTCTCTTTCCGTGTTAAAAAAGACAGAGAAATTCTAAAGTAAGAAACGCACGGCTTGTTGACTTTAGTGCTCTTCAGGTGCCTCTTCCCTCCCAAACCAATCGGAGTCCTCTTAGTGGGTTTATTGGTTTCCCCTTCTTTCCAGTTTGGCCCTGTACTGTTGGAGAGAATGTCTCCCGATTACTGTCTTTAATGACTACGATATTTCACCTATCTTTTACTCTGTCCTGACTCGGGAGTTCCAAACTTCGATCCCCTGTTTCCCGTGTGGAGAACCCTCTTCATAATCTCTCCACAGAAGTCAATTAAGATGTTCCGGCCATTGCGGCATGGATGACTTTATTCTATGAGGGTGGGGTCAAAAAGGAAAGCCGTGTTATTTAATTTATATCTTTACAGCCCACTCACGGGACCGATAAAGAAGACGGGTTACCGAAAATTATCACCAAAAAGCAAGAAATCGATTGGAGGTGGGCTATGTCAGCAATTCTTAGATGTGACTGGATATCTATCTTCGCCAGTGGGCTTGGATCCTTAAAAAGGAGCCCTTATCTTGTTGTAGTGATTTGATTATTGAAGATCGGAGAGCGTGAAGGATGAGCAACCAATCTTTAAGAAAGGATGGTGGTCGGTCGTGATCATCATCCGATCATTTTCAATCACATAATGTCCCCAACTTAATCGACCGGTGTGGCACACTGTCCCCCACTAAACAACAAAAAAATCGAAGAGGTTTGCATTTCTCGATTACAGAGACACACTTGGTGATCAAGGCTTTGTTTACATCCAATTACGGATCGAGGGGACATGTAAGTTTCTGTCCTCATCCTAAAAGCGAACGTGACCTGCCTCGACTATTCCTCGTGCTTTGGATTGTTGTTTTGGACTTTTTCTCTTGCTTTTCCGGTGCGCTTTTGTTTTCCTGGAATGTCCACTTGCCTCCTTATCTCGGTCTAATCTCTTACCTACCGGACTAGCCCACCAAAGCAGCAACACATTCCCTATCCGTTGATAAAAGTGGACGACACTTTCGGGGTAGCTAGAAAATTCAGCCAGTCGCCTACATATATAAATGTAATCGAAACAATTCCCGAAATTTCATTTTGCGATAGGGTTAATCGAGGTTTGTGTGCAATTCAAAGCTTGCATTGCTGTTGTCTATGATCTGTGATTAAGGCGATAACTGATGAAAATCATGTGCTGGTTGTAGGAGAGCTGCTCACACATCCGTGTATGACAAGAACCCTGAGGATCAAGGCACGGCAACCGTGGTCCCCGATGAAGTGATCAAGGCTCCATCCGACAAGTATTGGGCTCCACACCCCAAGACCGGGGTGTTTGGGCCCGAGACTGACCTTCACCTTCGAGCCCACGGTGAGCTTCCCAAGCCTGGGAATGCGGAGAACTCGGTGCTGGAGCACACGGCTTGGTTCCGCCCCACTAGCCTCGAGGATCTGGAGAAGCCTTCCCACCATTAAATTAGTACACGACTTCAACCGCTAGTAATCATATATGTCAGCCAGCTCGGTGGCATCCTTAAGAAGAATAACTTGGTTGCGGTTGTGATATATTGTCAAGTGTTGGAGTCGTGGATTTAAGCTTTGTTATTATGCGAGTACTACTACTCACGTGTCAAGGTGTGAGCTATGTATTGTATCTATGGGATTGTTGTACTTCCCCTGGACTTCTGTATGAAATGTTCGGACGTGCCTACTTTGGATTTCATTCGTCATCTAAAATCTTCGTGCTCTCTTATGGCACTGTGTTTCGAAGGGCAACCGGTGAGACGTAATAATTTAGAGGATGAAAAGACAAATGATGCGGCGTTATGGATAAATTAAGGAAGCAAAGCAGCGAGGGAGAGACAACTTTCGTTAGATATCGCATGAAAGCATCGGGTATCGAGACGGTTGGCTCCTTTCCAAATCGCAAAGCCAATTTCAGTTGCTCAGTTTCGCTTCACGGAACGGAAGTATCGGGCCATAAACAATGGGCCTGATTTTCTCTTTGGGAATAAATATCTCAAAGATGTCGACAAATTTCCAGTGAACCCAGGATTCCAAGACCCAAAAGATTTGCCCGATTCACGAGTGTATCTAAGCTTTTAGTCTTCATCATCTGGATGGATAAAGCGGCGTCCCGCTACATGGGAAGAAAACTAAAGCGGGGGAATTGAATTCAAGAGCGCTAGCGGTTGCAGCATCCATTGATGGGCACTGCAGCTGCTTGCACTGGCCTCCTGATTTTCGCGTCGCCGTCATCCTCCGCAACCCGCTTCGATTCCGCTTCCAGGACCCAATTTGTTTCTTGCTCTTCTTCATCCCCTTCCTTCGCTACCGACGCTGACCAAGCCGACGACGACGCTCCCAAGTTCACCTACAACCGAGCTACCCCGTCCGTGAGATGGCCCCACCTCAAGCTCCCCGAGAGTTTAGCCCCCCGTTCTCAGTTCTTGGTCGCTCCGCCTTCGCTCTCTCCTGCGACCGACAAACCCAATTTCGAGCATGTTGAGGGGGAGGAGGAGAGGCGGAGTTTGGATATGGTGGAGCCCTTGGACGTGAACGAAGAAGGGCCTCTCTCGCAGGACGGGTTAGGCCGTCCCAGCAGGAACAAGGTCAAGAAGATGAACAAGTTGGCTCTCAAGAGGGCCAAAGACTGGAGAGAGAGGGTCAAATTCTACACTGACCGAATACTTGCTTTGAAGCCCGAGGAGTTCGTGGCGGATGTCTTGGATGAGCGACCGGTTCAGATGACCCCAACTGACTTTTGCTTCGTGGTCAAATGGGTCGGTCAATGCAACTGGCAACGTGCGTTGGAGGTGTATGAATGGCTGAATTTGCGGCATTGGTATTCGCCCAACGCTCGAATGCTCGCCACCATCTTGTCGGTGCTGGGAAAGGCTAACCAAGAGGCGTTAGCTGTCGAGATTTTCACCAGGGCCGAGAATTCTGTGGGTGATATTGTTCAGGTTTATAATGCAATGATGGGCGTGTATGCTCGGAATGGGAGGTTTGCTAAGGTCCAGGAACTGCTTGATTTAATGCGCGAGCGAGGTTGCGAGCCGGATCTTGTGAGCTTCAATACTTTGGTGAATGCCCGCTTGAGGTCTAATTCCATGGTGCCTGGTTTAGCTGTTGAGCTTTTAGGTGAGGTGAGGAGGTCCGGTCTTCGGCCTGACATAATAACTTACAACACTCTTATAAGTTCGTGTTCTCGTGGGTCTAATTTGGAGGAGGCAACGAAAGTGTATGATGACATGGAGGCACATAATTGTCAACCTGATTTGTGGACTTACAATGCCATGATATCAGTGTATGGTCGATGTGGACAATCGAGTAAGGCTGAACAGCTGTTTAAGGAACTGGAGTCCAAGGGGTTTTTCCCTGATGCAGTGACGTATAACTCTTTGTTGTATGCGTTTGCAAGAGAAGGGAAAGTAGAGAAGGTCAAGGAGATTTGTGAGGAAATGGTGAAGAAAGGGTTTGGTAGAGATGAAATGACGTACAACACGATCATCCACATGTATGGTAAGCAGGGTCGGACTGATCTGGCCTTGCAAGTCTATGAAGACATGAAATTGCTTGGCCGGAACCCTGATGCCGTTACTTTCACTGTTCTCATTGATTTACTTGGAAAAGCAAATAAAATAACAGAAGCTGCAAATGTTATGACACAGATGTTGGATGCCGGGATTAAACCCACTTTGCGCACATATAGTGCCCTAATGTGTGCCTATGCCAAGGCAGGGAAGCGTGTCGAGGCTGAAGAAACCTTCAACTGCATGCGTAGGGCCGGGATAAAACCTGATCACCTTGCGTATTCAGTTATGTTGGACATACTCTTCAGGTTCAATGAGATGAAGAAGGCAATGGCATTGTACCGGGAAATGCTATCTGGTAATTCGAGGCCTGATCGTGCCCTTTATGAGGTTATGCTGCGTGGCCTTAGGAAAGAGAACGATGTGGACAATATCGACAAGTTAGTCAAAGATATGGAAGAATTGTGCAGTATGGAACCATCAGTCCTTTGTTCAGCTCTCGTGAGGGGGGAATGCTATGATCATGCTGCTACTATGTTACGATTAGCAATTGCTAGTGGGCATGAATTGGATCGCAATGATCTATTGTCTATATTGAGTTCATATAGCTCATCAGGCAGGCATTCAGAGGGTTTAAACTTGCTTGAATTTTTGAGGGAGCATGCCGGATCCAACGCACTGATTAGTGAAGCGCTGGTGGTTATGCTTTGCAAGGCAGGCAAACTAGATGCTGCCCTGGAAGAGTATAGTAAAACTAGTGCATATGGTTCATTCAGTAGAACTAATATCTTTTACGAGTCCTTGGTTCAATGCTGTTTAGACAATGAACTTTTTGTTGAAGCTTCTCAGGTCATTACGGACATGAGGTTCTATTGTGTTGCACCATCGAAGCGGCTGTATGAAATCATGGCGCTTATATATTGCAGAATGGGCTTCCCTGAGACAGCCCATTGTTTTGTTGATGAGGCAGAAAGAAAAGGTATTTTATTTGATGATAACTCAATATATGTTTGTATCATTGAGGCATATGGTGTTGTGAAGCTGTGGCAGAAGGCAGAAAGTTTGGTGGGAGGTCTTAGAATGAGACGTTCTGTAGATCGTAAGGTTTGGAATGCATTGATACATGCTTATGCTGCCAATGGTTGTTACGAGCATGCAAGGGCTATTTTCAATACGTTAATGAGAGATGGCCCTGCTCCTACACTGGAGTCCATCAATGGTCTCTTGCAAGCTTTGATCACCGGTGGGCGGTTGGATGAACTTTACAAATTGATTGAGGAGTTGCAAGATATGGGTTTCAAGATAAGCAAGAGTTCTATTATTTTGATGCTTGATGCTTTTGCTCGAGCTGGAAACATATTTGAAGTGAAGAAGATATATGCTGGAATGAAGGCAGCGGGTTATTTTCCGACCATGCATCTTTACAGGATTATGATCGGATTGTTATGCAAAGGGAAAAGAGTAAGGGATGTTGAAGCCATGGTGTCCGAGATGGTAGATGCAGGATTTAAACCTGATCTTTCAATATGGAATTCTATGCTTAGGTTGTACACAGGGATTGAGGACTTCAAAAAGACAGTTCAAGTGTACCAGAAAATTCAAGAAGCTGGCCTTAAGCCAGATGAAGAGACATATAATACTTTGATTGTAATGTACTGCAGAGACCGTCGGGCTGAAGAAGGTTTAGTGTTGATGCATGAAATGAGAAGGCTCAGCTTGGAACCTAAGCTATCCACATACAAGAGCTTGATATCTTCCTTTGCCAAGCAGCATCACTTGGAACAAGCTGAAGAACTTTTCACGGAGTTGCATTCGAAAGGGTACAAATTAGATCATTCATTTTATCACATAATGATGAAACTCTATAGAGACTCAGGAGATCATTCTAAAGCTGAAAATTTGCTGTTAGTGATGAAAGAGGCTGGGGTAGAACCGACAATTGCCACAATGCACTTGCTCATGGTTTCTTACGGAAGCTCTGGACATCCTCAGGAATCTGAAAGAGTCCTTGACAACTTGAAAGTAACTGGAATGAATCTGAGTACGTTGCCATATAGTTCAGTTATCGATGCTTACCTGAAAAATGGTGACTACAGTGCTGCCATTCAAATGCTTGATAAAATGAAGAGTGAGGGCGTGGAGCCTGACCACAGAATATGGACATGCTTCATAAGGGCTGCAAGTTTGTCCCAGCATGCATGTGAAGCCATTGATCTCTTGAACGCATTGAAATGTGCTGGATTTGATCTTCCCATCAGGTGATCATTACTTAATCAATCTTTGCTTGTGAATGTGATATGTTAGGTTTCGATCTCCCCTTTTTTGAACTTAAAGATGTATGTTGGGGCTGCTTTTGTTTCATAGGCTTCTCACTGAAAAGGGCAAGTCACTGGTTTCAGAGGTAGACCTTGCCCTGGAGAAGTTGCATCCTTTGGAAGACAATGCTGCTCTTAATTTTGTTAATGCTTTGGAAGATCTTCTGTGGGCATTTGAGCTTCGTGCCACTGCTTCCTGGGTCTTTCAGTTGGCAATTAAGAAAAGTGTCTACCGCCAGGATGTGTTCAGGTGCGTTGTACGGTCATCATTTTTTGTAGAATCTCCTTTTCCATCAACATCAAACATATAGGTCAAAAGAATTTGTTTTTCAGGTCCTTACAATAACTAATTTTCATCCATGGAATAAAACTAAATTACTAGGTGTTGCCAGTATTTTGGTTTATGTAGTTTTATGTATTAACATGTGATTGGATACCAGGGTTAGCACTTCTGGCTGAACCAATCTAATGAATATCTTCCCCAGTGCTGTATATGTAGATATCATGTGAACAACAGGCCTGGAGTTGGTCACATTTCTTTCTTCTGAAGGGAGTTTGCCGTGTTGTCTATTTGATACAGGCTAGCTGAAAAGGATTGGGGGGCTGATTTTAGAAAGCTTTCTGCTGGTTCAGCTCTCGTCGGTCTTACTTTATGGCTTGACAACATGCAGGCACTCTCTCTCTCTCTCTCTCTCTCTCTCTCTCTCTCTCTCTGTTTTATTGCCTTCTGCTATATAGCTCACAATCTACAAAATTGAAAAGTGCACGCTGATATAAATATGAATCTGAGTCATTCTTCACTTTTTCTAGAGGACTGTTGTTAAACATATATATAAAGTTCAGAAGCCTTTCTGAGACATGCTTTGATGCATATAGATTGTAAATTTCAGCAGATTGCTGACACCTGCTTGAAATATAGTTAATGATAGCTAATCATACTTCAAACTCATCAGATATAGCTTTTGGATTGATAGTTAATAATACTTAAAACTTATCACGCATAGCTTTGCATAACTTATCAATATGTGCATTATTGCTGACAATTTTGTGTTCTTGTTTTAAGTATCAGAAATTGAACTATCTGACACAAGACTGCACTTTACAGTAAACTATTTGTAAATACACATAAAACAACAATTATATAAGAACTAAACTCTCTCTCTCCTTCTTGAATTAAGATTGTAGCTTGAGAGTTTCTGTTATCTTCAACACCTCTGAAGGTGGCAGAAGACTCACTATATCCGTTGTTGCAGTGAAGTTGCTGTCTAATAATACGTGGGATAGTGTTATAGATTAGTTACAATGGCCAATAGTTGCTATGGTGTTTATGAAGTTTCGTTTGTCTATTCAAATAATTTGAGAGCTTTCTATGGCAGGATGCATCTTTGCAGGGATACCCTGAATCCCCAAAATCTGTAGTTTTGATCACGGGGACAGCAGAGTACAACCTGGTTTCTCTTAACAGCACTCTGAAGGCTTTTCTGTGGGAAATGGGATCTCCATTTCTGCCATGTAAGACCAGGACCGGGCTTCTTGTAGCTAAGGCTCACTCTCTGAGGATGTGGTTGAAGGAATCCCCATTTTGCTTGGACCTGGAGTTAAGGGATGCTCCTTCTCTTCCTGAGTTCAATTCTATGCAACTTATTGATGGATGTTTCATGAGGCGTGGCATAGTTCCTGCATTTAAGGACATAACTGGGAGGCTTGGAGTGATTAGCCCCAAGAAATTTTCTAGGTTGGCTTTGTTGTCAGATGACAGGAGGGACAAAGCTATTCAAGCAGATATAGAAGGGGCAAAAGAGAAACTAGACAAGATGAAAAAGGTTAAGCTTAATAGGACAGAGAAGGAAGAGAAGCTGCAGAAGAAAAAATGTTAGGAAGGTCATGCAGAAGATTGAGGAGAGAATATAAAGCCACTTTCAGTGTCCTGATAGATGTGAATGGAAAAATGGGTCATTCAGGTGTGTTCTGTTATTGAAGGATGAGATGTTCCATTGTCTGGCTCGTGCTACTGAGGACTCTTTCTATTAAAGAGTCCTGGAGAGAGATGTTCCATTGTATATGCCCGACTCTTGCTACTAATGTTAATGAACACCTTTAATATGACAATAAGATCAGGATGCAGAGTACGCGAGGCGAAGAAGTTATGCATTTTTAGACCCTCTTTTTCTCATGAGTTTGTTGGACAGCTCCAAATGTAAGTGATCAAATCCAAGAAGCACTGGGTTGAGGTGATTTTTGTTTGAGCTTAATATTGACACTCATGTTTTATCTTATTTTCCATAAGAAGGATCAAATGCTGGAGGAGACTTAGGACGCCAACCTATCAGGACCAGAGTTATCTTCTGATGTCAAGAAGCATTCATCTGTGTATATATATCTCAAGCCTTGCACAATTGGTTGCCTCTGGCCAGGAAAAAACACAGGATTCCAGTTATTTTGGGCATGCATCTACTATATACGGAGTGTATTCAGTACTGAGAACAGATGAAACGATCTATTGCACTAGACTTCTGGAAAAGTTCATATCTTGCCGAACTGATGCTTGGGAAGGCATCTTTTTCCAAAGGAATAATTTGGACATACCGCATGAAAAGACGTGATATAATGTTGAGGTCTTGGCAATTACTGGGGCTAAAGAAAGTATAGTTGTTGTGCATTAGTCTTGCCCAAGGGACTCTCTTCTGATGTAATACAAGGAAAGCTACAAGGGTAGCGTTCTTGCCTCAATGGACATAAGATCTGTCCACACATGTATAGCCCTGGTGATGTAAATGAAACTTTTGATACTGTTCATGATTTGCAGTGTAAGTTCCAAAGCAGCTGGAATATTAACTTCTTGCTAATTTCAAAATGTGGAAAGCTGCAGATATATGAAATGGGTGGATTTACTCCCTGACATTCGTCAGAGTGAACTGATTTTTGAATCTTTTATGTAGTTTGCACCTTGTTAGGGGTGATGGATTCCCGATTCGGTCCGGTTCCACCTAAGAACCGGGAATTGGACCGGGAGGATTGGTTTCCAATTTTTGGGGCCAGGAACTAGACCGGACCAACTAGTCGGGTCCCATGGAACTGATCACGTAGCAAAAAAAAATTAAAAAGTTAAAAAAAATAGAATTTTTATTATTTTTAAGATTTATTGCTATTTTAAAGAAATTTAAAAAAATATATATATTTTTTTAAAAAAGAGTCGGTCCGGTCCGGTTCCCCCTCTAGAATCGGGAATCGGACCGATCTTTCCGAGAACCGGATCAAATCGACTAGTTCGGTCCGGTGTGGGCAGTTCCCAATTCGGGCGGTCCTACATGCTCACCTCTATACCTTGTACTGTTTTTGGTCCTGTTTGCTCTGAAATTGTATCTAGAGCTTTTAAATGGAGAATCTCCTATTTAATAAGTTTTGTAGTTATCTCGTTTGGTTTCTTCCTAATATGACTGCTCCTAAAGAAGTTGGGTTAACCAGTGAGTTTGAGAACATACCCTTCGATCCCACTTGGACATTTTGTCGAAGTGTTCACTTCACCAACCTTCAATGTCGAATTTGACGGGAAACTAAGCCGGAAAAAATTGTAACCTTGAAGGCTGTCGTGCAAGTTTGTTGAATTAATCACATAGAAAAAACAATAATCTTGGTAAAGTATAGACAAATCAATGCAGTTCAACTTAGGAAGATCCTTCTCCCTTCCCAACTACAGATACCTAGAGAAAAGAATGGGAAAATTATTCAAAAAGTTTTAAATCCATTGTAACATTTTAATTATGTAAATTAAGTTATAAATATTTTCGCGTTTTGTCAGTTGAGTTCATTTGATCAATTTTAGATAAAGATTGCTAACATGAATATCAGATGTCCTATGTGACACAACTAATGCTGACATGAATAATTTTTTATTTTTTATTTCCATTTTTTCCTTCTAAGCTTGGCATGGGCAACCCTTGCCTATGACTAGAGAGGTTAGTTGGCGCTCGCCGGACTTAGTAGGAAAAAAAGGAAAACAAAGAACAAACAAAAAAAAAAAAGAAAAGAAAAGCAAATTCATCTAAAAAAATATATAGAAAGTCATCTACGTTAGTGTCAGCTGTCCTACGTAGCATAAGGAACATCCATGATTTTCAATTAAAATTGGCTGGATAAACTCGATTGACAAATTATCAAAGTATTTAGAATTTAATTGGCTAAATAGAAAAGTTTAGGATTAAATTGAGAAAAATGCAATAAATTTAGGATTTTTTGGACAATTTTTCCATAAGAGAAGTCTTGTCTCACTTTTTCCTTTTTTCTCTGTTTGCACACTGTTTTAATGTTTAATATGCATAGATGTACACATATACATACGCGTCTATACTTACATATAGTTCTTGTAAACGCAAGATCTGATATTTGATTACTAGTACCTTAGAAGTGGAAGAGGGGAGCCGATCTACCGGGTCTGTTATGTGGTGGGTCGTGTAATTAGGGCTATGCAGTGACGAGACAGGAGAAAAATTTTAAAAATGAAAACAGCTAAGCTAGCTGTTGAGAGGAGGAAGACGACGAAAGTCATGACTCATGAGCCATCATCCGTCCCAAGGCCCAGTGGATGGAACACAAGATCGCGATCCCGGCAATTTGGAATGCTTTCTACGCAGAAGGAGACAATTCGTCGGGTAAAAGTACAGTTACATAGGTTTATGGGTTTAAGGTTGACTAAACAGGCCACTCTCCCGCTGGGAAGTACTCGACCTATGCTTATATCTCATCCACCATCTATTTGATTAGCCATCTTCTTTTAGAAGATGATGTAGGATTATGCACTTGGCCACACAGAGAGAGAAAAGAGAGAGAGAGAGAGAGAGAGCCACGTGGAGTTTTGTCTTGGTCCATGGAGAGACCCTCGTGCCCTACACGAGGATGATGTTGGGCCATCAATCTCGTTTTCTTCGTGGCAGGGGAAGAGAGCTCAGCCCCGCCAATTCTCTCCAGTCTTTACGGCACTTGGGTTGATCACACTTCGTAAGAGAATATGGAATATTCCCAACCTCAAAGGAGGAGGAGGATGGGCATCAGGGAGCAAGAAGAAGCTCATCGGTCACAAGAAAATGCCTTCCCCAGATGTGCATTGGATGAATCCCAATGCTTGAACAAGTTGGCAGTCGTGTAGAACTTCGAAAATTGGTATAGTCAAAATAATAACAAGGCATCCGTCTGTTTAGTGTGTAAATCTCCATTCTTGAGGTGGTCCCAAGCATTTCTTGAACCAGGAAATGACACTTTCCAATTTAAGCTGAGTTCTCTCTCGGATGGAAAACTGTGCAAAGTTGACATGGTGAGTCTTTCTAAAAATGTCATGATCTTCTTTTTCAAATGCTAATCCTCACTTACCAATTAATTATCTTCTCATGGTTGGATTTTCAATGTAAATGGCATGCTGCTTGGATATAGGAGCGGGTGGAGAAGCCCGCTGCATCCATTCATTTATTGACAGGTGCCTTTTATATGCCTTCCCCATTTAGAATGCCTAAGCACTGTTATAAAAGAAAGCTGGAGCTTTATGCAGGATTTCTAGGCACAAGACATTCCACTTACAGTATATCTCCATCGTACTTCTCCAATTTGACGACTCCTGAGGAATAGTGCTAGCTGCATAGTTTCTTCACCTGGCATTTTTCGGCTCCGTCACTGTGAGCACTTTATCGTCAGTTGTTTGATCCTTTATTTCTTTACTTCCAATTCTGCAGCAAAGAGTTCAAGTGATCACACGACACTTTCATATATATATGTATATACATATATTTGTTTTCATTAATACTCTACTTGACTAGATCTGATATCATCAGCAGATAGACTAGTCAGTACCAGACCAATTTTTTATTCCTCTTTATAAAGTACGAATAGGATCTAGTGGATGTAATCATATATTACAGCAAATCCTCTTTAATGGCAACATTTTAAACTGGGAAATAGCCTAGTTAATCAGGTGAAAACTGGTTCTGCACAATAATATCTTTGGGCTGCTGAGATTGGAGCTGCACCTTGCCCTGGGCCATAATTAGTTCCACTGAAGTTCAACTGGTGCAGAGTACATCTTTCCTGGTTGCCCATACTCTATATCAAGCGCTTGACAAAATCATGTCAGGCACGACAATGTAGAATTCACATATAATCCTCATCAGGTACAGTACCTACCATATTCTCTTTTGTGGGTTTCCTTCTATTTTTCCCTGATGGTAATGCAACTATCGTGTGGAGGTGCACTAGATGGACATGGTGGAGATGGAAGTCCCCTTGCATAGACCTTCGCGGATCATTAAAAAGTGGTAGACGTTGCCTGTTGCAAACCTGAAAGGTTAACAGTCAAAGAATGATGGAATCTTATTACTGGTAACAGTTTAACCTTGAAATGGAGGAAGTACGAAGCAATAGGCTAGGAAGAGTTACACTCAAAACTCAGTACCAATTACCCACTCATACGGTAAGTTGAGTAAGAGATTGAAATTTGATGGCAGCTTGTTTCTTTCAGACAGCATAGTCAATTCAACATTTCCTTATTTTTATTTCTCTTCCATAAATTATGTCAGCAACGAGAGTTGCCAGATGCACTCTGGACAGGGAGAAATGGATACACAAGAAGAGAGCCAGCTTCATTCTGTTGCCAGTCTCTGGATGTCCTTGGCAGCCCAATGGAGTATCTGTCTCGCTCATGGAGCCCAGCAGCCTCTGACTTCCTAAGCATTTTCACATCAAATGTAAGAAATCTCCCCACGATACACTCATTTGAAACAAAATTTCAGACATTTGCAATGAGAAATGAGTACAAATACATGAAAGAGAGCACCCAAATCATTCTGTGGGGCTAGTCCTTCTCATTCAAAGAAAATTTCAGCATTGGTCTGCTCTTTGCATCCAGCAGGGAAAAATTCAATTATATGATCCTTCTATCAGGTGAATGATGCCAGTGATTTCTTTACACAGAATCTGTTAATTCCTATAGAGGATAGCTGTTCTCAAGGAAAGCCTGATGAGGAGCAAAATGAGGTTTGTGGAACAGGAGATCATGATGGAGAATCAGAAACTGTGGAATCAAAAGAAAGTACCTTTCTCTGTGATGTTCATACTACAAGGAAGCATGCACAAAACTCTAAAATCAACGGAAACAATCGGAGTCAAAGCAAACAAAGTATTGTCAGTAGAGTGGAAAGCCTACGGGTAACGTATAATCCTTTGTCAGTTTCTTTATATCACGAAACCCCTTCAATATATACTGTTCAGAATTTTGGACAACTTCAACTTCGCCAAAAATTTAGGGTGTGGTATGTGAGTTCATTGTCTCTATCAGTGATGAATTTTCACACACCTGGAACACTTTCTTTTGCATGCAACTGCAATGGGAGAACTCCATCAATATTTGGCTGCCCTCAACTATGGTTAGCACCAACCATGGACTCAAGGTGTCAGATTTTCTGATAAGAAATCTGAACTTAGACATGAACAAACCTCCAAGCAGCAGTTTTTGGAAATTTTTGACTCTAGCTGATAAAAACAAAAATCAACTGATTATTTTGAGCCTTTTATGGTCCTTTGTTCATTTTCAAATGTTAATCCTACGTTCTTGGGTAGACAACAATGATAGGCTTGAGAGATGTTTAATGTCCATGTTAGATGCATGGGAAATTAAAGTAAACAACTAATGTCTTTTTTTTCTTTATCTTTTGTTGTGCATGAATCTTTCACAGATGTTATTTGCAGTGGAGAGGCCCCACCCAGCTGTCTATAAGAAGCATCCAACAATTGATCTGAGCAGGGTAATGATAGTGAAGCAATTATTTATCTTTTCGGAGTTATAATAGGTTACTGCATTAAACACTTTGCTTTTAATCCAGCTAAACTTGAAGGATGTAAAAGGATGGTTAAGAGGCAAACCTTTAGCCAGCCTACTCAAGTGGTACAAGGACAGGAAGAAAGAGGAGCTTCGATTGCATACAGCCAAAGTAGATGCTGCCCTATCTGTTGCACGTTTGGCTGCAGCAATTGCTGGCATCACAGGCAGCAGCATCATAGGTGTAGATGATATCAGCAGGCACAATAATGGGAGCATGGTGGCTTATGACAATAACATGGGAAACTTCCTTTCTTTTGCTGCGAGTCTGGTGGCTGCTGTCTGTGCAGAAGCTGCGGAGTCAGCAGGTGCACCCAGAGAACAGGTTGCCTCTGTCATCAACTCTGGTTTTGCAAACCAAACGCCAGATGACATGATCACACTAACAGCCACAGCTGCAACGTGTAATGATTCCATAACTACCATATCCTCAAAAATGTTATCACATGGAAACATGTTTAGCCCTTTGAAGGACAGCAACAGATGTATTTATACAATTGATCTTCAGGTTTAAGAGGAGCCGCAACACTCAGATCAAGAACCATCGTAAATTCCTATCTGGAAGAGACTGAAGAGCTGCTGAATTCCAGGACTGCAATGCCGGTAGTCACACCTTCTGGTAGAATGCCTGTACTGTGACTCCCTGTTGCTTGTCTTCTGTGCCATATATGTAGTATATTGACCAATGTTCAAGTGTTCACTCAGGGCAAAAGAGGCAAAGATTAGTATCAGTCCATCTGAAACGCAGGCAGCTGATATTGAGTCTCACAAGAAAGTATTTGGGAGCGGTTCTCACATCAAAAGAGTGTATGATTATTAAGTATTCAGTTCAACAGTTTACCTTGAAATTCCAGGCAATTACAGAACTAACAGTAACTTCGTCCCCTGACGCTCTTGAATTTTACAGACAGAATTTTGGATATGCTGGAAGAAGCTCATGAAGCCCGTGGCTACTTCTTGCTCAGCTTACAAACTGAAGGAGGCGACATCAAGCTGTTGTTCCGCTGTGAGGATCAAGCAATTGTGTGGACATCAGCCATATCCAATTGCCAGCATCTTTGTTCCCTCGACAATGACAAAAGTCAAATTAGAGAATGATTAATGATTTGTAATCTCGTCTTTTACCGAGAACAAACGGTGTACACTAAACTTAAAGCATAGAGTGCCATGTACTTAAATAAGGCACCTAACCTTCCGTGTTACAAGTGCAAAATCGTCGAATTTTATGTAGACTATGATTCGGGCAATAGAACCTCAAGCCAGACAATGAAGAGGGTAGCGAGCATAATATGAAATCGCCAGGTGAACATTAGGGGAAATCTCTTATTTGTGCCATTATCCATTATAAGTCACAAGCAATAAGAACGAATGACCGAGAAATCTTCTCTTTTTTCTTTTTTCCCATCAGAGTATTCCATCTCAAATAAATTACCACTCTGATCACTTTGATCAGTATGATCTTGGATTTATATGGACAATAAACATAACTACCATCGAATCAACTCAGAAACTATAAGGTTTTAGCTGCCACTGACTCGTTCCATAGGCGAAAAATGAGGAAAATGGAAAAACAATGGATTCTATCAATTTACAGGGAAAAAAAATGAAAATAATTTGAGGGGCCCAGGTCATCGGGCCAAAGCGATTCGGGTCCACCCATCCATCCAACTCGCCCCGGTTAAGTAGGAATATCCAAACTTCACCTTGCCGTAACTTGAGCAAATTTCAATGAACATATATGCTTAATAGACAATGCATGGCATTTCAAAGAATACGATTCGCATTGTATTGAATTTTGAAGTACCCCTGTCCGAAAGCTAACTCCGTTGGAAACATCATATGAAATAGAGCGTCTATCGTATTCGGTAGTTTTCCTATCTCCCCAAGAACTAAAAAACCGAAGAATTTAATGCCCATTTTTGAGGAGGAAGAAGAGGAGGTGTGATGCAATCGGGCTTTACTAAGAGCATCGCCCGGCCCACTTCGAGTTCGGGTAAAAAAAAGGACAAAAGAAGAACCCGAATTCAGAGAAGCCTGCGAAATGACAATTATAGCCCCGGGGTACGCCCGGTGAGCAGAGAAGTAGGCAGCAACCGCTGCTGTGGCTTTCGGAGGAAGAGGAGGCCAGGCCAAAATAAGCTTTCCTTATCCCCCAAATCCCAATCCCAATCCCAATCCCAATCTCCCTCGCTTTCGGAATCAGGGGGTACCTTTCTCTCTCCCTCTCGTCTTCGGTTTTTGCTTTCTCGGGGTTTAGGGTTTATCGGTTGCCGATTTCTGACGCCGCTCTCTCCCCCTTTCTGCTGAGACTTCCGTATTTTCTCATTGCGCGTGTCTCTCTCTTGAGCATCGCAGGACGAGAGGCTTGGAGTAGGTCGTCCCAGGGAGATGGCCGCTCAATTGATCCGCGAATGGGTCGGGATTCAGCAATTCCCGGCCGCCACCCAGGCCAAATTGCTCGACTTGCTCAGCAAACTCAAGCAAGAGGTCCGTTCCCCCCCCTTCCCATCTTCTTGCGGCGTTTCTGTGCTGTGTCATTTTCCCTTCGTTGTGTGCTGAGCTCGCATATCCGGCCATCGGAGTTTTCGTTTCTGGACTGCAATCGGCTCGCGATCCTCTGTCGTTGTTCCCCACCCCTTTTCCGAGTTACCTGGGTCGCACCCAATGCGCAAGTTCTTATTTTTTTCCCTAGTTCTCTGGCTCGGACTTGGCTTGTCTGCTCTCATGTATGACCCTGTTGCAGAACGTGAGCTCCTTGACGATTCTTGTCATGGGGAAAGGAGGGGTTGGAAAGTCGTCCACCATTAATTCCGTAGTCGGCGAAAGAGTCGTCGCCGTTAGTGCTTTCCAGGTAGTTCCCCTGCGTTCTGACCATTTCAGCTGCTGCTCCATACAAAATACTCGAATCTCGTGACCAGTTTGGGTTGCTTTTCTGTGCTAGTCGGAGGGGCCGAGACCCATAATGATTTCGCGCTCGAGGGCTGGGTTTACATTGAACATCATCGACACTCCTGGGCTCATTGAAGGAGGATACGTCAACGATCAAACCCTTGAAATCATAAAACGGTGGGTTGCGCCTTGCCTTGTTTCAGAAACCTCTATGCGGTTCGAATAATTTCATATTCACCATGGTGATTTTTTGCTGGTCGGGTATGTCGAGCAGCTTCCTTTTGGACAGAACGATAGATGTCCTCCTCTATGTGGACCGTTTGGATGCTTACAGGGTGGACAACTTGGACAAGCAGGTCATTAAAGCTATCACCGATAGCTTTGGTAAAGAAATTTGGCGCAAAGCGCTGATTGTTCTTACGCATGCCCAACTTTCTCCACCAGATGGTTTGGAATATGATTTATTCTTCTCTAAAAGATCGGAGGCTCTTATGAAGATTGTTAAGTTGGGCGCCCGGATTAAGAAGCAAGATACATGGGTACTTTTGCTTTCTTTTTTATCATCTTTGTCGGTCCTTATATTGGTTTTTGTAGTTATGTCTTTCTTTATCGACCTTAGTTTTACTCTGTGATTCGTACCCTCTATTCACCGTTTTACTGAATCTTTTTACTTTGATCCTTTTTTACTGGGTCGTTGTACGGCTCGCACGTATGATGGTGTTCATGATTCTTAACGGAGGAGAACTGAGATTGATGGACTTATAACCATTGGTTCTAGGATAAGGATTCTCTTACATGTGAAAGTTTTAAATCCGATGCTTGTTTATCTTTGCTTCTGGGGACATAGAACTTTATGGACCATGAGTGACTGCTGTGGGATAGTAAAAGTCGCTTCCACCTCTAGTCAACTCAATTGTGATGTGTCAGGCTTACCTTAGTGCATTCTTGATGAGGCTCCTGCTATGATCTGGGGTACTTCCTAATTATATAACCTTCTATGTAGGTTTTATGGTCACTATTGTTAGGCACTAATTATTTTGGCAGTGGAAGTGGTGAATACAGATCCTTGACTCCAGGCTCATCTCCACTAGAAGTGAAATTAACAGTTGATTTCTTTCAATTTGTTTAGGAGCCGATCTCCAAATGTGTGCATGAATGCATAGCTTATGCAGTGCTGATGTTTAATTATTATCGCGATGCAAAGTTTGGTCAAATATTATATATATAGGCAGCGCAAGTAGATGGATTACTTGTGGAAATGGTAATTTTGCCAGAATTCACATGTTATTGAATTATCAATTGGTTGGTGGGAGATTTTGTATTTTTCATTTTGCACTTTCCTTGTTTTCTTGTAGGGGTCTTCCATTCCTGTTGTTTTGGTTGAGAACAGTGGGAGATGCAATAAAAATGAGAATGATGAAAAGGTAGTAATTGCCTCCTGGAATTCTTCTATCCTGTTATTTGGTTTGTCTGGTGCATTTGGGTTTATTCTGTTCTTTTGAGTTCATACTGCTGTCCTGTATATTGCTGCAGATACTTCCAGATGGAACTGCTTGGATTCCTAACCTCGTGAAAACAATCACAGACGTTGCCTTAAACGGAAGCAAGGGTATATTGGTGGACAAGAAATTGATTGAAGGGCCGAATCCCAATAGAAGATGGAAAGAATTTATCCCCTTGATTTTTGCGGTCCAAGTAGGTCTTGCAAGTGCATTATTGATTTGTTTTCTTTTCTTGCCGGTGCATCTCTGTCTGGATTTTGGATGCAATGCTCAGTTTTCATCTTGCTTGTGTACTTAATTCCTGACAACTATCTGAATGTCTACGTTGTTTTTTCCTGGGGTGTTGACAGTATTTCCTCATCATCAAGCCAATTCAAGCGGCAATCAAGAGTGATATTGCAAAAGAGGCTAGACCACCATGGGAGTTGAGGGATGTAGGAGGAGCCTCTCGGAAGTTCTAAAATAGATCGTAGATCCTTGCACGATGATATTTCTTGGCATTTCAATGGCAAGACCATACTTTGTACTACTTAGCAGATGGCCTTTTCTTTTGGTTGTTATTGGCGGATGGAACTTTTCCTTTTGACTTTGAGGAGGATGAGACGTGTGCCTAAATATTGTTGCAAATCCACTGCAGGTTTTGGACTTGATACTCTGACACCATCTTCTTATGCACAATGCATGTGTATATGTCATTTCAGTAGGCATCCTCATGAAAAACCACGGATGGGAAATACCTTCCCAAACTCAGTGCTAGATGACCGTCGATCTTGTGGAACCCACAAAATCAATAGTTGTGGATCACCCAATCCAGTGAATCTGGTCCGGGGAAAAATTTCCCGACATTGATTATGATCATGCCCCCTATTGTGTAAGATTTTCCTCTTGTTTTGTAATTAGTAATGCAGGAAGTTCATCACTTGGATTTGGATGGAATTTTGTCATTGTATCCTTCAATTAGTTTCAGTCATTTTTACTAAAGTTCTGATTTCATGTTTCAACGTCCCTTGAAAAGAAATGCGAGTAGTGCGAACTGTTTAGTCCTTAGTCCCCATTTTCTGTCATATGCCTGCTTAAAACGTGGTTTTTTCCTAATAGCAACGTCTTGAACAAATGGTTGAGTGCAACAGTTATTAACCCATATAATAATCGCAACAGGTGAGATGAACAGTCATACAGTTAAGCCTAGGCTCGTCACAACTCCCATAGGAACACATTCAAAGTCAAGCGCTGTTGGGCATTTTTCATCTTCGAATCTCGAGAACGAAACTGATCCACCGCAATGTTCATGAGTGCCTTTGCAAGCTCATCCTCTTTGCGCCTCTGTTGCGAGGTTTCAAGCCCCGCGGAAGGATCCATATATTATGATAAATGTAGCCCTCTGCTTTGCTCAGTCTCTGATCTGTTTCGTTCCAATGTGCAAGCGATTGATGACCATAATGATACAATTGCAGCCAAGAGATCACATGGGGTCATTCCGCCTCTGAATCCTCGTTCCCACTATCCAGATACATCTCAACAGCTTCATTGCTGGAGCTTTCATTGTCTTCCTCATATTTCCTCTTCTCCTCCTCCCGTTCTCTTTCAGCAACTTGAGCCTTCGCCATCTCTAGTCTGGCACTCACTGTTTCCCATGACACTAGCTTTTCCATGAACATAGATACATAATCAGCTCGACGACTCTGTGAAAAGATGAAACTGATGCGCTTAGGCTCTAGCGACGCATTACAAGATCAGCACAATTAAGATATTAGCAAAATGCGAATTTATGGTACCTGATAATCAAGGTCGTAGGCATGCTGTTGAGAGAATTTCATACCAGGATTAGTATTCGATTAGAAAGCTGCTCTCACAGCTCAGATAGAAATCTATAAATTACTTCTAACGAAGGAAGTAAATAAGATCAAACATGATTACCTCCCAGACATCAATAGTGAGAAGAGGCTGCCAGAACAGAAATTAACAAGTGCGTAAGTAGAGCAGTGATACTAAACATCACAAATTACAGTAAGTAAAGAATAAATCTGTAGACACATGACATCTGAATTATATGAATCTGTGAATGTGCAATGAACAATGACAGACCGCAATTCTATGGATTGTGCTTACCAAATAATCCCAGACGAGAGGATTCACAGCATTGGGACTCTTCACCACCACAAGCTTCTTGTCCTCATCGGACGGGCGTGGATTAATAGCATTACCGACGTTGAGCCTATTTGCTTTGTCTACACATTAACCAAAACCCAAAATGATTTCTAGATAAATGGGAATTTGGAGGTGAAAGTTACAGAAGCACATCAGCTAAGGCAGGTACAAGAGAAATTCCACTCACATGCAAGCCACACCCAACCAGAGCCAAATTGTGCAGATGCAGCTGACCTGAATTTTGCACTAAACTTCTCAAAAGAACCAAAATCTCTCTCAATCAGTTCTAGGAGGTCACCAGATGGCTTTCCTCCACCATTTGGCACCATTGATTCCCAAAAGAAGTCATGGTTCCATATCTGCAGATTATGTGAGCAAATAATCAAGTTGAAGTCCTTAAATAGGAAAGGTGTGACTGGTACATGGGGGAGTGGAATGCCACTGTTGGGGGGTCATTTAGTGGGGAAGGGGCAAGAAGGCGGGGGGGAGAGGAGGAGGAGGAGAGGAGGAGAGAACTCTTCTGGTAATGTCAATTCATTCTTGAGCTTTATTCCGTACAGTGAATATGAAAGTTCTAGTATACCAAATACCTAAATGGGCAAGCTAGCTGTCCTGTATATGACAGTAAGGGATTTATTTACCATTAGGCAACAGGAAGATCCTATCTTAGAGTTGAGCAATTTCGATGGCCACATTCTATTTCCAGAATATTGAAGTACCAATCCAGCTTTAAAGAATGAAATCCCAATGTGTCCCGGCTTTAGCTCCTCACGAGATTGAGAGATAATTTCTTACTCCTAGTATAAGTACTATGGACCCATATGAGGACACAAGCATGTGGAAAAAGTAACTATACACGAGCCAATTAATTTGATGACAGGTCACAAAGGGAAATACTTTAAGGACCACTTAAAATCTACTACCTGTGCGGCGTTATTGAAAGAAGGAAGAATGTCGCCCTTGTTGTATGAAAGAATGATAATGTCCTCCAATGACATCCCATCTAGGTCAGTCCCGACTATTTGCATGTTTAGATTTTCAACGTATCCCCTATGGTGCTTTCCCCAATGATATGAGATTGTGTCCTGGCTCATCAGTGGCTCCAGAGCATCCTGAGGCAGAGATATTGACATCTTAAGCCTTAACATTGACGAACACAAATGGGCGGCACCGCAAGGATCTAAGTCAAGCTCAGTTATAAGCAGAGTTTGAAAGTATATTTAGCCACTACAAATGTGAAGCCAAGCAACAATGCCATCACCATCATTAGAACGCACATTGATATAGCAGATTGTGCCACCTTTAAAAGCTTAATTATAAAGGACCAGCTGACAAAACATATACAGATTCCGTTAAATCAGCAAACCATCCCATTATCAAAACAACACAAGGCAAAAGGCAGGAAGTACTACTAGTTTACGGAAGCCATGGGAACTAAATAAGAACAAAAGAGAGACATGGTTCAAACCATACCAGTGGATAAGGTGGAGGCTTTAGGTCAAACTTAGCAGAAATTGGAGCAGCAACAGCCCTTCCACATTGTCTCTGCACCACAAAACATGGTTATTGTGGTAAAGCCTGCAATGACTCCAGCTTCTTTTTTCTCCTTCTTTTCAGCCAGGGTATAACTCCAGTTGAAATATAGAGGATAAGCAAAAGAAAACCATATATCCCTCAAGATAATAACTGTTGGGCACGAGCTCAGATAGCACCTGTGTGCGTAGAGAGCTGTCACCACAAAAGCATTTTGTCGAACATAATGAGTGCGAGTTTGTTCTGCCCATCTTGTTTTCCCACGCAAAATTCTATTCGTGGGCACGGGCGGAATAAACATTTGCATTGATAAACCCCCAAAGTGTTCGGAAGACCAAATAAGAAGACGAACAAAAGAACACTCCTTTTCTTCACCTATGGGTTTCGTATGTGCTCTGTTTCATCTTTAAGCGAGTAATTTGTTGGTTCGCATATCAGCCTTTTGTCAAAGTCGAAAATGGATACATGGGGAGCAAGCAGAAGCAGACCTGGTTCTTTGTGGATTGGAAGGTACGGGTTGAAACCAGAGCTCCACGAAGTCCTACAATTCAACCATCATCAGTCCCGTCACACCAAACGAAGCAAAAACTGACTGAACTCGAAGCACTTGTGCAGCGGTGGTCCGCTAGAGAAAGTTGGGCGCGTTACAAAAAGCCACCTTGGTAAGAAAGGAGGGCGCATGGCGGTGAAATAGTTGCAGTCGCGGCCATTGTCGAAGGACAGCGTAACGAACAGGGATAATGTCTTCCCAAGTTCGAAGCCTACGGGATATGGTATTATTGATTTATATCGAGGCCAGGTCTTTTTACTTTTTGGGCTAAACGCTAGGGTACAGAGCGTTTTGGTGCATAAAGTAATTTGCTGTCCCAACGATGACTCGTGACCTGCAAATGTATTTTGCCATCCAAACCTTGCAAATGGGGTCTTCTACCTCTTAGATATTGCTTCCCGTTGATCTAATATAGAACCTCAGTCGATAGATGGTTGAACCAAACACCTAAAATGGCTTTGCATTTCCCCAAATATCTTTAGAGGGATGGGCATTTGATGAAGGCAAAGGTGTTTTGGTACTCTATTTTGATGTATTTTGCAAAGTAGCTTTGAGACAAAAAGAAAAAGGAAAAAGGAGGAGGAAATTCTGAAGCAGAGGGGAACGAACGGGAGGGCAGCCGGAGCTGGTGGTTGTGGTGGGTGAGGTGGCTGGTGGCAGTGGTGGTGGGGAGGCGGTGGGTCGTGTTACCCACGCACCGCCGTTGCCTGGGTCGCATGGCCTCAGGCGGCGGTGTGTGGGTCGCAGCCTCAGGCGATGCTTCTCGGCAACCAGTTCCGGCTGGCTGAGCTCCGCCGACAAGTCCAAGAGGAAGAAGATGAATAGTAAACTTTTAGGGTAAAAGAGGAAAACGCAATTATCAGTGAGGGCAATATTGAAAGAAAAAAAATTCATTAAACCTCTATTTAGCATTCCGAATATGGTGAAAGTCCAAAGCAGGTTCCCAAATGCTGAACCAAACACCTAAAAATTTTCCCGATAGGCTTTCGAGGTTGAAAGCCTCTTGGAAATGCTGAACTAAATGGGACCAAAGTACTCGTACTTAATGTTGATATATGTCAACTTCAACAGCACCATCAGGCTTGTTGCTTACACAAGCAATTTTGCACTACCATAGAACTTTTCCAAAAGGTCGGACTGAATCTGAGAATGAGAGCTTAATTGTGCATATCCAACAAAAACAACCACAGTAGTTCTCCATCCACTGTAACCGTACTTGAAACCTGTACTAACACAGGAATAAGATTTCCTGCGGTAGTGCATGAGCAGAGTGCAATACTAGCAGCATCTGTGTTCATGTCCATACTGCATTTGAAGGACAAACTTCTTACAACCTGGATAGGTACATGGACAGACAACTTCCTTTGGTCCAGGACTACTGTCTCGAGCATTCACCAGACAGAAACAGGATTGCCCATTAATTTGGACAAAATATCAAAAGGATTCGACAGAAAGAAGGAAAGATAAACACCGTTAAGAATAGACATTCAAAAGGAAAATAAGTTTGTCAACGTTTCTACCAATCTAAGAATAATGGTGGTGAATGACAATGTCTATCTGCTGATTGAGCATTGAATGGACCAGCAGTCTATGAATCAATTTACAATGGAGAACTGTCCCTCATCAATTGGATGGCGCAAAACTTTTGTCTTGAGCATTTCGCTTCTCCTACAACGCAAAAAAATCTCGACTCATGCCCATACTCTCTTCTTAGGTGCCAGATCTGATGTTTTGATCTTGTCAATTTTTGCAGCTATGATGAAATCATTCATGCTCAATCCCCCTGCATAGTCAAGTGCAAAACCTATTAATTGAGGTATATAACAAAACCAACTCTATTCCGAAGACAAGCATAGAACTTTACCCATGCAATTGGAAAACATAAAAGAATTAAACAACAGGAGTAACGATAAAAATGGAGACTGGGAGGATTAACTATGACAACCTTGCACATTTTATATGGAGAAGTATCAATCCGATCTTCACAGTAAGAACTAGAAGCATCATGTTTAGTAGTCATGTTATGCAAAAAAACAACTCCACAGTTCCCTATTAAGTGACTACACTTCTCAAGCTCCCCTACGAAATGTTACAGTAGCTTGAAAAAGTGCCCCATCCATCACTTTCTAATTTTTATGTATGTCCCAATTTGCAAAGTGGCTGAACCACGGCTCTCCATTTACTCACACCATGTCTATAACAGAGTATATTCACAATGATCACATTTTCTTATCTAAAAATAATAGAAACAAGAACAGTCATACCAATGGAAGAAGTCCACAATTCAGCTCTGACTTGATTGGGTGGCTCCAAGTACAAACTTGGGAAGTGAGCAGTGGGTTCGACCATGTTATAAATCCGGTTAATCAGCTCGACCCCACACTTATAATCCCTCAGCTTCCACAAGCACTGCAGTTTAAGCCCACTTTCTTCTTCCAACAGTCTCCACCCGACAACCTAACGAAAGAAACCCACAGTATCAACAGACACTCCAGCTCTTTCCAAACGTTCTTCCATTTGCGAAAAATCGGAACTTGACAAGAGCATGTCGCAGCAGTAGCTCAGGGAGAAACAATTCACACGAAAATCACGAGAATTCTTCGAGAAGAAGGGGGGGAATTCGACCTTCTTGAGGAGCTTCTGAGCGTCGTCGAGGGACATGGGGGGCTGGACGGGGGAAACAGGGGAACAAGCCTGCTCGGCGAGAGAGAGAGCGGAGGCGACGGGGATCAAGATCTTGTGCTCGGTGTCGACATTGCCCAGCACCCTGTCTCCGAACTTGCTCTCCAGCTCCGCCGGGAAAGGGTCCCTCGCCCCGAAATCGCCCAGCAAGTCCGTTCCCATGGCACGCGTCCTGAAGGCCAGCCGGCCCGGAGTCGCGGGTCGGAGCTTGGGGAGACGAGGAAGCTGAAGAAGGCGGGGGAAGAAAGAGGAGGGCGAAGCTGAGAGAAGGAGACGTAGGCGGTGGCGGTGGCGGTGGCGGTGGCGGTGGCGGTGGCCATGGCTTGCGAAAATTGTGCTCTTGTGGATGAAGCGGAGGAGACGAGGCGGAGAGAGTGTGGCTTGACTTGAGCTCGATTGGTAGAGAAATAGTAGTGGCTCTGGCTGGCTGACTGGCTGGGGCAGCTGCCACATCATCACGACAAGAACATACCCTAACAGTACCACGTCATCTCATCTCACGCCTCCCAATGTTTCCTCTCTCTCTCTCTCCAATTTTTTCTAGGCCTCAGGTTAAATTGCTTGCAATGGCTTCCCCTTCAAAATTTAAATTTTTTAAAAAGTATCATGTTGAATATACAAAACAATAGAACTAGAAGAATCGGATGCCAATAATTTTGGTAAGTTTCGGACATTTCATGCTAAATAAATATTGAATCCTAAAACTTGAAAAGATATTATAGGTAAAAATCAATCGATGGTCACTTTAATCTAACAAATCAAGACATTTGGAAAAAAAAGGAGCCCCTTCTTACTGGGGCCTTTGTGGGCGGCTATTGCTACTTTAGCTCATTGATACTTTGATAAAAGATTTACTTGGAAAGATCGTTTTTCATTGTTTTGTAACTTTTGATAAGTCTTTTCAATTTTTATGTTCATATTCGAAAATCAAAGTTTTCAAAAATATAGGAAATGCTAATATGAATGCAAAAGTAAGTCTGACTTTTTTTAAAGAATTTTCCAATACTTAATAAGGTTTCTTAATATATTTGAGGGGAAAGCAAATGCAACATGGTAACCGACATCCCCTGTATTTTAAAGTACTGTGTTGATGAATAAGCAAGTGAATATGAGGTGAGCCGCCACAGATATCAAGTGAATCTGCCCTCCCTTAATTTCTTCTATTTCTTTGCCTTTCGAGCATTGTAAACATTCCGGGAGCCGGTGCTGGAGGTAGAATTTAGTGAAAATAGCTGGAATGCTGATCTTGATATGCACAGTTGGCACTTCCAAAATTTCACCTCAACTGATACTTTTACGAGACGGTACTAGATCCTCCCGCTCCCAGAGTATCTCCGGTTTCTTGTCACCCCAATCCCACAACAACCATCCCACTACACACGAAAAAGACATTCAGATTCAGACACGAACTACGAGCTATAGTACACTCTTGCTCCTTCATCCAGAGCACTGCAAGACAAACTTCAGTCCACGTGGAACCAAGTTAGCCACAATGCCATCAAACCGACGATGAATAAGAACCGACGCTACTTGATGAAGTCTTCTGTCCACCATGCTACAAAGAGAAGGGCTTCGCGTACATATCAAATCGCTCGTTTGCAGTCAATTGAGGTTCCTGCAAAAGTAATATTAACGGGGTGAAATGGTTGTATTAACGAGTATTCCACGGCACAGCAGCTTCTAGCCTCCAAGATGTGAGATTCATGCAGAAGAACTAGGGCATTTTTCTAACCCAAGTCGACAGAAATTTAACAAAGTCCACTAGTTTGATTTGCGACTCGGGCATGGTGGAAGCAGGAATGATGGAGAAGCCTTTATGTTTAAAAACAGGCTTGAACATTGCTTTGTTTGTGCTCCGACGATAAGAGGATGCTTTAGTGATCAAACTGGGAACACTTTGGTGGAAGGTTATATGGGTTTTTCAACCACCATTTTACGCACAACTATGAACAAGTTAATCAAGCAGAACTTTTTACAAGTTACAAATAAAGGTCTTCCGGCAAAGAAGCCACTTTACCAAGTAGGATACGTGAATTATCATGGAAGACCATCTAACCGTCTTACCCTATCCAGAATAAGCGAAAATCTTCATACGGTTTTCAATTATTCCATCTCCATGATGTAATATCATGTTTCTACTGAATTATTGAACATTCCATCTGCATACGATATAACATCTCTAGCCATTTTGACATACGTAAACCAGCTTTAATGATTTTCCTCATCTTTTCGTAACAATAATAGTCACTGAAGATGCATCAACGAAATAAAATAGAACGAAATAGCTATCTTTTCCGGGTACATATCGAACAAGTTCGTCCATAGTTGCTTCTTTAATAGATATGCACTGACGCGCCTTATGTTTTCAAATGACTTTTATAAAAGTGATTTAGATATTGAAAGTACATCCCAACTACCATCTTTTGAGAGCGAAGTTCAAATCAGACAATCAGAGCTATACAAGTAATCTTAGTCCCGTTCTCCACTAAGATGTTTGGTTTCAGTATAAAACAGAGAAACCTCAGGCGCATTCTACGGAAAAATTCACCTGTCCATTATAAGTTCTGTCGGTTCAATTATCAGTGACAGCTTCTTTTTAATTGTTCGGGCACTTCAATTTGTTGCAAAGCCAGAGGCTCCGAAGCAACTTTTTCACAAAGAAACAGCTGATGCTGCCGTAGTATGACATACCTGTCTTAGTCGTGTGCTGAGGTTGCCACCGTTCAAAAGCATCGAGAGAAGAGAAGTTACAAGTCCACCCTGAAGATCGTCGCCTGTGTTCCGAATGGTAGACCGCATCGCATTCAGCATGCTCCCATAAGTGGTGGCATGTCCACGCTCAATGGCTTGGATGAAGGAATAAGTCATAGCACCTGTCGATGTAACCTGTGAAAGAGCCTGTTGGCAGAGAGAATCGGGCTAATTAAGTTTGTGCTCCCTTTTACTTGCTTTTGCAATAGTAAGGATTTTCCAGGATTCTGAGAAATCCATTTAAGTGCCAAACGCCAAAAGCTTTACCGAAGTATCGGCAGAAGTTTGATTATCATCACAGCCGCTGAAAGAAATCACTTCTCCCCCGCTTGTCCCTTTCCATACTCCCGAACGAGGTCTGTGGTCCTCCCAGATATACTGACCGCTTCTGCATTCACAAATGAAAACAAAGAAAGTTCGTCTCTGGATGGATAAATCTAGGAATTTAATGCGAAGAACCACTCGAATGATGAACAAACCTGTCCATTCTACAGAGAAAGGGTAAGTCTAACACAGTGCCACTGTGACAAGAATCAATAACGGCATGAAGCTTAACCCCATGAGGAAGAGGTCTGACGATTGTCGCATTGATCTCATCATCGACGATCATTCCTTGGGTCCTAAAATCTGAAGGGCAAAGCGTTTCGTCAAACCCATCCACCTCGTCACCGGTGTCGTTCCTCTGCTGGGATCCATGACCGGAGAAATGGAATACCAAAGAATCCCCAGGCCTACAACCTTGGACAAGCCAATGCAACGCCATTCTTATGTTCTGCTTGGTTGGACGCCTCAAAGGATCGCGTTCATCTTCTGCAGAGTTAATATTCACAGACTAATGAGGCCCCCACGTGGGCATTCCAGATTAATAATGGATAACTTGTAAAACGGAGATGCGGAGTATATTCCTCTATAGTTTAGACTAATTGCGAATCCTTTTTGGATCATCATGAGACATGACGAACCAGAGACAAGATGAGATTAACAGCCGGAGAAACCGCTTCACACATTCGTTATCGAGTATTCACAAGGATGAAGATTGATAAGGAGGCCTAACTTGAACATCTAAAATCCGAACCGTATCTGTAATTTGGGGAGCGGTCATCACATTTGTTCTCACGACTAACAATCTAGCGATCGACATTGCGGTGCTATCCAATGTCAAACTCAGTAGAATAAAGTCGTAACTCATGGTGAGGGATCGCGATGCTATCAGCTGAACTTTAATTGGGAAAGAACGCTAGGAACTTTCATCAAATTCGAATTGCCAATGAGCATGCACGCGCAAATGAGAAATAATTGAAGAGAGAGAAAGAAGCTGGGCTGTAGACGGTCAACGCCCGATTAGCAATTCATTGAGAAGCATCGCCGAGAGAAGGGAGCGATTGAACACGAAGACGATCAGATCCTTATCGGAGCAGAGACAGAAGCGAGAGAGGCGAACGCACCGGTGAGCACGAGGATGGAGGACTCGGGGAACTTGAAGCGATTGGTCAACAGGAACTTCATGCACTTGGCGTCGTTGACGCAGCCCTTGAGCTCGTCCCGGGTCTTCCTGTACGAGACGCCGCATATCAGGGCTCGCTTCGCGCCGTGGGCCGGAGGATGGGGCCCCGGCGGCCCGTAGGACGGCGGCGGCTGCTGCGGAGGATAGTGTTGGGGGAGGTGGTGGTGATGGTGGAAGGAGGAGGAGGGGGAGGGGGAGTGGGGGGCGGGGGAGGCAGGGAGCGAGGATCGGCGATGAGGGTGACGGCGTGGCAGAGGGCGCAGCGGATGGAGGCGGCACCCGGTGGCAACTGCAACGCAGTGCGGCAGTTGGAGCAGTTGACCAGCAACATTATGACCGGCTGGCTTGCTGAGAGAGAGGTGAAGAGATGGTGCTTTGCAATGGGCGGAGATGGTGGGAGGAATGAGCTTTGCTCAAACCAAGATCTCAGAGAAGAGAAGCAGAGGAAGGGATCGGAACTAGGAGGAGGAGGAGATGAAGAAGAAGAAGGAGGAGGAGGAGAAGTGGTTTTGGTGAGTCAAAAGTCTATGATGAGTTTTTTAAAAGGGCGGAGGGACGACGGCGGTGCCATGCTGCCGAGAAGGTGATGGGAAATGGGGAGGCAGGCAGAGAAAATGGAAAAACACACGGATTTTGCAGAAAGACCCGACTTTCATTTGAACTTTTTGACTCCTCGTTACGCCTTGATGGGCGTTGAAACACGCTTTTAGCTATTGCCACGAATTTTAGTTCAAAAAAATTCACCATATATATATGAAAAAAAAAAAAAGTACAATTTTTCGCCAATACGATTAAATTAATTTTTTTCTTACCATTTTATCTACTCTCTACTGCTAACTACAGTCCACTTTCATCTTGATAAAAATTGAAATATCATAATTAACTTTAAGCAAGTGTCGCAAAAATTCTCTCTCTCCAAAAACACTTTTTGGATAAAGGTTTAGGATGCATTTGGTTCAATATTCCTAAGGGGTTTTCATTGAAAGGCCTTTGGGGAAATATTAGACCGTTTGGCAACCATTTTGAAATAGGTTTCAAGTGAAAGCCAATATTAGAAAAGCTGAAAATCCAATGCTAGTAGAGACTAGCTTTCAGCTTTCAGCAATTAGTCAAATGTTGAAACTTATTTTTTTCTTCCAAAACTATCCTCGCTCGTTCTTCAAATTTTTTATTTTGCCATTGTTATTATTTTTTTAAATGCCAAAATAATGCTTAAAAATTAAAATATATATATATAAATGCTAAAAAAAATATTTTGGTCTTTTAAAAAAATATTTATATATTTGATTTTTTAGCATTATTGTCAAAATTTATATTTAAAAAGTTGCATGCATTATTTTTCACTTTTAAACAAATAAAAATTAAAAAATTCCGACGAAGGGTTTGGTCTTTTTAAAAAATAAAATAAAATAAAATAATACACACACACACACACACACACACACACACACATTTGATTTCTTAGCATCATTTTCAAATTTATATTTAAAAAGTCGCATACATTATTTTTTTCCATTTTAAATAAATAAAAATTTAAAAATTCCGATGAAGGGTTTGGTCTTTTTTAAAAAAATAAATAAATATATGTATTGCATTTTTAGTATTATTGTTAAAATTTATATTTAAAAAGTTGCATGCATTATTTTTTTCAATTTTAAACAATTAAAAATTTAAAAATTCTGATGAAGGGTTTAGTCTTTTTTTTTTTTTAAATAATATATATATATATATGTATGTATGTATGTATGTATGTATGTATGTATGTATGTATGTATGTATGTATTTGATTTTTTAGCATTATTTTCAAATTTATACTTAAAAAGTTGCATACATTATTTTTTAAATTTTAAACAAATAAAAATTGAAAAATTTTAAGGAAGGATTTGATCTTTTTTTTTTTTTTTTTAAATTATGTATATGTTCAAAATTTATATTTAAAAAGTTGCATACATTATTTTTTCAATTTTAAATAAATAAAATTAAAAAAACTAATATTAATTACCCAAATAGCTTAATGTATTTTCTACAAAACAGCATTTTTCTCAAAATTGATTTTCAGAACATAGTTTACCAAACGACCTTTGTATTTGCCTAAAATCTTTTAGGCTAAACTGCTTTACATTTTGAAAATTTTTCCAATGGGCTTTCAAAATGCTAAACCAAACGCACCCTTAAACCTTTTGGCATTGGGTGGAATACTAACAAATATTACTTCTTCTTCTTTTCATTTTCACTTGGCCAAACCTTGATGTATTTTTTTCCTTTGGCAAATTTAAATGATCGTGTCAAATTTGTCATGGTAGTTAATAAATGTGTGTGTGTGTGTGTTTTTTTTTTCATTTGGCCAATAAAGCACTTTCTCGATTTGTAAACCTACAAAGTGGTGCAACACCAACTCCTTATTTGTCGCAGGTGTCTTGATATGATTTGTTACATCAATTGACAAATTAAATTTCAACATTGCAATTGATCCTCAAACCGAATGCAACGTTTAATTATACAAGTTGTATCTAAAATTGAAGTGAGATCACATATATATGGGACATATTATAAGTGTGTCATTAAGCGACTTGGGATCACATCCAACGCACGACGTCGAAATTGCCATGTCTTATATGAGAAGTGTAACGACTACTCTCCACATGTTGGGATAATAATACAAATGGCTCATGATTTTTGGTCTCATGTGCAATATAGTCCATAAAATTTTAATTTATTCAATGTAATCCCTAAACTTTTAATGTGTTTTCAATGTATGTAGTTCTACCATTAATTCAATATCAGGGACAACAATGACCATTTCGTATAATCCAAGAACTAACTTGATTAGGTACGTAAAGTTCAAGAATTGCATTAAACAAATTAAAATTTTAGTGACCATATTAAACATTTGGCTAAAGTTCAGAGATTGCATTGAACAAATTTAAAATTTACGAACCACATTATACATTAAGCCAAAGTTCATGGTCATTTGTGTCATTTTCCCCCACATGTTTAACCCTTCTGAATTGGCATTGAAACTGAATGATTGGACTAGAAAGCTAACCGGGCTAAGAAGTGAAATTACTGTCAATGTTTGACATATCTCCTTGCATTATTTCGATAGCGTGTGAAGCGTCAAATCATATTAGAGAATTAGATGACGCGGAGCTGTCCTAGAATTCAAGCTGGAATTGTCTTCCGAAAGCAACTTGCATTCAGTTTTCCTCAACCGCCGGTCGTCGTGGGTCGTCGCTTTCTCTGGCGGAGCACCTGATGTCATCCACGTGATTTGGAATAGAGGAGAGATTTTGCACGTGGGTTAACTGGTAGATGGAAATATCAAGAAGAAGAGAATGATCTGTCAAGACACTGCATTTTACGCTATCACAACCTTCATTATTAGCCAAAATCCCATCGTGTATCATATTCATACCTAAAGAAAGCCGGTGTGATTGAGCCGTGCGGTATAATGAAAACCAATCCGAAACTAGACCTATTTGCAATATAATATGCCTATATCGTTTCTTTATATTATATACATGAGAATAGTCAAATTAAGACAAAATCTAGTTAACTAATAGATGGAAATCTTTGGGATATTTACTGGAAAAATCTTAAATAAATAACACTTCAACAGTAATTTTTTTAATTTAGCCAATTTAGTCTTGTAACTTTTGACGATTTGCCAATGTAGGCTGTGTTTGGGAAGGACTTTGCAAAGTCCTTTGAACCTCCAAAGCTCATTGGGCAAATGTGTTGGTGTTTGGCAATTACTTTGGGAAGCCCATTTGGGAAATCTTTGCATTTGTAAAGGCCCTCAGCTCAAGGCACCCTCTCCCTTGCTTTGGCTTTCTGGCTTTCTCGGCATTCAACAGTGAAGGGCTAAAAAAAAAAATTTATTCCCAAATTATCCTCATTGATTTTTCATTTTTCCGGTTTCGCCCTCACTATTCATCGTCTTCTTCTTCTTCTTCTTGGGCGAGCGGTCGCCGGCGAAGGTCTTCTTCTTCTTCTTCCACAGGCAGTCGCCGGCAACCGTCGTCGGGGGTGGCGCGATAGCCGCACCATTTGGGTTGCGGCGAGGTCTGGGTCGCGCGACCTCGCCGCCGCCGGATCTGGGTCGCGCGACCTTGCCACCACCGGATCTGGGTCGCAGCGGCGTCGCGCGACCCCGCCGCAACTCAAATCCGGGGGCGGCGAGGTCCTCCCGCGACCTCGATGCCCCGGATCTAGTTCGCCAGAGGTCAAGGCGGCGTCGTGCGACCTCGCCGCCCTAGTTCCGGGGTCGCCAGAGGTCGCGCCGGCGTCGTGCGACCTCGGGCGGCCTTTTCCGGTGGTCTTCGGGGTTGGGGGTCGCCGGAGATCGCCGGCGGCGCCCGCCCTTGCCGGTCAATTTTTTTTTTTTTTTTAATAATTTTTTTAATCACAAAAGCCCTTTACAAAGTAATTCCCCCAAACACCATTTTACTCCAAGTTGCTTCACAAAGGGCTTTCAATTTACAATTTACCAAACACCATTTACATTTTGGAAAACACCTTTAACTCAAAGGTCTTTGCATTTTCCTAAAGACTTTCCCCAAAAGTCTTCCCAAACGCACTCGTAGTCCCAAACAATTTTGGCCGGTAATCGCCAATTATGTGACATGACCGGTGCTGACATGAATGATTTTTTTATTATTTTTTCTATTTTTTCCCTTCTTCCTTCGTGGGTCGCCATGGTCGACAAGGGTCAACCTTGCTGGCCTTGGACACAAGATTTGGTGGGGGTGAGCCTCGCCAGATTTGGCGAGGGCTAGCTTTTGGGTCATCCCTCGCTTGCCTCTGGCGGCCGGCCTCACAAGCCCTTCTCCCCATAATGGTGACTAATGTGGGAAAAAGGAAAAGAAAGAAAAGAAAATTTTCAAAAATCTATTAAAAATTCAAAAAAAATGTAAAAATTTGTCCACATTAGCATTGATCGTGTCACATATAGGATGGCTAACATTCATGTCACGATTGTCGACCAAAAGTAATTGAAAAGATTATATTGGTAAATTTTCAAAAGACTTTAGGATTAAATTGACCAAATTAAGAGGTTAATGATTTTATTGACATGTGTATAATAGATTTATAAATTGGGTTTCTCAAAAAATGTTGTACGAGATTTGGCTTGTCCACATATGATTTTTCTCAGCTTATATATGGGAACTTGTATAACCAAAAGCGACGCCCGGTTTAAGAAAGCAAGTATTACGGACCAATCGACAGTTTTGGAACAACGTCGATGTGAGGCGAGTATCCAATTGAATCTCGGAGCGTTAGCTCTTGGATAATCACCAAGTGGAGAACCGACATTAGCAAAAAAGACACACATGAAGCTCCCCTTCCCTAATGCATGTCAAACAGTCTGTCTAGTTCATCATATTAAATGTTAGGCAAAAAGTACGTGGAAGGCTGCAAATCTTTCGTATGGACCCCGTTAACGTTCTTCATCTTTCAAGTTTCGTTCTTTTTTTTTTGTTTCTCCAATCATTTTGATAGGTCAAAATGATGATGTGACATTTTTTTATGATAAAGTCACTCCTACCATGGTGTCATATAAAGTTTTTCCAATGAGCGAGTGGACAATCATAAATGGGCAGTCGAAAAAATATGGCACTAAACTAGGGATGATACAAAACTTGTGAAGCTGTTAGTGTGCTTTTCCATGAATGTTGGTCAATGGGTCACCAATAAGTACCACATGTAACCTTCAATAAGTTCTGTTCTTCTCTAATCCCATCAGCCTAAGAATAATGCTAGGCTAGTTAAATTAAAGATAGACTTATTTAACTAATGGCACATGGCGACTTGACAAATTATAAATGGGACATTAATGGATGTGGCAAATGATAAATTGATATGACATCAATCATATTTCAATGCTCGATAAGAAAAGAATGTATCTCATCATTTCTTTTAGCTGCCTCCCCCAGGATAACAACCACTCCCGGTTTATGCGTGAAGAACAAGAAAATTCTAAAACTTTAACACTTTGACATCCCGAGTGATCCTCCTAATTCCAATTAATAATAGAACTTTCGTAACGCAAAATAAGATTATGAAAAATGTAACCTTTTTTTTTTTTTTTTTTTTTTTGAGCGTGAAATCATAGCATATATAGATTTTGATCGTTGTATATTTTGGAAAAATGACACATATAATCCTTAAATGTGGTCTTGAACTTTTAAATTGTTAATGTGATCCCTAAACCTTAACTTAATGTGCAATATAATTCATAAACTTTTAATTTGTTCAATGTGATCTCTAGACTTATCATACACGTTTAATGCAGTCTCTCAAATATATAAAGATGTTCAATATCGTTATTCCATTAAATTAAGGTTATGGACAATATTAAATATATTATATAATTTAGAAACTAAATTGAATATTTATTAAAAGTTTAAGAATTAGATTGCGCATCGTCAAAGTTTGGAAACCGTTTGTATCAATTCCCCATGGATTCATTGCACTTGAGTCAGTTTCAAGGAAAAAGAATTAAAAATATCCTAAACTTTTTCCATTTGTGCCAATTTAATCCTAATTTTTTTTTTTTGTGCCAAAGTCCTAAACATTTTCAATTTGTGTCAATTCAGTCATTCCCGGCTAATTTTGGTCGGATTTTGTTAATTGACGCCGATCGACCGACGTAACACAATCGGCGCTAACGTGTAAAACTTTTAATAATATTTTAATTTTTTTAAAATTTTTTAAATTTTCTTTTTTTTATCTTCTCCTTCTCCTTCCTCCAACCAGGTTGTCGGACCTCAATGATCGGCCAAAGGCAACGGCTAGCGGCCTTGCCGGTGGCTGTGAGGGTAGCCTCGCGAGGGGCAATAAGGCTTGCCCTTGCCGTATCGGCAAGGGTCAGCCTCTCCCAAAGGCCTCCGTTGCCTTTGGCCGGTCACCGAGGTCCGACAACTGGCGGGACAAAGGAAGATGAGAAGGACAAAAGAAAAAAGAAAAGGAAAATAAAAATATTCAAAAATATTAAAATATTATTAAAAATTGTCAACATCAACATCAACATCAATCGAGTCACGTCGGCCGATCAATGCCCATTCAGCAAAATCGGACCAAAATTAGTCGGAAATGACTGAATTGACATCATGTGAAAAGGTTTGGAACTGAATTGATACAACAAAAAAGGTTTGGGAGTAAATTGGCACAGATGCAAAATGTTTAGCATTTTTTTAACAATTTTCCCTCGATTTCAATATCTTGAAAGACATGTTAGCTTTTAATGCGCATTTACGTGGCGTGACGAGTATCGTCAGTCAAAACGCCATATAAAACAACACCCTTTAACGTAAGAAGTCTCGAAGACAGCTTCCTCATCTCGGGCAGGCAATCACGCAGAGTCAACAGTCGAACTTTTTTCTTCCTTTTCTGCTGTTGGTTAAACAAAGATTATTTAAAATGATGTTCGATGCGATCTTCCCAATCAACGAGCTTGTGGTGGCTACTTACTTTGGGAGTTGTGCTCCTGCTCGCAAAGCAGACCATCTTTCGTAAGCAAAGTTCGAAGTGATTAGCTAGTTCATAGATTGCTCGATCAACACGACGATGTAACGAATTGTTTGAGATGCTTTTTGAGTTCCGCGTAGCGAAAGAAACTTCCATCACTTGTAATAGATATGTTGAATAGATCTTGTTTTTCCGAAGAAGCCATTTTTTTTTTATCTAGAAAAGCTAGATATATGATGTGTATAATAACCTTATTAACCATCAAAATCAGAAGTTATGAGCTACTCAATTAGTAGGATGAAAGAGATAAATTGGAGTTGACGAGTTTAGTCGCGCTAGTCCTCCAATCTTACAGGGAACGTTCCTCATTCTCTTTTCGGGTTGAATCTTCACGGGCGGGCAAACAAGGAACTAGAAATTCATGAAACCTCTCGAGACCCAGTTCAGTAAATAAGACATGAACAGATGAGAAGAACGACAAGCAAACGGAAACTGCGAAATCAAGACAGTCGTCTTCTGGGCTTGCTGGGAAGGAGCGATACACGTGACTTTACTTCAAGTTCACACATAAAACGAAGATAAAATACCTTATTAACTGGGCTTCGTTTTAGTATTAGTAAGCGCATAACGGATCACTCACCGCATTCATACGAGTCTGTAAGGTATATCCTCCATAGTGCATCTCTCTACGCAAAGTCGAATGCGTCGACTGAGTGCGACGGAACTATTGAAAGGTGACTGATATTGGGGCCAGCTTCCTCACGAGCACAAGACGATTAGATCATCGGCCATGGAGTTCATGAAGGATCGGATCAACCAATTCGCTCTTCTCTGTGGTTTGTTGGTCGGAACTTTATATTTGCTCGTCAACTGGACTCCTTCTGGCCCTCTCTTGCAATTGCAGGAGCAGCAACTCCCTCACTCCCAATCGGTAAAAATTTATAGCTCTTCCACTTCTTCCTGTCAATTTCCTCTTCCTATTCGTTTCTCACTTGTTGCATTCTCTCGTCACTTTCTCGTGTGTTCATCTACTTGACAAAGTAGTTGCAAAGGCATTTTGAAAAATCTTTTGCTGAGATCATATTAGAGTCCAGTCCGCTGTGTAGAGGCTGAAAGGTTTTCTGTAGTGTTCGTTTCTCGCCATTTTTAAAGCAATTAGTTTGCCCATTTTCCACACAATAATTGCCAAATGAATGTTCTGGTTTGAGTCCTTGGAATATATGTTCTTTACTAGAGGGATAATCAGGCAGGAGGATACATGGACGAGCTCGGGAAAGTCTTGGCCGACGTATCGACGGGAAACGACAAGACAGTCATCATAACAGTGTTGAACAAAGCTTACGTCGAGGGGGACAAGTCGATGCTCGATCTGTTCCTGGATGGGTTTTGGCTGGGTGAGGGAACTAGGCCCTTGATCCACCACCTCTTGATCGTGGCCATGGATGGCACGTCCTTCGAGAGGTGCAAGTTTCTAGGGCTTCACTGTTACCAACTCAAAACAGAAGATGAGTTGGATGGAGAGGAGGTGTACATGACCCCAGGTTTTCTAAAGATGATGTGGAGTCGAACAGAGTTCCTTGGGAATGTGCTCAAACGAGGCTACAGCTTCATATTCACGGTACATGCGACCCTTACTCTCCCTATCATGAACATGAATCTTGTTTCATTGGGTTAGTGGTACTTCAAGAAATGAGTTATTAGGAGAAAAATTTCCTGCTCTCCCCCAAAATATTATGCTGATTATTAAGCGAAATATATCTTACATTAGCAGACAACAATTTCGAATCACTGGTCATCATGAAAAATATATCTTACATTAGCAGATAAGTTTTCTATTAGCAGCTAATCAGTTTTCTCAACCACTATTCAGGAAAGGTTCTGTGTCGAAGTGTTTTGATAAGCTGAGCACCTAAATCAAGGATAAAACCAAACATTTCATGCCAAATATTTTCCATCTCTGCGTAGTTCTCCTCTCGAAAATCTCTGGTACCCTTTTCCAGCACCAGAAGCAACTCTGCCGGGGGAAGCATGAAGTAAATGAAGTTCCAGTTTTAATTTACTTTGTGGTAGAGGTAAAGAAAATGCAGTTTTCTTCACATATATAGTTTAAATAGGATATATCTCAAGATATGATCCTTCCATTACACGCTCCTGTAGATTAAGTGTGGTAGAAGGGTCAGAAAGCTGAAATAACTAAAACCATGTGACAACATTCTTTATTTTCCCTGAAAAGCCGTGATTCCACATGATGGGCACTTCATTTCACGAGAACTCCGTTGACAAAGCTATTGGTTTAGAATATAGCGCACTGTTCTTTGTTCTGCCACACACTGTTTCTGGACCTTAACTAGGCCATCCAGGCCTGAATCTGCAGAGTTCTAGCTAAGTCTGCCAGATGGAGTCCACGCCACTCGGATTAATCCGTGGAATTAGTAGTGTCTCTAGTGTGGAAAAAGAGCTGCCGAGCATTAATGATCGAGAAAGAGTGGAACTAGAATTTAAAGACAATCTCATAACACGGGACTGTTCTCTGCAGGACGCTGACATACTGTGGCTAAGAGATCCGTTCCCGCAGCTATATCAACACTGGAATGTGGATTTCCAGGTCAGCGTCGACGGATTCAACGGCGACCCCTTGTCCGAGGACAACTACATGAACACGGGGTTCTACGTGGTCAGATCCAACAACCGGAGCATCGCTGTATTCAACGAGTGGTATGCCAGGAGAAATGATTCCTCAGGAATCAAGGAACAAGATGTGTTGAAACAGATCAAGCAGGAAGGCGTGTTTCGGACGTTGGGATTCGGCGTCAGGTACTTGGACACCGTGTACTTTAGCGGGTTCTGCCAGGACAGCCGAGACGTCAGGGCCGTGACCACAGTCCACGCCAATTGCTGCCGCACAGTCGTAGCCAAAGTCACCGATCTGACGGCCGTCCTCCACGACTGGAAGAGTTTCAATGGAAGCTCCTCTTCCTCCTCCACCAATGGCACAGCGACCTTCCAATGGTCCGCACATGTCGCATGCCAGCACTCGTGGGACTGACGATTGGACTAACTATTATATTGGGTTCGGCCAAAGTTCAATTCAACTTGCTCGCTGATTATCATGGAGATCGGATGATCTTCGTTTTAGATACAACTGAATTTTTCTGAGGAAAACCTAGGGACTGTATTTGTTAGGTCTGATATTATTCATCTTTTCCATACAATGTCTCAAAAATAAAGAGAAAATTCAAAATCTATGGAATAAATTTTAAATTACTAAAGATTCTTATATTTATGATATTGCAAATCCGGCAGGGTTGACCCTCACCTAGGGCAGGAAAAATTCAAAAAAAATTAAAATACTATTAAAAATTATCTATGTCAGCGTCGACAGTCTTATGTGGGACCGCTGGCGTCCATGTTAGCATTTTCTGATCAAAATTGGCCGGGTTGACTCAATTGGCAAAAAATAAAAAAAGGTTTATAACTGAATTGGCAAAATTAAAAGTTTTAAGACTGAATTGGTAAAAATGCAATAGATTTATGACTTTTTGGATAATTTTTCTCTCGTAGAGGACATCCAAGATGAACATGCTGATATATGGCTAGATGGCTTATAATTTTGCCTCTCATGTGTTGGTGACTGATATATTACACGTCGTTTTTGAAAATAAATTAATATTAGTAAATAAATAAAAAATAAAATTTAGCAAATATAAAAATCATAATTACATCACATTTATGGAGTGAAAAGTATATTCCTAAAGTAAGTAAGTAAGTAAGTATGTATGCATGCATGTATGTATGTATGTGTATGTATATAGAGTAGGGGTTGACAAACAAGCGAAACTAAAGTAAGGGCCGGTTTCTTTAAATTTCAAATTATTCTTATATGTTTAGATGATTACAACGATTATTCTTACCCATTTATAGTTGAAGATGATTCCTATGACTTTATAGTTGGTGAGAATAACTTTTGGATCAGGCACTATATTAAGTTTGAAGGAGCTACAGTATTATATGGATTTTCATAAGTGTTGAAAAGTTTCTCACAATAAAGTATACTTTAGTCAGCACATATTTTACAAATTTAAGAATATTATGAAATGACAAAGTTGAGTTGAAAATCAACAGAAAATATTAGCTATGATTTAAAAAGAATAATGCTTAGGTGACGGTCCATCACTTTTTTAAAGAATGACGGTACCTTTTGCACCACTAATTTCCCTTACGGCAACTGGTTAACAAGTTTAATTGGTTCCCGAGTGTAAAGGCAAAAGATAGGCGAAAAATGGACACATGTCATTCGGCTTAAACACAATAAAGTCATTCTAAAGTTCTTATTCTCTCATTTTGAGTTGTTTTGTTTCATCAAATATTGAAAGTTGCTAGAATGTATTGTATTTTTTTTAAAGAAATTATCTTTAAGAGAGATGATTTAAATTTTTGTGTGTTGTCAACCTTCACCAAGACCTCCAAATTTCAGAACTTTGGACCTTAGTGCTAGGCTTGAAATCTCAATGCTCAGAAATTACATGGTTGCTCAAATTAGGTGATTTCCTTAGAAAATTTAGAATCTCACTTGATGCAATATTTCTTGTTGGCAGTTCCCACTACGTCTTAAATTTTTTATTAAGAAAAGGTTGGCCATAATGAAAATAAGGAAAAAGGGAGTGTTAGACACCTAGAGTGCCAAGACTTAGCACGGAGAGACACTTAAAGAGTCAAAAGTTAGGAAAGCGACATTTATGTGTCAAAATCGGAGTAAAATAAATCACTTTAAGTGCCAATAGAGAAAAAATTGGGCCAAAATGCTGACGTTGCGATTTTTTTTATAAAGTAAGTGCAAAAAGACGTCATTTTACATGCTGATGTAGTTAGACAAGTGCAAAAACGACATCGTTTTGCTGCTGATGTGAGTAAATAATTAATATACAAATTAATTATATTATATTATATTATATTTATTAAAAAAAAGAGATGGAAAATTGTTCAAAAAGTTCTAAACCTATTGTACTTTTGCCAATTCAGTCATAAACATTTTCACTTTTTGCCGATTTAGTCCATCTAGTCAATTTTGGCTGGAAAATGCTTACGTGGACGTCGACGATGCCACGTAGGACCACCACCAGCGCTAACGTGGATAATTTTTAATAATATTTTAATTTTTTTTGAATTTTTTTTTTTTTTCTGTTTTTTCCCTTCTTCTTTTATTTTTTTTTTCCTTTTCTTTCTTTTCTTTTTGGCTTTCTTTGCCTTTTCCGATGGCCGGCTGGCCTTGCCTGCTGCAGGGGAGGCCCGATCGGGTGAGGAGGAGCCCCGGCTAGGGGAGCCCTCGCCCAAGCGTGGCTTGGCAAGGGTCGCCCACGCCTGGGCGAGGCCGACCCTTGCCCAGGCCTGGGTGGCCTCTCTGGGCGTCGGCCGGGGGATGGCGATGCCGAGCAAGGCCACCCTAGCTTGGGAGAGGGCCGGCCTCGCCAGATGTTGCAAGGGGAGCCCTCGCCGGGGCTCGCCCTCTCGCAGGCAAGTGTCAGCCTCGCCCAGACCAGATCTGGCGAGGCTGGCCCTCGCCCCTGGCCAACCGACGCCCGATGAGGCCGCCCTAGCCTAGGTGAGGGCCGGCCTCGCCAGATCTGGTCTAGGCGAGGGCGAGCCCCGGTGAGGGCTTCCCTTTTGGCAAGGCCGGGCCTCGCCCAGGCGACTCTTGCCAAGCCTCGCCTATGGTGGGCAAGGCCAACCGGTGGCCGGCCACTAGAAAAGGCAAAGAAAGCCAAAAAGAAAAGGAAAAAAAAAAGGGAAAAAACAAAATAAAAATATTAAAATATTATTAAAAATTATCCACGTCAGTATTTTTCTGCCAAAATTGATTGAATGGATTGAATCGGCAAGAAGTGAAAATGTTTAGGACTGAATTGGCAAAGTTAAAAAGTTTAGTATTAAATTAGCAAAAGTGCAATAAGTTTAGGACTTTTTGGACAATTTTCCCTATCTACGATTGATCACGTGGACCTCAGCTTTTCTGAAATAATTTGATGTTCTTCTCAGGTTTAAGAGAAGATGGCTATCTTTATGAAGAGGAAAACAAAAGACATTACTGCCTCTTGTGAAAGTTCTATCAAGGGCGGAGCCTGGGCTCGCATCGTAGATTGAACTAGAAACTATCGGTTCTTTTATGGAGCAGTGACGTGATGGCGATTAGTAAAGGACCTTGTGAAAGGCGAATAGAAAGTTAAAGATTTTTCAGTTGATTTTGCATGTGACTTGTTGGAACCACATAGAGAAATTTTGACTATGTTGGATAAAGAAATGGTTTGCAAAGTGGTACAAGGTACTTCTCATCATTTTCTGCTTCCTCTAAAGTAAATCCAATAGAGTCCTGTTGCAAGAAACTTCTATCAAGTTTTGAAGTTGACAAAAATTTTTAATTCTTATTCTTATTTTGGTGAACAGAATACTTCTAAAGTTATATCGCAAATTCTTGTCAAAGTCTATTCATTCTAGAAAAATATTTCTCACTGTAACGCAATCCAAACTAAAACCGTGTCCAGAACGAGAATGAAATCAAACTCAGACTTATTGATATTGTGACAAGGATTCGGCGACAAGGATTTGGAATGAACCCATTAGGAATTTATTCTATGTGAGGAAAATTTGATTTTGTATTATTCAATTAAGTTTAATAAATATACATCAAAATAAACCCTAAAAGTCCTAAAGACCAATTTACCCTTTGTACTCCTAACACTCCCCCTCAAACTGGAGCCTAAATATTAATTATGCTTAGTTTGTTACAAATATGTTCTATCCTTTCATTACTCAAAGATTTAATAAAGATTTTTGCAAGTTGTTCGCCTATTCGAATATGATTGGGAATGGTCACTCTACTTTGCAACTTTTTTTGGATAAAATGACAATCAACATCAATGTGTTTTGTTCTCTCATGAAACACAAGATTGGAAGCTATATGCACTGCAGCTTTATTATCGCACCATAAAGTCATGGGTACTGAATCTTTAAAGCCTAATTTAGTCAATAACTATCGAATTCACACTAATTCACATGTCACTTGTGCCATGGCTCTATATTCTTATTCAGCACTGGAGCGGGCAACAATACTCTATTATTTATTCTTCCATGTTACTAGATTTCCTCCAACCATGGTACAATATCTAGTAGTTGATCTCCTATCATTTGGAGATCCTGTCCAATTCAAAGATTCCTTTGGATGGAGAGAAGTTGTTCATGTCCCCAAGCTTTCTGAGGATGATGTGGAGTCGAACACAGTTCCTTGGGAGTGTGCTCAAACGAGGCAACAGCTTCATATTCGCGGTACATGCGACCCCTCCCTCACCCTCTCATGAACATGAATCTTGCTTCCCTGCGTTAGTAAGAATTCAAAAAAGGAGTTATTAAGAGAAAATTTTCCTCCTCTCCTCCAAAAACACACACACACACACACGTGTTTTACTCTTCCTTTTTTTTCTTTTTTATGGTGATGTCGCGTGTGAATAAGTGTGAGCATTCAAGTTTGACCCGGAGCAATCGTGGCTGGAGCTGCCGCCGAACGCGGATAACTTCGAACCAAGAAAGAGTAGGAAACATGAGCATTCAAGTTTGGATTTGGGTGACAAAAATCGAACTTTACTAAAGAAATGACTTACCAGGGCAAACGAGGCATGAAACAGGCTATTCTTCGCCTCATACAAAACGTCTGGAAACTGAGAAAAGTGGAACCTTGAGGTTGCAATCGGCAGCGTCCGAGAACAAGGGAAACTCTCGGATTATGTGCCGTCCTTCCACATGGACACACCTATGAGTCGCCCGGTGCACATGGAATGACACGTCATACTTTCAAGGGCATCACCGTTGAATGAAAACTTGAGAGAGCAAGATTTGGATACCAACTAAAAATTGATGATTTGTATGAAAAATAAAAAAAAGTACGGGTCAAAATTTGGGGCGAAGTATTCCAAGGTAAGTAAGTTTCATACCTAGAAACAAGAAATTACCCTTTTGGGACTGATGTCTAAATTTTGGAACCTAAAACTTACCCTGTAGCCCATGGAACCAACTCTAAACTGGTCTAAATCCAAGGTCTATTCAAGAATCGGTCAATTTCTTCTTCTTTTTTGGGTTTAAATTTTTTATTTCTTAAAAGACAAACTTTAGTGAACATCTCCTTATTTATAATCAAGATAAATAGCAATTACAACAAAATGGTTACAATCAAGATGAATAGCAATTACAACAAAATGGTAGAGTAAGAATACGATACAAAACAAATAAAAATATAAAGTAATTGGGAAGTGTCCAACTCGTCCCTTACTTAAGGAAAATGAAAGTTAAAACTTAAAACAACAATGTGAATTCCAATTCACCAAAAGCAATAACCCCTAAAAGATGAAAAACCTACTTATGTTCAACTGTGTTGGTATGAAGTGTTGAGAGCCGTTGGCGGCTTGAAAGAATTGAATTTTTGAAGGAGGTGGAGACTAAACGGTGCATGTCCGCAAAAATTTTGCTTGACATGCTCATATTCACCAAGTTGGAAACATATTGGAAGCTGCCAGAAGTTGCAGAACATACCATTCAATCGAGGGAGCAGTTGCATTTTTCAATATTGTAGTACAAATAAGCATCATCTCGAAAGTGTAGGGACTTTTGCTGGCAAGCATGAAAACTATGCAAGTTAGGAGTTAGCAGTTCTAGAGTGGGTAGATTCCAAACCTAAACTTGGAACCTACCGTATAGACCTAGAAACCAAACTAGGACTAGCCGAGTAGTGTCGACCGAGTCTAGTTCCAGGGTCTACCCTAGGCCAATACTCAATCCTTGTCAAAATTGGGATTCGAATTAAATTGCTATTCTTTTATGAGATTAAAAAAAAATGAAAAAGAAAATGACAAAAATAGTCCCTAGAGGTGATTGTGCAATATCGTCTCTAAAACTTTTTAATTTATTTACTACAGTCCTTAAACTTTAGTTTAATATGCAAATGTCATCTTTGAACTTTTAATTTATTCAATGTGATTCATGAACTTTTTGTACATGTTCAATTTAATCCCCAGTTCACAAACAACATCAGATATTTTAATATAGTCTAAGGATTAAATTAAACATGTACAAAAAGTTCATTGATCATATTGAACAAATAAAAAATTCAAGGACGATATTTGCACATTAAACCAAAGTTAAGGGATCATTTATGTCATTATCCAAAAAAATGGCTAAAATTGGGACCAAAACTAAAGCCAATACTTTTTAAGGGAATCTGGCATTCTTTAGACATATCACATGTAAGTGACATGTACCAATCAATAAATAGTAAGATGCGTGACATGTACCAATCAATAAACAGTAAGATGCGTGCACGTGAGGTATCAAGTAGAATGAGATTCATTTCACGCAAGCAACTGTGATTAATTAGTTACACCACCACTCTTACGTGTTGTATTTATATATATATATATATACTCTTTAACACTCGGATCATATGGGACACCCCTCTTCTAGCCTTTCTTACATTGCGTTGAACAAATCGCGGCATCTTCGGGAAACATCCTCTTTCCTTTTCCTCCATACACATCGTGCCAAATCAAACTAGTCCGGCAATATTCCCATGTCACTTTATAAGGGATGGACTCTCTCTCTCTCTCTTATGAAAATGGAGATCGCATACATAAAGAAAGAGATCGATGGATTCATAAAGTTAGATTTTATGGCGTAATGCGAGAATTATAAGGTGACAACAATGGACACCTGAAAAAACTAAAAGAAAAATTTGAATTTTAACCGAGGGAAATCCTAATAATCATATATATATATATAAAAACCGGAGCGAGATATATGTCAGGGGGTCAAACTTAGGGTTGGGTGACCGGATTTGCCCGCGCGGTTTCGCGAAAATTGCGATTCGGCCATCGCGATCCCTAATCCCCGCAATCGCTTATTTTGCTTCTTCCGCCCTGCGCAGCGCGAGTCGAAGGGCGCCCACTGACTCGCTGCTCGGCCATCAGCTAGAGAGAGAGAGAGAGAGAGAGAGAGAGCCCCGCCCCCCGCCGCCGCAGCAAAGCTTGTCAAGAAACGCGAGCTCAACCCTCCGAGCTAGAGAGAGATGGATCGCGAGCACGAAGTGGAGGAGCACGAAGTAGAGGAGCACGAAGATTACGGCGGCGAAATCCCCGACGAAGGGGAAATAGAAGGCGATGTCGACATGTCCGCCGGCGCCGATGCTGATTACTATGAAGACGACTCCGTCCCCAATTCCAGCTCCAAGGTATCCATTCCCACCACCCTCTCTCTCTCTCTCTCTCTGAGGCGGCTGCGTCTCCCAGATTGACTCGAATCTCTTGGTCCTTTCGACTCAGGAATTGGAGGACATGAAGAAGAGGCTCAAGGAGATCGACGAAGAGGCCGGCGCTCTCCGCGAATTGCAGGCTAAGGTCGAGAAGGAGATGGGAGCTGTCCCAGGTCCTTCCTCTTTCTCTCTTTGTGCGCGCACGCGCGTGTCTGTGGAAATAGGCTTTGTTCCGCGCCTCCTTTTGTGGCGCCGGATGTCCGTTGTTTCGTTACGCACCGGGCTGTTGATGCTAGTCTCAGATTTGTGCGTTCGGCTATGCAACTTCTTTTGGACTCGATATTAGATTTTAGCCGTTTAAAAGTCTGTGTTCAGCCCTATGCTTAGTCACGTTACAGGCAAAACTCGGCCACGAAGATACGAGAGATATAATGAGCGAGTAGGTTTAAGGTTATTCTTTAAAGCTTTCGAGGATTTTATATTTGGCTGGTCGTACTTAAAAAGGTTCCCGCTCAAGTAACTGTGAAGCAGCATCTCGGGTTCGCTTTGATTAGTCGGAAATGCCGCTCCTGTTTAGATACTTCTTTCCTTTTATTGTCGCTTATTCCCGTCTTGCATTGAATTAGCTTTGATCAGGATGGATCGACATTAATTACAAGTTTTCACTTGTGCAATTTCTAGATTGTTCAGCTCGCTGTATGCCCGATTTGTTCTTGATTTATCCCTTAAAATAGAATGCCAAAGGCATGCGAAATTTGTTTCCGTAGGTTGTTCAACCGATAGTTTATTACGTAAACTTGCTTAAAAGACTTCATTTTCACTAGTTTGCATGTCTCTGTGACTAAATGGGAAAAACACGGGAAGCACGTCCCTTTTCGTATTAATGGTACTTAACTGTATGGGAGGCCTTGAAGGGTTGCGGACTGGAGGTGAATTAGTGGTCATGAATCCTGCGAATAACTTAAAATTTAGTAGGTTCATTAACGCCATGGTGTTCGCTATTTTCTGCCACGTGGAAATAATAGAGCTTAGGAACTATAAAGCCATTGAGTGCATCTTCATGAATTTGAAAGTCTCACGTGTTCTTTACGCGTCTGGAGTTTGTAGATGCTGCCATTTGCAATAGTTGTGAAAGTTACGATGCTGAAAATGAACATTTCCCACATAATATTCTTTTTTAGCATAAACTAATGTTCACACGGTAAATATAGAGTCTCATAAGCAGAAGGCTATTTACTAATGGAGAGTAAGACGGTTTGTAGGGAAATGGTAGATGTTTACTTCTCCACTAGTCTCCATGCCCTTGATACCAAACTGTCATGTCCATATAGCTTTCTAGTGCAGAGTATAAATATGGAAAACAGCGTAGGACCTGGGAAATGCACTACCAGCTTATCTAAGATCTGTGCCTTTGCTGAAACGGATGCGGTCCTAGGTGGTTTTATCTCCTCAGGATTAGGATGGTCCATGAAATGATTGCTTCTGTGCAGATCGATAGATTTCCTTTGGTTTTATGCACCTTTTCATTATCAATTAAGAATTTGGAGTATTTCTGAACATAACCCTTTTTGTTTCGATGTATGTGAAGATTCCTCCAGCACCTCTGCGACTATGGCTGAGAAGGAGGAGGTTGATGCACGCTCAATTTATGTTGGCAATGTGAGTTGTTCACCATCTACAAATGCTTTTCCAAGTCTCATCTCTTTTATATAATTTATTCTCTTGGATTTATAATGTGTCTGGTTGCAATTTAGTAACGCTCCACGCATTGATTGTAATGCTGATGAAAGTTTGTTGTTCATTCAAGGAGTGTACATTTCAAGTGATGGCACTTCTGAAAAATAGAAAATCAGAGATGCAAATCTAGTACTTCTTTTGGCCCTCTGATTACTTTTATGTATGCACTGCTATGTCATTGGTTTTGTTTACAAACTGCCCTGTCAAGTGTTGCGATTTTTATCCATACTCAGTTTTACTTGTTGGAGAGAGCTTTCTATGACTGACGGGTAAATATATCTAGCCGCCTTGTAACTAGTTTAAACATTAATGGGTTACTTCTCAATTGTTTTTATATGATTCTCTTGATAAAAGTTGGAATTGCTAGGATATGAGCTTTTATAAATTTTGGTTCTGGAATTGTCTCTATTGTTGTGATCGCTTGGAATGTGAGAAATGTCAAACTTTTGCATCATAATGGATGTAGGCTTCATTTTTAAGGAGCCATGTCTGTCATTAGTTGATTAAATTTACCCACTTTTTGGAAGGACATACCTTTTTATGTCTGTTTTTACATCTGGATGTCTTATGAACTGGATGTGTCGGCTGGATTTCTGGATGACCCTTTGGTACTTTTCTATTGACTTATTTTAATCTGATGCTTTGCATCAACAGGTAGACTATGCATGTACTCCTGAGGAAGTTCAACAACACTTCCAATCCTGTGGAACGGTTAACAGAGTTACAATCTTAACAGACAAGTTCGGTCAGCCCAAAGGGTTTGCTTACGTCGAGTTTGTCGAAATTGATGCTGTTCAAAATGCTCTCTTACTGAATGAATCTGAATTGCATGGTCGCCAGTTAAAGGTGGTTGAAGATCCCGTGGATATAAAATTGCTCTAAGATCAATTTGGGTGGTCACTGATGGTGGTTTCAATTCATTGACAGGTCTCTGCTAAGCGAACTAACATTCCTGGAATGAAACAATACCGAGGGAGGCGACCCAATCCATATGGTTTTCGATCTCGGAGGCCATTTATCCCGGGTGCTCCAGTCTATTCTCCCTATAGCTATGGGTAAGGAATTTCACATCTGTGGTACGTAAAGAGAATGACTTCTGCTGAATGCAGTGACTAATTTATCTGTTGGGCAGGAGGGTTCCAAGGTTTCGGCGGCCGATGAGATATAGGCCATACTGATCTCGTCTGCGGTGGCTAGGATGGCGTCAACAGCCTTGGGCTCCGGAATTGTAGCAGTTATTGTACTATTTGTGGGAACCTAACCGTTCATGTGGCAATTTGCCTGGATAAGGTCCTCGAATTTTTTTCTCTAATTTGTGGCCATGGAGTTAACTGTTTATTTACATTTCAGGGGAAAGATAGTAAGCAACAGGGACTGTTTTACATTAGAGAAGGAACATTCTAGTTTCCATATGAATAGTCTGTTACTTTTACTTAGCATTCGGAAGATGGAAATTTTTCATTTCATATAAGTGACGGAAATTCCTTCACTTCTTATGAACCAGAGCGATGATTCCGCACTTGAGCTGTGCAATGTGTTAGTAGGTTATTTGTCGTGGGGAGGTTACAATTATCCGCAGAATCACGATGCTACAATTGTTTTTCCGTCGGTTGCGCGATGCGCATGGTGTTAAACGCTCCGAATATCCTTTCTTTCCAATAACGGGTCCATCATCATCCCCTTGTCAAAACATACGGTGAGCTGGGCTCGGTCTTACAATTAGTAAATGCTACAATTGATGATGCGTTTTACAAGCACGCGTTGTTTCTGTCTTGAATTTAACGTGTCTCAAAATATCCTTCAATTGAAAAAATGTAATCCATGATCTTGACATTTATAGTGATTGGTTTTTACCCATCTTATGCACAAGTATGACTACCGACGCTTGCAAATAGGATTAAAAGATAGGGTTACTATTCTAAAAAATTTCAAATTGATACACATGTGATAAATTTATTCTCAAAATTAATTTTTTGATCATAAAAAATCTCAAACCCGTATATTTATGACAAATTTATCCCTAATGACCAAAAGAAAAAAAATCCAAATTTGTATATTTGTGATAAATTTATGCCAAACTAATTTATTCAACAGCCAAAAACCATAAATTAATATATTTGTAACAAATATACCCTCCGTTAAATTGGATTAATACAAAAAAAAATCACAAAAATTATATAACTATGACAAATGGCGTAAAATCGCATATTGGTACATCAGTCAATATTCAACTTAGTAATTTGACGGTAAAATTTAATGGAAACTAATATAGAATAAATTTGTCATAAGTGTATCAGTTTTTGGTAAAATTACCAAAAGTGTATCAGGTTTTTTATGGTCAAAAAATTAATTTAAGATAAATTTATCGTAGATTAAGCAATTTGAGATTTTTTCGGGATTGTAATCTCAAAAGATATAAAAAAATTCATTTTTAAAGTGAAAACTCTTAGATGGCTGGAGTCAGCCTTGTTGATAATGTCGTAAGTCTGATTTCGTAAAATTGTCTATGTCCGGTAATAGTCGTCTCCAGCGCCGATATCGGCCATTCATCGCTCGACATTGTTAGTGTACGAGGCCAGTGGCATGCTGACACATGGCTTTTCATGGGAGGAGAAGAGTGGGTGGGATGAATCTGGAAGAGGCCCGGCGGCTTCGGCGATGATAAATGCAACCCCCACCAATGGCTTTTGCTTTGCGTAGACTAGAGTGGAGAGTCCCCTTGCCGATAAGGTTAGCGATGAACGAAATCGGCCCAAGAGTGAGAGTTCCCCGCCAGAGATGGCGAGATGATCAAAAAGGTGTCCTCCATGTACTGTACGTTCCGTTTTCACATGCTTTTTTTTTATTTCAAGGTTTAGCATATGCGTTTACAGCCTTAGATTTCTTAAAAGCTCTCCAAAGTGAAGTGGTTAGATTGTGCAAGATCGGAGAAGGGGTTAACTGGAGAATCGGCTCGATGGTTTCGCTGTTGTTTGTATGGGGATTGATGGAGGGTGGCTATGCGAATCGTTCCAGTGCGAGTGAATTTTACTTGGAGAACCCCCATGTACCTGGGATTTTGATTGTGATGTTTTGAGGCATTGCTGGTAAACCTTAAAAGAAAAATGAATGGTTCGAAGCCATTCTTCGATTCACTCAAATTTTTATGGTGTTAACTTAGCACTTTGCAGTTTCATCTTTAACCATTGTTTTTAAAACCCATGGTGCTTTGTGAAATTATTTTTTTTCCGTTGCTTTCAGTCGGCTTCCTGGGCAAGTTTTCCTGTCGGTGTTGTGTTTATGCCAGACATTCTCGACAGATATTTACGATCGGATCAGATTTGTGAGAAGAAAAAATGGTAGGTGGGAATCGAATGAATGATGGGCGATGATGTGCCTTTGCTTCTACACCTCTGACATACGAGAAGAGGTCTTGTTTGAATCTCTTCGAGGAGTGAGCAAAAACAATCTGAGCCCTTCTCTTACTCTTGATTTTTTTTTTCCTTCCTGGGTTATTGATTTTGTCATTTGTTTTTGGGACGAATTCATAGTCCGCAGTACTTGCTTAAGATGGCGCTGGCTTAATCTGTTTTCTAATTCAGCAGTGATGATGCATATGCTTGTTCTACACCTCTCAAACTGAGAATATCTCATCTGTGAGCTGTTCTTTGAGTAGACGAAGCCATGTCATCTGAGCATTCCCTTCAGGGTCCTATTAGCCGTCCCAGCCAGATAAAGAGAACTGGATCCATAGGATAGAACTAATTTGGTTGGTCGTGTCGGGCATCAGTGATTCCAAAAGGCCAACCTCCTTCATGTTGTGATTTCCTGTTCTTCCAAACAGAGGTCGATGAGGATGAGGATGAGGATGAAGGGGGTGTTCGGGAACTACCTTCCCCAAAACCCCTTGGCGTTTAAAGGCCTTTGCGCCAAATACTTGGTATTTGGCAATTTTTTTTTTTGAGCTCCCTTTGCCAAATGCAAGCCTTCAAAAGGCTTTGTATATTTCCGAAATTATCTTCGTTAATCTTTTGTTTTTTCCGGTTTTGCCCCTGATAACTATTCATCTTCATCTTCATCTTCTTCCCTTCTCTTTGTTGAACGGATCAGCACCTGGGCATGGTTGCCGGTGAAGGATAGGCACCCCCAGTGACCTCTGCACAAAGGTCACGGCATGGCAAGTCACGCGACCATTCAATGAGGGTCGCTGCGACTCGAATCTCGCGATCTGATCACGATCTAGGTTGTCGCGACCCCGACAACCCAGATCTCGCGATGCGACCTCCACACGAAGGTCGTAGTGCGGTGGGTCACGCAACCGTCCGGTGAGGGTCACCGAGGATGCAAGATCTGGGTCGTGGCGACCCTTACCAGACGGTCGTGCAACCTCGTCGGAGCTTTTACCCGAACCACTTGCCCTTCATTGTCTACTGTTAGCTCTTCACCGGTGGTTGCTAGCCAAGCCTTTAATCGGCCAACTCTCCTGTTTTTTCTTTTTTTAATAACAAAAGTCTTTCGCAAAAATTTAACTTTTCCAAATACTATTTTGCTTAAAGACTTTTACAGATATAATTTATCAAACGCGATTTGTATTTTCAAAAATTCCTTTTAACTCAAAAGGCCTCTCGTATTTCCCAAAAAATTTCCCCAAAAACCTTTCCAAATGCACAGAAGATGATTTGAGCGGCTTCTTCTGTGTCAGGATTCAAGATACTCGGGACAAAGCAATATCGGCGAGTCCTGGACAGCGGGAATCACTCGCTTGTATCCTTTCCCTCACAGTGAGCTCTGTTTATGAAGCATTTGTCCTTCTGTGGAGTTGCGGATTGTTCCTGCTGTCTATCTCTTCTGCAATAATATCAGGTACACGACTTCCCATCCAGGAAGGACAAAAGGTGCAAAAAAACACTCGGGACTTATCCCTTAACAGAGGGACCATGTGAAAGATGAGCTTGGCTTAAGATGCCTCGATCGACTCGTAGGGACATTATGATGGCTCGCCCTTTCCCTACACTCGTTATCAGAATCGTTGGAGCGCTCAAACGATTTTTTTTTTGTTAAAATAGGTGATATTGACAATTAGCAAAGCGTCTTGTGCTCGTTAACATAGACAATTACAACCAAAAAAAAAAAAAAAAAAACATAGACAATGAAACATTAAGAGAAGTGAACTCTCACAAATATAAAGGGTCTATTGTCAATACGTTTTATGTATCAAATTTTACTGGGGAGAAGAATCCATCGTGTACCCGGTACTCAATAGGGATCACTAAGAGGAAGAAATTCGAATATCAAGTTTATTTCATATGTAGTAAGATGAGAGGGCTATAGAAGGCCATGGAAGTAAATATCGATTCTCATGAAAAATTCCTTTTGTTGCACTAAATCATGCGTATATGACGTGATCGGTCTTAACCGTCTTATGTTTTCCCTGCTTTGACGAGATCTTTTACTCTTAAGTATAAGACATTAAAGGAGTATCAAAAAGTACATTAAAAATATCCCCGTGAAAAATAATAAGATACTATGATTTTTTTATTGTAAAACTCCTTAGATTATATAATATTGGTCAATTTTAATTGAATGACGTTTCGATGGCATTTTAAAAAGAAATCTTATTTTATGCTTTGATTTAAATAAAGGAAAAATTCTAAATAAGAGCTTGAAATGTCTCTATGTTTTTATATAATATTTGAAGTAAACCTTGTTTCAAGTAAGGGTACGAAGTGATTAAATTGTTTTAAATAAGGGTTTTTGGCCGGTTGGAGAAGAGTTATTCTAGTCAAAAAAATTATAATTATGTTTTTTAAATTTTTTTATTTTTTGGCCTTTTCGTCTTTTTGTCCTCTTCCCTTGGCCGATGGAGGGGAGGGGGAAAAGGAAAAAAAAACATAGAAGGAAAGAAAATGAAATAAATAGGAAAAAAAATTAAAAATTAACACTAAAATACCCTTCAATCTTAGAGGTTAAGCCATTTTTTGAAATTGATATGGTTATTTCATACCCTTATTTCAAACAAGTTCTACTTCAAGTCTTTATTTGAGATAATTTGGTTACTTCAGGTCCTTATTTAAAACAAAATCCACTTCAAGCCCTTAATTGAAAAAATAATGGCACTTTAAGCACTTATTTGAAATTTTCACTTTGATTAAATTTATCCTTCTCAAGTTTCACGTCTAGGGAATGTAATTCATACGCACACTAAAAATAAAAGCATATAAATATGCGATTGTGTTAAAAAAAATCATGTCAAAACCTTTGTAGATTCAACTAAACAAATAAATTATAAAGTCGCTTGATAAAGCAGAAATGAACCAGGTTTCTTAAAAAAAATTCTCCTCAACAAGGTTGATGTCCACAAAAAAAAGAAGAAGGAAGAAGCATAAAAAGAATTGGACATGTGATATTCTTAATTATGGAAATAAAATAAAATAAAAAGCAAATTAATTTGGAATCATTACTTTAAATTGCAACTAAATAATCAAGAACAATTTTGTTTTTTAAGTGAAAAAAAACGTGGCGAATATAGGACTGAAAATAATTTCGCCCATATATTATTTGTAAAATTGAAAAAAATGATTGTTTTTATATTATTTATCATGCGAACTCATAAATAAGTGTAAAATGTTATAATCAAATGTACGAGCGAAAAGAGTGGATCTATCTATTCAACATGCCTCTCCATTAAAAAAAAAACACACATACACACAAAATTACGCATCCCTATTTACTTTAAGGCAAATTCCAGATAAGGATCTCAAGTGCACTCATTTTTTCCAATGAAAACCTAAAGTTGACATTATTTCAAACAAAAGTTGCAGTGGCCATATTAATTGTGGTTATATTTGTTTAAAATAAGGGCTTAGCCCCACCAGCCGACAAAAAATTTTGGTCGACTCGACTAGGGATATTTTCATCAAAACATAATTTGAATTTAAATTAAATTAGATTAAAAATTTTAAAAGAAAAATAAAATAAAAAATAGAAGCGGGAGGGAGCCTCCCTCTCGTCTCTATTTTGTTCTTTTTTCTTAATTTTTTCTATTTTGTTTGAAAAAGAAAAGAAAAAATTTAAAAGACAAAACTGCCCTTATCAAATAGTGAGTTGAGATTCTTCTTTGAGATTGATGTCATTCAGGCCCTTGTTTGAAATAAAATATATTTCGAACCCTTATTTGAAAAAAATGAATGTACTTTGGGCCATTATTTTAAATAATGTCCATTTCAAATCCCTATTTAATAAAATGGAGGCAAGTCAGACCGTTATTTGAAATTTTTCCTAGGTTTCAGTTGACCATCATTGAGTAAAGTGAATACAAGGAATTAATTTTTTTCGGTAGTTCTATAACGCTCACTCGATTTTGAGTTTTCTTTATTCGGCAATTTATTAATTTATATTGATTTAAAATCATGGCACTTTTTTCATCTAGATGTCCTCAAGTATCTGGCCTAGCAAAGGAATGTGCCGCCATGGCCATGAATATTCAATGAACCACTTTCTAAGAGCCAATAATGTCACTTTTATTCAAGGCCAACCTAGTGTGTTGCTGCATGACTGGAAATCTCTTAACTTAAGCAGCGTTGTTTCAAAAGGCTTCAATAGCATCTGGATCCCAACATTCCCGACTGTAAGACCGTGCAAGTATTGGATTTTTTTTTTTTTTTTTTTTTTTATTATTTCGCTTTGCTTTTTGTTGGGGAAAAAAAAGGGTGGCATGGTGTTAAACCCTCCTCCGATCATCCTTTCTCTCCAACAAAGGGTCCATCATTATCCCCTCATCAAAAAGAAAAGGGAGAGTCTTTATCATCATGCTTCTAAACATACAGTGAGCTGGGGTCGGTCCTACAAATATTGAATGCTACAATTGATGATGCGTTTTACATACACTTGTTGTTTCTATCTTGAATTTAATGTGTCTCAGAAAATCCTTCAATTGAACAAATAATCTATGATCGCAACATTTATAGTGATTGGTTTTTATAGATCTCATGCACAAGTATGATTGAGGACGCTTACGAAGAAGATTAAAAGATATAGAAATTTCATTTTATAAAATCAAAGTAGAAACTCCTAGATGGCTGGCCGATTTCGTAAAATTATCTCTGTACTGCAGTGGACGTCTCCGCACTAATATCCGCCATTCATCGCTTGACATTGGTACCGTACGAGGCCAGTGGCATGCTGACACATGGCTTTTCGTGGGAGGAGAAGAGTTGGTGGGATGTATCTCCAAAAGGCCCGGCAACTTCGGCGATAATAAATGCAAATATCCAACCCCCCAACCCAAAAAGAAAGACTTTACTTTGTGCGGAGTGGTGGAGAATCCCCATGTCGATTAGGTTAGCGATGAACGAAATCGCCCCAAGAGTGAGTTCCCCACAGCAGATGGCGAGATGATAAAAAAGGTGTCCTCTTTGTATTATTTTTTTCACTTCAAGCTTTCGAATATATATGCGTTAACAGCCTTAGATTTCTTAAAAGCTCTATGTTAGGGAAATCCCTTATGATGTTTTGAAGATGACAAAATAAATCAAAGGCTACTAACATGTTTGATGGTTGAGTAATAGACTATGCAAATGATTGAACATGTAAATGATATTGTCAAAGTCTGAAGACTGCTAGACTTTTAGTGTCAAAGTCCGTTCTACACGTCAAGTCTATCAACTTTGACAAATTCCAGATCGAACGTGAATGAAGAACCGTAAGACGAGACTCTATCTTGAAGCGAGCAACATAACAGACTGTGTTCAGACCTTAAAGCTAAATCTGTTCAGATCCAGATTGCAAAGTCTATCGCACTCAAACTCATATTATAAAGTCTATTGCTCTCAGACTTTACATCCAGATTCGACAGAATGTAACTCAAGCTCCAATCATATAACGGCTAGTGATCTGATTTGGATTCCACATCAAGATTGATTTGATTGACTCAATCCAATTGATTGACAATTATATCTTGAAGACAAGAACTTTCTATACGAAGAAGCTTTACTTATGGAAATCAAGATTTCGTTTGTATGGGCGATCGGAATCAATTTGGGATTCTACCTTTGTCACTCAACGGCTACCAAATCTTCTTGATACAGAGCTGTCCAATGGGTATATTGAAAGACGATCCTCAAGATACTGTCCAACGGTTAGTTTGGAAGTGGAGGAGTATTTAAGGAGATGAAGGACCGATGAGCAAGTAAGAGATAGAGTGTAGAATTTATAATTCCAAAGTCTGAGCGATCTTCTATCATACACTTGTCTCTCGTGAGCTTAAACGTTTGTGATCTTGAGAGAAATACCAAAAGAGTGACTTAGTGAGATAGTGTGATCTACTACTAAGTGTTTGCACTCAAAGTTGTAATATCTTGTTGATTGCATAGTGGAACCCAGCCAAGAAGGCTGTTAGCGTGGGAGAGTGGACGTAGGCTTGGATTAAGCCGAACCACTATAAACATTGTGTTCTTATTCTCTTCCCTGAATCTCTTTATTTTGTTCATAGTTCTATTTAACTGCTAAAGTCGATCTCGCTCAAAGTCTGCTTCTCTTCGGACTCGGTTTCGAAAGTCTGTTGTTATTCAGACTCAGGTTAAAAGTAAAGGTTTTCACTGTATTTTGCAGAATCTATTTTTACACCTATTCACCCCCTCTAGGTGTTCATACTAGCACTATCACTCTGTAAAGGGAAGTGGTTAGATTGGGCAAGATAGTAGAAGGGGTTAAATGGAGAGTCGGCTCGGTTGTTTCGTTGTTGTTCGTATGATGATTTGATGATGGATGGAGGGTGGCCATGCGAATCGTTCCAGTGTGAGTGAATTTTACTTGGAGAACCCCCAAGTTCCTGGGATTTTGATTGTGATGTTTTGAGGCATTGTTGATAAACCTTAAAAAAATGAATGGGTCGAAGCCATTCTTCAATTTACTCAAATTTTTATGGTGTCAGATTAACACTTTGCAGTTTCATCTTTAACCATTGTTTTTAAAACTCACGGTGCTTTGTGAGATGTTTTTTCCGTTGCTTTCAGTTGGAGACCTGGGCAAGTTTTCCTGTTGGTGTTATGTTTATGCCAGACATTCTTAACAGATATTACAATCGATCAGATTTGTGAGGAGAAAAATGGCAGGTGGGAATCGAATGAATGATGGGCAATGATGTGCTTTTGCTTCGACATCTCTTGCTTACGAGAAGAGGTCTCGTTTGAATCTCTTCGAGGAGTGAGCAAAAACCATTGAGCCCTTTTCTTACCCTTGATTTATTCTTTTTCCCGGGTTATTGATTTTGTCATTAGTTTTGGGGTTGAATTCATAGTTTGCAGCACTCGCTTAAGATGGCGCTAGTTGAATATGTTTTCTAATTCAGCAGTGATGATGCATGTGCTTGTTCTACACCTCTCAAACTGAGAACATCTCATCTATGAGCTGTTCTTTGAGTAGACGAAGCCATGTCATCTGAGCATTACCTTCAGGGTACCATTAGCTGTCCCAGCCAGATAAAGAGAACTGGATACATAGGATGGAACAAATTTGGTCGGTCTTGTCTCAGGAATCAGTGATTCCAAAAGGCCAAGCCCCTTCGTGTTGTGATTTCCTGTTCTCCCAAACAGAGTTCAATGAGGATGATGAGGATGATGAGGATGAAGATGATTTGAGCGACTTCTTCTGTATTGGGATTTAAGACACTTGGGGCAAAGCAATATTGGCGAGTCCTGGACAGCGGGAATCACTCACTTGTATCCTTTCCCTCACAATGAGATTCGGTTATGAAGCATATGTCCTTGTGTGAAGTTGTGGATTGTTTCTGCTATCTCTTCTGCAAAAATCAGGTACCACTTCCCTTCCAGGAAGGAGGACAAAAGGTGCAAAGAAGAACTTGGGACTTGTCCCGTTACAGAGGGACCAAGTGAAAGATGAACTTAAGTTAAGATGCCTCAGTGGACTTGTAGGGACATTATGATGATTGCCCTTTCCCTACACTCGTTATTAGAACCGTTGGAGCGCTTAAAGGATACGAAATCATGATAAGACCCCCTGAGAAGTCGATATTTTGTTAAATAGTTGAAATTAACAATTAGGAAAGTGTCATTACCTGTGGTCATTATCATAGACAACGAAACATTAAGGGAAGTGAACTCTCACAAGTATAAAACTGGTCTATTGTCGATGCGTGATAGCATACATTTTGTACCCGGTTTTCAAAATAAGAAAGCGAAAACCTACAATAAAAATAAAAATTGTGTTGCTAATCAATCAAGAATCACCAAATAGAAGGAGTGATTGGTATTCGATCCAGTATCATGGAGTTGGATTTTTTTTCTCACTATTTGATGCCTTATATTACGAAAAAAATTAGGGAAAGAAAAAGCTAGTCACTTTCATATTATTTGAAGAATTTTTTTTTTAAAAAAAGAGAGTATATATAGTCGATCCTGTTTGATTCCCTCTTAGAATCGAAAATTAGACCAACTTTATGGGATCCAGACTCAATTGGCTAGTTCAATTCGGTCCAAGCGATTTTTAGTTCAAGCTATCTGACTTGAACATCCCTATCAAAAGGAAGAACTTCAAATAACAAATGTATTTCAAATGTATTTAAATGGGTATATAAGGCCATGGAAGTAAAATATCGATTCTCAAATGAAAAATTCCTTTTATTTCACTCAATCATGCGTATATGACGTAATTAGTCTCGATGGCTTGCGTTTTCCTTACCATTGGTGACACTTTACACTAAGTATATAAGATATTAGGGAAAAAATCACAAAAAACCCCAAACTTTGCCCAAAATGACAAATTTATCCAAAAAAAATTTTGTGACGTGAAAAATTCCGAACTTTGCCAACCGTGACACATTTACCCCAAACTTTTTTTTGTGACACAAAAAACCTTGAATTTCTACCCGCGTGACATATTTACTCTAAACTATAGGGTATTTTGGTTTATTTTTTTCTTTTTTTCTTCTTCTTCTCTCTTCTCTTCACTGGCCATGGTGGAGCCGACGGAGGAAAACCGGCGTCCGGCGAGGACTGCCCTTGCCAGTGTTGCGCGAGGGTCGCCCTCGCCTGGGCTGGCTAGGGCCGCCCTCACTGGCGTCGGGCGAGGGCACCCCTCGCCCGAGTCCGGCTAGGGTGCCCTCGCCAGGCCTTCGCTAGTGTCTGGCGAGGGCGGCCCTGGCCAGCCCAGTCGAGGGCAGCCCTCACCCAACGCCGGCTTCCCTCTGCCATGGCCAACAGAGGGAAGAGAGAGGAAGAAGAAAAAAAGAAAAAGAAAAAGGAAAAGGAAAAGGAAACATAAAAATTAAGACGAAAATGCCCTTGGTGGGGTAAATGTGTCACGATTTGTAAAGTTTAAGGTTTTTCATATCACAAAAAAAAAGTTTGGGATTTTTTGTGGTTTTTTCCCAAGATATTATAGGAATTTCCAAAAATGCACTAAAAATATCAACGTGAAAGATATTAAGACATCTTGACATATTTTTATTGTAAAACTCCATACATTAAATTAAGTTTGGTCAATCCAAAATGAATAACGTTTCAATTTTAAAAATAAAATTCTTATTTTAAGCTTTGATTTAATTAAATTTATCCAGCTCAATTTTCACATTGGGTAAACTCATATGCAGAATTAAATATATATATATATATATGACCGTGCTAAAATAAATTACGTCAAAACCTTTATAGATTCTACCAAACAAATAAATTATATAGTTGCTTGATAATGTAGAAATGAAATAAGTTTCTTTAAAAAAAAAATTATCTTCAACAAGGTTGATCTCCACAAAAAAAAAAAAAAGAAAAAAGAAAAAAAAAAGTGCAAATAAATTTGACATATACATGGGATACCTAGAATAAACAAAAAATTGGACATGTGATCTTAAAAAAACTTTTTTGAAAAAAAAAGAAAGAAAAGGAAAGCAAATAAATTTGGAATCACTGCTTCAAATTGCAACCGAGTGATTGAGAAATTTTGTCTTTTTAGTGGAAAATGGGATAAATCTAGGCATAAAAGGAGTGAAATAATTTCGCCCATATATTATTTTTAAGATAGAAAAAATGAATGTATTTGATATTATTTATCACGTGAATTATTTATCACTTGAACACATAAATAAGTGAAAAATGTTAAAATCAAATTTATGAGTGAAAAGAGTGGATCTATCTATCTATCATACCTCTCCTTTTAAATAAACACAATTACACATCTCTATTTACTTTATTATCTAGGATTTAAGGTTGCGTTTGGTAGTCCGGATTTGAGTCCATATAAGATAATTTGTTATCTTATCCGATGTTTGGGAATGTCCACTGGATCGGACAAACCCGAATACATTCGGATAAAACACCGGATAAAAAATCCAAGGGATGGGGTGGGATAAGCCCAGATTGGATAAGATTTTTTTTTTTAAGGAAAGAAATAACTTAACAAAAAGAGAAGATATCATAAGCATTTACATCAAATGGATGCCTCTGCCTCTCCGATTCATTGTTAGCCCTCTTCTTCCACTTCTTCTCCCATCTTCGCTTCTCGTATGCTAGCAATTGGGTGCCCCTTCTTTAGATCATGGACTTGTTGAATCTAATAACCAAGAGTGGTTTTTTGAGACGAATAGGGCATAAGTTTTCTCATAGGCATCTGTGGAACTAATTGAAATATTGCTTGTGCCACCTCAAATATCGGTGGCTGGAACTTTGGCTCCACCTGCGCCACTTCATTGACAATGCTAGAATCCTTACGAAGTACATTGGACGTCTCAAGGGAAGAGGGGAAGATGGTAATGGTGATGAAACAGCTATAAATCTTTGGTATCGTTGGCAATTTGGGACCTCGATCGATTTGAGGCAATGCAAAGACTACTTCGGTGGTCGCCTAAAATCCCCCCCTCTCTATTGTAATCTAAGATTTACCGATTTGCATCGCCTTGCATTGCCGTTGCACGGCGATGTTGGTGCTCACCGTTTTCAATGGTGGCCACAATTCCTAGATTTAGGGCTTTTCCATGGCCTTTAATTAATTGAACTTTCTATTTTTTAAATTTTATAATTTAATTGAATATCATATTTATTTTTTAATTTTATCCTGAAGTGTGCCAAACACTTAATAAGATTAGATATGTCTGCCTTTATTATCCAGATGATTTAATATCCTACTTTATCCTATTTTATTCTGATTATTATCCCGACGACCAAACACAGTCTAAGGTTTAGATTTACTTATTCAAAATGATTTCACAGGTCATGGAAAAATAAATTCATTTATCCTCAAATATACAATGCAAAATAAAGCAGGAAAAAGTCCACATGGGCCTGAACTGGACCCATTTCTTCATACCCAACAAAGCCACCCCCAAAGACCCGACCCGACCCGACGTCCATACAAGTCTGCAAAATCGTTCCTCTCGGTCACCTTTCTCAGCTCCGGCGAGTTCAATCCGATGACGACTTCCCTCAAGAACAGCGACGACCCATCCACTTCTCCGTCGTCGTAAGCCGCGAACGATTCTTCTCGCCCCGATCTCTCGAGGGTTGAGCTCGTGTTCTTGCGGAGATTAACGACAGAGGAGCAAAGGCTGAACCTTTTTTTCGATTTGATTTTGGCAGACCGAAGAACGTGTTGAAGGAGGACGACGGTGGACGACGGCGGTTTTTGCTCGAGCTCGAATTCGTGCAGTGTCTGGCCAACCCCACCTATATTCACTGTACGTAATTGTGCCTTCAGCTACTTTCCTTCAAGGCTCAAATTTTTTCAGTTCTCCTTATAGCTGTTTTGGTTATCGTGCAATCTGAGATTTGGCGGCCGAATTACGCTTTGACTAGGGCTTTTGAAAATCGCAGATTTGGCGCAGAACCGATACTTTGAAGATGAGGCTTTTATTGGTTACTTGAAGTATCTTCAGTACTGGCAACGCCCCGAGTACCTCAAGTTTATAATGTGAGCTTTTGAGAGAGAGAGAGAGAGAGAGGCTATTCGCTAGTTTCATGGACTGTGTTAGCGAATTGATTGTTGACGATTCTCAGGTACCCGCATTGCTTATTTTTCCTGGAACTTCTCCAGAATGCAAACTTCCGCAATGCGATGGCACACCCCAGCAACAAGGTTTGTGATGCTTCTCATTCGGCGACTGCTTTTGTGTATTTTCGCTGTTATAACTCTCCATCGACAGTTCCACTTGAATGAAGAGGACAAGCATTTATTTATGCATAATTCTTTATATTTGTAATATTAAACCTATATCAGTGGCAATGCAAACCACTGCAATGCTCCGTGAGGAAAAAAAGGAAAACTAAAGATCTCGAATGCATCTGCTATATGCTGCATAACATTGGTTTACTTTCACTGTCTTTTTCTAATCCTATAGGTCATGTACTTATCGGGCAAATTGATAACTGTAAAAGGAGGTGGGTATGAAAAATTTTCCTTGTCTGATGGTGTTCTGACTTATTCTGGCTCATCTAATGTACTTAGGAATTGGCGCATCGGCAGCAATTCTTTTTCTGGAAGAACTATAGAAATAACCGTTTGAAGCACATAATGCCTAGGCCTCTTCCAGAACCTCCTGCTGTAACCTCAACTCCAGCTCCACCACAGGCACCTACACCTCCCATGTCAGCTACAATTGCAGCTACTGGTCCTCCCCCTCCAGCCCTTTCTCCCATGCAGTATGGAGTTCTGCCTGGATCATCTCTTGCCAAAAATGACATGAGGAATGCTGCAGTTGATCGGAGGAAGAGAAAGTATGCACCCGTGCTTCTCAGCCTCTAGCTTAGCAGTTTATGCATTTTTCCCCTCTTGAATCTTCAAACCATAAATGCTTTCAATGCTGATGTGTGTGGTATCATATATGCAGGAAGGAAGCATAAACTTGAATACATTTTAGGAGAAGGGTAGGCGCTCGTTGAGGTAAATCACATCGGAGTGTTCATTGTTACCTTTCAGAGTTTAATTAAACAGTGACTGTCAAATTTATGTCACCTTGCTGAGATTTAAGCTTGACTCTAGAACTTCCCAGTGTAGTGCTCGTTAGGCTTTTTGTTCAGTGCACTGCTTCTTAAAATATACTGAAATTGCATCTTCTCAACGGTTACACTCCTTTTGTTGAGTTGAAATTACAACTTGAAACCGTCAGATGAGTGTATGCTTTGCGTGTAATCTTTTTGGTCAAGAATCTGAAGAAAGACATATTTGTCCTTTATCTGCTCACTCCTATGATTTAGCATGACATGGGCGTTAGTTGCAACAACAGGTGTTGCTCTGCTCAGTTCCATAGGTTTTGGTTAACCATCATCAAGTAGAGTACATATGGGGAATTGAAATGTTTTCAGTAGTTCTATAACGCTCACTCGATTGCGAGTTTTCTTTGTTTGGCGGTTGATTAATTCATATTGACTTAACATCATGGCACTTTTCAGCTTGATGTCCTCAAAAGATATGTGCCGTTATGGCCATGAATTTTTAATGAACCACTTTCTAAGAGCCAATGATGTCACTTTTATTCAAGGCCAACCAAGTGTGTTGCTACATGACTGGAAATTTGTTAACTTAAGCAGTATGGTTTCAAAAAGCTTAAGTAGCATCTGGATCCCAACATTCCTGACTGTTAGAGCACACAAGTATTGAATTTTTATTTTTATTTTTATTTTCATTTTGTATTTCTCTTTGCTTTTTTGTTGGAAAAAGGACGGAGGGGCACCGGGGGGGAGTGTTTTTCGGAGGATATGACAAGAGATAGTGAGATGGCATAAGCTGATCTGAGTTGTACCCCACTTAGTGTGAGGCTTAGCAGCTGCAGTTTTGAGGTCAAAAGGCCCCCTTTTTCCCCTGGAGTGTTGCCATATCACGAAAGAAAGCTGCAAATATATATATTACATTTTTGTCAAATTTTATTGCTAATTTTATTATCTTAGTTTCAATGATAAAAGATATAAACATTGGCATTAGAATGGATAGCTCCAAGATATTGTAGAAGTCGCGATACAGACGAAGTCAAAAGATACCACCTTTAAAAAGGAATCCTGCCACCCTTAGATCATGGAGGTGGCTAATCTTACTCTTTCCATCGGGGCTGCTATAGAGAATTTGAGGAGTTTACTTTCCTGAAATCACAGTTAATCATAAAAGAATTTTCCCTATGTTTTGAATGATATAAATGCCCGACGTGCCATTAGACCTTTACTTTTCCCATTGCTCTGGTTATTTACCATTGGAAAATTTGACGGAATGAACCGCTTTTTGGCTATCTAAATTACTTTCATGCAGTCTGGTTGATGATGCAGATTCCTTTCTATGTGTGCGCAGAAGTCCTAGCTGTGTACTGTGTTCGATGATTTTACTGCCTTAGGACTTAGATGGAATCTACTCCTGCCTCCATAATTACCTGTAGAAAGTTGTATTTTCATGATTTTTGTGGGTCATGTTAGAAATCTCTCTGATACTTGAATGGATCAAGCTATTTATTTTGGCTACCGTCCTGTGTCTCCACATGCTCTGTCTGCGCTCCAAAGAGAGTTTCTGAACTGATTTTTCTAAGATAATCTTTCTCCAAATTTCTGTGCAGTCCCAAATTCTGGTTCCTACCCCTGTTTCTTGCTTCAAATTTATCATATCAAGGACATTAGGTAGCGTTTTGCTTGACTTATTTTTCAGGCTGCCCCTGGGATTAGACTTTTTGTTTTGTGTGTCAAAGGTGATTATGGGAATGTTGAGTGGAGCAGATCGTGACGATGCACATTCTGCAGTGAGGCTGATATTGTTGATAAGCAGCATTGTGGTCTTGCATTGAAGAGGTGATAGCACTTTAATTGCTCAGATCGTGATTTGAACTACTGGAGATGGCAGTGCTTGCTTGACGGCACCCCTTAGCTGAGAATTTTACTTTGTTTCTCTGAGAGGAAATACATGAGCTGTAATCAAATGGTTGGCCGAACTTTGGTACAGACGTGCTCTTTGTAAGCCATTCATGAAGTGAATCTGTTTAAACAGATCAACCGCAAATGCCCGGTTGATATTTACAGGATCAATATTCATTTGATGGGCGGTTACATCCTACTCGCGTACAATTCGGCGAATGCATTTTCTGAAAAAATGTCGAGAATGTAAGTAAGATCGACACGAAGCTTCCCTCTGCGTCTGGAATCAGCAAAGCGGAGCTGGCTTCCTTTTGTTTACAATTTCTCGCTTCCGTCTGCGTCTTGAATCAGCAAAGCGGGGCTGGCTTCCTTTTGTTTACGATATCTCGCACTCGACGAGGAAAGAGCATCTCAACCAAAAGTCAAATCAAAAAACAAAGCAGTCGTAGGGATCGACGTCAGTGGATAAGGATCAAGGCAGAGATGATAATGTAGGAGAGCATCCCCAACTAAGCACAAATCACGTGGTCGGTGTTGCAGATGCGTCTCCACTTCTCTAGACATGTTGAAATGCAGATGCACACGTTTTTGTTCTCTTTTATTTAATGCAGCGGGGGGGCTGTTGTGAATTGTGCACGTTCTCGGGGTCCGTTCGGCTCCCACAAGTTTCGCGCGAATATAATTTTAGACCAATGCCTAATGCCACATTAGAATGAGCTCATTCTGGAAACAAAGTCCAATCCTAGAGATTTCAGATAAGAACATCGAGAGTGATGTGGCAATGTAGCGAGGCTGCCACCTCCTTTTTTTTAGTTAAAAAATGGCGTCATTCGAGTCAAAACTCAGAACAGAGGGAGCCAGTAAAGCCCCCCACTTTTGACACGGTCGGGGGTCCACGTCAAGCTGACACCACACGGACGCGGCGACAGGGAAGATGATCGTTATCGGGGGACTGCCTTTTCCGCCCTCGATTCGCCGCGTAAGCCAGCATACCATACGATGAGGATAGTCATCCGACGTGGCGTCTACTGTCCGAATATAAAATTAATTAATGTTGGGCCGATAGGAGAACCTCCCCCGGGTGTCAACGGTCCTGATTTTCTCCAGACAGGTAGGAAGACGCATCTCGTCTCCTCCATTTCTGCCCCTTTCCGAGGGGAGGGCACTTTTCCTCCTTTTTCTTTTCTCTCTGTCTTAACTTCTGTCGTATTACATAATTAGCCCGACCATCTAAAGTTACGTAACCACCCTTCGTGTCCTTTCTCTAGATTAATGTAGTATGATGCCATCCAGATGGCGATGTCTAATGTAGTAAGTCTCATTGAATGATTGACCAAAAGTAAGTAGTGTCTTAGTGCATACAGCTTATTCGGACCATAACCCAAATCCAGATAATATTATTAGAGCTTTCCTCTTTATGGTTCTTAACCTTCCCATTGAGCACAACTTCCATATTCGGCAGCGTGCGGACCCGATTTGCTGGCCGGACTTTCGTGCCCCTTTTGAGCCGTCGTTTAGTGAGAACCGTTCCAAAGAGGGTTGTCGACTAAGCAAAAAACTGATGAAAGCCGAGGGTGGTTTGGGGATATTGCTAAACCTCTGAAGGGGCAGGGGCAATCCCGTAAATCCGATGGCTGAGAAAAGTGGCTCTAATTTATTGATTGCATGAGTTGCTTGCCCTTAATGGGGAAGGTTATCTAGTAGTAATTGGCTTTCCCGATTCCAAGATTCTCTCTCTTGCTCCTTCCCCTGTGGCTACCGTCCCATTCAGTGCATTCACCTCCTCTCCGCTTCCCTATATAAACCGTCTTGCCCGCTCCACTTTTCTCTCGCCAAAAACCCATTTGCATTCTCTTTCAATCTTGAGATTTCTTTGCCTTCCCCCTCGGCTGGGTCTTTCCTCCGTCATCTGCGCCCTCTTCCTCTTTTTCTTTGACTCGAATCGACCATGAACGCCCTCGCCGCGACCAACCGCAACTTCCGCCACGCGGCCCGCATTCTCGGGCTCGATTCTAAGCTCGAGCGAAGTCTGTTGATCCCGTTCAGGGAGATCAAGGTTGGTCCTTTTTCTTCTGCCTTTCTTTCTTTCCTTTTTTCTCTTTTTGCCCAGTTCACGGGGTTCTCGTGTGTTCTTGAGAACGCGACTTTACGTGGTGGTGCGTCCGGTTGTGACCAGGTGGAGTGCACGATTCCCAAGGACGACGGGAGTCTGGTGTCGTACGTCGGGTTCAGGGTGCAACACGACAATGCGCGTGGTCCCATGAAGGGCGGGATCAGATATCATCCTGAGGTACCGCCCCAATAGAGGGTCTCTCTGCTTTTCCGTTGACCCTTTGACTTTCTCGTTCCCTCTCGCTCGGGTTTAGCTCGATGATCGTTTGTCTCGTCGCTGGCGTTTCTTGTTCGCCTTTTCTTTGGAAAGCTAGTTTCTAGTATTAAAACAGGGAGTGCAACAGAAGGTGCTGCTTGCAGCTCTTTTTCCAAATGGAAAGCCCAATCGAATATGTTCTCCTCGTTGAAGTCATCGGGTCGTTTGATTTTTGGCGATTAGGCATCGTCGTGATGAGTTCTCCGGGTAATCATTGAAATGTGGCCTAACCCGAACCTATGTATTCAAGTCTCTGATCAATAAAGAGAGGGTTAATTGAGAATGGTACTCAATAAGCTGTGAAGAGGAAGAACGGCTGCATAAAAGAATGATCAAGCATCATCGAGAATTTTAGTACTCTGTCTCTGTTTTAAAGAGAACGGCCGTACTTTGAATTCAAAGAATATGTTCCTCTATGCGTCTCTTTTGCCTGTGGCTTCCTATGGATTTTTGTCTTATTTTGAAGAAAACATCATAGCTTCTGATTACTTGTTTCTTCTTGCTATACCGGCTTACTTGATTTGCATACAGTCTGAATTGTACAATGTAGTTTGCATTCTGTTTCTAAATGCCCCACGTATTTGGGTAACTTTTTGTATGCCCATGTTCCATCTTAATTAAATTTATTACTTAATTTGGATTAACCTCAGAAACTAATATAATGTTAAGCATAGAGATTTCTACAACTACCCTCATGGTTTACTTCACGAATGCGCTCCGCACTTGCTAGTTTTCTTGTGCTGGATGCGAGCATCTCCAGCGCGTTGAGTTGTGCTATGCCAAATCCTATCAGGTTTGAAACCTTTTGTTACCGTTTGCTTGATATTCTTTGAAAGGTTGACCCAGATGAAGTAAATGCCCTGGCCCAGTTGATGACCTGGAAGACAGCTGTAGCAGATATTCCATATGGAGGTGCAAAGGGTGGGATTGGATGCAATCCTAGGGATTTAAGTAAGAGTGAGTTGGAACGCCTAACCCGTGTATTCACTCAGAAGATTCATGACCTCATTGGAATTCATACTGACGTTCCCGCTCCTGACATGGGAACGAATGCTCAGGTTTGGTTCCTTCTTCATACACCATAACTTCTCTGCCTGTGTTATTATACCATCTTAGATTTAGTTTGTTTAAGGTAATGACGTGTGAGAACGTGCAGACTATGGCATGGATTTTGGACGAGTACTCAAAGTTTCACGGTCACTCACCGGCTGTTGTGACAGGAAAACCAATTGTAAGAATTGGAAACTGATGGATATTATCGACAATTAATTCGAGATTGATTATTTCATGATGAGGAAGAACTTTACGGCAGAACTCTTTCTCACCCATCCGAGTTTGATTCTCAGGATCTTGGTGGATCACTAGGCCGAGAGGCTGCTACTGGCCGTGGCGTTGTTTTTGCTACAGAAGCTTTGCTTGCCGAGCATGGGAAGTCCATCAAAAATTTGACATTTGTTATTCAGGTGACGAGTCATTTTTCATTTACTTCCTTGCATGTACTTAAAATATCCTTGGTCTCTACTTTCAGATATTGATGTTTCCATTGCACAATACTTTTCTAGGGATTTGGAAATGTGGGGTCTTGGGCAGCAAAGCTGATTCATGAAAGAGGTGGTAAGGTCATAGCAGTCAGTGACATCACCGGTGCCATTAGAAATCCGAATGGTATCGATATTCCTGAATTGCTCGGGCACAAAGAAAACACTGGCAGTCTGAAAGATTTCCATGGTGGAGACTCCATGAATCCTGATGAACTTCTTGTACATGAATGCGATGTTCTCATCCCTTGTGCTTTAGGGGGAGTTCTGAACAGGTGTGCTACTTCTCTTTGTTAAATTTTTTTACACTTTACGATGATTTTCCAAATTAAAAAGGTTTGTCAGATGCCGTTGATTTGGTTATTTGTTAAGTACAGGGAGTGTCTGGACAAACTCTGACCTGTTTCCTTGTATATTAACTCAATTTGTAGGGATAATGCAGCAGATGTAAAGGCCAAGTTCATAATTGAGGCGGCCAACCATCCTACTGATCCAGAAGCGGATGAGGTAAAAATTAGTTTGTCCTTCACTTTAAGATTTCGGTGCGAAAAATTTCTAAAGCGTTTGATTGTATTGCAACTTATCAATGCAGATATTATCGAAGAAAGGAGTCGTAATTCTCCCTGATATATACGCAAATGCTGGGGGAGTGACTGTTAGCTATTTTGAGTGGGTTCAGGTAAAGGATAATTCTGGATCATATTCATCTTTAATGTTCCAACCTCCATGGCTAAGTAGTTAAATCTCCTCTGCAACCTAAAATAAGATTGGCAAGTATTTTGTCAATCATTTCTCATATAAAACGATGGCAACAGAATAAGGGTGCTGCTCGCTGCATCCAATTTGTTTTGCCTTTTTTCCTAGGTTTGGAAGTGGGAACTCTTATAAATTTTTATTCCGAATTGGTGCACATTTCTTGCGCTGGCACGTAGGTCGTGGGAAATGCTGTTTTAAATTTCTTTCCTCATTTGAATCGGGATGGATGCTAACCATTTAATAATTCTCTTAGTCTGCCAAGAGACTTCATTGAAAACATTCACAATATCACTGACTGCATGCTTGAACAGTCTCTTAAGTTTTTAAGAAATCCGGGTCACTTAACTAGCTTAATTTTCTTTGCAGAACATCCAAGGTTTCATGTGGGATGAAGACAAGGTGAACAGCGAGCTCCAGAGGTACATGACTAAGGCTTTCCACAACATCAAGAGCATGTGCCAGGTTCATAACTGCAACTTGCGGATGGGTGCCTTCACGCTGGGGGTGAACAGGGTTGCACGAGCCACCATTTTAAGGGGTTGGGAAGCATAGTTTTCTTCCTCATTTGTTCGCATCTCTGTTCTCTGGTAACATGTTGTGGAGAGATCCCAACCATGGAAGCATCTGGAAATGACAGTCGACGGAGTTGATTTCTCCACCCAAGAATAGCCATTTTTTTCTCTATTTTCATTTTACTTTTGTTTTTTTGTTTTTTTTGTTTTCCATAAGAACCATTTGTATTCACTGGCGGGAATCACTCCATTGGATACTTGCAACATTTTGTTCGAGACAAAAAGCCATTTATGCACATCAGTTTGCTTGCCAAGTTTTAAGATCCATGAGACTCAGCATTCCTGCAGATGGCGATCGTACTGCTGGAGCTATGATGAGACGTGCTGCTTTTAAAATCAGTGGTCCGTCATATCCCCAAAGATGCCAAATGCTATCAAACTCCTTTATAATGTCTTGGCTACTGATTATGATGCTATCTAATAGTCAATATGTGGAATATTTCTCTCATCCAAATCAAACTATCATTTCAAGTAATGGTCATAGAGTGAAGCATCAGCTGATAATGTGTCTCAACTCTGGCAGCCCGGGACAATGCCTAACAAACCTGGGATAAGAACGTTAAAGAAAAGGAGAAGAAAAGAATTAAAGAGGAGGCAGGGGAGATCAGGATTGTCTAGCTTTGCCCATGACTTTACTGACACAGGCAGCGGTTGGAAGATAATCTTATTTATTTCCAGCATGGGCCTCATTACATGCTTCCTAGGGGTCACATGACCCAGTGAAGTGGGAAAAGAGAGTTAACAGGACAAGACACAAAAACGAAGGAACAACCATCTTAGCTCCTGATAGCCATGGCTTCCGTTGCCATATCTGCATCACTGCACAGAGCTTGTAGCTTGAATCATGTCCCAAGGAGAGAGCAACTTAGGCGCATGGTCGGGACGAAGCAAGCAACCAAAGTGGTAACCGGGGACGTGGAAGGTGCACCGAAAGGGCTCAAGCTCAATATTGCTGATCATAAGGATAATGCAGCTTCAGGAGAAGAAAGATTCCAGGTTGCTGAGGATAAATCAGAGGAGGGTCAATCTTTAGAATCCTCCACTATCAAATTCAAGGACGAGCGATGGAAGAATGGTACCTGGGATCTGAACATGTTTGTCAAGGACGGAAAGATGGACTGGGACGGGGTCATAGTTGCCGGTGAGAGATAATTGAATCCACTTTACTTTTTCCTTTGGTCAGAATGCTAATTAACAAAGTGATGAGCTCCTCAAGATTGGGCTTACTCGTTAGAAAAGCAGCCCTTGTTAAGCTATTGTTGAATTTCCTGCATAATTGGATATTCGTGCTTCACTTTACAGAAGCAAGGAGGAGGAGGTTTCTTGAAGTGTGCCCAGAAGCCGCGACAAATGAAGATCCCGTGGTGTTCAGGAGCTCCATAATACCATGGTGGGCATGGATCCGCCGGTCTCATCTCCCTGAAGCCGAGCTTTTGAATGGTTCGGATTACGACCTCTTTCGACAAACGTTCAATTGCGATTCTCTCCCGAGTTCATACAGGCTCTCTCATGCTTGCGAATTATCCGACTCTACGCAGGTCGAGCTGCGATGCTCGGGTTTTTCATGGCGTACGCGGTGGACGCCCTGACGGGGATGGGCGTAGTGGGCCAGACAGGCAATGTCCTGTGCAAGGCAGGGCTGTTGGCGACTGTGGTCGCGGTGCTCTTCTTCAGGCGGAACCAAGACATCGAAACGTTGAGGACGCTCGTGGACGAGGCCACTTTCTACGACGAGCAATGGCGAGCTTCGTGGCGAGATCAAGCCGGAAGCACGAGCGCTTCGGATTCCTCAGCAGAGAAGAAGATGTGAACGGCAGTGTCGGCAGATGTTCGGACTCTAATGTTTGGGACCTCTTGGGATCTGTAACCGAAACAAGTTTTCCTTTTCTTTTTTAAAAAGCCATCTTTTGAAGAATCGTGCCCCCCGGTCGCTCCATATGCATTAGCACACAATTAGTGTAATCAAATCAAACAGACATTTGATGGCTCGTGCTGATTTCATCGATCCAGTATTCACCCCTTAGCATACTCCCATAGACATTATCAGTCGCATGCCAAATGACTTCATCAGATAAAATAAGTGTCCATGAATCCACGGAAGGAAGCATCCATCCAATAAGAATACGTCGGCTTCGATCGCATGGTGCACGATCTTATCTTCGCGTCGGGGGCTCGAGTTTCGATGCAATGGGATGATGGTGGTCCCTGGCCATTCCCGGTCTTACCCTCGTCTCTAAGCAAAGCAACCCCGCCGGTCATTTTACAAAAGCAATTTTTAAAGCCACCAGAAAACTCCCAAAAAAGGCGTCACCAAATTGGACATTCGATTATTCATCGCCCCTCTCTCTTTCTATCCTGTGGCGTGATAAAAGCATGACCGCATCGGGCGGGGTCGACCTGTTGCCGTCGCCATCCGCAGGTGCCAAATCCTGCTCTCCCGTCCGCTGCTAGGAGACCCCAATGCAACCCCCCGTCTCCACCTCCCCTCCCCCTCCCGGCGACAGCTCCGGCGACGCCGAGCGCCGCCTGAGGGAGGCCGAGGAGCGCCTCCGCGAGGCCATCGCGGAGCTCCAGCGCCGCCAGCGCACGGCCGCCGCTTGCGGCGGCGGCGGGGGCTGCGGCGGCGGCGGCGGCGGCCTCCCCCCGCACCCGCCCTGCCACCATTCGCCCGACGAGTCCTGCGTCGCCAACGCGATCGGCAACCTCTGCCAGAGCTTCCTCCTCTCCTACGGCGTTAGGGTTGGGATCGGCATCCTGCTCCGCGCTTTCAAGCTCGCCAAGGGCCAGTCTTATTCCTCGCTCCTCGATCTCAAGGTTACGATCCGATTCATCTTCTCGGCCTGCCCTAGCACATAGTTTCCCGTGGCTTTAGGAATTCAGTTCCAGCTCAATTTTGACAGGAGAATGGTCGTTCGGATTATTAGTACTTGATCGAGTGTTTTATATTCGTTTTGATCAAGAGTTCTCGATGATCATATTCATGAATGTACTTCTACTAGAGCTACTGGTTTTAGATCCGGAGGATAGCGCCATGCAAACACGTACAACTACCTAGTTCGCCGACACGATGGCTAATATCTTTTGCTCATCGAAACAGGAAGAAGCCTCCGATTCTTATTTATGCATCCAATAGTGGTGCAGTTTGTTGTCATAACATCATCGTGCTAATTGTAGTGGAATTAATTACGTTTATGGATGTGGGCCATTACTCTTCTTTGGGGCCCCAATTTCTTTAAATTTGGTGCTGAGTTTACAGAATCTTGTCCTCTGAGGGACAAGAACGTTCAACGCGGCAGGCTGAACAGCACAGAAAAATCCAACTTGAGAATTCACATGTTATATGTGATCCACTGTCTAAATCAAGGTCCTTTTTTGGTACATATATTTCCTTTGGACTACACCAAGTGATTTCAAAAACATTGACCTCAGCAGTATCAGCATTCTGGATATTCCCATTAGGGAATACTAGACAACTTGGTGATATATAAACAGTCTGTACCCCTTTTGCTTACTTCAGATTGAAGTACCTTCCACGGTGGCAAATTTATGTAGGTCTTTCGTTGCAAAATTTTGAGTTTGCACTGATATTGCTTTTTTGACGGCATGATCAGGACTAATATGCGTAAATCTTGACATGAGAAGTTTGACATTGTTGCTTGTTATCGTCATCTGCTGCTTAACTTCTCGGTTATTTTTATGCCACACTGCCACCTTGCTGAAACTCTTCTTCCTTTATCCAGTCTCTAGGAGAGTCTCCTCCCCTTTCCTTATCTACCATGCGTGCTAGTTTTGTCTCTTTGACATATCCAGGTGATGGTGCCAATATTTTTTACATTCTTACAGACTCACTGTCGATTTATGTATATTGTTGGCAGCAACTTGTTTCTGAGAAAGATCTGATAGTAAGAGAAGAAGCATGTCGAGTTGGTCTGCTTTTTGGTGGGTTTACCGGTTCTTATCACGCCCTTCGGTGTTTGTTTAGAAAGTTGAGAAGGAAAGAGACACCGTTGAACGTGTAAGTTTGCAATTCATGTACTCTGTTTCTTGAAGGGTTTGAAGCTATTTAGGCATGATAGAGCCAGTTCCTTATTTGTGACATTTGAGGGGATGATGGAACAGATTTTTATCAGGTTCAATTGCGGGTTTGTCTATCTTAGCATTGGATGATTCAAACCGCAGGCGTACACTTGCTCTCTATCTTCTGGCCAGGGTAGCTCAAGTACGTAAAAGATTAGTATACATTCTATTCCTTAGCATTCTTTTGGTGTTAGCAGTTCGTTCTTTTGTCTTTTAAATTTAATGGAAAATCTAATGTTTAAATTCTTCATCAGAGTGCCTATAATTCTGCAAAGTCAAAGAACAAGTTCCATTTCTGGGGAAGCCACTGGAGACATGGAGATTCTTTGCTTTTCGCCCTAGCATGCGCCCAGGTAAAAATATGTTGAGTTTTTCATCATATTGTTACTTGAACCATGATGAAATGAATGTGGTATTTCTTAGTATATGTAGTCTGTTATGCTTTTCCTGTCATCTTCATTGAAAATTGATGCTGTTGAAATTATATTATTATATTGTTTAATTTGATTAATACGCAAAACAATGCAACTTGAGGTGTAATCGGGAAGTATGTAAGCTTCCTGAATTTTTCTCTGATCCATGAAATATACGGTGTGATTTGTTGCCTTTTACAATTTGTATATTTGGTACAAATTGCTGAAGAAACTTGATGAGTTCTAACATGCCTGACATGTCAAATACAGTTATCTCAAACAGACTTAAATCCTTATTAAGATCCCAATTGGATGTGACCATGATTTGTGATATATCTGCATTATGAATGGCCAACTCTACATACTTCACGAAATTTCCAATATCTAATACTGAACATTTGTGAAGATGAATTTCATGTGTTAAACAAAAGGTATATAGAATCAACAGAAACAGTTTTCTTATACAAGCAGATGCCATCACTTGACTACTTTACATGGTTCTGTCATGGTGTCAGACTTTATTCTTGGTTTCTTTCTTATTTTTTATTGACTTTTTATAACCCATATTAGGTAATGTATGCCTTCATAATGCGCCCGGAAAGCTTGCCAAAATCATATCAAGATTTTATTCAGAAGACCGGGCCAGTTGCGAAGCCTGTGTACAGAGCTGTAAGGGATAATTGTAGGGGTTTGCCGTTGGACATTGCCTCATTGTCGACTTACTTGGCTAAAAAAGGAGTATCCAATCAAGTAAAGTTGGAAGAGTTCCCCTCAATACTTCCATGCTCCATAATTCATCCACACACAAACTCCTGTTTGGTTCACAATGCGAATGCAAGTTCAGCTACATTTAGGAAGACATTTCCACTTTATTTCTCGTTAACATTCGTGCCATTTGTCGTCCTCCACCTGCAAAAGGTAAAACTTCCTCTCCAAGTTGATTTGGTTACTACTTCTGACATATTTTAAGACCGACATTCCGTTTCTTCTAATTTTATTTATTTTTTAAAACAAATTCTAGTTCATGGATTCACCTGCTCGTACCTGTTGGCTGGCTCTCAAAGGTGCTGTTCGCTCGACGACTTTTTTGTCTGCTTTTGTTGGAATTTTTCAGGTAGCTCTTCACTTATTAATTTTGCAATTTTTTTTGGACTTGGGAAAATTTTTCTTATAATTGTTTAATGGTGCAAGGGAGTGATATGTTCACATAGGAAGATCGCATCAAAGGACCACAAGCTATTGTATTGGCTTGCTGGTGGACTTGCTGCTCTTTCTGTTCTTCTGGAGAAAAAATCTAGACGTAGTGAACTTGCTTTGTATGTGCTGCCACGCGCTGGAGATTCTTTATGGTATATCTTAATAAACCGCCATCTGGTTCCCGATATCAAGAATGCTGAGGTATCTCCTGTTTATCTAAGCTGTATGTAGTACTTTTTAGCATGTGTCAACTTACTTACCAGGTGCAGAAAAGTATTTAACGTTGCTTGATATGGAATTGGAATGCACTGATATTGCATTATATAGAGAAAGTTGCATTTCTGCTTTCTCCTTCAGCTTCCTATGAATCTTTAGAAGGAAATCGTTACAATTTGATGCCCATTTCACGATTTCTGCAGGTGGCTTTGTTCTGTGCCTGTATGGGAGGAGTAATGTACTACTTGGAACACGAACCAGACACCATGGCTCCATTCCTTCGGGGCCTCATTCGCCGCTTCCTGGCTAGCAGAATTAGTAATCCAGGCCCTCCAGCGAGTCGGAGTGCTTCCTACACCTATTTGCAAACTCTTGATGCAATCCAGAAGCCGAAAATGCTAGAAATTCGAGACAGTGAAGTTTCATCTTCTGAGAAATATAATCTCGAATCCATTCCAGGGCTATAAACCGCGTTTTTTGGTCCTTTGCCCATTTTTATTGAATCATAAATCGTTCGGTTTGGTTCACCTGGCTCTGAAATTTGCATAACACAGTCGAGCCGAAGAATGGCGACCAAATATTCTTTCCCAGAATTGGGGCTCATTATGTTGGAGTTCTAGTTCCTCTGATTTGGGATACTCATTGGACAATTGTAGTAATAAATTATAAGCAATCCGTCCCTGGAATAGAAGTTTTTAGCCGGAGCTGGTCCTTTTTTTTCAGATAAATATAAGTAGGCTCTTCTAATTGTTTTTTGTTGATGTAGTAGCCTATACTTCTCTAATGATGTTTTATTTGGGTCAGAAGAAGACTTCTGACATTGTTTGTATCTTGCGCTCATGAGTTAATAAAAAAAAAATTTCCGTCATGGAGAAGTTAGTTTTCTGTTAGCCAAAAAAAGGGCAGTTACGTTTCATCGAAAACCATTTATCATATATTGGACGAAGAGACTATTTTAGTGCAGCCCGGAAATCCATGGCACTGCTTCTTCATGATATGGTATGTTCAATTCAATATTGCTTCACTCGTCTGGAAGCTTACATATTTTGTGTGTTTTGTGACCAATCTTACACTCAATCCCACCAAATTTACTCGCGAAGATGCATTTCGCAGATGGTTTCCCAAAGTTTGCGCTCCTCTTCATCTCTTCAACCGCCTTCTGCAGGGATTCGCTGACATCGCCCAAGGCCCAAGCTAAAGATATATGAGGGCGAGGATTCTGTTTGATTGTCACAATCACATATCAATTCAAGCTATATATCTATGTAAGCACGGCATTGCAACTTTAAACTAATGGAAAAAGACTGAAAAGATGGATCGGAATAAACCGAACCTTGTAAAACTCAGGAAGATTGTGGCGCCTATAGACGTCATTGACCAGTTGAATTTGCTTTGTAATCTGAAATGCAAGTCAAAAGGAGCTCATAATCAGCGAACCTAAAATTCTCTGCTACTCATGAACCTCCCTCCATAAATACAATGAAGAGGAGGTAATCAGTCAGGAAGACAAGTTTTTGAGAATGCTCAGCTGCAGAACGGCGCGCAATGCTTCCAAAGATGCAAAGTTACTAACAAAGTCGAGACCTCATCACACAACCAACACGAGGACAACTTTACTAGATGGATATAACATCATCTTGCAAACATTCAGCCATCATTTCTGCATGGCAAACTAAAGCCCGTGTTGGAAGAACTACAACTGAATGGATGTATCAGCAAAAGACCTGCCATGCCTCTTTTGTCGGGAGAAAGTGCAGAGCAAGAAAATCCAATATACAAGAACAAATAGAAAGGCGAGGTAATAAAGCGTTTGCATTGAGAGGACAAGTTAAACGAACACATTCCTGATTCAAGCACTTGGCCAGCAGAGTTTACTCAGATGGAACAAAGCTACTTGAGATCTAAAGAAGCTAATGCTCTCACTCGTGGCACATGTCAGCAGATCTGCGTGGCTATGAAGTTATGCGCAACTATTGATGCTAAATTCGCAGAATGTATTTCTCAAGGACCAGCAGGAACTCTTGGACGTAGCGTCCTAGCATTCAAGACTAAATGCACCAGTAGCGTACTCAAAAACACAGGACCCTGAGATTTTCTGGAGTCGCGAGTGGAAAAGATTCGGTACCAGATACAGAGAAAAGAATTCTGCAGGGAATGCTAATCAACATACCTCAGCTAATCCTCGGCTCACGACTTCAAGCGAAAGGAAAGATCTTGTGCTGTCATCGTTGACGAATACTTCCCATTTATCGAAATCGATCCAATACCTGCTACACAACAAAAGGGCAGTCTCACGTAAATATGGAACAAAAGAGAACTATCGAGTGAGAATCCCGGGATCACCTCAAAGAATGTAAGAAGAAATCAGCAGGAGACGGTAGGACAAACACAGAAGGGCGTACGGTTTGTGAAATTGGAGCTTCTGGCGAAGCATGGAAACCATAGAGTCGATCTGGTGGACTCGGATAGGCACGGTCCTGCCCAGACTGATGTGGAATTCCCTCCCCACGGCAACTTGTTCGAGCTTCTGATCATCTCGGCACAGGAGCTCAAGCGGCACGTCTGCATCAACCACGAAAAGACCGGGCACCACGGACGCGACTTTCTTCAGGAAGTGGGCTGTCTCCTTTCTTTGCGGACCCGATATATGAACTGCCATCATTCGATGCGCGAAAAAAGAAAAGGGAAGACTTTTCAGCTAAAGAAAAATATGTAGCAACCCAAGGGAGAGAGAGAGAGAGAGAGAGAGAGAGAGAGAGAGAGAGAGAGAGAGAGAGATGTTGAATGGAGAATGATACCGGGGATATAAACGTGGAGGGCGTAATTGCCTTCGACGTGAGGGAAGCTCCGGACTCGACTCGGCTGGCCGGTTGGGTGGGAATCTGAGGTGAGATGAGCGATAGAATCATATCATCAAACAGATGGTGGGCAAAGATAGAACGGAGAGAAAGGACATGGAGCTGACGTACCAAGGGAATTGGGAGGAGTGAGGAGGGAGAGAGGGGGCGAGGGAAGACCAGGAGTAGATGGACGCCGGGGAGGAACGGAGGCAGAGGAGCCGGAGCCGGAGTCGGAATCGGAGTCGGAGTCGGAGTCGTCGCCGTACGTGGCTCTCAGGGCCTCCATTCTCTGATCGCGATGCTGGTGCTAGTCAGTCTCTCTCACTCTCTCTCTCGGCCTGGAAAACACCAAAAGCAATGATGCTTGATTTGCCAAGTTTTCCATCTGAAATTTGATTTAAGCTCATCACGGTGTTCTGTCTGTTTCTTTTCCCTTTATCAAAAGTGATCGATTGACTAGTCCTGAAAAAGCCCCCCCTTTTTTGGCAATCTAGATATATTTTGTATTTAGTGTCTATTCAAAATAGAAAAAAAAAATTGAACATAAAAAAGATAAAATATTCCACGGAGTAAGTCGAATAAAGATGAGTATGAATTTTTATATCCATTATATAAAAATTATTTTTTTCGACTAATAAAATTATTAAATTATTAATATTAAAATAATTATTAAATATAAATAATATCTGAATACTAACATAAAAATTTCAAAGTAACAACAATTGCCGTTTTGTTTATTCCTTTTTTTTTTTTTTCATATTTGAATTAGGTTAATACTACGAAAGATTTCAAATGATACTGCGTGTGACAAAAAACCCTAAATTGATATACATTTGACAAATTTACTCCAAATTGATATACTTATAACAAATTTACCCGTTATTAATTTCCGTTAAATTTGACTCAAATTGCTAAGTTTGATGATACATGATAGTTGACTAACATACAAGTTTGTGATTTAACTCTCCATTTATCATGATACTAGTTTTGTGACTTTTTGTAGTATTAATTCATTTTAACATAAGATATATTTGTCACAAATGTACAGATTTAGAGATTTTAGATATCAAAAATTAATTTATAATAAACTTGTTATAAGTATATCAATTTGAGATTTTTTGAAGTCACTCGGGATAAATTTGTCACAAATTCACAAATGTGTTGATTTGGGGTTTTTCATGGTATTTTCCCTTTGATTTCTTTCTTTTTTATGATATATATAGGTATATTAGCATAATTCATTATCTAATAAAAATTTTGTTGAGGCATGATGGTAGGGAATAAAAAAGAAAAATAACACGAGTTTAAATGAATTAATTCAAACTTTAAAAAAAAAATTAATTGTTGAAGAATGAGGGAACTTATAGAAAAGACGGTTCTTTTCTACTCTTTAGTATTTTATATTCCATTAGTTAGCGAAACGGTTTGATGCGTCCTTTCTTCCATAATTCAATTATGACATTGGTCCTACATATTGTCTTTGTGGATCGAGAAGAAAGGGACTCAACAAGAAGAGGATTGTATAATGAGAGAGGCAAGGAGAGCAATATCTTTCTTTCAAATATAAATAGATAACATGAATTATGATAATTAGTTGAATTCTTGTGTTGATACAGATGAGTAATTCTTTCCGAATATTTTCTAAAAAAGAAAATCCTATCCTCTCCGTCTCCTTCTCCTTTGTATTTTTAAGTTATGTTGAACTTCACGACTCTTCCATAATTCTTTAATTCACATCAAAATTTCACGAATACAACAAAAGACTCAAAACTCTTTTACTTTATAAATATCTTATTTATGTCAAAAGTCCATGAAAACAGCAAGAGAGTCAAAACTCCTCCCTCCACTGCTTTGCGAATTAAGTTGGAAATTCACTAAAATTACGGAAGAGTTGAAATACTATGCTTTTCAGAATTGTAAAAGTAAATGAATAATAATGTTTTCTTTATATTATTAGATTTGGCATAGGATGGCCAATCTATATCGCGATCTTGCTATAACCCATTTATTTTTCTTGCCATAATCGAACTTGTGACTTTCCGCACATCATGCCTAGGTTCGAATCCCGCTGCTAACAGTCCCCTTTGATAGGCGATTCGTAAATTATCTATAAGACCTTCTACACCGGTGGTATGCCAGGCCTTGGAATTTTCCGCTCCTCCTTAACTTTTTCGTACAAAAATAAATTAGTCCAATAATTATGGATCCACGGGTCCTTTGTGCATATGCAATTCTTTAGCGGTAAGTCATGAGAGATTCTTCCATTTTTGTTCATACATTTTCAAGTTTATTTACATTAATACGTCATTCATACCAAATAATAGACAAAATAAAATATATAAATATCCAACTTTACGATTCACCAGAGAATAGGATATGATATAATAAAATCTATAGATTACGTAACCATCATGTCTAGTCCTATCTTGACTAAAAATTCAGACAACCAACGCAGCCTCTGAATATACTTATAAGAGAGCAAGGCTGCTTAGAGTTATCGAGTACAATGCTTTAAGGCAAATTGAAAATGTGAGAAGACCCTTTCATGAGCCTGTTAAATAAGATTCAAGGTCAAAGCTCCATCTGCAATCTTCCTCACCCTTTTTTTCAAGGAAACGTGGATATCACATATGATAAGTGCCGCAGATATCTATTTCGTGTACACACAATTCAACCTCTCATTCGAAAATGCGGTATATCCTCAATCGAAGGGATCTATTCTTGGATCATGCTCGCTGGCCATAGCCATTCCAGTGCAGAGGCATGTCGGACACATAACCTGCGACAAGTACCAACAAGGCTTTTATCGGAGGTTTAGTCAAAATATGCAATGTGCAGCTATCATGTGATATCAGAGCAAGCCTTTTATGCGCAGCAGAAACTCTGGCTTTTTCCATTTTCTAAATGACAAAGCATATCTCATACTGGAACCATCACGTAGAAGGCTAACCTTTCCGGATCCTGAACAATTTGAACATCTCTCTGTCCTAGGAGGTGACAGAGGTTGATCACTGCCATTGAATGACGAGACTGGCTCGATAAGGACAAGGGCCCCTGTGCTTGAACAACGAGCACAGGCAAGATATCCTGCATTTACCAAGCGAGAGAAAACAATTAAGTCATTCCCCTAGACTGAGCCTCTTGAGTACCTAAGAGTCATCTTTCCAAAGGCAAGTTTAAGCATGACTTCCATGCTTTGATTTGCTACCAGCACTAGATCAAGAATCACCCAAATCACATGAAAAAGGAGATAAAAAATGACGCGTAGAAGGAGATCTACCAGTCCCAAGGCAGTATTTGCATCTTTTATCCTCTTGCTGCTTTACATTATTTATCTCAACAACCATGAGAGCTGATATCACCCCAACAGCTCCTCCAGAGAAGGATGCCACTATAGGATCAACCTGGCTGAAGTTTGCAGCTGATGCAGGTGAGCATAGAAAGTGAAAAAGCACAAGCAATCCAAAGCGTTTAACTGACACGACTAAAAGATATCTGATCCTGTCATTCTATCAAAACCTTCCAGAGGTCAGTAAATTCTTCATCTGCAAATACATATTCTTCGACCAAATTTTTTTATTTGAGAAATACCAATTGCTTAGCCATAAAGATCTAAATGGATACTTCTAATGCATCGGATGCACAATAACTCTTGGAAACTAGCCTGACGTGCTTGTTAAACTTTAAAATTGCAAAGTTATACAAACTCATGCTACAACACTGAGCATTAGAACGCTCAGCCCCATGTAACCCCTGAGAGGAAATCAAATGTAGTGGTTTTACAGTTGTGAACAGAGATGAAGGTGGTAAAGTGACAAAGGAAGTGATAAAGACATTAATTAGTACCTCAACTGCATAGGCAGATGCATGCTTTGAATGAAGTCTTCATAAGACGTGCCCCCTATTCCCAGCTTAAGTTCCAACTAGTTGGTCAAAGCAGACACAGTTAATGGGTCATGATTATGGACGGACAATGAAAATTAAAGAGAAAACTAAAGCCATGAATGAGAATCATCCAACTCCTGGCAACTAGCTATAAGTGCAGATTGTGGGGATTTAATTCTACAAACTTACAATGGGTGCTAGAAGGCCGCCGAAGATAATAATCCCAGCAATGAGAGAAAAACAAGTGGCGTAGTACTGTTTGAGATTTGCCGAACTCTGTAATCAAGTATCCATCAACAATGCAAAATTTTGATCAGCATCCTGACCATTTGTCAAGTACAAATCAAAATGCCGCATATGGAAAAGATAAGGAAAACTCACTAGAGGGGGCAAGAAAGGGATGAACGATGGGAAGTTTGGGAGCTCATTTTCCTGCTCGTCCTTTAACACACCAAGTTCGGCACTTTTAATTCTCTGCTGTATCCTGAGCCGACGGACCTGAAAATTTTAAATACAAGATATCTATTACAGCAGGTCAGGACATGGAAAATGAAAAATAAAAATAAAAAATAGCACCATATACTCATGTCTAGGTCTGGAAATATTCATCGATAACCAAAGTCTCTCTCCCATAAAAGCAGCATAGTCCCATTTATACCTCCTCCATGTGTAGAAAGATTTTATTCCGCCGACTTCGGATATTGTCTTGGATTTCTTGCAGCTCCATCTTGACAAAGTCCTGCACTGTCTCAGGCCCTTCTATGATACAAAATCTGCACAGGCAAGTCATGGAACCTAACATCCCATTGCAGCATGCAATTTGTTGCCTATCGATCATCATACAGTGTGACTTCCTCCGAGGAAACTAATGTCTCCTCCATAAAATTGCAGGTAAAGAAAAAAGAGTGTGGATGGGAATCACCCCGCCTGAAACTTGCTCGAGCACAGGCTCTTTGCTTTTTTCTTTTCTTTTCTTTTTTTTTTGGGTCGCATAGCTAAGCTTATTCAAAGGTAGGAACTAGGAAGCTGACAGCAGGTAACAATAAATAGCATAGAATTGAGCCGAATATTCCTAACTCTAATTGCAAAATGGAAACTTCACGCTCCTTTCATTGGCCCGTGAGAGTAAACCGAGTCGGCTGCGTCGCTATCAGCCAGATGATCTATGGACTGCATCCGAAATTTTAATCGAATCACAGGCTTTCACCAAGGTCGAACCTTTGCCTACTCCTAAGCTCATGCCTCAGCTCAGCACCGACTCAACATCAACACGAACTGACCAGATGATTGGGGTTCCATAGCTATTGCTATTCCCTAGCTAACTGAGGTACATACGACGGACCCATGGAGGAGCAGCAGGAGGGAGAAGCATACCCAGCGGCGGTCTTGTCAGGAGAATCGGAATCGACGGGAGGGGCGAACGAAGAAGACTCGGGATCGGTTGCCATGGAGCGCCATCTGGAGCTGAACCCGGGCTTCAGCCGTCTGACTCTGGAGGTGGGGAACGGCGAGCTGCAGGGGCAGAAGCAGAGAGGCTTCGCCGGCGGAAAGGACACAGTCAGAAGACGACCGGAGCAGATCATGAGTGAATCCAAACCAGTCTTATCTCTCGATCAATCTCTCTCCTCACAAACAAGCACAACAAAACACAAAGTGGGTTCTCTCCCTCGCGTTGACTAAACCGCCATTGCTGTACTGTACTGCTGTGCTTTGCGAATTGGAAGAAAGTGGAGAGACAGAGACAAGGGAGAGCATAGAACGGAGTTGGCGAGGAAGAGGTATATTTTCCTTTTTCTTTTTTCTTTTTTGTTTTGTTTCTTACATTCAATTTCCTTTGTCGTTGTTGGTGCCAGGTGGAGTGACGTTGGACGTTTTGGACCTGCCAGGTGCCACGTAACCTAAAATATTTTTTAGCTTTTTTGTTTAGTGGACGCCACAAATTGAGCCGTCGCGATATCCACTTACAAATTATCCGCCACCATGCCCCACTCGAAAGAAAGTGACCGACCGGCCTCCCTCCATATCCGAACATAATAATAACTAATTTCTTGGAAATTATCCTTGCCCTCTCCTCTTTCGAAAATATTTTCGATAATTTTGAAGATTTTCCGGTCAAGTTTTCGGGCTCGTCATTTTCCGTAACTTCCCCGGATATATGTACCTCGAGTGACATGGATATTTGATCGTGATGCGGTCGATGGCGTAAGTGTAAAATCTATTAGAAAAATAACTTATTAAAAAAATGAATTAGCCACATGAAATGGTTTAAATATCACGTGGCCTCAACATGGAATGAGATATTTAATCTGAACCAAACTTATGGAAAATAAAAGTAGGTTGTGCTTTTATTGTGCCATGTTGCGTTGTCTTTGTGTTAAAAATGACAAAAAAAATAGTAATGCCGAATGCAAAGAAAATAATGTATATTTACCCACTCTTATCAAAATTTCATCAACTATAGAGGGGCTTCACCAAGCCGATAGATTCGCCATTTTAAACTAAAGGTAGTCGTTGCTTTTGAATCTCAATGTTCATGAGTTAGGCCACAATCCCAAAGTGGGATTCCCCGCGGTGAAGGACATAATTGTAATTTCATGATTTTCACTACAAATGCAAAGCTTGGACTTATGAGCGTTCATATATGCAATGATGACATGGAATTAGTGACAAATATCATATATTAATAGTTCTACAGGGATGTTTTGGAGAGTTTTGAATTAATATGCTCTTTAAGGATGACTTAGGATCTGTATGTTAAAAAGTGTTTATGTTCCCTAGAACAAAAATTTACATTTTTGTTAGGAAACAAAAAAAAATGAAACGTGTTTGGTAAAACTTTTGTTCTTATAACAGAAATAAAAAGTAGAAAAAAATAGCTTCTTGTTCCTGATAAACATTTTTTCTCTCTCTTCTTTTTTCTTCTTCTCTTTTCTTTTACTCTTCTTCTTCCTTTTGGCCGGTCGCTGGCCTCAGCCATGGTCGGCGACCTCGCCGGAGCGTCGTCGGCCCCCAGCGACGTCGAGCCTCATCGTGGCTAGGCGAGGCTCAGCCTCACCAAGCCACTGCCAGGTCGACGTCGCCCAACGATGGCTCGGCGAGCTCGAGCTCGCCTAGCTAAGGCGAGGCCAAGCCTTGCCGGCCGACGCGAGGCTCGGCCTCGCTAGGCCAGGGCGAGGCCGACATCACGCCGCCTAGGCGAGGTCAAGCCTCGCCGGTGGCCTAGTGAGGCTCACTTCGCCACCGAGGCCACTAGCGAGGCTTGGCCTCGCCTAGATCTAGTGAGGCCGAGCCTTGCGAGGCTCCGGCGAGCTTGCTGGACCTCACCCAGCCGATCGCTGGCCACCTTTGTGGCCGACAGCCAGCCACAAAGGAGGAAGAAGGAAAAAAAAGAAAAAATAAAGAAGAAAAAAAGGAAAAATACAATAAAAATATTGAAAAAATAAAAGAAACAACAAAATCATACAAGTTTACTCAACGCATTTCTATTCCTTAAATATAATTTTTTTGCAGATACCAAACGCGTTCTTATACTCAGAAATTATTTTCGAAAATAGAAATAGAAAAAACTATTTCTGTTTAAAAATTATTCCCTATAACATAATGGTTATCAAACGCGTACTTAAACTACATTCAACCCTTATTAGTGGCTAATGTCGACTTGCGCCATAAAGACACATGGCAATCAATGATATGACCCATATCCTCATGGCACAAAATATAGATGATTCCTTAGATTGTTGTCCTTGATCGTATGATCCTCTTGACTTCCGGTGTATCCTTATCTTTACAATGATTATAATGCACTATAATCATGATCGATTATGTTGTGGTTATGAGGACACTTGTAACCCCATCTAATTACAGTAATAGAATAATGACTAGTGCGTAAGCATGAGTCACTATAAACCGGGGGTATTAGGACTAGCAATTGGTTATAGCGACTTGTGCATGAGCATGAGCCAGCCTAGCAGGAGTTTTGAAGCTCCACCTTCTCATCTCAGGCATAGGAGTTTACCATAATTGCCTACCCAGTAATAGTCAAAATTGAAGTTTTGACGTGGTATCTACCTTCGCCACCAAAAAGCCTCCTCCCAATTCTTATCCTATCTTTTTCTTCTTTGATAGGAGAGAATACAAGAGGTGAAATTGGAGAATCCCACCCCTTGGGGGTTTTTCCCCTATCTATTATCCATTGAGTATTTTAAGGACCGGCTCAGGTCCTTTAACCTTATCTAATTATAGTACTAGAATAACATAATAGAATAGAATTGCAATAGCTGTTACGTTATTTCGTCTAAATAATGTAATACCTACCATATTATTTGGTTCACAAATAGCATACATGATGATAAAAGGATAAGAACTCATTTATAGTGATTCTTGTTTTCCTCTTCTTCTTCTTTTCAATATTTCGATTATCGCTATTTGAGTTATCGCTTAATTCGAAACCTTTAGGGATAAGTATACTTTTCTCTCTACGATGGTAGAGGTGCCTCTCCCATGGATGGAGTTTTTCCCTATCCCTCAAGGGTGATAGCAATACCAAACCCTAAATCTTCAGGCTTCCAATCTTCATCTTCCCCATTTTGGAGAGTTTCATCCCATCAAATCCTTGAAAAACCAAACACCCATCACCCAAAATCCCAAACTTCCTCCTTTCTCGAACCCCAGAACATGAAAACCCTCGAAATTGACTGCTATTGATACTTCATTTCATCTTCTTCTCCTGAAATCTTGATCGTTGGGTTCAATGGAAGGGCCACATCTCAGGAACACATCCAAAGCAGGTACGATCTTCCAAAATAGCTCTGGAAATGATGACCTCTCCTGCTGTATCAAATGGTGCCTTAGCCCTCCCCAAAATCTAAATTTGCACTAGCAAGTTTTTTTTTTAATGGAGAGTAAGGAGGAAAACCATATTCGAATAGCTGCTTTATACAAAAGCTTAGGGCACTTATGGTTAGAAGATGACATGGTTGCTGTAAGGGAGGAAGTCCCAACTAATAAACTTATTGAATGTAACCACACTCCCTTTGGTAAGCTACTCTCGAAGCCGAATGTAAATTTCCATGCATTTTGCAATAAGATGAAGAAGACGTGGAAACTAGAATCAATGGATTGTTCTCAAAGCTTTTCTCATTTGCCTTTGAATCTGAAATAGACAAAGAATAGATACTAAAAACAGGTCCTTGGTCATTTGCAAGTAATTTACTGGTTCTAAAGCAATATGTACCTGAAATTCCTGAGCATTGTTATGATTTTTTGTGTTATGATTTTTGGAAGAAGTGTATGCTGATGTTGTTGGAAAAGTGGGGATAGTGAAGAAAATTCAGTTATAAAACAGAAGAAATATGCCATATAAAACAGGGAAAGTAAGAGTTGAACTTGACCTTTCAGCTCCTCTAAAAAAGGGGCTCTAATGAAGATTGGGGATAAAAAGCTATGGGTGGAGTTTAAATACGAACGCCTCCCACATTTCTGCTATTCTTGTGAAAGGTTAGGGCATTATGCCTCTTATTGTGAAGAAATACCTTATGAAAAAATAAAATGGGCAGAAAACATGGCAGGGAAATACGGCCCTTGGCTCAAAGTGGAGGTGCGAGACAGGAGCCCTCATTGGGAAGCATTTTATGGGAAAATAACCCATACTCAAGAGGAAGATGAATACGTACCTGAAACTCCCATTCAATCATCTAATCTGAAGATTGTGGGGTGGAAAGAAACTGAGACCAATGCTGGACCTTTTCGAAGTAAAAAAGGGCAGAAAACCCGTCCTCAAATGAACACAGAGAAGAAGACATGAGGGATCCAATAAATAAGACAGGGAATAGGAAACAACCACTGTATTTGCTAGATTCTACTGCTGCAAGGCTAACTGAAACATGAGGAATTAATAGGAAATGGTCAGAGTTTCAAAGAGCAAAAAAACAAAAGAAGGTTGAGGGGTCGAGTCTTTTAGTGATCGATGAGATAGAGTTATTAGAGACACATATCCAACTGGTGAAAGAGAGGAATGAATGTGCTTTGGTGGCTAGCCCTAATAAGCCACCGGAGACATTATGAGGATATTGAGCTGGAACTGTTAGGGGCTGGGCAACCCCCTGACGTTCCAGGAACTTCGAGCCTTAGTGGCTCTTGAAAGACCTAATGTGGTTTTTCTGTAGCTTAAACCATTTCATTGATATGGAATGTGAAGATCCCACTAGTGGCCTTTATATGAGAATTACCTTCCTTCATGCTTCAACAAACTTTCAGGAGAGGCTCCAGTTATGGCAATGACTTCGATGTTTTCATACATTTAACTGCTTATCGTGGCTATGTATGGGTGACTTCAATGACATTCTGTATAGTTGGGAGAAGGAAGGAAAAATGGAGGCAGATTACCATCGCATTACAGCCTTTCGGGACATGCTCAATGAATGCTCCTTAATGGATATTGATAGCAAAGGTTGCATGTATACGTAGACCAATAATAGAGGAGGAGAAGACTTGAGGAAAAATTGATTAGACAGAGCCGTATGTACAATGGAATGGCGAGTTACCTTCCCAAATGCAGAAGTTCTAACTTTACCAGCGGTAGGGTCGGATCACAGCCCCCTGATGCTCTCACTATATCCAGATTATGGAAAAAGGAAAAGAGCTTTCAAATTCGAAGCATATTGGCTAGAAGAAAAAGAATGCAGGGATGTTATTAAGGACATTTGAGCTGAGGATTATTAGGATCATATAAGTTTTTCACAAAAAATTCACCAAGTAATGGAGGAATTAGCTAAATGAAGCAGAAAGAAGTTCTCTAATGCATCATATCAAATAAAAGGACTCAAGAAGCAACTAACGGGCATCACTAATAGTAATACCCCAAATTCCAACAAGGAAGAAATTCAACAGCTAAAGGAGAACATTGATCGTCTATGGAGACAGGAAGAGATGTATTGAGGACTAAGGTCTCGGATAAATTGGCTCCAATGGGGAGATAAAAATACTAAGTATTTCCGTGCCACAACAATACAGATGAGGCAATGAAACAAAATAACCATGCTGAATGTGGATGAACAAAATTGGAGTAGGGATCCCAAGGTACTCAAACAACACATTGTGGCTTACTATCGATCCCTTTATGATTCGATGAGACCAGGGAACTTCCAACCCATATTAAATCAATGCCCAAATGTAGTTACTACGGAGATGAATGAGCATTTGATGGCTACCATATCTTTGGAGGAAGTGAAAGAAGCTGTCTTCCAGCTAGGCTCCCTAAAGGCTCCAAGACCGAACGGTCTAAATGGATAGTTTTATCAGCATTTTTGAGAAGAAATAAAAATGGATGTGGTGCTTTTGGTTCATAAATTTTTCGAGTCAGGTAATCTTGATCCCCTCCTCAACAAGACACACATCTCCCTTATTCCAAAAGTAAAAAAATCCAGAAAGTATATGCCAATTCCAACCAATCAACTTATGTAATTTTAGCTACAAAATCATATAGAAGGTATTGGCAAATAAATTAAAACCTTGGCTTCCATAGATCATTGCACATGAACAAAGTTCTTTTGTTCAAGGCCGACAAATCCAAGACAATATCCTTGTCATTCAAGAAGTGTTGCATCAAATGAGAATAAAGAAGAGGAAAAAAAAATTCTAAGCAATCTTGAAACTAGACATGTATAAAGCATATGACATAGTGGAATGGGACTTCCTTCGAATGAGCATGTTACAGACGAGATTTTGTGACCAGTGGGTTGATTTAATCATGCAATGTGTGTCAACGGTTTCTTTTAATGTGAAAGTCAATGGAGAGCTAATGGAGTACTTCTCACCTACACGAAGGATTAGACAAGGAGATCCATTATCCCCTTATCAATTCATATTGACAGCCAATGTACTTTTTTGGATGATGCACAAAGCTATAGAGGATAGAAGTATCAAAAGAATAAAATTGAACAGGTATTGTCCTACTCTTTCTCACTTGCTGTTTGCCGATGATGCTATATTTTTTATGGATGGGACTGTTAGAGAATGTCAAAGTTTGGTGGCTGTTCTAAATCATTATTGCTATGCGACGAGTCAAGCGATAAACTTGAATAAGTCAGGTATCTTCTTCAGCAATGGCTATCCACCAGACTTGAAGGGGAATATGGCCCAAGAAATGCAAGTGCCAAGTATTGACAAGACAGGGTAGTACCTTGAAATACCATCCGATTTGGGTCAAACAAAGAAAGAAATGTTTGCGTGGATTTTGGCAAGAGTAAACATGAAGCTAGAGGGATGGAAAGAAAAATTCTTATCTAAAGCTGGGAAAGAAATCTTGATAAAAACTGTTGTGCAGGCGCTGTCACAATATGTAATGTCTATTTTCAAGATACCTATCTCGGTTTGTAGAGCTATTGAACAAAGAATTGCAGCGTTCTGGTGGAAGTAGACTGAAGCCAAGAAAGGCATGCACTAGAAGAAATGGGAGGTTATAAAGTCCAGAAAAGACAGGGGTGGGTTAGGGTTTAAAGATTTGATTACCTTCAACAAAGCCTTATTGGGAAAGCAGGCGTGGCGATTATCCCAATCACCCTCAGCTTTATGGAGCAAGATATTGAGAGGCATATATTTCCCTAATGGCGACTTATGGAAAGCAAAAAGAGGTCAAAGACCATCTTGAGGCTGGCAGAGCATCCTAATGGGACGGGAAGCCATAGAACCAGAAATACGATGGGTTGTAGGAGATGGGAAAGCAATTAACATCCGTCAAGATCACTGGTTACCACAGGGCGAGCTAGGAGGCCTCGCAAACAAGGAAGATCCCCAAATGGTGGTTGAATTAATTGATGAGGAAAGGAAGGAGTGGAAAGAACCATTGTTGCACCATCTTTTCGAAGGGAGAATTGTGAACGAAATCCTGTCTATACCTATCGCCTTGCAGACAAAGGAAGATCACTTGGTTTGGACATGAAACAAGAATGGGAATTACACAGTTAAAAGCAGATACAACAACGTGTACGTCAAATCCACACAGCAAGACTATAACAGGGCATTCGACCTCATACTAGCCACCCCGAGCGCTATGGACAAGATTATGGCACCTACTGACCCCCCCAAATTGAAGATTTTTCTATAGAGCTTATGTCAAGATGTTGTACCAACAAAGGAAAACATGTTTCAGAGAAGCATCTTACTCGACCCATTATGTCATCTCTGTTCCAAATATCTCAAGACAGTCGAGCATTTATTCTTTTTCTGTAAAAAAATCCAGAACGTATGATCAGACCCACGCCTTAACCTCAGCAACTATACAAGAACGGCCACTAGAATGGATAAATGGTTGGCGGAATTTCTCGAAGCAAGGCTACACTCACCAGATGTAGGGCTAGTGGCGGAAGTGCTGTGGCAAATTTGGAAAAACAAGAACCAGGTCTTCCGCGATAAGAAGCTACAACCAAAGGCCATAATCGAGGTTGCCCTTGCGCAAAATCGAAGCTTTAGTCGATGGAATTCAAGTACGAGAAAAGGAAAGTCAGCAACGATGAACCCACCTGTGAGGTGGACAACGCCGGAAAGCCAAGCTCTAAAGGTGAATGTCGATTGCTCGTGGGTGGAAGGCATCTCACCTAGTTCGATCGTTGGAATTCTACGAGACTCCAACGGAATAATAGTTTATGGCTTTGTCAAAGAGATCCATGCCTCTTCATCCCTGTAGGTGGAAACCCTAGCCCTGCTCCATGGATTGCTTCTGCTGAAACAAAGAGAAGTACCTCACGTGGGAGAAGTACACAAACAGAAACAAACTTTAGTTTGCGAAAGTGATTGTCTTCTACTAGTGGAATTCGTTTTGGGCCAGGCAGAGGAGTCATGGGCTGTGAAGGAATTAATCCAGGAGTGCAAATAGGTTTTGGCCCAGATGACCCACATAAACGTAGTCCATTGCTCGAGAGAAGCAAAGCCGCAGACTGGGTTGTAAAAGCATTCTGTCTTAAAATCCTTCCCCCAACATGGAAGATCGATCCCTCTCAATCCCTTTGGAATATTTTGTGCTCCGATTCCGACTTGTCGTTTTCATGTAATTCTTGTTTTAATGAATGAATGAATGCACTACTTTCGAAAAAAAAAAAAAATACAAGATTTTAAAATTTGTCGAAATTGCAATTGGATTATAAAATTTTTAAAAAATGTAATCAAATCCTAAAACTCATCACAAAAGTCTAATTGAGTCATAAATTTTTAAAAAAATACAATCAAGTCAAAAAAACTCGTCAAATTGGTATAATGAAGTCATTATATTAATTTTATCCAACTTAATAAACGGAAAATGTTAATAATTATTAGGATTTGATTGCACTAACTAGGAAATTTTTATGACTTGATTACAAATTTGACAAATTTTATAATTTAATTGCACTTTTGAAAGTTTAGGGCTCAATTATACTTTTGTGATATGTTTTATGACTTGATTACACGTTTTGCAAAATTAATGGCTTAATTACACTTTTGTGACGAGTTTTAGGACTTGATTACATTTTTTGAAAAATTTAAGTTTCAATTGCACTTTTGTAATAAGCTTTATAACTTCCAATAAACTCATCTCTATTTCTTAATATATTAATTTCAAAGTATAAGATTTAGACAAGTATTAATATTTTACAAAATAATGTGAATAAGTGAGCAATCACTTACTAAACATCACTCACTTATTAGACAATCAGAGAGTTGAATGTTTGTTCTATCTGCTAAGTCCTTAAATTTGTATAACTAATCTAATAAGGCACCTTCGACTCCAAATTTGGTCGACTGGAATCGCGTCTTTATCGGTAGCGGCAGAAATCTCAAGGGGGAAAAACCTTTGCCATCACAAATCGTCGGTCAACGGGCATTACAAAAAATCCCTAAGATGAAAACCGCATCCAGATTTTAATCAATGAAGATTTCTCAGCCTTGTAAACTCTGATAGACTCGTCGGCTCCGGTCAATTGGATGTAATTTGAGAGAGGTTTAATTAGAGAAATCATGCAAAATCAAGATTAAAAAAAATCGCATAAATTTAGGGGAATGCCAATTAGTTAATGATTCAATAAAGATTAAAAAAATACTTATTTCCTTCTAGCCAAAACCTAAAATATTATAAAAACTTTAAAAGAACGACCACGAAATTTAGATTAATCGAAAAAAGGAAGAAAATAAAATGTAAAAAGTAATCCAATTTTATCTTGGAAAGCTCCTTCCGCCTCTCTCCATCCCTGGCTGCCTTTCAGAATCTCAAAACCCTAGCTGCGTTCTATAAATACTACTCACCAGCCCGCCTCCTCCTTCCATCCCTCCATCCGAGCGCCTCCTCTCTCGGAGACGCATCTGCCGTCGTCGCCTCTTGAGAGTTCTTCAAGATTTGGTTTTTCTCATGGTGGTTTGATTTCTGATAAGTCCGGTTCTCTTTTCTCTTTGCTTTGTTTGCTTTGTTTTCGTAAGAGGGGCAAGAAGGGAGAGATGGCGATGACGACTCCATATATTCAAGCTCAACAGACCGGAATGCAGGGCTTTCTCGTTCTCGAGATCGCTTTGCGTGTCGACAACCCCGCTGAACCGAGCCTCTCTCTCTCTCTCTCTCTGCGCTGAAAATTCGTAGAGTATAGATAAATTATCAGTAGATTGTGCTATTTCGATTCGATCTGATTTTGTTTTCACTGGGAAGTGGAGTTACGATGAGGATACCAAGCTCCCTCTTCTGACTTGCAAGTTGAAGACGGAACGCTGGCAGAATCGAACCTAATGCTTTTATCGCCACCACTGAGTAGCTCCCTCTTCTTCTCCCCGATAAAGATCTCGTTTTTATGATTTTTTCTTCGATTTTCGACTTGGTTTTTGGTTACGACTTGATAAAGATGCCGTCTTTGCAAGGTCTGCCGGTTGTTTGTTTGGTTTTGCGTGACATGATTTCACTGTTAGAAGATGGGGATGAAGCAAAAATATAGATAATCCAACACTTGATCTGAGATGTCTATCGAGTGATGCTAAACTGAGTAGCTTCTGAATCCGTCAGTGATTCATGTGAAGTTTCGTTTTTTTCTTGACTACCTTTTTTTGAATTCACATTATCAATCATCTTACTCTGCGATCCCCATCTTTTTAAACGAACTCTTTGGATTTTGAGGATGATTTTTCATATTTCTATCCTCTTGGATCTTTCTCTGAATCCGTTAGAATCCAAACACCCTACCCCCCAAGCTATAGAATCAGCGAGACCATTGAACACTTGTTCCGATGCGCCTTTGGTTCTTATTTGCTGGTTTAAGGGTACAGGACAAGTTGGATTCGGCGGCTAATTTTTCTGTCTCTGTCCTGTTTGTTCTTGCCTTTCGTGGGTCAGTAAGCATCAGGTGATGATATCTGGAAAAATCTTAGGACACCTTCCTACACAGCATGCATTTGCTGTGGATGAGAAGAACATTTCCATTCTGATGATGGCTGATCGATCCACTTAGCTTTTTCTCTTCAATGAACCACATAACTTCTATTTGATTTGAAATCTTGCACTCAAGACAGGTTTTTTAAGGATGTAATGAGAACATGGTATTCGATTTGGTTATCTTCTAATAGAAGCAAAAATCTGATGATTATATTTTCATTGTTGGTCGTGAGATCAATTGTGACGAGTTAGTGCAAGAGTAGACTGCATTGAAGCAGCTGAAGTTGTTTTTGTTCGAGCAGCACTTAATCATATATTCAGTTAAAATTGCTTCTCAGATGAAAGGCAATTGCAAACATCATATTTGGACATTAATGGTTTGATCCGTAACCGTGACTGTAACAATGTCAAAGAAGGCACAGCGATGCCTATTATGTAGTATTTTTGGAATTTGTAGAAAAATCTGGGTGTAAAATCTTTTCTCATATGTAATTGTACAATTACATGCCAAAAAACTTCAGAGCACTCTGTTCAGCGTTCGGGGCTCTCAATGATTCATAACATTGAATTTGTAAAGCTGCAACTTCGTATCAATGTTAACTGAGGTACTGCTGAAATAGAAGGCAAATGTCTGGATCATGTGTTTTTTTGGACTTTTGGGATTCTCGCCATCGAAGTCGATTGTGGGAGACTAACAGTCTCTATTGCTGACATTATGGACAAACCAACGAGTTAGACTATGTTAAAATATAAAAGCAGAAACGTGTTACATTGTTTGGCTCATTGTCGAAGTATGCATTCAAGTTTGAGGACGGTGAGGCGGAGAAAGGCCGCGGCGATGGACTCTGTTCGTGAAATAAGGAAGATGTTTCCCCTTCAATGTTTGGATACAAAAACGAAAGAAAATGACAAAAAAAACAGAACATTGATATCCTTCGTTTTTCCTCATCAAAATTTCAAACTTTACATCCTTTTCCTCGCTAGTGAATGGATGAGGCATATCTTTTGACTACCTTTTCTCCTCCAAGTCCAGTGATGGATTGTTTATAGGAGTGAAGGGGTGAATATAACATTGATCCATTCCTTTCAAGTCGAGCGTACAAAGCGCACGACTATGTTTTTATTTTTCAGTTCTCACCATTTCAGTAGGCTGCCATTGAGATACTAAAGAACGCGTTTAGATGGAGCCACAATGTATTGATGAGCACTGCACAACTCCATATTGACATTCCTATGTTTAAGGATGCCAAATCGACCGCCATCCGCTCCCTTGTGGCTAAGGCCCTAGCTAGCAACTTTGTTTAAAGGGAGGGTCTTCGAGAACATTTTAGTAACTATGAAAGTAGAGCAAGAGCAAATTTGAAAGAAAAAGTCTTTGCATTCCAGAAATGCTCAAACTCATAATACATTGGAACTTGCTTTGAGCTAAAGCGTTTCTTTGGAAATGTAATTACAAATTCATAAAACTATTCAAAAAAATTAGGCCTAATACCTTGAAAAAACCTCCAATTTTAGCTTACATCTCATAAAAAACCTTCAACTTTAGGTCTATCCCAATTCTACCACAATTTTTTTTTTATCTTATAAAAAATCTCCAACTTTAGGTTGAGTCCTATTTCTACCATAAACTTTTTTTTTGTCTCATAAAATATCATGAACTTTAAGTCCAATATCAATTTTACCTTACACTTTTTTTGTCTCATAAAATATCATGAACTTTAGGTCCAATATCAATTTTACCTTACACTTTTTTTGTCTCATAAAAGATTACCAACTTTTACTTGAGTTCCAAATTTGCCTCTATTAACCCTCTATTAAAAATGTCCTTTGGGAATGTTTTCATCTTTCGCGGTCAAAGAGTTCATGCTTGGGACAGTTGAACAACTTGTGCTTGTGCTTGGGAGAGTCGAATAACTTGTGCTTGAGAGTTTTCCATCACTCGATTGTCAACAAGAATTTTTGGACAGAGGTTTAATTGGGGCAGATTTATGGCTTAAGTAAAAGCTTGTGGTCTTTTATGAGATTGGAAAAATGTTAGTTAAAATTGTGATTGAATGGTAAAATTAAGACAAGATCTAAAGTTGTGGATTTTTCTTAAAACTAAGATTTTTTTGGGATAGAATTGGGAAATAACCTAAAGTTGAGCATTTTTTATGGGACAAAATTTTTTTAGGGTGAACTTGGGACTTGATCTAAAGTTGGAGCTTTTTTCATGAGATGAAAGGTAAAATTGGGACAAAAATTAAAGTTGGAGATTTTTTAGGATATTGGTGTGATATTTGCATTCATCCAAGGGAATTTGGAGCCCAAAGCATTCTTTGCATTCATCCGAGAGAATTTGGAGCCCAAAGCCCTTTGAGAATACGCTATTCCCAAACGATTCCCAAACGCAACCGCAGAATCGGCCTGACTCTGGAAATAGACCAAAACGGTGCGTCGTTTCTTGTAAAGAAGCTGATCCAGAGTACATAAACCGAGTGCCCTAACCCCTCGCCACCTCTTGCTTTTGCGACATACTTAGCGACGGATCTTGCGCACGCTGTCTCGGTGGGTTTGGTTCAGTGAAGAGCGAAGATGGAGCAGACTTTCATCATGATCAAACCCGACGGTGTTCAGCGAGGCTTGGTTCGTTCTACTTTATCTCTTTCTATCGATTTGAGCCCTGTCGAACCCAGCTAAGTTTGTGTGCTAATACCATGGTCGTTCCATATCTGTTCGCAAATTGGAAGCAAAAATGAGATCTTGTAGTTAGTACAGCACCGGAGAACAGGATCTGCCATATATATGTCATGCAAGAGAGTGATTTTGGCTTGGGGAATGATTGGACCCTCTGAGTTGAGTATAGGTTGAGATATTGATGTTGCTTCCCATTCCTGAGGCGAGATGTGATCATGTGAGCATCATGAGGTTTCTAGGCGTGCGCATGCTTTTGTCGGGTCTATTGCCTTTACAAAGTTGCTTAGACTCATGTGGGAATGGTGAAGCCACGGAATTGAAGGTTGTTAAATGATCACATCGAGGCCTTTATGATATCCCATTGAATTTGGTGAATGATTTCTAGTTTTGGTTTCCGGTAGTGCATGTATTTCATTTGCCTTGCAACTTTTTTCTACTTATGCGAAGAATGTATTTGAGATTAGCATGATCCAGAGGATATTCACTACAACTGCTCGTTTAGTAATAGTTTATACTTGGCACAGGTAAGTGAGATCATCAGCACATTTGAGAAGAAGGGTTTCTATTTAAAAGGTAATGGCTGCTATTAGTATATAATCTACTTTCTTCATCATTTTTTATGAACCCAATTTTAATGCTTAGAGACCGAGTAATGAATTTTAGGAATGAAGCTGGTTAGCGTGGAGCGCCCTTTTGCTGAGAAACACTATGAGGACCTCTCCTCAAAACCCTTTTTTGAGGGCTTAGTCGAGTACATAGTATCCGGTCCTGTAGTGGCTATGGTGTGGGAAGGTAAAAATGTTGTCGCAACAGGTCGGAAGATCATAGGGGCTACTAATCCATCGGTCTCGGATCCTGGTACTCTCCGTGGCAGTTTTGCAGTGGAGATCGGAAGGTATGTCTTTCCAACATGGACTAATGCTTGGTTGTCCTTTCTCATCCAGCTGTTTGTGTGGTCTGCTTTGTGCAAATTCATTCTGAGCTCTTCATTGTATCTTCTATGTCAACGCAAATGACAGACTTTGAAAGGTTCAGTTATAAGGTGGTTTTGGTGGGTCCTTGAAATTTTTATGCATTTCCCGTGTGATGGGTCCCAAGTGAATGATTGAGCAATTGTTAACAGATGAGGCAGATCATTTTCCAAAATGGAAATTCCCAACTCTACAGCTGTTAACTTTGCCTATACTAGAAGGAAAAAAAAAAAGAAAAAAAAAATTTCTTCGATGTAGTTTGTTTTGGAAATGTGCCAACGGGCATCATTACTCTCTTTTCATCACTTGGATGGATGAGATATTTAAATCGAAATTCGGTTGTCCCATGATAGTTTTTCTGAATCTGCTTGTGGTCCTAAATGCAAATATAGATCTTAACAAGTGACATCTCTACATTTGAGATTTCTTAATGTTTGTGGGAGAAGAGATCTGCACTCATACGTAAGGTCCCGATGAAGTAGAATTCATTTCTCATCTACTTTACCAGGGATTGTGCATTTTCAAGAAGTTAAACTCTGTAAGCTGGCTGATGTAGCGAAATCATTCGTTCCCCTTTCTATTTTAACCTGCTGGGAGCGAGGGCTAGCGGCGTATTTGCAGTTGACTTCTCTTTACGAGTGTTCCTCACATTTTTCCGTTAAACCTCAGGAATGCGATCCATGGAAGCGATTCTGTGGAGAGTGCTAAGAAGGAAATAGCTCTGTGGTTCCCCGACGGGACTGTGAACTGGCAAAGCAGCCTTCATCCTTGGATCTACGAGTGAAATATTCACCGGGCGGATGGGCTAGTGACTACTCTGTGTTTGAGACAGATGGACGTGGAAGCACTAGCACTGGAGATTCGTCTGTAAAACATATGATGATGATGCTATGCAGCAGAAACATATGATGATGACTACATTTTCATGAATATGTACCTTGTGGTTTGTTTCAGCATCAGAAAATATCTGTGATGGGCCGGCCAGCGGACTCCCTGATTGTTTTCGCGCTCCTAAGACGCGACAAACCTTGGAGTGACGTATAGCGGCCAGGGATTCCATTCCCACCAACCTTTCTCTTGCGCTGCAGGCAATGCGCGCGGATTGGTTGGTCCGTGCGTCGGCCACGTCACGTGTTGATAAATTCCCTCATGCCATGCGGCTCTCCCTCCTTTCCTTGCGCCCAAAGGATCATCATGTTTGATTGCGATTTCGCTTTAATTTCTAATTCCTAGCCTCGTTGACCGCTCGGGCATCACTCCCCACTAAAACGAAACCAAGTCAGCGAGGAAACAGAACCGTCTTCTTAAAATTAAGTCATTTTCTAATTTGTTTGAAATTTTCAAAACGAATCGTGATATTACACGCTCCAGGTAGGGGTGTCAATAATACTCGACCCGAACACGAAACAAGTTTGGTACATGTTTCGTGTTCGAGTAACAAATATAAAACAAACAAACAAACGTGTTTCGGGTTGGGTCAAGTTTGAATATTGTTCGACCCGATAAACACGTTAATTCTATATTCTAAACACGCAGAAACACAAACCCTTTTCCCCAAACACAAACACATACCTCGTCGGCTTGACAAAGGAAAGCGACTCGGCTCCGCCTTCTTCTCCGACGAGTGCGCCTTCTTGTGGAGTCTGCTGCCGCCCTCCAATTGACACGACTCCGCCCCGCCGTCGCTGTCGCCACCCCTCGCCGATGCCGGAACCCTAGCCGCCGCGTGCGGCCGACCATCGTCGACGGCTCGGGGACTGGGTTCGCTCAAGCGCTTGCTTCTCGCCTCGTTTCCAAGTCCCGGTAGGTGAGGAGCCCCCCTCCGATCCACGCGCCTTCCCCCCTCAATTGGAAACATTTTAAGGGGAATTTATTACTTCTTGCCTTGCGTTTTTGTTGTCTGCTGATTTTCCGTTCAGGCGATTGTTGATGATTGTTTGTTGCTCTTCGTTGCGGGGCGATTTGATTCGGCGATTGTGTTTTCTTGAATTTTTAGATTCTTGTATTAAGGAAATTGCTTTTCGATGCAAAGATCTACTGGCGAAGATTGTGCGGAGGAGAGCTGGGAAGCAAGATCTACTGGCAAAGAAGAACACCAAAAGGAAGTTGCGGTTGTCGAAGTTGGTGGGTTCTTTTTTTTTTTTTTTTTTTTTTTTTTTTTTTTTCTGGATAGGCTTCGCCTGGTGTTCGAGTTGTTGCTATTGCTGGTTTTGTGCTGCTGCTTCGTTATTAATTTGATATCTTGCTGCTACTTTTTGCCGTAAATGCATGTTTGTTGCAGAATTTGACTGGAACTTGAGCACTTTTCTTGATAATTATTTTCAATAGGGACAAAGGTTGCATAAAATGATCGCTGAATTTTTCTGAAGATGTCGTAATTATCAGCTTCGCAAAGATTGCCAATTTATTGCAATATACAAGTGATCATCGATTGCCGGGGTTGTGTTCTCGTGGCAAATTTTTTTTTGTTCATCATTATTATGGTTGTCGATGAAATGAACTGAGTAGGTTGAGACGAGTGCTGGGTTTTCAACTTCATATTACTTAGAGCATGTTCTCGATGAAATGAACTCAATTCCGGAGAACAATAAACACTAAATGAGAAGAAAACAAAGAATGGAACTCCATCCCAGTTGTACAAGAAATCACAGGAACAATGACAAGTGTGGAGCTTCAAGCTGTATATAGTTCTTAGAGATGTTCCAGTCACTCCCCGGTCGGGGACATCATGTTTAACCTGAGAGAAAACTTCTGCAATACTGTCTATTCCCTCAAAGGGACATGGACATAACCCAAGAAAAAAAAATTGATCTGGTCAGGCAGCATCCAAAATAACCAAAAATGGCAAGGTACACACTTTCCATTGTTCCAGTAACAATGAGTTCAGAATCTAAGAATGGGTACACAAAATGCCATTACCATATAGCATCTAAGCAATCTCCACCTACCTCACGCAAAACCTCCAGGTACAATGAGAGGCTTTCATGATGCCCAATTTTTGGTGGACCATGAGTCCTTCCCGAAACTTTATGGTATCTTTAACTTGAGGTTCTCTAGGAAGGTATGAATTGTTCATTAGTAGAAGAGCTATCACCTTGCAGCTGTAGCCTTCTATTTTTTCTCCAGCATCTTACATCTAAACACTTTTCATTCATTGCCCACCATCACCATCATCATCATCATCTAAGATGAGTCTTAAGTTGGGCTCAGGAACATATCCAGCTTCCTTCATATGATATGCTAGTTTTCTGAGCACTTCGTATATGTCTCCTATCTGATAGTGGAATTGTGTCCTTTTGCTAGTGCCTTTGTCACTTGGGATAAGTCAAGCAACTCTACATTGCAGTCGTTGTGTTCAATAGAGATGAGCTCTCTGTCCATCATTTCTCACTATTCAAATACTTCTTGCATTTATTATTTGGCTATCGTGAACCTCGGTTATAACTCTTCTCTTTACTACCTTGCAAAGAATCCGATTGACAATGTTCACAAGTCTGCCTTGTTTCTCCTAGACTCGAGACTCGGTGGCTGAAGGCATATCGATTTGCATCGAGTTCAAGTTTTTCTCCAAATAAGTACTCGATGCTGGATTGAAGTGCACGGGTATGAGATGGAAACTTGTTTCATGAAGAGAAACCCAAGATATCACGTGGCGGTAGTCCTTTTTGTAATTTCAGCTGCAGGATTTGTAAATAATGTAAGACAAATGTAAGACACGGTATAGGAGCAGAGGTTCATACACTTTGTAGGTGGGATGGTTTTTCCAATTCATCCCTATTTCTCCGTTGTATACCAATCCCAAAGAAATTTCTCTTTTCACCGTAAATGAAACTTTGCCGGAAAGAATGAATGTAAGGATGCATAAATTCATCATCCCTGTTTCTTGTTCTCGATTGTAACACTCTTTTTTCATTTGATGACTTGGCCGGTGGCCTTAGATTAAGTATTGAAAAAACCTTGCATGAAAAGATTGATTGCTAGATCGTCACCTTGTACAGAGGAATTCTTTTTACACAGATGTCCAATATATATCACTCATAAACAACATCTGATCATCATGCTAAACAAACCAGGAAAAGCAAGCTGGTCTCTCTCTCTCTCTCTCTCTCTCTCTAATTCCAGGAACTATTTTCAATCTGAATTAAGGGACAACAACTTTCTCAAGCCGAACAAAGTTCTTTATAACTATACCATAGACATCTTGCCTTTTAATCTGTATAATTTGATTTTCTATGGCATGTCTCTCCCATGCAAAACTTGAAAGGTTGAATTGCTAAAACTCATTTGTAGAAGATACATTCATTTGAGGCCAGCCAAAAGAAAAAAAGAGACAAAAATCAATCCAATGCTAAAAAATAAAGAGCCAAGTCAAGGCTTGGAATGTTTCGTAATAACCTATAATAGTTGCGAGAAGTCACGAACAACAATGAAGATGAATGCCACCGTTCGACTCTAACCTGAACGAACGAACGAACGAAAAAAAAAGAAAAAAAAAGGAAGACCCGGAAACCCGACCCGACCCGACCCGTTTACACCCCTACTCCCAGGATTAGGGGTGTGCAAAATACCCGGGAACCGCCCGGACCGCCCGGAACCGGACCGGAACCGCCCGGAACCGGACCGAACCGCCCGAACCGGACCGAACCGCCCGGAACCGGACCGGAACCGCCCGAACCGGCGGTTCTTGAGGGAATCGGTCCGGTTCCCGGTTCCAATTTTTCGAACCGGTGGGTACCGGTTCGGTTCTCGGTTCCATGGGCGGATTCGCCCGCCTGCCCACCCGAACCGGACCGGAACCTTTTTAATATTAAAAAAAAAATTACTAAAAGAAACCCAGATTTTTTTTTAAAAGAAACCCATATTAGATCTCATCTAGAAGTAGAGGTACCCTATGAGTCATCTTGAGGGTTTTTTCCCCACCGCACTTGGTTTTTTTTGTCATTCACGTGTAGCTAATTGTTATTTAATGTTGAGCAATCATCTATTAATTAATTATTGTTTTACTTTTTTGGAGATTGGAACTTGGAATTTTAGAGCTCAAAACTTGGGAACTGACCGGGATCGGTCAGGAAACCAAAATTGTTTTTGCGGCCGTTCTATGTTGAAAACCCGACCATAGACCTCCTTCCCTCCTTCCCAACTCATAGATCCGACCATTCTATGTTGTAAAACCAAAATTGTTTTGCGTCAAGATCGGTTCCATGGATCCACCGGGAGCCGGGACCGGACCGGCGGTCCGGTTCCCGGTGGATCCATGCAACAAACGGTGGATCCGGTTCCAATTTTTCGAATCGGTCCTTAGCGGGCGGTTCCGGTTCTAGGTCGGGAACCGCCCGCTCGGACCATGCACACCCCTACCCGGGATACACTAGGGGTGTGCATGGTCCGGGCGGGCGGTTCCCGACCTAGAACCGAGAACCGCCGCTAAGGACCGGTTCCGAAAATTGGAACCGGGATCCACCCGTTTGTTGCATGGATCCACCCGGAACCGGACCGCCGGTCCGGTCCCGTTCCCGGTGGATCCATGGAACCGATCTTGACGCAAAACAATGTTCGTTTCAACATAGAACGGTCGGGTTTATGAGTTGGGAAGGAGGGGAGGAGGTCTATGGTCGGGTTTTCAACATAGAACGGTTGCGAAATAATTTTCCGCGGTTGTGGCGGGTGGCGGCCGACGCGAGGGGGCGAATAGCGGCGGCGGAGGAGCAACGGAGCGGCGTCAACGCTCAAGGAGGAATCGAAATGGCGATAGGATTAGGAGGAACCGAGGAAGAGACAAAGAGAGAGAGAGAACCGAAGACGAAGGGAGTGAGGAGATGAAATCTAATCTAGGGTTTTTTTAGTAATTTTTTTAATATTAAAAAGGTTCCGGTCCGGTCCGGGTGGGCGGATCCGCCCATGGAACCGAGAACCGGACCGGTACCCACCGGTTCCGAAAATTGGAACCGGGAACCGGACCGGTTCCTCAAGAACCGCCGGTTCCGGCGGTTCCGGCCCGGTTCCGGGCGGTCCGGGCGGTTCCCGGGTATTTTGCACACCCCTAGGATACACCACAACCAATCACTAAATTGTGAAAAACCAGAAAAAGGAAATGCGAAAAGAATACCTAAAAATAAGAAAGAAAAAGAAAATCGTAGGAATGTGGAAGCGGAAAACAAGTAAAAAAGAAAGGATTTCTCTCCAATCCCGAATCCCCCTTTTGCATAAACGAAGGCCCACACGCCACCCCGCTAACCACCACAATGCTGCCCTCCATTTCCAGAGCCGCAGCAGCAGCAGCAGCATCATCATCATCATCCTCATCTTCTGCAGCTTCTTCTTCCATCCCTCCATCCGAGCGCCTCCCCTCTCGGAGACGTATCTGCCGTCGTCGCCTCTTGAGAGTTCTTCAAGATTTGGTTTTTCTCATGGTGGTTTGATTTCTGATAAGTCCGGTTCTCTTTTCTCTTTGCTTTGTTTGCTTTGTTTTCGTAAGAGGGGCAAGAAGGGAGAGATGGCGATGACGACTCCATATATTCAAGCTCAACAGACCGGAATGCAGGGCTTTCTCGTTCTCGAGATCGCTTTGCGTGTCGACAACCCCGCTGAACCGAGCCTCTCTCTCTCTCTCTCTCTCTGCGCTGAAAATTCGTAGAGTAAAGATAAATTATGAGTAGATTGTGCTATTTCGATTCGATCTGATTTTGTTTTCGCTGGAAGTGGAGTTACGATGAGGATACCAAGCTCCCTCTTCTGACTTGCAAGTTGAAGACGGAACGCTGGCAGAATCGAACCTAATGCTTTTATCGCCACCACTGAGTAGCTCCCTCTTCTTCTCCCCGATAAAGATCTCGTTTTTATGATTTTTTTCTTCGATTTTCAACTTAGTTTTTGGTTACGACTTGATAAAGATGCCGTCTTTGCAAGGTCTGCCGGTTGTTTGTTTGGTTTTGCGTGACATGATTTCACTGTTAGAAGATGGGGATGAAGCAAAAATATAGATAATCCAACACTTGATCTGAGATGTCTATCGAGTGATGCTAAACTGAGTAGCTTCTGAATCCGTCAGTGATTCATGTGAAGTTTCGTTTTTTTCTGGACTACCTTTTTTTGAATTCACATTATCAATCATTTTACTCTGCGATCCCCATCTCTTTAGAAGCATATCTTTAACGAACTCTTTGGATTTTGAGGATGATTTTTCATATTTCCATCCTCTTGGATCTTTCTCTGAATCCGTCCAAACATCCTACACCCCAAGCTATAGAATCAGCGACACCATTGAACACTCGTTCCAATGTGCCTTTGGTTCTTATTTGCTGGTTTAAGGGTACAGGGCAAGTTGGATTCGGCAGCTAATTTTTCTGTCTCTGTCCTGTTTGTTCTTGCCTTTCGTGGGTCAGTAGCATCAGGTGATGATATCTGGAAAAATCTTAGGACACCTTCCTACACAGCATGCATTTGCTGTGGATGAGAAGAACATTTCCATTCTGATGATGGCTGATCGATCCACTTAGCTTTTTCTCTGCAATGAACCACATAACTTCTATTTGATTTGAAATCTTGCACTCAAGACAGGTTATTTAAGGATGTAATGAGAACATGGTATTCGATTTGGTTATCTTCTTATAGAAGCAAAAATCTGATGAACATATTTTCATTGTTGGTCATGAGACCAATTGTGATGAGTTAGTGCAAGAGTAGTCTGCAGCTGAAGTTGTTTATGTTCGAGCAACGCTTAAATCATATATTCCTAAAAAATTGAGTTAAAATTGCTTCTCAGATGAAAGGCAAGTGCAAACATCATATTTGGACGTTATGGTTTGATCTGTAACCGTGATTGTAACAATGTCAAAGAAGGCACGGTGATGCCTATTGCCTAGTACTTTGAATTCGTAGAAAAATCTGTGTGTAAAATCTTTTCTCATATGTAACTGTACAATTACATGCCAAAAAACTTCAGAGCACTCTGTTCATCGTTGGCTCTCAATGAATCATAACATTGAATTTGCAAGCACCAACTTTGTATCAATGTTAACTGAGGTACCGCTGAAATAAAAGGCAAATGTCTGGATCATGTGTTATTCTGCACTTTTGGGATTCTTGTCATCAAAGTTGATTGTGGGAGACCGAGTCTCTATTGCTGACATTATGGACAAAACAACGAGTTATAGACTATGTTAAAATATAAAAGCAGAAACGTGTCACATTGTTTGGCTCATTGTCGAAGTTTGAGGACGGTGAGGCGGAGAAAGGCCGCGGCGATGGACTCTGTTCGTGAAATAAGAAAGATGTTTCCCCTTCAATGTTTGGATACAATAACGAAAGAAAATGAAAAAAAAAAAACAGAACATTGATATCCTTCGTTTTTCCTCATCAAAATTTCAAACTTGACATACTTTTCCTCGCTCGTGAATGGATGAAGCATATCTTTCGACTCCCTTTTCTCCTCCAAGTCCAGTGATGGATTGTTTATAGGAGTGAAGGGGTGAATATAACATTGATCCATTCCTTTCAAGTCGAGCGTACAAAGCGCACGACTATGTTTTTATTTTTCAGTTCTCACCATTTCAGTAGGCTGCCATTGAGATACAAAAGAACGTGTTTAGATGGAGCCACAATGTATTGATGAGCACTGCACAACTCCATATTGACATTCCTATGTTTAAGGATGCCAAATCGACCGCCATCCGCTCCCTTGTGGCTAAGGCCCTAGCTAGCAACTTTGTTTAAAGGGAGGGTCTTCGAGAACATTTTAGTAACTATGAAAGTAGAGCAAGAGCAAATTCGAAAGAAAAAGTCTTTGCATTCCAGAAATGCTCAAACTCATAATACATTGGAACCTGCTTGGAGCTAAAGCGTTTCTTTGGAAATGTAATTACAAATTCATAAAACTATTCAAAAAAATTAGGCCTAATACCCTGAAAAAACCTCCAATTTTAGCTTTCATCTCATAAAAAACCTTCAACTTTGAGTCTATCCCAATTCTACCACAATTTTTTTTTATCTTATAAAAAATCTCCAATTTTAGGTTGAGTCCTATTTCCACCATAAACTTTCTTTTTTGTCTCATAAAATATCATGAACTTTAGGTCCAATATCAATTTTACCTTACACTTTTTTTGTCTCATAAAAGATTACCAACTTTTACTTGAGTTCCAAATCTGCCTCTATTAACCCTCTATTAAAATTGTCCTTTGGGAATGTTTTCATCTTTTCACAGTCAAAGAGTTCATGCTTGGGACGGTTGAACAACTCGTGCTTGTGCTTGGGATGGTCAAATAACTTGTGCTTGAGAGTTTTCCATCACTCGATTGTCAACGAGAATTTTTGGACAGAGGTTTAATTGGGGCAGATTTATGACTTAAGTAAAAGCTTGTGGTCTTTTATGAGATTGGAAAAATTTTAGGTTAAAATTGTGATTGAACGGTAAAATTAAGACAAGATCTAAAGTTGTGGATTTTTCATAAATCTAAAAAATTTTTGGGATAGAATTGGGAAATGACCTAAAGTTGAGCATTTTTTATGGGACAAAATTTTTTAGGGTGAACTTGGGACTTGATATAAAGTTGGAGCTTTTTTCATGAGATGAAAGGTAAAATTGGGACAAAAATTAAAGTTGGAGATTTTTTAGAATATTGGGCTCAAAGAATTGTGATATTTGCATTCATCCAAGAGAATTTGGAGCCCAAAGCCCATTGAGAATACGCAATTCCCAAACGATTCCCAAACGCAACACCCAAACGCAACCGCAGAATCGGCCTGACTCTGGAAATAGACCAAAACGGTGCGTCGTTTCTTGTAAAGAAGCTGAATCCAGAGTACGTGAACCAGTTACCCTATTCTCCCCCATGCTCATAATTTTGCAACGTCCATAACATCAAAGGGTCTTTTGCACGCTGTCTCGTTGGGTTTGGTTCAGTGAAGTGAAGAGCGAAGATGGAGCAGACTTTCATCATGATCAAACCCGACGGTGTTCAGCGAGGCTTGGTTCGTTCTACTTTATCTCTTTCTATCAATTTGAGCCCTGTCGAACCCAAAATGCTAAGTTTCTGTGCTAATACCACGGTCGTTCCATGTCTGTTCGCAAATTGGAAGCAAAAATGAGATCTTGTAGTTAGTACAGGCTACAGCACCGCAGAACAGGATGTGCTATATATATGTCATGCAAGAGAGTGATTTTGGCTTGGGGAATGATTGGACCCTTTGAGTTGAGTATAGGTTGAGATATTGATGTTGCTTCCCATTCCTGAGGCGAGATGTGAGCATCATGAGGTTTCTAGGCGTGCGCATGCTTTTGTCGGGTCTATTGCCTTTACAAAGTTGCTTAGACTCATGTGGGAATGGTGAAGCCACAGTTGAAGATTGTTAAATGATCACATCGAGGCCTTTATGATATCCCATTGAATTCGGTGAATGATTTCTAGTTTTGGTTTCCGGTAGTGCATGTATATCATTTGCCTTGCAACTTTTTTCTACTTATGCGAAGAATGTATTTGAGATTAGCAGGATATTCACTACAACTGCTCGTTTAGTAATATCTTATACTTGCACAGGTAAGTGAGATCATCAGCACATTTGAGAAGAAGGGTTTCTATTTAAAAGGTAATGGCTGCTATTAGTATTCTAATCTACTCTCTTCATCATTTTTTATGAACCCAATTTTAATGCTTAGAGACCGAGTAATGAATTTTAGGAATGAAGCTGATTAGCGTGGAGCGGCCATTTGTTGAAGAACACTATGTGAACAGCTCCGCAAAACCGTTTTTTGAGGGCTTAGTCAAGTACATAGTATCCGGTCCTGTAGTGGCTATGGTGTGGGAAGGTAAAAATGTTGTCGCAACAGGTCGGAAGATCATAGGGCTACTAACCCATCGGCCTCGGATCCTGGTACTCTCCGTGGCAGTTTTGCAGTGGAGATCGGAAGGTATGTCTCTCCAACATGGACTAATGTTTGGTTGTCCTTTTTCATCCAGCTGTTTGTGTGGTCTGCTTTGTGCAAATTCATTCTGAGCTCTTCATTGGATCTTATATGTCAACACAAATGACAGACTTTGAAAGGTTCAGTCATAAGGTGGTTTTGGTGGGTCCTTGAAATTTTTATGCATTTCCCGTGTGATGGATCCCAAGTGAATGATTGAGCAAGTGTTAACAGATGAGGCAGATCATTTTCCAAAATGGAAATTCCCAACTCTACAGCTGTTAACTTTGCCTATACTAGAAGGAAAAAAAAAGAAAAAGAAAAATTTCTTTGATGTAGTTTGTTTTGGAAATGTGCCAACGGGCATCATTACTCTCTTTTCATCACTTGGATGGATGAGATATTTAAATCGAAATTTGGTTGTCCCATGATAGTTTTTCTGAATCTGCTTGTGGTCCCAAATGCAAATATAGATCTTAACAAGTGACATCTCTACATTTGAGATTTCTTAACGTTTGTGGGAGAAGAGATCTGCACTCATACGTAAGGTCCCGATGAAGTAGAATTCATTTCTCATCTGCTTTACCAGGGATTGTGCATTTTCAAGAAGCTTAACTCTGTAAGCTGGCTGATGTAGCGAAATCATTCTTTCCCCTTTCTATTTTAACCTGCTGGGAGTGAGGGCTAACGGCGCATTTGCAGTTGACTTCTCTTTACGAGTGTTCCTCACATGTTTCCGTTAAACCTCAGGAATGCGATCCATGGAAGCGATTCTGTGGAGAGTGCTAAGAAGGAAATAGCTCTGTGGTTCCCCGACGGGACCGTGAACTGGCAAAGCAGCCTTCATCCTTGGATCTACGAGTGAAATATTCACCGGGCGGATGGGCTAGCGACTACTCTGTGTTTGAGAGAGATGGACATGGAAGCACCAGCACTGGAGATTTGTCTGTAAAACATATGATGATGATGATGCTATGCAGCAGAAACATATGATGATGACTACATTTTCATGGGTATGTACCTTGTGGTTTGTTTGAGCATCAGAAAATATCTGTGTGATGGGCCGGCTCGCGGACTCCCTGATTGTTTTTGCGCTCCTAAGACGCGACAAACCTTGGAGCGACGTGTAGCGGCCACGGATTCCATTCCCACCAACCTTTCTCTTGCGCTGCAGGCAATGCGCGCGGATTGGTTGGTCCGTGCGTCGGCCACGTCACGTGTTGATAAATTGCCCCATGCCATGCGGCTCTCGCTCTCCCTCCTTTCCTTGCGCCCAAAGGATCATGATCTCTGATTGCGATGTCGCTTTAATTTCTAATTCCTAGCCTCGTTGACCGTTCAAGCATCACTCCCCACCAAAACGAAACCAAGTCAGCGAGGAAACAGAACCGTCTTCTTAAAATTAAGTCATTTTCTAATTTGTTTGAAATTTTTCAAAACGAATCGTGATATTACACGCTCCCAGGATACACCACAACCAATCGCTAAATTGTGAAAAACCAGAAAAAGGAAATGCGAAAAGAATACCTAAAAATAAGAAAGAAAAAGAAAATCGTAGGAATGTGGAAGCGGAAAACAAGTAAAAAAGAAAGGATTTCTCTCCAATCCCGAACCTACCTTTTGCATAGACGAAGCCCCACACGCCACCGCGCTAACCACCACAATGCTGCCCTCCATTTCCAGAGCGGCGGCAGCAGCATCATCATCATCATCTTCTGCAGCTTCATCTTCTTCCTCTTCCCCTCTGCTCCTCATCTGCTCCTCTCTCTCTAAACCCTCCGCCCCTCTCTCTCTCCTCAGCCCCTTCCTCTCTCTCTCTAAGCTCCCCCGCTCCCTCCCCAGGCCCGCCTTCCCCCGGAACTCCCGCCTCGCCGCCTCCCACAGGCCCCCCATGAACATCCTCAACAAGCTCGGGTTCGGGCCCAAGACCCCCGACCCCTCGGCCATGGACTCCTCGATCGCCCAGGGCCCCGACGACGACGTCCCGGCGCCGGGGCAGCAGTTCGTCCAAATAGGGGCGGGCTGCTTCTGGGGCGTCGAATTGGCCCTCCAGAGGGTGCCGGGAGTGTCCAAGACCGAGGTCGGTTACTCCCAGGGGTTGCTGCATAGTCCCACCTACGAGGACGTGTGCACCGGGACGACGAGCCACTCGGAGGTCGTGCGGGTCCAGTACGACCCCAAGGAGTGCGGCCTCGAGTCTCTTCTCGACGTCTTCTGGGCTCGGCACGACCCCACCACCCTCAATCGTCAGGTGAATTTCGTTGGGCTTCCACCAATTTCCTCTCTTTTTCACTTTTTTGTCGTCTTCGCTGGGGTTTCGTTTGGTAATTGAGGTGGAATTATTAGGTGGAACGATTTCTGGTTCTGGGGTTTATGATTCATGAGGTTGGTCGGGGGATTGAATTCTCGCTATCTATATATGACTGAGTTTGCGGGGTGCTTGTCGTCTGCTTCGTCACTTAGTGGGGAATAGCGACGTATATACCTGCAGTCATTCTGCTTCCTGAATACATGATACAGTGATGCTGTGATTTGTTGTGCTTGCGATCGTGGCTCTTGATGGCTCTGTTGTCTGGGTTTTCTTCAACGACCGTGTCGATATTCCTGTTTAGCTACAAGATTTTGTGCTTCTCCTTCGATGTGTCTGGTTTATGCTTTGATTAAAGACTATAGCCTTTCTATGGTTTCTCCTCTGGCCAAAGCAATGTTAAAAACTTAAATTCCTTTATCGCACTCTTCCGGCGGCAAGCTTGCGAGCATGTTAGCGTGGTGAAAAGATTTTCGTGAAATGCAAACTGGCCCTGGAGGTCCTAAGAGTAATTAGATCTCTGCTTTCCTCAAATTCTATCCTTAGTCGAGTCTGTCTACAGTTATCTTCCTAAACAACAATGGATTAGATGAGTCCATATGAGACTATCCCCCCTCTGTTGTGCAGGGTATGAACTATGAAGTGGATCACGATATTCACAGCACTTAAGGAAGTGCTTATTCTTTGATTGTGTTGGTGTTTGGTGACAAGCAACCACCTTGAAGGTGTTTGATGTTTTAAAACTAGTCTGAAGGAGGACGGGGAGTTTGATAATTAGTTAGTGCTAAGTTCTGCTTGTCTTTGTCAGTTTCTCTTGCTTTCTTTTATCTTTGAATTGATTTTATTGATCTTTTGTTAATTGCACCGTGATTCATTGATGATCAAATAATCTCTGTAAGTTTTTTCCCTTCTAAAGGCTGCATGCCTTTTGCTTTTGGCCATGTATTCTCTGACCTGTAGTGTGGGTCTGCTTACCCACTTCTCCCGTCTTTATTATAGATTGTGCATAAAAATGAATCCACATGGTATTAGTGCCATAGTGCTCCGTTTCATGCTATGTCATTGAGGAGTGTTGGGCACAAATTGCTAACGAACTGGTTAGAACCATTTATTCTGGCTATTTTGCATATATAGCAAGTGTAACTCCCAGATTCTAATGGGTTCATGATGAATTGAACAGGGGAATGATGTGGGCACCCAGTACAGGTCAGGAATCTATTACTATACACCGGAACAGGAGAAAGCAGCTAGAGAATCCTTGGAGCAGCAGCAGAAACTCCTCAACAGAAAGATTGTTACAGAAATTCTGCCCGCCAAGAAGTTCTACCGTGCAGAAGAGTACCACCAGCAGTATCTCGCTAAAGGAGGCCGTTTTGGTTTGAAACAATCTGCTGCTAAAGGTTGCAATGATCCTATCCGATGCTATGGCTGAAAGAAATTGGTATTGATGTCAGGATTGGAGTTGTCATGGTTATGCGGTTGGGGTGCTGTTTATGTTAAATAAGTGTTTATGAAGTTCACTGCTTAAGAGGGCTGATGGATCTAGTTTGTTGCGTGAGGAATTTTAACCCTCGTCTATAAGTATATGGATGCTCTTTTTTACATGTTTCTTACTTTTTATTGCACCTGCTCTGGTATGGTTTAGCTTTGATATAGAACAGTCTCCTTGTTACCTTTCAGAGTTCAATAGCGTAACTGCAAAACTAATATGTGAAGAGGAATTTTACTGGCTTTGTTCATGTGCGCAGTCTCTTGTATCCATCTGTTCTGATGATGATTGCTGTCAAAGTTGTCGCATCCCGAAATCCACTTAGAAACTATGGCCACCAAATGAGAATTAGTCCATGGATGCACATCCATTACCTCGAGAGCACTCGCTGTGGATTACTTCGCTACCGAGATGTTGAGCGTACTTTTGAATGGCTTAGTAACCACTTGTATGTGTGGGAGCTATGGGGAACGGCTACTTTCTGGGATGAGGAGGATTCGTCTAGTCCTTGAAAGATGACTACTTTCTCTTAAAATTTAACATCCCGGTAAGGATGCCAATTAAAGAAGGTGTGTGAGAAGAATAAAATTAACTTGAATGTAACTGTGATATTTCTACCATCAAACCTATTCCTTTAATAAAAATCGAAGAACAACTTTTAGTGCAAAGTATTTTAGCAGCAAATTCTGATGAAACACCTTCATTCTTTGTTTCTTCCTGATCCTCAGTTAGAAATGAAGTTAGAAGAAGGCATTTTCTCAAAGAACCCCTCTATTTATCGCCTCTTTGGTAATTGGTCTATTTTTATCTATTTTTCAAAGGAACATAAATCTATTTGTATACGTCAATTAATTTTTCTATTTTTCGGAGTAGATCGATAGTTAGGGAATAGATTTGTAACCAAAAAAAAAAAAATCTACCTTTTGGTTCTCAAGAATAAAAATAGAAATAATATTATTTAGAAGAAGAAGCTCAGCGTAACTTAATACTCAAGCGAGGGTCTCCCTTGCCGCCCTTGAGTGAGGTATCGACATATTCAACGTTTAGGTTGATGCTTGGAGTTAGCTCTCCTTGTTGACGATGCGCCGACCAGCGTAATGCCACCGCTAGCACTTCTTCCAATGCCTTCTCCACCCGGATGGCTCAACCCTCTTCAGACTGTACCCGGCCATCGCTGGGTTCTTCACGGGTTTGTGGAGATGAGATCGCCAATGGACGACGGCGGCGAGGAGGATGATGATGTTGATGACGACAGAGTAAACCTCGATTACTCTATGCATTCATACGTGCAGGGAAAGGACGAAGCACGTAACAAGTCTATTTCTTACGTGTCGAAACTTGGCCACAAGAAAGTGGCAGGACGCTACGCTAGGTGGGCTTATCGCAAAGCTAGGTCCATTGTCGTTTGTAAGCAGACAACGGAATGTGGAGCAGCGGACTTACGTGTCTTTACGGTTGAGAACTTGGGAAACTCGACCGATTGTTCTGGGCGATCTGCGGAGCGAAAACAGGAACTGCCATGAAGTTTGGGGAGGGAAACAGCTCATTTGTCGTCTATTACGCATGAGATAACATACGACACTAGGACGAAATGTGGGAACTGTACCGATGATAATTTAAGTGAACCGAACCAATTTCTGTAACACGGGTCCTGTTTTTTTTTTTGCGAATTGAGGAATGAATGAATGACGAGTACACTCGCAGCAAACAAAGACAGTCGCTTGTCCCCCGCCCTAGCCAATGTCCTCCGCACAGATGTGGGGAAAAGTTCGCTTTCGTCTCTCGTGCTTTGGAAGACAAACTTCGGGACAGCCTGGGCTTCCATAAATTATTGCCTAGGATCTATAACCCAGCAACCGCCAAGATTAATAAAATACCCGCCCGACCTTACAAGAAATACGATCATTTCCGTCCGCCGCACACCACGTTCCGTTCAACCATTCGGGAGCGTCGCACGATAGCAACACACTAAGACGATATGATTTCAACACCGCTTAGGAAATCACGAACTTTCCTCCATCATAGTAGGCTGTCTCACTAATTTATCTTCCTCCAACTAGAATCTCTTTTAGCAGTCTCTTTAGTCCTTCACTGGCCCACACATTTTCACATAATCGAGTTGGTAGGGGGTGGGGATCCACGTCGTGCACAGGTGTCCCTTCGCCCCTGGAGACGCCATCCTCCGCATCCGAGCCGACTTACGGATGCTGACACGATGCACTCTTCTTCAAAATTAGCAAATTTTTACAAGGCCCACCCACGCGTCCAAACCCCAGAACATTCTTCGCCCGCACTGTATTCGAACATACGCAGTCCACATTCTTCTCGAGCTCGAGCGCGTGGAAGACCGGCGAGTCGGTTCAAGAGCAGGGTCTGGAATACGTGCCAGACGCTTCCAGATATGGGCGATGTGCCTCTCATTGATTTAGGTGGTCTATGGAAGGATCCTGCACGACGGTCCGCGGTCATCAAGGACATTGCAAACGCTTGTCATCGCTTCGGCTTCTTCCAGGTAAGCATGACGTGTGTGAGTATGCACCATTGATGTCGCATTACGATTTTGTTCCATACTAATATTTGCTTTTCCACTGTCCTGACCATCGAATTACCTTGATTGCGACGTATGCTTCCCGCTGGAACAGGTTGTGAACCATGGAATTTGCCAAACCGTGATGGATGAAGCCCTTCATGCAGCATCCAGCTATTTCGACTTGCCAACTGAAGAGAAGATGAAGTACATGTCGAGCGACGTGCCCAAGCCGGTGAGATACGCGACGAGTTTGAAGGACGGGATCGACAGGACACAGTTCTGGAGGGCCTTCCTGAAGCATTATGCACATCCACTGGGCCATTGGCCAGAGAATCCCCCCTCATTATCGGTACACTCTCTTTCACCTTTGGGCTGACGAATGCGTTGGTCGCGTATGAAAATGAACGGGGCCATACATTTGAACCGAGCACTCACTAGAAGGACACGTCACTTGTTTATGTTGATGTGAGAAGAATGTAGAAACGCACGACTCCTTTGGGATTCATGTTTTGTCCTTGCTCCTGCGAACCGACATGCAAAATGTCTGCTTGCGTCACATAAAATATTCACTGAACCCTAAAACCATACACGCACTCACGCTTGCAGCCGCAATCTTAAAGCCAACCATTTAGCATAACGTCAGAGTTGAAGCAAAGCATAGTAATGCGGAAAAAGTAAGGACACGTTTGGTAATCATTCATTTTTCGAGAATAATTTCTGATTAGAAATGATTTTTTATTTATTTTACTCTTAAGAATGATTTTTAAGCATTTTAAAGCATTTAATAACTGTCCAAAATTTCTATTTTTGGAATAAAATTGCGTTCGGTATCGTCCTCAAAATTTCTACTCCAAAACATTTTTTTTTTAATTTTTTAAAATAGTTTTATAATTTTATTTCTTTTCTTTTTTTCTTGTCTTTCCCTTCTTCTTCTTCGAGCTCTGGCCAGCGACCTCCCTGGAGGTCGTCGGCCCTCGATGAGGCTGTGCCTCGTCGATCGAGCCTTAGTTGGGCAAGCGGCCTCGCCTAGCCATGGCTCGATCGGGCTTGGCCATCGCCTACGAGCAAGCCTTGCCTAGCTCGCCGATGGTTGGGTGAGCCTCCAGCGAGGTTGCAAGACCTTGCCCAATTGTTCACTGGCAGCGGTGGACGACGGCGGTGGCAGTGGAAGAAGAAGAGAGAACGAAGAAGAACAAGAAGAAAAGAATAGAAAAGAGAAAAAATGGATTGGCTTGATTCTAAAATTATTCTCGGGAACAAAGAATCAACTATTTTTTACTTCTCGATTTTATTCCAAGTATATTTTTGTGAACAAATTTGTTTCTGAGAATAAAAAATTTACTAAACGGATTTTTATTCCAAATCTACTCCCAAGAACAAAAAAATAGAAATTTTCACTATTTAGCAAGTTACCAAACGCATCCTAAGTGGTCCAACTTAGCGCTGTCAAACTTTTTAAAATGATAGTCCTATCGACATCATATAAGCACATATTGAGGTGCTTCGAATTAGAACCGGAAGTTAGATTGTGGTCAAAATGCATGCATTTAGGCATGTCCTCATCAGTTCCTGATCTGGTAGTGGACAGTTGAAGGCATTTAGGACGTCCCGATCAAGGCTAGTGGACTGCAACATTCCCTGCATTTGAGCCTTCGAGTCTAGTCAATGGACTGCGACTCTAAGCGTATCTCCATCTCATATCGTTTCTCATGATCGTATCAGGGAGAAGATGGGCAAATTCAGTGCCCAAACGAGGAAAGTGACGGTGGAGCTGATGGAGGCCATCACGGAGGGCTTGGGACTAGGACCCTCGTATCTGACCTCTAAAATGGAAGCGGGGATGCAAATGATGGCGGTCCACTGCTATCCGCCGTGCCCAAATCCGGAAATGGCGCTAGGACTACCACCCCACTCTGACCACACTTGCTTGACCATCGTTCTCCAGAGCTCCCCTGGACTTCAGATCACGGACCCCGATGACTGCACCTGGAAGTCGATCCCTAAAACCCCTGGCGCCTTACAAGTCCATGTGGGAGACCATCTCGAGGTCCTGAGCAACGGCCTGTACAAAAGCGTCGTCCACAGAGCGGTCCTCAATTCTGAGAGGACCCGAATTTCTATTGCTAGCTTGCATAGTCTCGGAATGGACGAGACGATGGAACCCGCCAAGGAACTCGTGGGCGCGCACGGGAAAAAGTACAGGGGAAGTTGTTTAAGGGATTTTCTGAACTTTTTAGCCACCAATAACTCAGGAGAGGGCAGCAGCTTCATCAATACTCTCAAGATCAATCCATAGTTGCTAGATCTCGACCTATCACAGAGATCCCGAGATCAAAGTTTGCTTGAATTTTCTTCCTGTTTCTTTTCTTCTGCGTCTGGTCAGTTAGTTTTCGTAGCCCCAGGTTCCGTATACATAATGTATTCGCAAACAGTAAAGAAAATGAACACGAATCGTTGCCATTTCACATGTTACCTCTTCCTTTAAAACTTTCTCGCGTACGAGTTGTGTATAAATTTCAATTTTTTTTTGCACCGAAAGAAGTGGTCTAAGAATTAATCCATGTTCATTTGAAAGCTTAGCTCGGAGTATGTCCCGACAATCTTTTGCTAGGAAAAATAGATAAAAGAGCTGCCTTACACCAGACAGCCATTTGGAATTTGCCTTTTCAACAATAACGATGATAGTAGTTATTTGGCCAAAAGAACAATCATACTATTTTATTTTGGCCCAAAGTATATTCTTCTTAAAGTAACAGAAGATGGTGTCTTTTGATGTCGTAATTTAGATGCATCAATGTAAATAATATCCACGACGTGTGATCTTATATGAGATCATGACAACATCGAATCATGTCAACACAGAGAAGAAGATCGGGAATCATCGGTTTCAAAATGTGATTTTAGAAAATACTAGAACAACCAGCTGCCAACAATCATGTCAACAAAAGGAGTTGCATACAAATTTTAGTTTTTAAAACAGGTATTTTTCAGTTGAAATTCTACGAATTTCATTGATAGCGTGTCAACAAGAAGAAGCTTTAACAGATACACGTGTACTTGGAGTTGGTTGATTGAAATCCTTGGCATGTCAGCCATTATACAGAGGGGAGTAGAGAAAAGAAACACGTGTAAATGAGCAAGTAGAAGATCCAACATGCGATGCCAAGACAAAGTCATAGGTTGGATCTAACCAGCTTTTAAGTACGGGCCAGAGATCAGGACAACCTCGCAACGAGCGAGAAGGCAACCAAGCTTCCCTAATCTTGGAACAACCATTTCATCAGTGAAACTCACTCGGCCACCTTCCTTCCTCTCCCCCACTGGCTTTGCGCTCCCGCGGTTTCACCTCCACATCCACACAGTTTATAGCTTTTCATATCGACATCGAGCTGGAACAGAGTGACGTAAGATGACTACATGCATGTGTTGCCGATGGCGTCGACAATCCTGAGGATGGGATCTTTCCCGGGCAAAGAGCTGCCCGCTTACAAGCTTGCCGAGAACGCCGTCCACGTAACACCTCTCGCATTGCTTGTGTGTGCGGCCATTCTCTGGTTCTTTTCCAATCCAGGTGCTAGAAATTAGGAACTTCACATCCCCATTGAAGCCGTAAGTAAAGTTTAGTTTTACAGTTCTCTTCTTTGTTTTTCTTTGCGAGCGTGCGCGTGTTGGGCAGAAGTAGCGGATGTGGGAAGTAGAGGGGACTCAATAGAGGCGAGGATGGAAGGGTTGACGATCGAGGGAGACATCGACACGGAGATTGATGGGACCCAATCTGGGCTTTTGCCCTTCCTCGATTTGGGCGATGCCAACTCGTCTTCGTCATTGACCTCGACCTCGAGGCATCCACAAGATCGCATTCACCACCGCGACAAGAGTTCCAGGAAATCCCACCACTGAGTCGTGTGGGTCGTGTTCTTGCTGAATTGTTCGAGAGCTCCAGATTGGCGGTGCTGGAATAATGTCTGGTTCAAAAGAAGTCTTGTTAAATTGTGCGAAAGTGCTGGTGTTGATATTGCGACGTCGGTGTGGACGTGAGTTTATGTATGTTATGAATGACCGATCCTCGCATCCCTAGTTGACTCATGTAAAGGCCCACAAAAGATAGTCGTACGATTGGGACGGGCTGGAACACTGTCTAATCCATAGAAATAATTATGGTTAAACTAGTGAGTCGGCAAGATTGATGCATCACAAGCAATTTTCTTTTTTCAATTTGACTCATGATCATAACCAAAGAGATATACGATCTGAATTGTGTTTTGCTAGTATTAAATGCTCCGTCTTACAGTTACACTGGATATGAGATACCTAATTATATATAATAGCAATGGAATGCATTTGCCTGCTGAGCCAAGATGGATATCAAGCATGTTGGGGATCAACACGTTACAATCCTCGGATTTTTCAAATTGGAATTGCCCTAAGGAGTGGGCACCGCCATCCCTCCCTCCTCTTCAAGACATTCATGAGAAATTCACAGATTCATTGTTTTCAATGCAACTCTACTGAATTAGCAAATTTACAAGGCCCACCCACGTACGTCCAAACCCTTTCAATGCAGGCCATGAAGTCAACGTTCTTCACCCACTTGGTTACGTCAATAGTAATTACTGTATTCGAATATATAAAAAGAAAGTAGAAACTGTTGAGCCCTGGCCTTCGTTCCAATACGGAGTCCACATACAGCCTTCCTTTTCAATGTTTTAAAATTCCAAAAAGTTGGATTCTGTCCGCTGGTGAGAAGCTGCTTTCGCGTCCCAGTGCGGAGAACTAGCCTCTCTCCCGCTTTCCATCCCCTATGGAGAAAAGAAGCATTAACTCCGAAAAATAAAGTTCTGTTCTCTAGTGCATTCGGTCCCCGTGCAGAGAACCGGCAACTCTCCTGCGATCCATCTCCTAGCGAAAAGAAGCATTAACTCCAAAAAGTCAAGTTCTGTCCGCTAGTGCTTCGGTCCCCGTGCAGAGAACCTGCAACTCTCCTGCCTTCTAGGCTACTCTCCTGCTTTCCATCTCCTAGAGAAGCAAATGGGCATTGAATCAAAAGATTGTAAAGGAGCCCAGCAGGGCTAAACCACCAAGCCCATGCACATCACCGCCCCAAGAATTGCTATATAACGAGAGCCCTCCATGTGGGTCGACCCACTCCCATTCTTTCTCCTCTTCTCCCAACCCATTTTGGCTTCTCTCGTGTTGTTCTTTGTTTTGCGTAAGTATCATGGCGGCTAAGGCGAGCTCGAACGCGTGGAAGACACGCAAGTCAGCTCAGAGAGCAGGGTCTTGAATACATGCCCGACGCTTACCATGTTCCGGTTAGCGATCGTCCTAGCTTATTTCCCAACACAGCCAATGTGCCTCTCGTTGATCTGGGTGGGTTGTGGAAGGATCCTGTGCAACAGTCCGTGGTCATTAAGGACATTAGAAACGCTTGTCGTCCCTTCGGCTTTTTCAGGCAAGTATGGCTGTAAATAGACAATGCAAATGATTAGATATATGCAGACGTGCGGGCCCTCCCTGAGTCCACAACTGCAAGACAGGACACTTAAGTCTTAATAACTTACGAAATGTACACTTAAGTGCCAAAATCGGAGCAAAATGGATCACTTGAGTGCCAATCCGGCCAAAATCCGGCCAAATTGCATACGTGGCATTTTCCGGCGATTTTCGGCGACTTCTTTTACTGATGTGGCAAATGTTTTTAAAAAGAAAAAGCCGACGTGGACGACAAAAACGACGTCGTCCATCCACATTGAGTGCGCTGACCTAAACGACGTCGTTTAGGTCATTGTGCGCTGACCTAAACGCTGTTCCTCCCTGTCGACGTTCACAGTAGATCTCACGCCCTTCTCTCCGTCGCCGTTCACGCCCAGAGCTGATCATCGGTCGCCGTTGTTGGTTGCTGTCGCTACTCACCACTCACCATCGTTGGTCATCGTCACCGCTCACCATCGTCACTCATCCAGGTTCGGCTCCTTCTCCCCCTCCCCTATGATGAAATTATGGCTCGATTATTTTATTAGGGCTTGCGCGATTATTTTATTAGGGGTTGATTAATTTATTACAGCTCTGATAGAATTTGTGTTGATACACTTGCAACTGAAACTTGCTGACAATCGCACAAAGAGACCGGATTTATTTTCGTGAATTTTTCTTTCAAGCCAATGTCAGAGTATGCTTTGATTGTTGAGTCACTGGCTATGCATCTCCTTAAGAGCATCCTAATAAAGCAGGTGACTAATGCATCTCCGAGAAGAAAATTAAGTCCTTGAACCACTCTGCTTGTGAGGCTGTATAGAGTATGCCCTTGAACCACCCTGCTTGTGAGGCTGTATAGGGTATGTCCTTAAACCACCCTGCTTGTGAGGCTATATAGGGTATGTTTATTGTTGACACCTAAATTTTTGCCCAAAAATCATTTCCAAAAAAATTGGAACTTGTTTTTCCACAAAAATATTTCAAGTTAAATTCTTGCATATAGATTATCTAGGCATTTAGTATAGTGTTTTAAATAGAATATGTTTTTCCTTAAAAAAAATTAAAAAAATTAAATTAAATATATAAAAAAAAGATAAAAAAATTTAAAAAAGGAAAAAGTTGGGGCCAATGATCTAAATGTGACTAGCCAAGCCCGAGAGGTCAGATTGGAATTAAAATGGCAAATTTGGGCCAAAATGCAATTTCCAAAAGTTGAGGGACCAATTCGCAAATTTTGCAAAATTTTGCCCGAACCCTTAAATCATCATCTTGGTCACCAATTAAGTTGAAATTGAACTTGGGCCAACTTGAATCAATTAAATTGGGCCAAAAAGACCAAGTTTGTATTGAAATGGGTATTTTTGGATAAGAAAATGGCCAACTTTGAGGGACTTTCTTGCAAAATTGAGTGAGTACAATTGTGAAAAATGGCTAAGATCTTAAAATACTATACATGAGCTTGCTAATTGATCAAAAAATGCAGCCAAATTGATGGATTAAAGCACTCAAACGAGCTACCGAAACCCAGCCCACGGTTTAGCCTCAATCCGGAGTTGCTGAGTAAGCAACTTGGTGGCCCCACCATATCCCACTCAGCCGCCCATCCAGCCTGATCTTTGCACATGATTGAAGACCATAATGAGTAGTGCCAGTGGACGGAAAATGGCCAGGGATAAGCTGCTGAATGCACGGGAAAGTCGCAGCAAAACCCGCACACTCAACAGCTGCAAAATTTCAGAATTTTGGCTAAGTCGGAGAGTGGGTAGACTGCTCAGTTGGTGGGCTTGGCAGGTGGACAAAAAGCCGACCAAGGGATTGATGATTGGGAGGGATAACATCTAGGAAGCAAGCTCTTTCAGGGGATGAGAGAGAGAAGACGAGAAGGAGAGGAGAGAGCTCACGGTCGTCCCCCAAAGAGGCCCTCAGAAGCAACTCCAGAAAAGCAAACCCAGAAATTCCAGACCGACCTAGAGAGAGAAAAGTGAGATTTTCACACACCTGAGGCAACAATTAGCCAAAACCTTCAACTAGAGAGTTAAACTTCACTCAAAGATCTTTCCAACCATAGGTTGCACGTCCAAAATGGAGATCAGGAAGACCTCCTAAACCCCCCCGAAAAACACCCTCCTGGCGGGCCAAGAAACACACCGAATTTTTTCTAAGTGTTGAGCCCGGTTGGTCACGAGTGAGAGAAAGCGAGTGTTTTTGAGAAAGTTGAGAGACAAATGAGGAAAACCATGACTTCAAAACCAAAGTAGAATACATATAGCTTTGTTTGGTGTTTATGTTTCCAACAAAAAAAGTCATGGAGTCTAATTTTGGAGGTTAATGAAAACCTTCGTTATCAGTTCTTTCTTTGCAGATCTGGTTTTCCAGTTGAAGAAGCCAACTTCCACGTGCCTCCCGAGGATAAGTTCTCGGTTTCCTCGGCCAAGAACCACTTGAAAGGGAAAATAGGAAGCAAGGTAAGCATCCTAGATGTATTTTGGTTTAATTTTGAACATGTTTTGATCACGAAAATCAAGAGGAAAACTAGTCCGGAGGACTGATTTTCGAGGCTGAAATTTTTCTAAGTGTTGAAATCTCTTCAAGATTTTTGCATGTGTGCTTCTTGGAGAGGTTGTTTTGATGTTGTTCGGTGGGTCATTATCTATGATGTTTGCTGCATTTGAAAGCTCATGTTACCTACTTTCACTCGGGTAAGTAGTGTTTCCCTTAGATCTCGTATGTGATAAGTGTCGGGGCTTGAACATGGGCATGCAACCTGTTTGCTTGACTTGGGTTCAAACCCAGATTTGCAAAATCAGCTCAAACCCGTGTATTTGAGGACGATTTTAGTTGGGTTATTGTGTGTTGTAGGCTATGATTTTTATCTAATATTGCTCCTTGCATGTGGTGGTCTAATCTTGATGCTTTAGTTCCACATAATATTGCTCATGGGTGAAGATTGAAGGCCGCAAACATGGCCCGCGAAGCTGTTTTGGGGTGATTTAATGCACGCCAAGTGTTCGATGAAATGCGCAAACCAAGTTTCGATCTTGAAACGGTCGATTTGAGCTCGGTTATTGTGATATTCATGTGCTGTGTTACTCCATGTTAGCATAGATCGGTTTAAGGAACTATTATTAATATTTTTAAAAAATAAAAAAAAAAAAAAAAAAAATATGAAAATTTCAAAAATATCAAAAAATGTTGGATGTTATCAAATTAAGCCAAAAATGACATCTAGGAGATTTTCCTAATTTTATAAAGTCATTTTTCCTAATTAAATGATATTTTGGTATTTTAGAACCATTTTTGTAAACAATCTATTATGCGTAGATTAAAATTAATTAGAGTAATTGCATGCATCTAGAGTAATTCCATGCATATTTAAATTCCCATTTTGCTCACGGGGTCCTGTCCCGGGCGTGATAACAAGGCCATGTAATATTATTTGCCCGACTTGTATCGGGTTTTCATTTTCCGCATTTATTTTCAAGTTATTTCAATTTCTTGGATGTTTACTTATGCACCGCTTTTCATTAATTTGAGTGTAAATTTCTCTTCTAAATTATGTTAGGATTAGTCTAGACATTAAAAAAAAAACTACAAAAACATTTGCATGGACACTTAGCGGTTTCATAAAGATTATAATTGGTAATCAAGATGGTGTGGCCATTTAGATTAAAACCTTCCAAGTTAGTGGTACCGCAAGGGCGCTAATAGAAACATTGGCGTAAACAAGTCCCCGTTCCTAGAAATCTCTGGTTGCGTAGGAATTGAGACAACACTCCCGTGTCTTGATTGGTTTCTAGCCGACCCCAATAGGCTAGTGGCGACTCCTAGAAATATTTAGGTTGTTAAGAACTAAAAAACAAAATCCAACGTCGCGCGAGGTATGGGCTTGGGAGAGCCCGCGCCTAATTTAGGGCCATTGGTCTGCCTCTTTAGGCAAATACCCCTAAACCATTCTTTCTTTTCCCCCGAACGGAAAAAAGAGGTCGTGACAGCTTGGCGACTCCATTGTGGAATTGGTTGCAAACCTTAGAGGACTTAGGCCGTAATAACTTGATTGGTTGTTCACTAACACGGTCTTCATTTGATAGCACGTGTCAAAGTCGCGTGGAAAACAAGGTTAGTCCGCTAACAATGTGTTAAATGTTTTTGTAGGTTTGGAGTAATAAGGGGTGGAGTGATTGTTAACCCATTTCTTTTGCAGGGAGGCGTAGGAATGTATGCCTATATGGATGAAATTGAAGCGTTGTTTGGATATCAATTGTTGTGCATGCTTTATACTTGCTTGCACTACACATTTACACACACAACCCGCAATCTAAAACCCCGATTGCACTAGGAAGCCCATAGGAGGTGCCAAAAGATGGAACCCGTGCGGGGAATGACCCATGGTTATCCACTTTTGGTCCCGCTCATTATGATTAATGATAAAGAGAACTGTCCGACGCAAGTGCGGAGTGGGGAAAACTCTTTTGATCTAATCAAAATGGGAACCTTAAGCCTTTAGAATTCCACCTTTATGCGTCAAACCTCACAAGTTTACATCCGCATGTCTATGTGATTGAAAAAAAAAATGTCTCTTCACCCACTGTAAGTACGATTTCTCCATCTACTTGCTCACTTCGGATTGAAATTTTCATTTTTTGAGATTCACGGAAATCAATGGAATGCCCTTGAAAATATAGGCTTGGCACTCACTCTTGATAAACAAACATTTCAAATGCATCTGATCTGGCCTAGATTAGAACATATGTTTTTGTTTAAATTTTCAATTACAAACTCAAAGTCACATTTTGTATAGAAATTCTTCCAAGTCAAGATTACATTTTGGGGCATAGAATTAAAATCAAATTTTCAAGAAAATTCTTGGTCGCATTTTGAAATTCAAATCACATTTTGTGTATTGATTTCTCAAAATAAAAATCACCTCACCTTTGCATAAGTGAAATTACAAATTAATCTTTCAAAATCAATGCCCCATTTCTGTATGCAACTTTTGGAGCAAAATGGGCATTCAATTGATAGCCGCGGATCGATCTTTTAATGAAATCTGCTCTTACTAATAAAATCTTGATGAAATACCAAGTTCTTGTAAGTGGATAATACGAAGAAGGTATCGTCGCCTTGATTTCATTGTAAGAGGCGGCTTTATTGAAAGATCAATGTTTCATTCATGTACTGACATTATCTTCCTTTCGCAGGTCATGTGTGACAACCATTCCTTGAACTCCTCTTGCTTGACCATGCCAAAAGTGGACTTTAAAGCTAGGATGAGAATTGTGCTTATTACGCTCCTCTATGAAAGAGCTTCTTGTACTTTGTCCTCGTCATTATTCCTATTAGGAACCATGTTTTGCGTTTTGGGTTTTGATTGTGGACCCAATCGAATGCTTTTGTAAATCATACAACTCACATTTTTTAATAATGAAGTTAGAGTTCGTAAAAATCATATCCTTTAAAACACTTGAAGTGTTTTAAACGGACCATTTGGGCTTTTTATGCCTTAGCTTCAACATGTTTGAAAAAGAGTTTCAAGAACTTGCAAAATATTTTATCTCTTCACTTAATCGCTTTTGTAGGTTGATCCACGGGATGATACTTGAAGGGGTAAGGTTGTAATCGTTCAATAGGGATTTCTTATGCAACCACTAACTCGACCATCCATTTTTGTCAAACAGGTAAAATGATGGTTTTGTTCAAGATTGACATTTACTTCCTTTGGAAAGACAAAAGCGCGGGCCTGTCCCTAATAGACATATGAATTCAAACATTGCGATTAAATGCGAAAAGAACCGTCAAAGCCTCGAAGATCACAAATCTACCAGCCTAACGGCAATCTTTATTGCTTCGAAAGTGGCTTCCACAGAAGTTCCACATCCTAGACGACCTTATATTAATTTGACATTCTTTGTGGAAAAAGAAATCTATAGACATTCTTTGCCATCAAACTATTTCATCGGTTGCAAACAAGAAGCAATTGCAATTCCTACACTTGCCAATGGTGTCTTGGCATCCAATCCTATATGGAGATAATTATTGGTGGTCTGCAAGACAACACTTCAAGATGTAGATGTACACAAACAAGAATCGGTCATCAAATGTTGCCTTCAAATAAAAGGTGGTAATCGTTTCAAGTTAACTTCGATTTATTTTAGGAATGACTTGTCCTTGTACTTTGTGCAGATTTTAGTGAGGCAAATTACTGGCAAGCAACAAGATTACATGGGGAGGACAACCTGGTCCAGAATCACACGATCTCTAAAAGAAAAGAGTGTGTTTCGTTCCAAAAGTCAAAACAACTCATTCATAAACTGACATAGCCACCCATGCTTACAGATTGTGAAGTGGGAAATGCATTGATGCAGCAAAAATGGCGAAAAATCACCTAGCCTAAAAGGGGGAATTTTAATTGGGGCAGTTGGCAACAAAATGGATCGGGGGCACGCAATGCCTAAGTCATCCGACTTCTAAAAAGGGGAAAGATTCAAATGGAATAAACATTTGCCAAGTGAATTGATGTCAATCACAAGAGCAAATCCCCCTCCATAGCCAAGAAAACGGGATGGAACACGGTCATCAGATATGCCGTAAAAGGGAGTATACCGTTCCTAAAATGAATCATATCGAATATGAAAATAACATATTACATCTCTTTTTCCTTGCAATTGATAAACGGGGCAAGTCACTCAAAGTAGAGTAACTCTCACCTGTGAAGCAAGATGAAACAAAGTCAATTGATTCAGCACAAAAAGGGAGTATCGTTCCTAAATTAGTCCAATTCAATTTTGGAATATAAGTAACATGCCCCATCTCTTGTAGGAAAAGGTGTACATTGACCACTGAAGCAACACCTTATACCAAGAAGGCATGCTAAGGCCCAACCATCCATTTTGATGGAATAAATGGAGGAAAACATACAAGGAGCAATGCCCTCACATATCTTCAAGGAAATGTTAACACCTGAGGAGCAAAGGCACATGAAGATGAAACACAAGACATTTAAAGTCAGATATAGGAGAAGGGTATTCGGTATCGTTTCCAAAATGCCCCCTCTAACTTCATTTTTGATGTAGTTCTCTTGTTTGACAGAAACGTCGGTATTCGAGGAACAAACTTGAGAAATTGATTGAAGCATAATCTATATGGACCAAGCAAGCATATGGAGGTAACACATGTCAAATTCACCTAACTTGGTGGAGTTCAAGAGCCAGTTCAATTAAATAAAAAAAGAAGCGCCCCATGAACACTACCAGCGCTTCGGCCTGGTGGTATGGGGAATGAAGTGGTCCGGGAACGGCCGGGGTTCGATCCTCGGAAACGGCAACAAGGTTGCCATGTAAAAAAAAAAAAAAAAAATAATAAATAAAAACTTTTTGCATCTCTTACTTTTGCAAAATGAGGAAAGTGCTTGAACTAATGAGACCAAAGACCTGAGAATCTCTTCAAGTCTTAAAACAATAGGTTCATGCTGCTGTTTGCCGCCAAATGGTGAAACTGACTAAGGGTAATGTTGTATCGTCTTCAGTTTTATGATCCTTGAGGATTCATGTACTAACACATTCCCTTTTGTTCTTCGTAGGGTCGCCTGACTACTAAGGCACGAGGTAAATACCCTTCTTCTCAAAATCAAATGGAAAATAAATGGAGAATTTCCATCGCAAAAAAAAGAACATGTTTTGTTTTTCTAGAAACAAGCGCAAAAAAAAAATGGAAATTGAATAAACAAGTTTTCCACAAGGTTTGCCAAAAATCTTCTTTATCTTTAAATTGTCCATCCACTCGATGGATCACTCATTTCGAATCAAAGTTCTCTATGGAGATTAATCCACTCAGATGATCTCAACAAAAATGAAATGCGATGTTGCTTATGCCAAGCGAGAAACACTTAGGATGAGGAAAGGCAACCCATTTCCAAACATGTCCTTTAAGCACTCTGAGATTCGAGTGAAAAACAAAACCCGTGTTGTTTAGGGTCAATGAATTCATTCGCAAGTGGTACATAGATCAAGATGATGAGAGGCATTTCTTTCATCTATCATGCACACCACAGGTGACAATAGTTAGCCCAGTTGAGCCTTTTGATGTGAAGATTTTCTACAAAATACCCCTGTCAAGAACCACCCCACGATGGGGCAATTATGGAGGTTTGGGTTGATATTATTTGGAGAGGAAAGATGAGAAAGGTTTCTTTGCTCTCACTTGCATAAATCTTTTTGTGGTAACTTCAGGTGAATTCTTATGGAAGCTCGAAGCATCCCAAGGTGAAGAAGAGCATTCTTTTCTCTACCCAAACACCGATACCCTTTGCTTAAACCATATTGAGCCTAACTATTCATTTCTAAAACCCGAGTGGTGATTATCTCCCCACATTTGGGGCAAGGCATATGATTTGCCAAGGCAAGTGATGCTTACATGAGAATCTGAAAAGCATCTTGAGAGTCCTAAAAGCTCAAAAAGTTCAAAAGAGCAAAAGTCAAGTGAAAATTAAGGGGCATGAAAAAAAGCAGTGTGCCTGGTAAAAGCAAGGCCAATGCCCGAAAAAAAAAAGTGTAAAAAAAAAAAAAAAACAATTGCATCAAGAAGAATATCTCTATGAAAGCAAAAATGGCCAAAAAAAAAAAATGCCTGCATTGAAAAGAAAATCATTGCAAATGCAAAAGCCATTATGTTAAGATGATTAATCAAAGGACTATCGAAATAATTTGAATTTTAAAAGTCGAGTGCTTTTAAGAAAAAAAAATGGATGATATGGTAATGATGCCATGATAATCACCAACTCTCAAATCCCCCATCGACAAAAAGATCTAAGCCTTTTGAGCTAAGCCTTTTGAGCCTTTCGCCGAACCAACATTACAACCTATTCCCAAAGTCTCTTCAGATTGGGATAATTCGAGTGGAAATAAGGACTTTCTAAAGAAGATGCCGCTTGAAGAAGTGAGGGCAAGGTTGTCTTATCTCATCTTAAGGTTTCTTGACTTGTAAACCTGGCGAAGATGTCGATCAGTGATTAATTCATTTCATAGCCAATGATGCTTATCCATTGCTAAAACCATGACCAAATCTGCACTACGGTCCTTCTAAAAGACCTCTTAGATTGGTCAATGTGTATTTATTGCGAATGATTCAAAGCCTTGCACACTGGAAGAGTGAGATTGAGTGATCAGTTTATCTCCCACATGAATAGATGGGATCAAATAGCCATTTTCTTGAGAATATGCGAGAAGCCCTTTCTGACTAGGTGTCTTTACTCGGCATACTTAACAGACCTTTCTCATAAGTCAAGGTCATTTCAACAAGGATTTTTCTCCCAAGAGAATTTGACGATTAATGATATCATCCGAGCGTGATGACAATTGTATGAGTTTGTCAAGTGGTCGAGATTAGTTTGATTTGTTTATGCAATCATTGCATTCTCATTATCGATACACTTTTGATATTTGTTTCTGATGACACGTGCTGAAATCGATCTCATCTAGTATGCTTCCGCTACTAAAATACTTGTTATAATGAATACTATTTGATGTGCAGTATCCATTTCAGAATATTCTCGAATGACAGGTTCCTCCAGTGAAACCTTGCAATTTCAAAGGGTTCATGGGTTAGCCTTAAACCATGCATTTTCAAAAGGTTCTTGGTTATCCTTAAACCTTGCAATTCTAAAAGGTTCATGGGTTAGCCTTAAACCATGCATTTTCAAAAGGTTCTTGGTTATCCTTAAACCATGCAATTTCAAAGGGTTCATGGATTAGCCTTAAACCATGCATTTTCAAAAGGTTCTTGATTATCCTTAAACCTTGCAATTTCAAAGGGTTCATGGGTTAGCCTTAAACCATGTATTTTCAAGAGGTTCTTGGTCATCATCAAACCATACACTTTACGGTTAGTGGGACTGCCTTAAACCACAAGGTTCGTGTGATTGCCTTAAACCACAAGGTTAGTGGGACTGCCTTAAACCACAAGGTTAGTGGGACTGCCTTAAACCACACGGTTAGTGGGACTGCCTTAAACCACACGGTTCGTGGGACTGCCTTAAACCACAAGGTTCGTGGGACTGCCTTAAACCACACGGTTCGTGGGACTACCTTAAACCACACGGTTCGTGGGACTGCCTTAAACCACAAGGTTAGTGGGACTGCCTTAAACCACACGGTTAGTGGGATTGCCTTAAACCACAAGGTTCGTGGGACTGCCTTAAACCACACGGTTAGTGGGACTGCCTTAAACCACAAGGTTCGTGGGACTACCTTAAACCATAAGGTTCGTGGGACTGCCTTAAACCACAAGGTTAGTGGGACTGCCTTAAACCACACGGTTTGTGGCTTTGCCTTAAACCACAAGGCTAGTGGGACTGCCTTAAACCACAAGGTTCGTGGGTACTGCCTTAAACCACAAGGTTAGTGGGACTGCCTTAAACCACACGGTTAGTGGGACTGCCTTAAACCACACGGTTAGTGCGACTGCCTTAAACCACACGGTTCGTGGGACTGCTTTAAACCACAAGGTTCGTGAGTATATCCTTAAACCACACTTTTCAAAATATTCATAGGTACATCCCTAAACTACGTTTTTTACATTAAGCTTACTTGCATTTTCATTTTACTATTAAAAAAAACAAAAAAAACAAAAAAACAAAAAAATTAGGTGTCACCTTATCTTTGAAAGAAATCTCTTTGAGCTTCCTTCCAAAGAGGGGCAGCTGTTGACACCTAAATTTTTGCCCAAAAATCATTTCCAAAAAAATTGGAACTTGTTTTTCCACAAAAATATTTCAAGTTAAATTCTTGCATATAGATTATCTAGGCATTTAGTATAGTGTTTTAAATAGAATATGTTTTTCCTTAGGCATCTAGGAGATTTTCCTAATTTTATAAAGTCATTTTTCCTAATTAAATGATATTTTGGTATTTTAGAACCATTTTTGTAAACAATCTATTATGCGTAGATTAAAATTAATTAGAGTAATTGCATGCATCTAGAGTAATTCCATGCATATTTAAATTCCCATTTTGCTCACGGGGTCCTGTCCCGGGCGTGATAACAAGGCCATGTAATATTATTTGCCCGACTTGTATCGGGTTTTCATTTTCCGCATTTATTTTCAAGTTATTTCAATTTCTTGGATGTTTACTTATGCACCGCTTTTCATTAATTTGAGTGTAAATTTCTCTTCTAAATTATGTTAGGATTAGTCTAGACATTAAAAAAAAAACTACAAAAACATTTGCATGGACACTTAGCGGTTTCATAAAGATTATAATTGGTAATCAAGATGGTGTGGCCATTTAGATTAAAACCTTCCAAGTTAGTGGTACCGCAAGGGCGCTAATAGAAACATTGGCGTAAACAAGTCCCCGTTCCTAGAAATCTCTGGTTGCGTAGGAATTGAGACAACACTCCCGTGTCTTGATTGGTTTCTAGCCGACCCCAATAGGCTAGTGGCGACTCCTAGAAATATTTAGGTTGTTAAGAACTAAAAACAAAATCCAACGTCGCGCGAGATATGGGCTTGGGAGAGCCCGCGCCTAATTTAGGGCCATTGGTCCGCCTCTTTAGGCAAATACCCCTAAACCATTCTTTCTTTTCCCCCGAACGGAAAAAAGAGGTCGTGACATTTATCAATCGAAAATCCTGAATGAGAACATAACAACTGTAGCTAGAATTTTATTGGTAAAGTCACAAACTAAGAAAAAGTTTCAAGTAGGAAGAATAAGAACTTGAAAGGGTATTGAAGCATGTTTTGATGAAGCTATTTCCTAGAATTGGCTCTGTAGCTTGCGCGTCTTCTTTGAGAAATGTATTGCCTGCTTGTCCAAATTTGTTATGGGTTAGGATAGTGTAAGACTTTGGAGTGATCTGTCTGTGCTTCTCTTTGTTTTTCTTTAGCTTTAGCGACATAAAATGCTTCAAGTTTAGTTGTTCTAATTTTAGTTTAAACTTCTAAAGGAATTTGTAGGAGTTAGAGTATGCTGTGATTTATATAAGTTGATGTCAGAGTATGCTTTGATTTGGTTAAGTTGATGTACATTCTCTCACATCGCAAGTTTAACTCAGTAGACAAAATTGCTTGGGCTGTGATTGTTGTGGGGACCTGTGCTTGTTGTGGGGACCTCTGGTTTTGGTTAATATTTTAAGGGAAGGGAATGCAAATAATTAAAGTGCCGACCTCTTTTTGGCTGTCATGTAGGGGCATATTGTCAGTGTGGGGACCTCTGTTTACTAAAGTCCATGAGAGTGGGTGGACTCCCATGTGCAATTGTCTAGTGGTCCCAAAAACTAATGATTATTTTTCTTATTTTTGGTGCAGTAATGGCTCATGACAAGGGTCATGTCGCTGTCATAGTTTGCTACGATGGGGAATTTGTGATTGGGGATGATGAATGGGAGTATGCGGGTGGAAATGAGGGCACCATCTTTGTGGATATAAAGAAGGCATCTTATATAGGATTTCTTAGGGATATCAATATTTATTTGCCTTGTAAGTTCAGAAGTTGCTGTATTGTATTCCCGGAAAGACTTAAGAGATGGTTTGAGATGCTTAGAAGATGATAATGGTCTTAGGGATGTTCTATACCATTATCTTCATGGTGAAGAGGTAAAAATATATGTTGAGTACAATAGTGAAAATGAGGATGAAGATGATGATGGAGAGAGCGCCGAAGTAGGACAAGAAGGAGATGGTATTCAAGATAGTACTGACGTTAGGCTCGAAGGAGGGCGGGATAGATATGATGGACATGAGAGGAGCGCAGATGCAGTTCACCAAAGTGATGATGACATAGGTGATGTCACAATCTCTGGATTAGATTGGGAAGTAGCTGAATCAACTGATGATGATGATGTAGGGTTGCCTGCTGAAAATTTTATAAGTGATAACGACGACGAGGAGCTTGTACAGTCAAGAATACAACGAAGGGATTTTTTGACAGCTAAGTTTGCAGCTTTGCATGTAGCCGATGAAGTTCCAAACAGACCCGAAGCCCCTACGAGATGCTGGTGCTGCCGGCGAGGAGACCGCAGATCTTTGGGCTGCTTGGTGAGGAGACCGACTATGAAGAAAGCGTCGAGAATGCTACTTCCCAGGATGAGCTTGAAGAAGATGAAGGACCTGTGCATAGAAGGAAAAAGAAAAGTAAGTTTCCTTCTTATGATCCATCCATTGCCTCTCCTACTTTGTCGGTAAGCATGAAATTTCTTGATGCGAAACAATTTAGAGAAGCTATACTGAAGAACTCCATTGCTGCATAGAGGAACATTGACTTCATTAGAAACACTAAGACCTTTGTAAGAGCTAGGTGTTCGCAGCAAAATTGTCCATGGAAGATCTATGGCGCATTTGTTAGGAGAAGTGGATCTTTCCAGATTAGAGCCCACCAAGAGGAACATACTTGTTCCATTAATTTTGAGAATAAAAGGGTAACGAGTGCATGGTTGTCGAAGCACTTCTTTGAATTGATTAAGCTGATGCCTCACATGAATACTACTCGCCCGGGATGCTTTGGTGAAGGAGCAGTAGGCATCAATATATCCAGGAATCAATGTAAAAGATCGAAGCAAAAGGTGATGAAGATACTCATTGGCCAAAGATGCGGCAGTGAATATGGACAATTGTGGGACTATGCTTGGGAGTGTAGGCTACAAAATCTTGGAAGTAGAGTGTATGTAGAGGTCGTGGAGAGACCACTTCCTAATATTGGGACAAAGTTCGATAGATTCTATGTTTGCTTCGATGCATGCAAACGAGGATTTTTATCTGGTTGTAGACGGATTATAGGATTGGACGGGTGTTTTTTGAAGGGCTTGTGCAAGGGAGAATTGCTGGCTGCAATTGGAAGAGATGCAAACAACCAAATGTTTCCCCTAGCTTGGGCTGTTGTGAAGGTAGAGAATAAGGACAATTGGTCCCGGTTCCTCAAAAATTTGATGACCGATTTGGAGATAACAAATGGGGCGGGGTGGGCGTTCATGAGCGACCAACAAAAGGTAATGTTTGCTTTTTAAAAAATTTGGCCACTTGTTTGCTTTTTGATATGAACATGTCATTTGCTTACATTTTTTATATTTTGAATTATTGCAGGGACCGGTTCCAGCAATAGCTGAGTTGTTGCCTTATGCTGAACATCGAATGTGCGCGCGGCACATATACGCAAATTGGGCAAAGACCTATAAAGGGGACAAGTCTGCAATCACAATTTTGGCAGCTAGCAAAGAGCACGAATATGGTTGACTTTAGAATGGCCAAAGAAGAGATGCTTCAATTGACAAAGGATGGTTATGATGCACTGTCCAAAACAGACCCGAAGCATTGGTGTAGGGCATTCTTCAGCGAGGAATTCAAGTGTGATAACATTGATAACAACATCTGCGAAGCATTCAATGGGAGGATAATAGATGCCAGATGCAAACCAATTATCTCGATGCTTGAAGACATACGGGTTTTGGTCATGACTCGGCTGCACAGACAAAGAGATGACACTGCAAAGTGGACTAAGCAATGTGGTCCTAGGATTGCTAAGAAGTTGGATGATAACTTGGCTGCAAGTAGGTATTGTCATCCCATTTGGAATGGGGATGAAGGATATGAGATAATGAAGGGTTCCGATAAGTATGTTGTCCATTTAGGTACGATGAAGTGTTCGTGTAGAGCATGGCAACTAAGAGGAATTCCTTGTGCACATGCCATGTGTGCAATTCAATTGAAGGGCCACAACATAGAAGACTACCTTGATGATTGGTACAAGAAACCAAAGTATCTTGCTTCGTATCAATTCATGTTGCAGCCAATTAGAAGTAGCAAGTTAAGGGAGCCAACAGTTGCGAAGCACCTCAACCGTTGCCACTAAAGAAGAGAATGGGAAGACCAAAGCGAAAACGAAGAATGACGGAGGGAGATGACTCATGTCACCGTAGGTTGAATAGGACAGGTATACCGATAAAGTGCTCTTTTTGCCACATAGCAGGGCACAATATTAAGGGTCGTCAATTAAAGAAGCAGCAGAAACAATTGAGGCCAGTGAAGGGCCTGCGAAGGGACAGTTGGACAAGGAGAAACAGAAGGCGAAGTGAGTCGACTGTTCTTCAATCGACGACAATAAACCCAAAAGAAGTCGGGACAATTGTGTTTATGTTGCTTTATGGTTTGTTATGAATATGTATATACATAGATATAAGTGTGACATGTATGTAATGTTTTTTTTGTCTTTGTTAGGTCACCGTGACACATGAAGAATTGGTCGAAGCCCCTGCTATACTTGAAACTGAAGGGCCTGTTCAAAGAAGGCAAGGTAGAAGGCAGCCAGCTGCAAGATTGGCTGAAGCAACTGGAGGGCCAGTTAAGTCGACTGTTCTTCAGCAGCAATAGAGAAAAAAATACCCAGTAAGTTCAATGATTTGACTTTACTTTTCATTTACGTTCTAATATGGCTTGATGGTATATTTATGATATCATTTGCCTTTTTCTCAGTTCGAAGAAGGCAAGCTAGAGCTCACCGCCAATAGAGAGCCCAACCGAAGGGCCACCACAAGATCCATCACCAAGGTCATCACAAAGGCCATTAGAAGGGTCATCACAAGGGCCACCACCAAAGCCAACCGAAGGTGTCACCAAGCCGAAGGCTTAACTAGAAAAAGAACCGAAGAAAGGCAAATCAAGAGCCACCTACAAGAAGGCAGCCATCTACAAGACGCCTAGCTGAAGAGTTGGCCGAAGAAGCCCCTAGCCGAACAACCACAAGAGCCCAAGAAATCACATGTGAGAAGAAGAGGCAACCAATCACAAGTACCTGAAAGTGACGCTCCCCTTCGAACAAGAGGGGCTCTTGGGAAGAGGCTAAAACAATATGGTTATGGCCTTTATACAGATGAGCGTTCTGGAACAGTTATTCTTAATGTAAGTTTTATAGGCTGCATTTAATTTCATTTATAGTGCAAACTTTTGTTGATAATTGAGTTTTCTTTTGAAGCCCGGGAGAAGTTCGAGGTTCTTATCTCTCAAGGCCCAACTCAAGAATCAACGGCTGCGCCAACAAAGAAGACATTGCCTGCGCCAACAAGAAAGAAGAGTAAGAAGAACCCAGTTGCAGGTCCATCTAAATTAGTTCAGCCTACAACAGTTGCAGCTCCTTCTGAATCAGTTTAGCCTAGGACAATTGCAGCTCCATCAGAATCAATGCATCCCAAGACAGCTTGAAGAAGAAGTCTCACGTCCGCTTAGAAAAAGTGCAAGGATTATGAATCAAGTGCGAAGTCCATCAAAACAAGCACGGACAGGACGCATTGTGCATATTGATTGATGAAATGGGATGTGATATGGTTTGTGGGGCTGAGGAGTCTGTTGTAAACATCTGTGGATGTTTGGTTTTTGTTTTTTTTTAATAATAGCTTATCATTGAATTGAGTTTATGAGACTTCATTTGTCATTGAGTTTGTGAGACTTCATTTCAATATCAATGGAACGGTTGTTGCTTGTTATTTTTGGCATGCCTTTTTCATTTTTTTGATTTTGTTTTTACTTTTACTTATTGCTGCTTCTGCTGGTGGATATGTGGTGGTGACTGGGGAGCTCGTGTGGCTGGTGGTGGTGGTTGGTGAAGCCTGGTGGTGGTGGGTTGGGTTGAAGGTTTTTGCTGCACCCGTTGCAAGATGTAAGTGTGCAATATGCACATCTTGCACCGTAGTGTCTGGTGCAAGCCGGTGTAAGACACCTTACACTAGCAACTTATGCAAAGAACATACCACCAACATAGTGGTGGCTGGTGGTGGCTCAAGTGGAAGCCTGGGATGCTTGGTGTAGCTGGTGGTGATGGCTAGAGGCCGATGGTGGCCAGTGGTGGGCGGTGGTGGTGGCTGGTAGTAGCCTATGGCTGGGGAAATGTACAAAAAAAAATGGCACTTAACTGATCACATTCTAAAAAACCTAGCACTTAAGTGTTCACTTTTAACAACAAGTGGCACTTAAAGTGATCCTTTTAATAATAACTTGACACTTAAATGACTATTTTTTTTTTATCACGACTGGCACTTAAGTGATCACTAGACACAACTTATAGCACTCGAGTAATCACTGTGTCCTGCTCTATGTATATGGTGGTTTGCAGCAAAACATAGAAGCTGCTGGTTTATATATTTGCTGCTGGTTTACACATTTGCTGCTGATTTACATTCAATTCAAGTAAAAAAGTCACCACAACACATCGACCCATACATTCCATCATCACCGATTTATATTTGAGAATAAGCAAAAACATAGTACAAACAGTATTTGTCGAAATCATTCATTCATTCATTCCATTTCCTTGACCTTCCCATAAGCACAAGAAGTAACACATAATACATATGACAGCCCAAAAAAAAATTGCCACAACCATCTTGTAGACAACACAACACTTCTTCTCATCTTCCAACAAAATAAGTCACTTTTCATTCAAAACAAGTACATTTCTCCACACATTTACAACTATGGCAGTCGGAGAAACTTCTTCTCATCTTGCAGTACTTTACATTTCATCATAAAGTAGGATAGACAAAAAAACAGCAACACAATAAACGCTTGGTAACACTTCCGTTCAATTTTCATCTTTGAAACTTCATTCTTCAAATGGTTAACAGAAGATGCTTGAGCTTGAGCTTGCATTGAGTCAACATCGTCCAAGTCGTCCACAAGCGTAGATGGAGGTTGATGACATCCATCAAGTAGGTCCAATATCACCTTTGTGGCTCGGTGAGAGAATTTCGCATCGACCTATTTGAAGTATTTGCACTTCGAGCCTTCTCTGTATCGGGCACATCCATAGAATCTTCTCCCAAGATTCATTCGAGTCCACGATGTTCTGCTTGGACTTGGTAACCCACAAAAACAGAAACGCTCACCTTCTCTTTCGCTTCGGCGAGAGAAATTTGAGCCGTTGCTGAAAGTCCTGCTCTCCATTTCCAATATTCGGTGGTAGAATTTGGGGCAAATCGAATTAGGGTGCGGGATTAGGGCTCCAACGCTTCAATGGCATTTTGCCCGATTTAGGGTTTTAGATTTAGGGCAAATGGGGAGATGACGGCGTTTTCGCTAATTTAAGGGACTATTTTGGGCCAACAAGCAAAACGACGTCGTTTGGGGTGAATTCGAGCTGACTCAGCTCTCCGGCGAGACACATCAGCGAGAAATATTATTATTTTAATGCCACGTATGATTTACGGCCAGCTTCGCCGGAGATGGCACTCGGGTGTCCCACTTTTCTTAAAATGTGGCACTTAAGTGTCCCTTTGTGCCAAGTTATGGCACTTGAAGCGTTCTTATGTGGATATATGCACTATCGATATCACATTATGATTTCGTTATATACTGGAGCTTGCTTTCGAATTGTCTCGACCATTAAATTACCACAATTGCAACATATGCTTCATGTAGAAACAGATTGTGAACAATGGAATTTGCCAAACCGTGATGGACAAAACCTTTCTCGAACAAGAATGATTCATTTAGACCTTAAGTAGGGGCAACTCTCCAACTCTCAATTGAGGCTTCATCTTTTCTATAAAGGGTGTAGAGGTCGAAAATGCCCGCCGCCCCCCCCACGGAAAGACCACTAATTTTTTTTGAAAATTTAGTACACTATATTTCTTGAAAACTAATATAATATATTTTCTCGTTAAGTGAAGAAGGACTAGGGGTACATAACCTAGCAGTCGGTTCTTGACTTTGCCGTAAGGCAACTAGGTCTACGGCAAGGTTTTCTCTTGCTCTCACTCACTCCAAACACGGGTGGCTACTATACTAGCCTACTCGGTAGTAGCCAGGACCGAAGTCTTGACGTGGTGTCTACCTTCACCATCGTGAGGTCCCCTAATTCCTCCTCTATCTTTATCTTCCCAATGAGGAGGGAATATGGGGTGACTTGCTCAGGTCCGAAGAGTCTTCATGTTGCAAAATATTTGAAATTGCATTATCACATCCTTGCAGTTGCAGAGCCATATTCCTCTCACGTCCACTCGGTAAGAAGGAGACTATTATGCATAGAAATGTAAAAGATGAGAGCTAATGTCTCTTTGATCCTCGAATTATCATAGTAATTTATTTCTTCTCCATCCTCTTCTTTCCTTTTGAAAACTCTAATAGCTTGGTGAGATTAAGCCATTTTCTCAGGTCATGTGTTTCTTTCTCTCTTTCTTTCTTCCTAATTCTCAGTTAAAAAAGAAAGAGATCTGATAACCTGAAGGCATTTTCTCAAAGTATTTCCTCTACTTAACATTTGTCCAGAGAAAGGACCAAATGCATAATAAATTTCATTTCTTACGTGTTGAAACTTCGACACAGGAAAGTGAAAGGAGGCTACATTATGTAGGCAACCACAAAACTAGCTCCATCTTTTATAGCAAGTAACCGAATTATTAGAATCTAGATATAAGATGATATTGTGAAAATATAGATTGGAGTGAGGCATGTTAGAATATCTCTTGAGTTTGAACCCATTCCAAATTGAATTATATGTCCGGTACATGAAAGTTCAAAGGCAAATCTTAGATTATGGAAATTAGTTCCATGTTGAAGATGTGACCAAGAATGGAAAGTGATATCGGCTTCAACTTTGTATTGGACAAAATCTGTTTTGAAATCCACGGAGACTTATCCTAAAAGTTTTAAAGTCGGCCAAGGAAAGATAGAAAAGGAAAGTTGACTTGTGTTAACTGAATTCCACTAGGACTTCTTGGCCATGTGGACTCCATGCTTATATGAATATATTTCTCAATGATCGTTAAGTGTGCCTTGCATATGTGCTACAAAGGGACATTATAATGAATTTCGCCATGAAGACGTCGGATGCATCTGTTTGAGAGTTTGAATTATAACATATGCATTTGGAAGCACATTAGCGAGAGAATCATGAAGTTTCTGAGTGAAAGGCTATGTGGTTATATGGCTAATGGATTGAATGCATGCAAATGATGATTTAAATCAACGGTGGAAAGTGCAATTCAATACGACCATTAGAGAATCCACGGAGATTGCAAGGTATTACTTGGATGTTCTTAGGTTGTCATGATTTCATTCAAGGAATAGGGTCGGACTTATGCTAGTTGTTTTGGATGAATACTTGAGGAAAACCCAGGTGTTTGTGCCGAGGAACAAGTTTAATGCTGTTGTTTGGATCATGCATTTGATAGCTTTGATAAAAAAGGAGGTTGGAAAAATGATCAAAGCTTGTGCAGACTAATAGTAGCATAGAGTTATGCTTAGAGTTGTCAAATGAATTATATATGAAGAAAGGCATAGGGAAACACTGCACTAGTGCTAGTGAAGCACAATAGTTTGCAGAGTTGATGAACAAAACATCATTAATGATGACCCATAAAGTACTCTCTAATGTTGATATGGCTAGGAGACTCCTGGCACTTTGTACAACGAGTTATGGCTCCCCATCAATTGCTTGGATGTCGGATACCTGGAAAAGTGTGGATCAAGTATTGTTGCTTATTATTCTATAATTATAATATTTATTGCTCGAGTTATGTTCGAGCGAGTGATGGTAAGCTCAATTGAAGGGTAAGAAAGTGCATGTTTCCAAGTTATACACAAGATAGACGAGATTATAAGTTTTGGTGCCCAAGATTAAATTCATTTGTTATCAGCGGAGAAATTATAATTTATGAGTCTCAAAACTTTTGGCTAGGAGTATTATTGGCAGTGTTCATATGGATTTGGATGGTGTTCAACTCATGGTAGAGTTGCAATTGAAAATTCCTGAGGTAGTGAGTACTAATAGAATAATCGATACAAATAATGCTTGTGGAGAGTTGGAGCCTAAGAAGCCATTACCTGTTGTAATTGCTGAATTTGACAAAGTGGATGTTTGTTCTCTTGACAGATATGGATGCAATAATATTTTTTTTTATTTGTATTTGAGGCGGTTTTGTTAGATAATCTTTGTGTAACAATTAAAGATGCAAGTGGAGTTGGTGTTCTGATGAGGCCCATTATATTTAAGTTCAAGCACGACTTGGACTTGGAAGATATCTATGGTGGTTGAGCCCATTAAAGGGTTGGAGAGTAGTAGCAAAGTTTAGATTCCAGCAAAGCGATGATTGCTTGGCTTAAACATCCGGTTACGGTGGAGATTGTTAGAATATGTCTTGACTTTTAGCCCATTAAACGATCCGATTTGAATTGAATTATGTTTTCGGTAGATGATATTCAAAGGCAAATCTTAAAGATTACAGAAATTATCTCCGTGTTGAAAATGCAGTCAAGATTGGAAAATGATATTGGTTTTAACTTTGTATTGGACAAAGTTTGTTTTGACATTGATGAAAATTTATCCTTTGAGTTATCACCAAGGAAAGATAGAAAAGGAAAGTTGACTTGTGTTGACCAAATTCCACTAGGACTCCTTGGTCATATGGACTCCATGCTCATATAAATTTATTTCTCAACTAGGGAAGCGTTGTTACTATGCATAGGCAACTTTAATGCGGGTTTCATGGTACCATGCTTAATTGCATCAAGAAGTGTCGTTATTTGTATCCTGGTGAAGATTGGTAGTGTTTCAGAGTCAATTTGATTTTGTGGTAAGATTTGTTGATTCCTTTGTGAGATTAAGAGATTATTTTGTAAGGAATTGTGGGGCTAAATACTATGTGAATTATTAGGTACAAAAGAGCTTGGGAAATACTAACAATGTTTAAGTGACTCGAGTATAGTTATGATCTCCGTTACATTGCTTGATTTATAGTAAAATTTTTTGCTACTCTCCCTGTAAATATAAGTTACATTAGTGAAACTATGTAAAATTTAATGTTTGGTCAATTTTCTTGTTCTATTTATTTTATTATTTGATTGCTTGTTTTCACAACATGGATAACCGTATGTGGAAAAGCAAACTTGCGTGTCTTTATAGTTGAAAACTTAAGAAATTGGATTGATTGTTGTAGTGAAATGCAAAGCAGAAGCATCGTCTTTTGTCCCTTACTATGAACTGCCATGAAGTTTGGGGAAAAGATTCATTGTCGTCTATTATGTGTGAGATAAAATAGGACTCAAAACAAAATCTGGGAACTGTAACAATGATAAGTCAAATGAAACATATGGTGTCTATAACGTGTTCCGTTAGTGGACAACTGCACTAGCTAGACGTGAAGTGAGGAAGATAACATGGGTTCTATTTTTTGTTGGAAATCTTTGTGAACTGATAAATGAAAGACGCACAACAGACAACATAACTTTGTCCCCCACTTCCTCCTAATTAGGTCGTTTGCACAAACGTTGGGAAAGGTTTATGTCGTTTCTTGTGCTTTGGATGACAAACTTTGATACTTAGTTGGATGGTGAATATTCACAACACCTGGGAATCATACCACCTTAACTTTTTGTCTTTCGCATGATTAGGGCTTAGGATTGGAGAAATTATTGCCTAGATCTATCCTATAAGTATCCACCAAACCCACCAATCATGAAAGACACTTCACACTCAATAAAAAAAAAAAAATTATTTTTGCCTATTCGGTCCTTAACATTTTAATTATGCTAATTGAATTTTAAACCTTTTCACGTTTTACAATTAAATCCATCCGACTAATTTTGATGGAAAATTGCTGACGTAGACATCAACTATCCAAATTTTTAATTATTTTTCTTTATCTATTTTCCTTCTTTACTTTTTTCCTTTTTTTCTTTCCATTTTTCTTGTTCCCTTCTCCCCTTTGTCGGCCATTGATGGGTGATGGCTAGTGGAGGTCACCGACTTGAGGCAAGGATCACTCTTGTTGGTTTGGAGGAGGCGGCCCTCACCAATATAGGTGAGGGTGACCCTTGCCTGAGGCCAGCGACTTTTGCAAGCCATCGATGATGCTTAGTGATGGCTAATGGAGGGAAGAAGGGAAAAGGAAGAAAAGAAGGAAAATAGAAGAAAAGGAAAAAAGTTCACAAAAAAATATCAATAATTTCCATGCAAGCACCAGCGGTGTTCACATCGGATGGTTGGGCCCACGTCAGTGATTTTAGGTTAAAATTGGCCCGATAAACTTAATTTGCAAAACGTTAAAAAATTTAGAACTCAATTGGTACAATAAAAATGTTTAAGATTGAATTGACAAAAGTGTAATAGATTTAGGACAATTTTCCCATTCAGTATCATACAATTAGTTCTATCCATGGCGTTTTATTTACCTTCGTGTTTATGTAAGAAAAATAGCCAATTCTTTGTAATCGACAAATGACAAAGTTTGATCGGTTACATGAAATTGGTTAAGGAAGATGACTTGATATAGAGAGGATCGACAACTACTTGGCTTGATCATTAATAACTGCACTACATTAGCGTGTATCAACAATCCCATGGCACAATTATTGACAAAGAATAGAGGATGATCAACGAGTCTTAAGAGCTGGCGATAAGCTTATGGATGACCACATGTTGGGAATTTGGCTAAGTGGTAGACCCAAAGAAGTGGAAAGTGCAGATCGAGACAGGGAATGAAGACACCGGTGAAGCGAGGGTTGAACATCTTAGAGGGTTTCAAAGTTATAACTGCTTGTAAATAAGGTTGACATGGAAGGAAGCCTAGAATCTCGAGAATGCAATTATAACCATACTTAAAAGGGGTAAATGTTTGTAAGCAGTTGTAACTAGTGGGCTATAAATAATGGCAGGGTGTAATTATGGGAATATCATGAACGCACAAATTTTGAATTGATGTACTTACAGTTTTTTCTTTCATCTTCTACGCACATTTATCATTTCTAGTTTGTGATCCATCTCTACTTCAAAAGCCAATCATTTTGTGTCCAAAATCATCACAGAATCAGTCTTCACACAAAATCGACAATCAACTTTTCAGCGAAACATTTTTCACTGTCCAGGTACCACCCATTTTTTGGAAAACACTTTTGTTTGTGACGACCACACACCATCCCATCTGTTAAACAAACGTCTTCCACACATGGAGCGTCAAATACTTGAGTGAGGTCTCGTAACAACACACAAGATTGAATTTAGCGCCCCCGGGAAACGATTAACTTTCATGTCTCGCTACTTTTTTTTTCTCCTTATAGTTCTCCATCGCAGTAGGCTATCTTACAAATTATCTCCTGACTAGAATTTCTGTTCTTTTAGCAGTCGCTTCACTTTTTACTCATCCAATCAAGCTCTTGCAATGACGTGCCAACATGTGTTTTTATGATCGCGTTGGTGGGGGTGGGGATGAATGTTTGCACATGTGCCCCTAATTATGCAAAGACGCTTGTTCTTTTATCAGTCTCTTCACTTTTCATTCCATCCAATCAAGCTCTTGCAATGATGTGCCAACATATGTTTTTATGATCGAGTTGGTGGGGGTGGGGAGGAATGTTTGCCCATGTGTCCCTCACTATGCAAAGACACTTGTCCCTGGAGACGCCACCCTCAGGATTGGAGATGCTTCTGGACAAAGATTGCGGGCGTATAATACAGACGGGGTAACCCAGTGTTCCACCGTGGCCCTCGATGTCCACGCGTACCGCTTCAATGTAAATCTTCTACGTTAGCTATTTACACGGCCCGCCCACGTACGTCCAAACCCTACCTTTTAGTGGAGCGCCATGAAGTCAACATTCTTCGCCCGCTTGATTTCCTCGATAGTGAATGCTATATTAGAATAATATAAAATGAATGGAAAGAGAAAACACCTGAGCTCTGGCCTTCCTTTCAATATGGAAGTCCACATGCAGCTTTCTTCCTTTACTGTTTTAAACCCCAAAAGGTAGAAATTTGTCCGCGAATGCTTTCGGGTCCTCGTGCAGAGAACCAGCTGGTCTCCTGCTTTCCGCGTCCTATAGAAGCAAAGATACGTTCAATCAAGAGGGTAGGTGAACTAGGCACGGCTAAACCGTCATACCCGTGCACATCACACACCGAGAATTGCTATATAAGGAGAGATCCCTCAATGTGGGTCGACCCACTGCCATTCCTCCTCTTCTGCTTCCAACCCTTTTTGGCTTCTCTCGTGTTGTCCTTGTTTTAGCAAAAATATCATGGGGGCTAATGCGAGCTCAGGCACGTGGAAGACCAGCGAGTCGGCTCAAGAGCAGGGTCTTGGATATGTGCCGGACGCTTACCAAGTTCGGCTGAGGGATCGCCCCAGCCTATTTCCCAATACGGCCACTGTGCCTCTCATTGATCTAGGTGGGCTGTGGAAGGATGCCGTGCAACGGTCCTTGGTCATCAAGGACATTGAGAATGCTTGCTGTCGCTTCGGCTTCTTTCAGGTAAGCATAGATGTATATCTATATAATATAGACTAATAAATGTATGCACTGTTGGACATCTCGTTACGATTTTGTTCCGTACTAGAATTTGCTTTCCAAGTGCCCTGACCATTAAATTACCTCAATTGCGACGTGTGCTTCGTGTGGAAACAGATTGTGAATCATGGAATTTGCCAAACCGTGATGGACGAAGCCCTTCAGGCGGCATCCAGCTTTTTCGACTCACCAACCGATGAGAAGATGAAGTACATGTCGAATGACGTACACAAGCCGGTGAGATACGCGACGAGTTTCAAGGACGGGGTAGACAAAACACAGTTCTGGAGGGTCTTCCTCAAGCATTACGCACATCCACTGGAACACTGGATGGGTCAATGGCCGGAGAATCCCCCTCGTTATCGGTACCATCTCTTTTACCTTTTGTTTGATGAATGTGAACGAATCATTGCTTGCGTATGAAAATGAACCGGGTCATACATTCGGACCGACCACACTCTAGGAGGACATAAGCCACATCTTGGTCACAGTGATGTCGTGTGGAAGAGAGCGGCTTTTGGCCATATGCTTAATTGATCAGGGCCTTATCTGATCATATATAAGGGCACCGCCGCTTGACAGCTGAAATATTGATTTTGTATTTTGGTGGGGTGGTTGTCTCGCTACCCATTAAATAAATAAACGGTGAGAAGAAGGTAATCAGGCACGGCTCTTTTAAAATTAAGTTTTGTCCTTGCTCCCGCGAAATGAGAGACAAAAAGTCTGCTCGCTTCACATAAAGAATTCACTAAATCCTCAAAACTACATGCGCACAGACACTCGCAGCCACAATTTTAAAGCTAGCCACTTAGAGCGCGTTTGATAACCATTTTGTTCCGAGAAACAATTTTTGATGAGAAATGATTTTTTCCGTTTTTATTCTCGGGAACAATTTCTGAGCAAAAGAACACATTTGGTAACTTACCAAAATTTATATTCCCGGGATAAAAATAAGTTTGGTAAAATCCTTAGATTTTTTTATTTCTTTTATTATTTTTTATTATTTTTTCCTTTTTTCTTTTCCTTTGGGCGACGTCCGGTGTGCTTGCTGGAGCCTCGCCAGGCTAGGGTGAGGCCCTGCGAGCCTTGCCCTGGCCAAGCGAGGCCCGGCCTTGCGCCACCTGGGGAGGCCGAGGGGTTCCTCGCCCAGCCCAGGCAAGGCCGAGCCTTGCGTAGCTAGGGCAAGGCTCGGGCCGACAAGCCTCACTAAAAAGAAGAGAGAGAAAAATTAATTAAATTATTTCCGGGAACAAAAAGTTACTTTTTTTTTACTTCTTGTTTTTATTCCAAATCTATTCTCGATAACAAAAGTTTTACCAAACATGTTTCTATTCTTTTTTCGTTCCTTGGAACAAAAAAATATAAATTTTTGTTTCGGGGAACATAAATTTTTTTTAACAAACAGGCCCTTAGCACAACGTTTTTTACTTCTTGTTTCTATTCCAAATCTATTTTCGATAACAAAAGTTTTACCAAACACGTTTTTATTCTTTTTTTGTTCCTTGGAACAAAAAAATATAAAATTTTGTTTCGGGGAACATAATTTTTTTTTAACAAACAGGCCCTTAGCACAACGTCAGAGTTGAAGAAAGCAGAGTAATGAGGAGCGGGTAGTGGTCCAACTTGGCGGGGTCAAACTTTTTGAAATAATAAACTTAGTGACATCATATAACTGAATATTGAGGTGCATGAAGACCGAAATTAGATTGTAGTCAAAATGCATGCATTTAGGCATGTCCTCATCATTTCCTAAGCTAGTCGGGGACAGTTGAACGCGTTTAGAGTTAGGACATACCGATCAGGACTAGCAGAATACAAGGTTCCATGCATACGGGTCCGGCTCTAAGCATATCTACATCTCATATCGTTTCTCATGATTGTATCAGGGAGAAGATGGGCAGATTCAGCGCCCAAGCGAGGAAAGTGACGGTGGACCTGATGGAGGTCATCACTGAGGGCTTGGGACTAGGACCCTCGTATCTGACCTCTAAAATGGAAGCAGGGATGCAAGTGATGGCAGTTAACTGCTACCCGCCATGCCCGAATCCGGAGGTGGCGCTAGGACTACCGCCCCACTCTGACTACACTTGCTTGACCGTTGTTCTCCAGAGCTCCCCTGGACTTCAGATCATGGACCTCGAGGACTGCACCTGGAAGTCGGTCCCTAAAATCCCTGGCGCCTTACAGGTCCATGTGGGTGACCATCTGGAGGTTCTGAGCAACGGCCTATACAAAAGCGTCTGCCACAGAGCGGTCCTCAACTCTGAGAGGACCCGGTTTTCCATTGCTAGCCTGCATAGTCTCGGCCTGGACGAGACGATGGAACCCGCTGAGGAACTCGTGGGCGCGCAAGGGAAAAAGTATCGGGGTAGTAGCTTCAGGGATTTTCTGAACTTTCTAGCTATCAATGACCTTGGAGAGCGCAAGAGCTTCATCGATACTCTCAAGATCAATCAATAGTTGCTACATCCTCAACTTTGTTTTCTTTGCCCCAACCTCTGCATCTGTAATTTGATAAGATTGATAATATTATCGGTAAACCATCGGAAGATTAGATTAGAATATGATTTGATTCTGCCATCGGAAGACTGGATTAGAGTATGATTTGATTCCGATTATTCCAATTGCAGATAAATTGATCCGGTCAATTTGTCAGAGGATATTCGGAATATAGAATAGGAAATCTAGTTATCTTTTTAATATAAATAGCATTATGTATTGTAGAATAAGAGTGTGTATTATAGCTTTCAGTGAAAAACATTCTTCTCCTGAGAAATTTATCTTTGAATCGTTGTTTTTTTGAATCCTCTTATTTTCTTCATAATGCACTCGCGAATGCTTGTAGCCTCCTGCATCCAAAAGAGTCCGTCTTCTTGTCTTTCTCTTCACAAAAAGCATATGAATACGAATTGCTGCCACTTCGCTTGTTACCTTAATCTTTAAGCCTTTATTGTGTCCGAATCGTATGAAATTTCAATTTTTATGCCGAAAGAAGTCATTAGTGAATCAAAGAATTAAGCCACGTACCATAATGTCATGGTTATTTGAAAGCTTAGTTTGAATTGTGTCATAACAATCTTTTGCTAGGGAAAATAGACAACAAAGCTACTTAATGCAAGATAAATACATTATGAAATACCGCACAATGACAATGACAATAATAAAACCGATAATAGCAATTTTTAATTTTGGCCCAAAGAATAAAATTGTTATATAAATGGAAGATAGTTTCTTTTAAAGTCTCATTTAGATACATTAATATGATAATATCGACGACATGTGATCTTCCTGAGATTATGATAGCATCGAATCGTGTCAACACAAGGAGCCGCATACAAATTTAACGTGTGAAAATAAGAAAAGCTTTAATAGATACACGTGTACTATTGACTAGTGATTACGTAATTGAAATCTTGGGCATGTCAACGATTTTACAGAGGAGAGTGGAGAAAAGAAACACGTGTAAATGAGCGAGCAGAAGATCCAAACAGATTTATGTCCGATGCCAAGACAAAGTCATAGGTTGGATCTAGCCTGCTTTTGCGGGCCAGAGATCAGGACAACCTCGTAACGAACAAGAAGCAACCAAGTCTCCAGAATCCTGAAACCACCATTTCATCCCTGAAACTCACTCAGCCACCTTCCTTCCTCTCCCCACTGGCTTTGCTCTCCCGCGGTTTCACCTCCACATCCACCCAGTTTAGCTTTCGTTTCGACGGAGATGTACAGGTCATCGAGCTGGAACAAAACGACGGACGATGACCACATGCATGCGCCGCCGATGGCGTCAACGATCCTGAGGATGGGATCGTTCCAGGGCAGCGAGCTGCCTGCTTACGACCCGGTGTCGGAAATGATGAGGAAGGAGAAAACACGCAACAAGCTCGCCGAGAACGCTGTCCACATAATACCCCTGGTCTTGCTCGTGTGTGCGGCCATTCTCTGGTTCTTATCCAATCCAGGTACAAGAAAACTAGGAACTTCACACCCCCATTGAAGCCGTAAAGTTCAGTTTTACAGTTCTCTTCTTTGTTTCTCTGTGTATGTGTTTGTGTTGGGCAGCAGTAGTGGATATAGGAAGCAGAGGGGACTCTATAGCGGCGAGGATCGAAGGGTTGACGATCGAAGGAGACATGGACGCGGATTTTGATGGGACCCAATCTGGGCTTTTGCCCTTACTCGATTTGGGCGACGCTGACACGTCCTCGTCGACCTCGAGCTTGAAGCACCGACAAGATGGCATTCCCCGCCACAAAAAGAGGTCAAGGAAATCCCACCACTGAGTCGTGGGTTGTGTTCTTGCTGAATTATTGGAGAACTTGCTGGTGTTGATGTTGCGATGTCTGTGCGGACGTGAGTTTATATATATATATATATATATATATGTATGTATATATGTGATGGTGGAGCCATCCTGGCCATTCCTGGTTGGTTTATGTGAAGACGCACAAAATAATTTCGTACGATAGGGACTTGTTGGAACATGATGATCTACTCCTTAGAGATGGTGATGGCTAAACTAGTGACTAAACAAGGTTGATGAATCACAAGCAATTTTCTTTTTCCAATTCGACTCGATAGTTTAGAGTTTTCCTTTTTCACAGTCTGATCTCACATTGCCTGCTAACAAAGACTCGTGATCGTAACCAAAGAGATCTAAGAAAGCCCTTAAAAAGATATCCTTCCAAAATCACTAGTTGCAACGGCAAACATCATAGCACTTACGACCAAATGCTCAAATGTCCTCTGGAAGGGGGTTGTAATCAATTTGACATGCTGGGATGTGTTGGGCATGGTATTGCCTCAATTGTTCTCTCTCTTTTTTGATATGATAATTGAGTTAGACTGTCATTTTGTGAAGTATTTTATGCGTTTTATGGACTCTTAACAACTTTCTTTCAATTGAAAGCAATGAGAATGCATAACTTGTGTAAACGATTTGCAAGATGGAAAAATTATATTATTAATCTTAAACCTATTGTACGGATACCAATTTAGTAATCAAATTTGCAATTTTGTCAATTTAGTCTCCAACTTTTGCAAAGAATTCCATTGTAGTTTTTTCGATTAATTTTTGTTGGAAATCGCTGATATAACGGTCCAATCATCACCGACCGTTGTCTATGTCATTCTGCCACGTTAGCGATTTCCAGAAAAAATTAGCTAAGAGAACTACATTAAAGTACCGCGCAAAGATTTAAAACTGAATTAGAAAATTTAGGACATATGTACAATAGATTTAATACCGATTGAGCAATTTCCCTTGCACAATCCGGTAATTATAATTCGAAAGATTGGTCAAATGTTCAAATCAATGGTGATGGATGAGGACCGTGTAAAGAGAAGTCATTTCGAACAATTTAGAGCATGTAGCCATCCCAAGTGAGGGCTTGACCCTAAAAACCGCCATACAATGCAAGTTCATTTAAGATCATGGGCCAAAGCCCAATAATGCGAGGGCTATCGATGACGTTTTATTGAGCATGACTGCGACACAATGGCGGGACAGGGCGGCCCACTCAGCACCATAAGATGTCGAACCGGTGGGAGCGTCTCTTTTGATACTTCTAGATCGTAAATGTTGGGTTACAATGAGGCTGGAGTTGGTGGACAGACACTGGCCATGAATTTTGTGGTTGTAGGATGAAGCACACTCGAATGAAGAATGCCTCATCATGATCACATTGGTCTCCATGTATTCAAGCAAAATCAACCATGTAATTTGCTTGGCAATCACAAGTTGTGGGAGACTTTTGTAACACTTGCTATGGGGATTCTGCAACATGGAATGCGACAGTAGTTTAAGTGTAACAAATAGTTTAAGTGTCTACATATATTGGAGAGATCCTTTATCCGGACTCATACACTCCAAAAAAAAACTGGTATTTTGTTTATTGTTTGAGATTTAAAATATTATTTACAAATAAAAAATTCAAAGAAGAGTGTAAGAGTTTTTTTGATGTGGGCTATTATTAATTAATATCGTAATTAAAGAAAAAGATTCTTGCTATGTGTGGATGAAAGAAAAAAAATAAAATGGAAATTCCTTTTCTATTTTAGCCCCACATATTTGAAGCATAATATAGATGATTTGTTTGAATTAAAGAAAAGAAATAACTTTACCATTTATATTAACATACAGCCTAGAAGGACTCCCAAAGCTGGATAAAATTTATAAATAGTTGAAGTACTGTAGATTCTATCCCTGGCTTCAACATCGCTAAATAACAAATAACAACAATCGTTAGTGAGCAAAACATGGCAAAATTAAAATCATAATTCGAACTTCTCACCAGCCTACTATATATGAGACGATAACAAGGACTCTATCAACAATTCATTATTTTTGGGAGTTCCTTTGCATTTCTCCAAATGAAAATCCAGCAATAAGAATTCATCTTCATTTTGTCGAGGCTCCTCTTCTTCCCTCGACTATAAGGACAAGTCACACAGTGTGGCAAAAAATTGTTTAATAATGCTTCACAAGAAAATTTCATTTTCCAGAGGACAAATTTTCTAGCTTTTCTTCATCTCTTGGTTCAAGATATTCAACCAACAAAATTAGAAAAAAAGAAGAAGTCATACTGAGATAGCAAAATGTAAAAGCAACGTTATGATTAAATTAAGTTCTTATACCAATATGAAGTTATGTAAAGGCTTTTGTCTACAAAAACCTCTCTCACTCCAACTGCAAACTCCATTCTGTTTTCAGAAAAATTATCAGGTGAATTGAAAATATTGGCTCACAAGGTTTCCATAGATGTAAAAATTGAGATAATAGGATATTGGACATAAAAGTTACGAGTGATCAAAGTTTGGTCAAATTAATGGCAAAATTTTCCTTAAATCGATGAATTGAAAATATCAATGCATAATGGTAAGATCAAAGAACTTGATTAGTGGAGAGTGCAGAAGGAGACACCGGTATTTTTTTTTTTTTAATTGTTCGAGATTTTAAAATATTATTTACAAATGAAAAGATTCAAAGAAAAGTGTAAGAGTTTTTCTTATGTGCGGTAATATTAATTAATATTGTAATTAAAGAAAATATTCTTGCTATGTGTGAATGAAAGAAAAGAAATAAAATAGAAATTTCTTTTATATTTTAGCACCACATATATGACGCATAAAATAGATGATTTATTTGAATTAAAGAAAAGAAATGACTTTACCATTTATATTGACATATAGCCCAATACGTAGAAGGACTCCAAAAGCTGGATAAAATTTGTGAATAGTTGAAATATTGTAAATTCTGTCCCTTACTTCAACATCGCTGAAATTGGAAAATAACAACAATCATTAGTGAGTAAAATATGGCAAAATTAAACCATAACTTGAACTACTTACTAGCTTACTATGTATGAGACGATAATAACGAATCTATCAATAATCCATTATTTTTTGAGAATTCCTTTGCATTTGTCCAAGATGAAAATCCAGCGATAAGAATTCATCTTCATTTCATCGAGGCTCATCGTCTTCTTCCCTCCACTTTAAGGACAAGTCGCATAGTGTGACTAGACCTGTTAAACGGGTGGACTGGGTCGAGTCAGGTTTGGGTCAGGTCATAATGGTCTGATCCAAATCAATCCATTTAACTCATTTAAGACCCATTTATCGTAATGCAAAATTTTTTACACATATGCGATCCATTTATCTAAACCTAAGAAAAATTATTTCTTATATATATATATTAAAATGGTATTGCTAAAATAATTTTATGCAATATAAATTTAATGGAATTTTTTTATATATTTTCTAAAAATTTATTTTTAAAAATCAAAATTTTAATTATTTATTATTTTTTAAAAACGAATTTTTATTTTTAAAGAATATAATTTTTCTTTTTTCCTTTTTCTTCTTCTTTAGCTAGCCGCTGGCCACAACAACGGCTAGTGACTGGCCGGCCACAAGTGAGCCTCTAGCTCGCTAGGGTCACCAAACGCCGGTGAGCTCAAGTTTTGCCGATTTGGCGAGACTTGAGCCTCATCGAATTTGGCCAGCTCGAGCTCGTTGGATCCGCCTAGTCAAACTGGCGAGCTCAAGCCTCGCCTGGTCAGTTGTCGGCCGTTGTAGTGCCGGCCATCGGCCATCGGCTAAGGAAGGAGGAAGAAGAAAGGAGAGAACAAGGAAAAAGAAAAAAAGAAAAGAAAATTGAAATATAAAAAATAAATATAATTTCGATTTTATAAACAAATATTTTTATAAAGTTAAAGAGGGAAGAGAGAGATTGTGAGGCTTTAGTTTTTTTTTTTTTTTTATCACGTTGTGAGGCTTTAGTTGAAAATGGGTTCTAAGTCCAATCCATTTAAGACTCATTTATCTTAAACTTTCAATTTTTAAACCCATTTAACTAGTTTCTTTAAAAAATAAGTGACCCATATACAAACCATTTATGATTTAAATGGGTTATATATGGGTTTAAGACCCATTTTGCCTCCTCTAATTGTGACAAAGAACTGTCTAATAATTCTCCACAAGAAAATTTCATTTTTCGGAGAACAAATCTTCTAGCCTTTTCTTCATCTCTTGGTTCAAGATATTCAACCGACAAAGTTAAAAAAAAAAAAAAATAGTCATACAAAGATAGCATTATATAAAAGCAATGATATGATTAAATTACTTCTTACACCAATATGAGGTTGTATAAAAGTTTATGTCTACAAAAATCCCTCTCACTCCAGCTACAAACTCTAATTCTTCAAAAAAAATTATCGCTTTGATGAATTGAAAATATTTGGCCACGAGCTTTTCGTAGATGTAAAAGTTGAGATAATAGTATATCGCACAGAAAAGTTACGAGTGATCAAAGTTCGGTCAAATTAATGGCAAACTTTCCTTAATTTGATGAATTAAAAATATCAATGCATAATGGTAAGATAAAAGAACTTGATTAGTGGAGAGTGCAGAAGGAGACACCCAGTATTTTTTTTTTAATTGTTCGAGATTTAAAAATTATTCACAAATAAAAAAAAAAACATAAAAGAGTGTAAGAGTTCTACTTATGTGGGTTAATATTAATTAATATTGTAATTAAAGAAAAGATTCTTGGTATGTGCCAATAAAAGAAAGAAATAAAATAGAGATTCCTTTTCTATTTTAGCACCACATATATGAAGCATAAAATATATTTGTTTGAATTAAAGAAAAAAAACAACCTTACCATTTATATTAACATACATCCCTTAGGTAGAAGGACCCCAAAAAGTTGGATAAAATTTATGAATAGTTGAAGTACTATAGATTTTATCCCTGCTTCAACATCGCTGAAATGACGAATAACAACAATCGTTAATGAGCAAAACGCTATGAAATTAAAATCATAACTCGAATTACTTACCAACCTACTATGTACAAGACGATAACAACGAATCTATCAACAATCCATTATTTTTTGGGAATTCCTTTGCATTTCTCCAAGATGAAAATCCAGAGATAATAATTCATCTTCATTTCATCGAGGCTCATTATCTTCTTCCCTTGACTATAAGAATAAGTCGCATAGTGTGACAAAGAACTATCTGATAATTCTCAACAAGAAAATTTCATTTTCTGGAGGATAAATCTTCTAGCCTTTTCTTCAACTCTTGGTTAGATATTCAACCGACAAAATTAAAAAAAAAATGTCATATGAAGATAGCATAATATAAAAGGTGATATGAGTCAATTAACTTCTTAGACCAATATGAAGTTGTATAAAGGCTTATGTCTACAATAACCCCTCTCACTCCAACTACAAGCTCCATTCTCTTCAAATATATATATTATTACTTTGATGAATTAAAATTATTAGGCCACAAGCTTTTCGTAAATGTAAAAATTAAGACAATAGGATATTGGACGGAAAAGTAACGAGTGATCAAAATTCGGTCAAATTAATGGCATATTTTCCTTAATTTGATGAATTGAAAAATAGCAATACATAATGGTAAAATTAAATAACTTGATTAGTGGAGAGTGCGGAAGGAGATACTCGATATTTCTTTTTTGATTGTTCGATATTTAAAATATCATTTACAAATAAAAAAAAAATTGAAGAAGAGTGCAAAGTTTTTTTGATGTGGGTAAGATTAATTAATATTGTAATTAAGGAAAAGATTCTTGTGTGAATGAAAGAAAAGAAATAAGTCTATTTTAGCACCACATATATGAAGCATAAAATAGATCTGTTTGAATTAAGAAATAACCTTACCATTTATATCAACATACAACCCGTTAGGTAGAAGGACTCCAAAAGCTAGACATAATTTATGAATAGTTGAAGTACTTAGATTCTATCCCTAGCTTCAATATCGCTGAAATGACAAATAACAACAATCTTTAGTGAGCAAAAGACGGCAAAATTAAAACCATAACTTGATCTACTTACTAGTCTACTATGTATGAGATGATAACAATGAATCTATCAACATTTCATTGTTTTTGGCGAATTCCTTTGCATTTCTTTAAGATGAAAATCCAGCGATACAGTGTGACAAAGAACTGTCTAATAATCCTCCACAAGAAAATTTCATTTTCCAAAGGACAAATCTTCTAGTATTTTCTTCATCTCTCGCAATCGACAAAATTCGAAAAAAAAAAAATCATACAGAGATAGCATCATATAAAAGCAATGATATGATTAAATTAACTTCTTACATCAATATGAAATTGTATAAAGGCTTATGTCTACAAAAACCCCTCTCACCCCAACTACAAACTCCATTCTCTTCAAAAAAAAAATTCTCACTTTGATGAATTGAAAGTATTGGGTCACTTGCTTTTTGTAGATGTAAAAATTAAAACAATAGGATATTAAACGGAAAAATTACGAGTGATCAAAGTTTGGTCAAATTAATGGCAAAATTTTCCTTAATTTGATGAATTGAAGATAACAATGCATAATGGTAAGATCAAAGAACTTGGTTTGTGGATAGTGTACAATGAGCAAGCTATGGCTTGTAAGCTCATTACATTAACAAATCTAGATGTATGTCATATCTGCTTTGGTAAATAAATCCAATCACATTCCTTACAAGTCCTGTCTCCCTTTAAATTGGTTTTATACTTCTCTATTTAATGTTTTGTAGTTTTAAAAGTACTAGGGATTATTCACTCTCGTCTTCATAAAATATCTCCCGACCTTTTACCCAAAAAAAAAAATCTCCCGACCAAATTTATGTGGAAAAAACACACGAATATAATTTTTCAACAAACAGGAAAATTTTGGGATTGCTAGGATAACTTGAAAGTGGGGGAAAGCAGGAGTAGTAACTGGATGACTTTTAAGATGATAAATTCACAAAGTTAAAAATTAGGCCTGTCCATCATTGGATCTATCTTTTTTAATTTTATGGTGCATAATTACTCATTCTTTTGTAGGGAACCTCATTTTGCAAAATCCTAGTGCTGCTCATGATCCTTACATCCTTGCTGATTCTTTTATGGTCATTTCATTCTATTTAGGATTAGGAATAGGCATAATCGTACTACGTAGATAGTCAGAGATTTGTCAACGTTCTAAGCTTCAACACATGATGCGGAATGACCTAGACATAGAAATTAAACATAAAAATTAAATGTACCTTCCCAAGATCACAACAAATTTGTCCAAGCAGCCATTGGTACTATAATTCATGCTGTATCTTGTCCTTTCATAATTTTTCTTCATAATCATCTTTCGGTGCTCTAGCCTCTCCATCGAATCTCTCGTCATCCTAAAGAGGCACTCCAACTCCTTCCCAATGTCGAGGATGATCGCATCTCTCAACCTCAAGTCGTCAGAGAAGGGGCAAATGTGATGACGGAGGAGGGAACAGAGGGAGAGAGGGGAGCGAGGGCCGAAGGCGGAGGAGGAGTGAGAGAGGAGGGAGGTGAGGATGAGGTGGGAGTAGAAAGTAGGCGGCATTTAGGGTTTGTGTGTCACCAAGGTAAATCAATCTAGGGTTTCTATCAATGTAGAAGGTAGAAGATAAATCAATCAAGCTCCTCTAATGTGATCTCATTGAAGATGATACGTGAGAAACGTAATTGTTGAGGGGTGTAAGCGGTTTGGTTTGGTTTGATTTTTTTGGAAAATCGAACTAAACTGAACCGAACCGACGAGGAAATTCATTGAACCGGACCAAATCCGATCCAAACCGAATATGAACTGCAGTTCAGTTTGGTTCGATTTTTCGATTTTTCTTTTTTTTTGCCGTTATATATTATAAGATTAATTTTCCAATCAAATGTCTTTTGCCCAACAAGATAAAAACTTCATTGATTTTCATCAGAATTCCATTTTTTCCCTCGCTATCTCGGAATGTTTCAAAGCCGCTCATGATAAACAAAAGCAAAATGCACTTTTATTTTTCCATCAAAAATGAAATATATCATCTAAATTTTAGTAACAATCATGAAAAAAAAAATCACAGAGATTGAAGAATTAACTATAGTCAAACCTCTTTGCACGTGATCGCTTCTTATCACTAATGCGCTAGCAGAACTTTTGAAACCAAAGTTAGGATCCAATATACCGAAGCCCTTCTTACCAAAATCTCAGAAAAAAGCACAAAATGACAAGATCCCGATACTAAAAATCGTCACAGAAAGCACAAAACAATAGCCATCATCCCGGCAAAGAGATCAGAGAACCTCCGCATGCAAGCGAGCACACGAAAGTCGAGCGATCGAACGAGTACAGTCAGTGAAAAGACCATAGTGTGGGAAAGAGCCGAAATTCCTTTTCTTTTACTAATTTCAATCAGGACCCAGCACAGCAAATTTCATTTCAAGATCGAGACGGAGAGGAGAAAAGCTTGCTGACTTGTTATGCAAATTGAGGATAAATGAACTAATCCCTTCTCAGTTTTTGGGTCGAAAATCCAGTTAGAATCAAACTAGCCTCGGGCTGGAATCAAAAGCACACCGAATCAGAGATATCAAGACAGGGTCATGAAGGAAATTCTCGGTCAAGAAATGAATCAAAATACACAATGATTTAGTTCAGGAATATCATCAAACAGATCGTATACAATTCGACCCAAAGATTTAGGACGAACACCACGACAGGCAACCACCCGATTCTCAAAAGGCATAGAGAAATCGTTCACTTTCACACCAAAGCATAGCAAGAGTAAAAACCCAAAAAGAGTGGGCTCAACCCTTAAAACAGTCCAACACTACAAAGCCCAGTAATGCATGGGCCACCCGCGACGGTCGCAGTACGGCCCACCCGCCACCGGCGGTGGTGAACTTCGCGGAGCCGAGTCTCTTTACCTCCACCGCTCCGAGTCCCAATTTCAGCTGAAACCGAGGCGCAAGGACTGGCCTTCTCTCTGTCCTTTTTCTTTTTCTTTTTTTTTTCTAATTAAATTCTTAATACGCCTTACCTCCCTTTCTCGCGGATTCCTCTGAGCTCGCTCTCTCGCTCTCTCTCTCTCTCTCTCTCTCTCTCTGTTAGCTTCGTGGAGCTGTTCTTCACACCAGACAAAAGTCGAATTATTCGCCTGAATTTCCGCATCGGAAGACCGACGTTCGAGCTCAATCTGGTAAGGAGAATCCCCCGGCGCGGGGCGCGTGACGCCGGGTGCAAGATATAAGCTTCCGCCGGTCTCCGGGGGGCAGCCGAGTGCAAAGGGCGACCACCGCTAGGTAAACCGAATGTAGCAATTTTTACCGCTCTCGGCGATTTGAGCTCGGCAGATTCCAGAGTCGGATTTGCTATGGAACAGTAGGATTTCGGGGTCTCGGTTCCAGCTCCAGCTCAAATCCCGCGAAACTTGGGTTCTTTAGAACGAGGAAGGAAGATGACGGAAGCGTTTGCTGGTGTTTGTTGTGGTTGTCGCAATTGCAGGTTAGAGGATTTTGAGCTATGAGGAGCGTATGCGTCGGAACTTTGTAGCTGGATAATGCCAGGCGTCCCTTTAGCGGCTCGTCAAGCTTCGTACGCTTTCTCCTCTTCGCTCATTGTCATTTGCCTGTATACTCTTCTCTTTTCCCCTTCTGTTTTGTTTTCTTTGGTTTAGTTTGGTTGCATTCGGATGTTCGCGGTTGAAGTCGCTGGGAAGTTGGGAACTCTATGCTGGCAAAAATGTCCCTCTTAATTCTGTTCTCATTCTCAAGCTCCAGTTGTTTTGATTAACAATGCAGTTCGTTTGTCACGTTGAAGCTTTCGAGCCTGAACTATTTTTGATTGTTACGCCTCACTCCCTTCGACAAATATCTGCATTCTTCCTGAGAAAGGACCACCTTGGGCATTGCAGATATTCGAGAAGTACGGATCAGATGTGCCGTCAAGACTCTCAGGTGCATTTATCTGCTGAAGAGGAACTTGCTGCTGAAGAGAGTCTCTCGATCTATTGCAAGCCTGTGGAACTCTACAACATTCTTCAGCGCCGTGCTGTCAGAAATGTAATGGAGCCGATTGACTTGTACCTAGTCGCTTAGCTTGTATCGTGTTCTGTCAATATTAAATAGGCTGTCTAATGGCCACACTAGATATGGGATATCTAATTAAATTTTATAGCAATGAGATGCTTTTGCCTGCTGAGCCAAGATGGATACCGAGCATGTTGGGGATCAACAGGTTACAAGCCTAAGGGTATTTTTCCAAATTGGAACTGCCCTAAGGAGTGGCCACCGCCACCCCTTCCCTCCTTCTTCAAGACATTCACGAGAATTCATCAGATAGTTTGTTTTCAAACTTGCACCCATTGTTCTTTGAAAGTTCCATACTTGCCTCCTCGCTTCCATGCTGGGTCTACCATTGTCCAAAGGAAGTGTAGCTTCAACTAATGCATCATAGAGTCTTGCTAAATAGGTTTGGGTTCTTAACAGTGCCCTTGGGCACATGCTCTATTAATATTTCTGACCAGACTTTTTCTTCTTCTAAAGCCACCGTTTCTTCAAAGATGTCTGAGCTACAAGATACAGGTGAAGCACAGAAGGAGGTAAGACCTCTTACAGGTTTTTGGCAGTGGCAGATCATCGTTGTCTACCTCTATATTGAAATCCCATATGTCTACTGTTTGTTGAACATGTGGCATATAATATCATCAAGTGCTTAGGTTCTAGGACTTCATATATTGTTAGGCACTTAGTCGTAGAGCAGCAGTTTTAGTTATGCCCATCCAACATGAGAGAAAGAAGCTAGTTGATGCTTGCCATTCATCGTGGACATTAGATGGATGACTTAATTCATCCCTCGTCTTCAATCACAAAAATCATCTAAGTTTTTTATTTTTTTTATTTGGGGAATATTATGCATCATAAAAAAATATATGCTAAGTTATGGTGAGCTTGAATATCTCTCTCTCTCTAAGTTATGGTGACACATGCGCGCGCACAGAGAGCCAAGGATTCAGGGCAATTGCTTATCTGCTTCCACCTACTTTCTTAAAAAAATTTGTCAACATAATTTAAGTTTTCACATGTCATGATAATGCTACCGTAGAAATTTTGAGAAACAACTTAGATAATTTATTACCCGCCATGTTTTTTTTTTTCAATTTGCCTCCATATACAGCTAATTGTATAGACAGTTGTATAGTTGTGATAGTTATGAATGCATTATTGTTACAATTAAACAATTTTGAAGCAATATAGTGCTTAGCAATCTAACCTTTCAATCATGAACGCACTACATTGATTATTTTAATCAATAAATCTAGCTTTCTACAGTCAGGTATAAGTTTGCCCCACCTACAAAAAGGTTCTAGATCTGTCCATGCATGGAACTGTTAGCTTGTGGATGGAAAAACCACTTGCCTTTTGTTTTGGATCATGAAGGAATACTTTTAGTTTACAGTCATTTTAAAATAAGCATGTCTGTGAAAAACATGCGCATGACCCTAGGCATGATTTTCAAAATTCTTCCTTAGGTCTGATTTTTACTCTTAACATTTTTGCTTTTTAGCATGTAAATTTGACGTTTCTTTAACTGAACAATACAAACCTTTTAGATACAACATCTTGTATCGGCATGTTGATATTGTGTTTCAAGTGCATCCTAGAACTGCAAATTATCAGTGATCAAACCTTTGTCGACTTTTTCTCCCCTTACAGTGATTAGAAAAGCTATATCCTGAGCAGAATAATTACAGCTCAACTATCTTTCCTTGGAATCTCCATATGATATTCATAACTTCTGGTCACATGGAAATTTATTCCATAATAACTGGCCGTTTAACTGCCCCTTTCTTACCCTTTATGGAGGTGCCAAAGGTGTTGATAATGTTTGTTGGCTAATGGGGTAGTCTTCTCTGATATGTTCAACTTTCAGCATGGAGATGCATATTTATATCTCAATTACAATGCTGCTAATGTTTATGTAGAGTACAAATGACAATTTCTCTGCCAAGGACTACAGCTGAAGGTTTACAATCAGGAAGAGTGCTTCCTATGTATGTACTGTTGGCGAGATTAGAGTCTGAGGTTAACAGTGTGGAGGTAGTTCATTTGTTTTTTCTATGACCGATTAATTACCAGTCTTACCTTACATATCTGAAGGCACTGGTATGCTTTCTATTCTTATTTCTAATGCATTTTTATTTTATTTTCACCTTAAAGCATTCTGCAGAATATCGCTATAGTCGTGCATGTGTCTTGACCAGTTTCATGGGAGCTGAGGATGATACCCATAGTAGGGCAAATTTCATTCTTCCCGAGATCAATAAACTAGCATTGGAGGCCAAATTAGGCTCTCTTTTCATCTTGCTTGTGTGCTATGGTAGGTCTTCTTAGATGTCATTTGATTCATTCTCACATCATCTTTTGATATACAGTTGTGCATCCTAAATATCTTGATAAACTTTTGAGAAAAGAACTCATATAGATGAATCCGTTGGAAGACGTCATCCCATCTCAGTGTAATTATTTTGCAGCTGGACCTGAAAAATCTCTTAATGGAAATGATACAACCAAAACTCAACTGGATGTAGCAACTTATCAACGTAAGCTACCTGTTGCACGCAAGTTTCCGTTCACAGTATCATATTTGTAGCCTCTAGTTGCTATTCAATCGCATGTTTCGATGAAACTAGCTACTTGATGTTGTTGAATATCTAGCTAATTCTTTTATAATAAGATCAAGTTGCTTATAAGGGGAATGTCTGAATCTTCAATGACCTTCCTTTTTCTCGAGACTGTACCATATCGTATAACAATTTTCTCCATGTATTGCGGTGACGCATCTTTGATTGCAGTTGTTGATTATCTCTCTTGTGAAGACGACTCTATTATGTCTGGGTGTAAGTTTTGCGTAATTCTTTCATACAGGAAATACTCCTGGATTCTATCTTTTGGGAAAGATACCGATGAAATCTCTTTATCTATTGTGGGAGAAGTCACCTAACCTGAGTTTTGGACAAAGAGCAGAGGTGACCTTTTCTGTCGATATGCACACTTGTCTGGTCAAGGTATGTACTTAACTGCTAATAGGAGCCAACTGAATAAAATATGTCACTTACATGCTGACTTCTTGCCTTCTTAGAGATTTCCAATTTTTGTAGCTTCTCCATTTCGTTTTTTAAGGTGGTTTTGGGATGCGGAGAGAGTTGATATTCTGTGATTGAGCTCTTTCTGCGAAGTATTTTTTCAATAAAATGCTGCTTTTTTCTGATGCTACTCATTGTTATTGTAGTATCTTGGATCTGACTCTGGGTATTATTTTGGCTAGATAATATTCCTCCACAAACCCCTAGAAGACAATGAATAAGATCTACTATACATAATGTACTGAAAAAAAGTTACTAATACACGTCCACGAAAGTTTCCCCACTTTGTCCTTCTTTTGTTGATTTGAGAGGCCAAACATCTCTTTCCCCCGGGCAGGAGAGGGGATTAGGAATGCTGAACTTTGGAGAAATGTCTTAGCTTTCTCGATTAATGGGCCTCCCAAGTTGTTTACTTTCTCATTGTTGAATCATTCAGAGTATAATGTGCCAAGTTTGCTTTCTTTCTTTTTATAATTGAATGAAGCATTGATTATGAGTTTCTTGAATGGTACTTGAGTGAATTCCTGATTTTGGTGCACTCTACTTGAGTTCTTGACTCTGCAAAATATGCAACCCTGTTCATACCTATGGCTGATAAGTCAGGCTTAAGATTTTTAAGGACATTTGGGTGAATTTTTTGCCAGTCCTCTTGCTATTTTTACTGTCCTTGAAATTCAGTGGTCCTATTTTTTTGGGAAATAATGTGCTGTTTTCACACGTACCATACAATCATCTAGCTACAACATTTTAGTGTCTTTATTTTGTCCATATGCAGTGGAGACAATTAAATGAAGACAGACACATATCTGTGCAAGTTCCATATAGCTCTGAAATCCTGGTTTGTGCTACCCCTTTCTTTTAATTGACTGTCTGGAGTTTTCTCAATGAACCGTAAAATAGATGTTGTAGGTTTCATATATCCTTTTACCAATGTGATTCTAACAGAGTGCACGAGAGCGTCTACATGTAATCGTTGCCGCTGAAGAGGTTGGGGCAAAGGAGAAATCACCGTATAATTCATCCATGTGCAATGATGTCATCTCATCATCATTCTCCCATATAATGCGGTAATCATCCTATTTTGGTAATTAATACCATGATCTTATTAGTCTGAAAGTAATTAATATGGCCTCCATTTATAAGCTATATATCCAATCTTAGAAATACTAGGATTCTTGTGTTAATAAAGCTTCAATCACACATCATTTCCTCTCCGGCATCTGCATTTTTGGCTATTTCTTCATATTTTTCAAGCAGCTGCAGTTACCTTAATTATCTTTTCTTCATATAATCCATCTAAATTCCAATTTGAAGTAAGAACTTTCTGCATTTTTCTGGGCTCTTTACTTTGAGGTATTCATGCACTTGCTATGGATTGAATGGTCCCAAAGAGATTTTTCTAAAGACATAACATCATTGGGCTGTAATTGGTGCATTTGGGGATACATCAAGAATAAATTATATCTGCATTATTATTCTGTTTTATTTGTATCGAGAAAACAAGGAGAAATAAGATCCGAGTTAGTCGAATGAGTAGAGACAAATTTTTCTTTTTTCTTGTGAAGTTGTATGTTAATTATCTCTCTCCTTTTCAATTTTCTAGCTTGAGGGCTGGCAATGTTATTTTCAACTACAGATATTACAACAATAAGTTGCAAAGGACTGAAGGTATATTTATTTCTTTCTCCTCTTTTGTCCTTGTAAAATTAGCTAGAGCCATTTGGGCAAAGTTCAGCCTGCATAATGGTTGTTAAACTTAGTAGGGGATGCAATATATATGATTGTGGTGATACTTGTCAATCCATTCTTAAATATTGTGCCAGACAGGAGCTTAGGGATTGGAGCATATTTTTGTTCTTTTCCTTTAGTCTGGCTCAGATAGGTTCTTGATTTAGATAAATTTTCTTGTTATGAGTAAGTTAAGAATTCAAACAATTGAAGCACATATGTCTAAATGTTTATCTAAAGTAGATGTTGATAAGTCTGGGATGTGGCATAGTGATAGTAATTGTTTTCAGTGTATTTCGCTTTATACTTTCAAAAATCAACTGCTATTTTCCTTGTATGGTCCAACACCTAATTCTTATGAAATGGTATCTTTGATGAAAAATATTATACCTGTTATTCGGTGAAAGATTCTAGCTGTGTGTGTGGTTAAGATTGAGTATTGACTGTGCCCCCCAACATGTGGGGAAGAGTTATGAAATTTCAATGGCAAAAAGTAAACATTCTAGCGGGTCTGACAGAAAACTTAGTGCTGTAGGTTTCTATGGAAGAACATGTTAATCGATCCTATAAATTGGCTTGCTGAAACTCCCGAAGTCATCGAGCTTTCTTTAGTGATCTTTTATAGGCCAAGGGAAAGAGAATTGAGGGTACCTGCTTGGCAACATCAGTTGGGACTTTAATTTACTTAAAGAATGTGGTCATACTTATGTGTTGTGTGTCAAGGAGCCTCCTTTCATTTCATCATTCTTGTTATATCAGCAGGAACTCCTCTTTCCCTAAATTTTTTGGGTTGTCTAAGGAAATATTGTCAAAGCATTAAGGACTGTTTTCTGGGTTCCGTTTGGCTAGTTCTCTTTAGGAGAATGGTTACTTGAGTAGGTTTTTTTTGGGGCTCAATAAAAAAAGAAGATGCTGTATGAGGTGACATAACTTTCTAGATCTTTCCATTTTAAATCATCATTTTACTTGTTCTGCTTGATCATTTGTGGGATTGTTTTTTATCTGGTTTGCAATGGGCGTGATGTCCCCTTCCTCTTCCCCATTCTCTAAATTGCAGTGACCGAAGATTTCTCCTGTCCTTTCTGCTTGGTTAAGTGCGCAAGTTTCAAGGTGGTACTTCTTCTACTCTTTCAATTATGTCATTTTGTTGGTAGTTACTCACAAATCTATGTATTTAACAGGGTCTGAGGTATCATTTGTTGTCATCGCATGACCTCTTCAATTTTGAGTTTTGGGTTGGTAAACTTCAGCTTTCTATTTTTGGTATTCCCGAATTTCTGGCAACTATGAAAACAGCTATTGCATCTATGATGTAGGTAACTGAAGAGCACCAGGCCGTTTATGTCTCTGTAAGAACAGATCCTTGGAGGTCTGAGGTGAGAAGCATCTTAATAGGATCTATTATGTCCTCTGAACTATCTTGCATCATGTTTTCTTCTAATAAAAAGCCAAGATTTTGAGGACATAAGCACTAATGGCAGATGTGCGATTTAATATCAGCAGAGTAGAAATGGGTTGAGTAGACTACTTGTCACTTTTTGAGAGGCAGCAGTGTGCATATGCTTTCACAATATAAGCTAGGATTAATTTATCCACTGGAAGTATATGCTTCTACTGATGAGCAGGCTACTTAGCCTAATCATTTTCACATGTCTGCTTCATGGAGCATTTTTCAATGAATTGTCAAAAGGACCCAATAAATGCACAAGGCATATTATATACTTCCACGAGATAATACACCGATGTCTGGTCCTTCTAACCTATTAGAATATTTAAATAATAAACAACGCCTTCATCTAACAGCTTAAGCTTTTAGAACAGAACATTTAAATAATAAACAACGCCTTCATCTAACAGCTTAAAGCTTTTAGAACAGTTGGTAGTGGTTTTACAAAATCTCACATGGTATCAGAGCAAGGAGGTCCTGAGTTCGAATCTTCTAGGCCCCTATTTGCCTCCCCAATTGAATTTCCACGCTTAGTACTAGGCAAAAGACCAGACTAAGCGTGAGGGAGCTGTTAGATGAAGGCATTGTTTATTATTTAAATATTCTAATAACAACACCTTCATCTAACATAACCTACAGAGTTAGAGACAGAACGTTGTTCCCAAAAATTTTATTTTTGTTTGTCATAGATTTGCTTTCAGGAAGCCAGGTGTATGAATGTGTATTTTTTCATAATATCTCTGATGCTTACACGATTTGATAGAATTCACACTAAAAGCAGAATAATTAACTGTCAATGCTGATGGAATATACATAATGGCTTGAATGTCAGATTTTGGAAATAGAACTCATAATGTAAATGAGCAGCCATAACTAATTGTCAATCTCCTGTGTAGACATTTGTTGGCTTTCATGTTGGACCTTCATTTTAGCTTCTTGTAATGACATTTTATCTTAGATCTGCAGTATGTGATTGAAATGTTTGCTAATATTGAAGGCATTCCTTAATAGTATGTATGTGTTTTACTAGATTGTTGCCGACGGTATGGATCCAAGGCTGCAAACATTTTTCCTCTGGTGAGACCCTCTAATTTTGCCGCAATCTAGACGAAGCATGGTCCTTTCAGTTATTGCATCATGGTTTTGATCAATACTTAGCTCTTCATCTATACAGCTTAAAACCATTCAAGCGGAAAAGACCACTCCACCTAGTTCAAAATGCCAAGCATGTCTATCCACTGGTCTTGGAATCAGAGTTGCCTTCAGGTATATGTGACTTGATGCAGCTAACGGTGCGCATTCGATATTTCTTTTCATCTACTTTTTTTCCTACTTGAGAATTATGATGGAATAATAGTTCAGCTTTTAGCATCCCTATGTGTTCATTATTTGTGGGAAGAGTGCCACTTTAAACCCCAAACTATGCCCACAAACATATTTACCCTAATTTTTTGTGACACCAAAAACTCCAAACTTGTATCCGTGTAACACATTTATCTCAAACTTTTTACCACAAAGTTGTACCTATGTGATTCATTTATCCTAAACTTTTTTTGCAATACCAAAAACCCCAAATTTGTATCCATGTGACACATTTGTGGTGGCAAAATTGATGTTGGTGATGGTGATGATGAGGGTGGCAGTGGCGGACATGCTGACCGGGTGCAAACCAAGGAAGAAGACGAAGGAGGAAGGAAAAAAAAAGAAAAATGAACAATAGAGAAGAAAAACATAGAATGAGTTAGCATATTTTTGCCATGTGGGAACCACTTCAGCACAATTTGCCTTCCATTGTCCATTTAGGCAGCCACATAACAGTATTCCTAGACGAACTCTTGACGGAGGCAAATGTGTCACATGGGTACAAGTTTGGGGCTTTTGGTGTCACGACAAAAAGTTTGGGATAAGTGTGACACACGAGTAAAAGTTTGGGATTTTTGGTGTAAAAGAAAAAAATTTTAGAGTAAATGTGTCACAATGGGCATAGTTTACGGTTTTTAATGGTTTTTCCCTTCTTTGTATGTTTGGCATTTTTTATGAGAAGCTCAACCTTTAATAAGAGGCTTGATGTGCTCCAATAGCAATGCAATTTGCAGACCAAAGGAACAAGCATATAGTAAACATATGTCCATGTCTGTCATGAATTTTCATTCTATACCGGAGAAATAAAAAGGCTGAGCAACTTGACATTAGCTCTCTGTCATTCATAGATTAAATTGAACTTCTGAGGTGCTTATGGATTAGTTCAGAAAAGCGATTACTGTCAAGATTCAATCTTTAGCAAAAGGGATTCTTCTTATGATGATATCATCTAAAAAACTTGTAAGGATTGTAAAGGATATCATCCATTGATTGATATTGCCCACTTTCACGATGCCGCTCTTTCTAGAGAGTACTGTAGGGATAGCTCATCACACTACTTTAATTAATCTAGAGTCAACACTTAACTTTTATTAATTTCTCATTTGTTGTTATATTTTATACATATGTAATGACTTCTGCGGGTTTATATGGGTGTGATGCACTCCATTATATGCTCAATGCTTGGAGTAATTGCTCTGGTGTTGGTTGGTAAGTAACTGGAAAGGACAGAAATTGTGCTTTGTTATCAACCTAACATTCCTCTTATTATTGACCCCAGAATATATAATTTTTTCCAAAATATACATGTTGGCAAATTCTCTTTCATGTGGTATTTGTATAGTCGCTGCCACACTTCTAATTTCCAAGTTTGATGTACGTTTGTGCTTTCCTCATGCTAATGTTCTGTGTGCATCGAGTTGTACAAATCTTCAACTTTCTGTTGCTGAACAGGCTATCATCCCTGATATTGCATCTTTATCAAGAGAGCACTTAATCTAGTTTCTCTATGAGATGGTTATACTGTGGAAAATGAAAACTTCATGGAATTTATAGTCTGTCATACTTAGGAACTTTATTGTGATTAAAGCAAGAAGAACTATCTCATGTTGCTTCAGAAATAATATTGTGGAATCATAGGTTTCCAGTAGGTGTGATATGGACTCTAGTGTGCATCTTTTTATGTAGATCTGCCCCTGCTGAAAAGAAACAGTTATATTAGTGGTTCTTTCCTGTTTGTGTTGCTTTCCCTTTTGGGAATACTTGAAGCATTTTCCTTTGTGATCTAACAGATGCTTATTCCGGTAGAGGTGAAAAGGCTTGTGCTTTAGGTTAGGAACCTAGGATGGCTGCCAAAATGATATATTGCTTGTTCAATGTCAAGTTTTTACATTGTCACATTGATGTTGCAGGAGTTACAAGTGCCACAGGACAATCATATGCTGACACTGATTCTGTTCAATCAGTGTCAGCCAACAATTTTGCACCCCCTGCAATGCTTCAGTTTGCAAAGACGAGGAAGTTATCGATTGAGCGATCTGAGCCGAGAAAGTATGTTTTCTTCTCCAATTTGTACTATTTTGGGAATCAGTCCACTTTTTATCTCCTAACTTGTGTTTGAGCAATTTGGCCCTCTTCTATTTTAGGCAATCGATTCTTCTATTTTACCAAATTGTGGAATCAGGTCATTTTGTCATTGGCACCATTAGTGGCTTCCCACAGAGTATCATTAGAAATATAGAAAGGCTAATAACATTTATATATGGTTCAGTGAAGCTTAACAAACCAAAAGAGAAAAATGTTAGTTGTACAGTAGCTGTAGAGTGATAGTTTAAATAGTTTTGTTGTCCTGTGAGAACTTTCTTGAGGGACTCCAGAAGAGGCAGGCGATGGAAGCAATCATTGATTTGGTCAGTGAGTTGAATGGAGTGGTTGTTTAAGTTGACTTTGAAGTGAAATAGAAAGGCAAGGGGCTCTATTGCTTGGGCATCTTGAGAGTGGACGAGTATTGGCCTTCAATAGGATCATTTTTTTCTGCAGGTTAATGAAATGTTGAGGGTTGAATGAGTTGTTTAAAGGTCACGTGCTAATAATGCTAGAAACTTGAAAGTAGTGAGAGGCTGGGCGTGTTGACTGGATAGAAGAAGAGGAGACCAGTGCGTGTCACCATGCTGTTGGAATAGCATTTATTTATGCAGTCAACGGCCATTGAAGTAATCCTGTAATGGTATCCATTTTGAATTCGTTGCAACGGGCTGGGCTCTCTCTTGATTTTCTTTTACCCTTTCTTTCTAAATTAAATTATTTTTTTTATCTTAATGAGTTTAATATTATTTTAATAAATTGCCATGTTAGCATGCCAGGTCAGCATATTAGTGGTGTCAATGATGGGGAGTTGACTTCGCAATTCACGCAAGCTAGGACTTAGTTATGCCAAATAAAAGAAAAAGACCAAATTACACATACTATACAAATTAGCTGACTAAGTGGAATTGTCCCTACTAACTTTTTTCTCCTCTTCTGGCACTTGCCGCTTTTATCTGACTAATGCTAGTGAGTATCGTAAAATGCCGCTGTTGTTTAGAAACAGAGAGAGATACTCAACTTTTAAATGCAGAGGAGTCTGAATTTACTTCAATTCTTGTTACTTCGATTCTGAATTTGTTATCCAATTGGTACATGAATGATGAAGCTCACTAGTTTCCATAAATGAATAATCAATTTGTATCTTTTACCTCGAAGAAGCTTGTTATTTGCTAAATAAAGCGTTAAAGTTCATAGAATATGATCTAGGGGTTTGCAAAAGAATCGGGAACTGCCCTCAAACCACCCGGAATCGGACCGGACTGGAACCGGTGGCGGAGGTTCTCAAGGGCACCAGTTCGGTTCCTGGTTTCGATTTATTGGAACCAATGGATACCGGTTTGGTTCCCGGTTCTAGGTGTGGAACTGCCCATCCACCCACCCGGACCGAACCGATAATATATTTATATACTTAATTTTTAAGAAAATTTTCCAACCAAAAAAAATTTTAAGAAAAATGAAAATGTTAAAATCCCTAATGTAAAGCTCAACATTCATTGGCTGAAAGCTTGTCTCGTCTCACTCTTACCTCGTTTGAGTTATTTCTCTATCTCACTCAGTCCTTGATTCTTAGGCTCAACGCATATCGACTTACAGTCTCGACTCTCAACTTTCAATATCAATCCAATCTTTTTACTGATCTTGCACTTAAAAATAGGAAAGTTCTTTATTTTTTGCATTACTTTGGCTTGTTGGAAAACATTACCTCGAGTGCTTGAGGCTTGGTGGGACCGGTTCCATGAACCCACCCAAGAATTGGACCAAACTGGCGGTCCAGTTCCTGGTGGATCCATAGAACTAATAGGCGGTTTCCAGTTTTGATTTTTCGGAACTGGTCCTTAGTGGGCGGTTCTCAATTCCAAGGTGGGAGCCAACCCACCCGGACCATGCTCACCCCTAATGTGATATAAGTTAAAGTTTGGATTTTACTGCAACATCAAAAGGATGAAATATTTATCTTATTGCATTAAGAATGTTCTAAATGTCAGTACATATGTTAATTCTTGGTTGAGTTCTATCTTAAAATTGGACTTCCGTTTGCAGCCGTCTCCTCTTGCAAAAGCGGCAGTTCTTTCATTCACATCGAGCTCAGGTTGTCCAAAGTCATGATTTTTTTTAGTTCCGTTTCATGTGGATCTGTTTATATTTAAAAATTTTGATAACCCCAGTTTTCTGGTTTTTGAAGCCTATGGCCGTTGAACAAGTGATGTCTGATCGAGATAGTGAGGATGAAGTTGATGATGATGTAGCTGACTTTGAAGATCGAAGGGTATGTCATCGCTGCATAATCTTTTCATTTAAGTGTGGCATTATTTGCCTGATCAGGTTTCCATATGGGGATTTCTAATTCTACCTCTCTAAGTAGATGCCGGTGGCTTTTGGGATTAAGGAACTAAATTCAAGGTTCATGTCCTGGAAATGTTATATTGTCAAGCAGGTTCAGAACTAGATATATTCAAAACCAAGGAGGGTGAACTGCTTCAGTGTTTAAATTCTTACTTAAACGTGTAGTTGTGATGTGTGTATCAGGGGTTCCAATCGGGGGCTGCATGAAATGTGCCTAACCCTAGTATAGCATTGTCCTAGTTCCTTCTTATTTTCCATGAAAATCTTCTGAAGTTGGGTCTTATATTTGTGAGACGGTCTGCATATATTCTGGCATCTTAGTTATTGCATTTTTTTTTTTTTATGGCATGATTTCAGGCTTTACTGGACTCTAGAACATATTATAGTTGACACTGCCATGTCTATGCAGATGCTTGATGATTTTGTGGATGTGACCAAAGATGAGAAGCAAATGATGCATCTATGGAATTCATTCGTGAGGAAGCAAAGGTTATTCTCCTGTTCTGAGTTTAATATCTTTTGTTGTTTCTGGTCATTTTCCTCATTCCCATCTAATTCCTGCTCAAGCAAGCACCCAATTGCTCAACCTTTTAGAAGATGATGGAAAATATTTATTTTGCAATCTCAATGGTGTGATAGTTTTCTTGACAAGTCTTCAATTTTCAATATTTGCAATCAGCTAACTCTTAGAAACAACTGCTTAAAACTCAGATAATCGTAAGCTCCAAATTCTGAAATTCTGGTCACTTCTCGATTTAATACCTCTCATTAGACATTGTAAAAGTCCTTCGAATCTGGATAAGCAGGTAAAGATGGCATAAATATTTTTGCCTGTTGAGAAATTTATCAGCTCAACTAGCTAAGGCATACACCATAATTGAATGTGTCCATCTCTTACTAGAAATAGTTAAAAGCATCATTTCTTCTTTTGAGAGAATAAGAATCAGTCAAGAATCTCTGGGACATCTGATGGTACCTACATCCATTGCAACTCTTAACCTGTCCTTCAAAAATCAGTAAGGTTACATCACTCATTGCTCCATTCGGGAGCTTTTATGTGTTTGCATGCTCCTGTGACGCCTCAGGGAAAGAGGTGCAGACCACAGAACACTTGTTGTAATCATAAGGTCTTTTGGAGTGCAAACATGCTTATGCATGTCCCTCATTAAAATCTTACGTCTCATCATTGAGATTCCTCATTGAATACCTTTCTTACAGACTGTACTGACACTTTGCATTGGTTGAACTGTTGACACGATTATTATAGAGTATATCTGTAATTTCACCTTATCGAGTCCTTATTCTCTCTGTCCTTTTGATTCTATTCCTGCATATGATATGAAGTAGTCAGATTGGATTTAGATGATTATGTTTCTTGTACTTGTTGTCTAATTCCTAATACAGCTTTGTTGACTTGATGGCAGGGTGCTGGCAGATGGTCATATTCCTTGGGCATGTGAGGCATTTTCAAAATTGCATGGAGATGACCTTGTCCGTGCACCTGCACTTATTTGGTCAGTATTTCTTTTGCAGCTTCTGTGAGGATCTTCTTCCTTTAACACACTCAAACTCTTCTACCTAATTATCTGTCAGCTGACTCAGTTTGTCGTATTTGGCCAGCTCTTCTTATTTCACAGTGCTCAGTTTCTTAATTCACTGTATGTACCTGCATAGAGATGCTAGTTTCATACTGAATGCTGCATCCATGAATTGTGGTTGGGAACTAACTATTAAATAAAAGCATAAATTTGTAAAGAAAAAAACAGAAACCAACTAGCACCATGTCAAATTCCCGATAAGTGAGGCAGGTGGGATATGCTCTGATCTGCCGTTCCAGTAGCATAGTCTCTGCTCAGGAGACACACATGAATGTTTGCACTTGCTAATGAGTATGCCTTAGGAACTCCTTTGGCGCAGTAACACGAAACGATCATTTTAATTAGAAAACGAGTCTCGTGAGCTACTGTCAAATGTTTTAGCATGACTTGTTAACTATAATAAAAACTCGATGTCTGAAGTGGACGACTTTGCTTGCTGATACTACAGGTGTTGGCGACTCTTTATGATCAAGCTTTGGAATCACGGGTTGCTTGATGCCCGCACTATGAACAATTGCAATATGATCCTAGAACAATGCCAGAATCAAGGGTCAGATCCCATGAAAAGCTAGACAGGAAGTCTATCGCAACACATCCATGGCCGATGAGCATGGAGCAGGAGGGACGATAGAAACTAACTCATTGGTGAGACTGTGCATCCATTTTCTCGGAGGTTTTCTTTTCTTATTTAGTTTTGCGGCATCCTAAGGCCCAACTGTATCTGTAAGTACGCTCCGTCCTTCGTCTGTCCTTCGTCGTGCAACTTTGACAAGTCATCGATTTTATATCTACATAGAAAGTAATCCGGCTAATGGAACACATCAGACACATTGTTGCAATTGCAAAAGCAAAGCAATCTTTTTTATCCTACCACTACTCTCTCCCTCTCTGGTCTCAAGCAATCCAGTTTCAGATCATTAGGTCGGCTTGTGCTGCAATAGGAGACGATAAATGGGCCGTGCCAGGTGAACTCTGCCCTTTTCAGTGCTCAGTCGACACAAGCTATGTAGCTCTAGCTCATTAATTAGTCCGACTGTGAGTGGGAACCGACCGGAAGACACTTAACGTATGGAATCTCTCGTCGACGTGTTGACCATACACGAGCTGGTCACTGGGTTCAGACCGAAGGTTCCCATCGACGTATGGTCCACACTGACTTGGAAGTGCTTCTTTGCCCCCATTTCACGGCCCATTCGGAAAGCTATGAGAGAGGAAAGTCAAGGCAAGTTCACATTGGCGGAAGCTCCAGCGGTTGTCAGTGGCGTCCGTTCCGTTTTCTAGGGGGAGATCATTGCGTTTAGTATTAGATCATTTGCTATGTCCTTTGTTTTTTCTGTCGCGTTGGCCCCACCAAAAGATCCGGAAGGTAAGCGAATTTCTTGGCCAAGAGAAGAGAACAAGGTTGCACTAATAAAAAGAGGTTGGTTCTCGAGATATTTTCAAAGTAATTGATAATCCAGTTACGTATCATCCGAAACAAAGTCATCTTGTCTGAACACCCGATGGTTTAAGGAGCATTACATCCAAAACAAGGTCACCGAGAAATCCCCACGATTGAGATTTGTAAGCCTCGCTTTCCTTCTTTTTGTTCTTTTTTGCTTATTTTCTGAAGCATCACATGTCGACTGAAAGAAAGTCTATGCTTTGACAATTAGATGCCGTTGCCTGGCCAACTTCTCAATATTTCGTCCAAATTGTACGCAATCCTCACATCCGAAAAGCAACGAACAATCTAATGAATAAATAAGTAAATTGTATGTATGGAGATTTATAGACTAGCTTGTTTGACCTTCTATAGTTGATTTGATTTAATTCTTCGATTCAATTCTTGAACAAATAATAGGCTTATTGGGGAAAAGTACAAACAAAAAAGTTTTAAACATATTGCATCTGTATCAATTCAATCGTAACATTTTTAATTTTGTTAATTAAATCCAAAATCTTTTGATGATTTGCTAATGTAGTCATTTTAGATAATTTTAGCCAGAAATTACTAACATGGATATTGACTATCCTATATAGCATGGTAGGTGTTAATGTGAATAATTTTTTTTATTTTTTTGAGTTTTTATTACTTTTTTTTTTGTTCTTTTCCTTCCTATCTTTTTTTTCACCACTATGGGCCAGCAAGATGGCCAGCCACTAGCGCGGGCACCGCACCCTCATTGACCTAGAGTTGTCACAAAAAAATAAAAACAAACAAAAGAAAAGAAAAAAATTAAAAAATACAAATGTTATCCATGTCAACGCTAATCGTGCCACATAAGATAGCTATCATATTTCTAGTCAAAATTAGCTAGATGGATTACATTGATAACCTGCTAAAAGGTAAAGTTTAGGATTGAATTGATATAAGCGCAATAGGCTTAAGACATTTTTTGTACTTTCCCTAGTTTGTTGTTGTCCCGCATGCTTTTATCAGTTGAGTTCACTCATACTTGCCCATAAAAAAAGGGCATGTATTTATCTGAATAGGAGAAAATTGTCCAAAAATTCATAAACCTGCAGTATGGCAGCCAATTCAATTCTAAATTTTTCGATTTCGCCAATTTAGTCATAAACATTTTGATGTTTTCCCAATGTAATCTTTTCGACCAATTATAACAAGAAATCAATGATATGAACGCCGATCGTCCTACATGACACTGCCTGTACTGACGTGGACAATTTTTGTTTGTTTAAAAAAAAACTTTGGAGAGGAGAAGGCAGAAAAGAAAACGTCCTTCGCGCAAGTTTTTTTGCTTCCTGCGCCTGTCACGTACGGTTCCTTTGAGAAGGGTGTGATACCACCACCTATCAGGCCCGACGAGCGGTCCACAGAGCTGCATCCCTACTCACCTGGTCTATGCACATCGCAGTCCTTGAGCCCAGCTTGTAGCAAGCCAAAAGTGTGACTTTTTCCGAGACGATGGGGTCGGTCCATGGATTTTCTTTCCTTTTGCCGCATTTCGCTCAAAGGGTTGAAGGGAGATAGTGCATCAAGCTGTTCGCAAGGGCCAAGCTCCGTCCCTGACCTTCTCAAGCCTTACCATAACAGCACCCTCTTACCTTCACAATAAAAAAAAATCCCACCGTTGACCGCCACCCGCCGTCGACCGTGAGCAAGAATAAAAAAACAAATAAATACAAATAAAAAAAAACGCAAGAAAATAAAAATACAAATAAAAACAAATAAAAAATAAAAATAAAAAACAAATAAATACAAAAACAAATAAAAATACAAAAAAAACAAAAAAATACAAAAAAAATACAAAAAAAAAAAAAAAAAAATTACAAATAAACAAAAAAAATACAAATAAAAACAAATAAATACAAAAAAAAAAGAATAAAAAACAAATAAATACAAAAAGAATAAAAAACAAATGAAAAACAAATAAATACAAAAAGAATCGTTGCGTTCCAAAAACGCATTTCTATTCTTTTTCTATTCCAAGTAGAAATTTTGTGCAGTTATCAAACGGGTTCTTTTGCTCGAAAACTGTTCCCCGGAATAGAAATAGAAAAGAACTATTTCTGAAAAAAAACTCTTCCCACCAATAAATTTTACCATGCGCACCCAATATGGCAGCCAATTCAATTCTAAATTTTTCGATTTCGCCAATTTAGTCATAAACATTTTGATGCTTTCCCAATGTAATCTTTTTGACCAATTATAACAAGAAATCAATGATATGAACGCCAATCGTCCTACGTGACATAGCCTGTACTGATGTGGACAATTTTTGTTTGTTTAAAATAAATCTAAAATTTTATTTCATGTTTACTTTTCTTTCTTTTCTTATTATTTTATTTTTTCCCCTTTATCAAATTTGTGATCGAGGAGGTCGTTAGGCCTTGGCAATGGCTAGTGATCCTTCCCAGCCATAGGTGAGGCTTGACGTCCTCACTGAGATCCAGGCAAGGGCATCATGACCCTCACCCAAATCCAATTGAAGGCTGCAATTCTTACCAAGATACAAGTGAGGGTGTCACAGCCCTCGCTCAAACTAGGCGTGCTCCCACGTGCCTATCGTAAAAAGATGTAAGACTAAATTGATAAATTTAAAAAATTTATGACTCATTGCTCATCGTATAATGATTTAGCTATTTTCAGAGAATTATCCGATTTAAAAAGCGTTGAGATGGTTATTTGTTTGGTGCTTGCAAACGATTAGACTATATCCAAGCAAGTCTTCTATTGTCTGAGCATAGGATCCTTCCAAGAAAAAGGCAGAATATTGTTTAATCATCCTAGTGCTTTGTGGGTGGACAGGGTTCTTACTTTTTTCTTTCATTTCACATTACCTTTTCTTAAGTCAGTCGAATTTACACCATTCTGCTACGGTCTCGTGACAAAGCTCCTCCAAATCCACGAAGGACAGAAAAAAAAAATCGCTGATCGCCAATTGCGCGTGGGAGTTGTTGTAGATCCACTAGGGTTGCACACTCGAGCAAGAAAAAGAAATTAGAAGAATGAATTGGTTAATACTTAAGTCATACTTTACGAAGTCAGAAACGCTATTTCCTCTGTATAATGAGGGCGAGGTGATTCTGCTGTTCGAGTTCCAAACCACTTTTTCCATGTTCCAAATCAACCGATGGATGACAGGTTGGAGACTGGAAAGTTGGTGAGTTTCCAACGTTGACTTCCTCACATCTTCTGTCAACGGAAATATCTAATTAGTAACTACTAATTAGTGGCCTTGAGTGAATTACCAAAAGGTTTGTGGCTAACTGCACACGCCTCTTCTCTCACGCATGGAATGATGAACAACTTTAAAAGAAAGTCTCTATGGCTATTGGCCAACGTTTTTTTCCACAATTTTACCTTTTTCTTTTGATTGTGTTTAACAAGCCGTTTTAGAATAGGGCAAATACATATGTTATATAACACTTCCCATTGAATGTAAATCAAACCTTACGCATATATCACAGGATGTGGATATGACCACGTTTAACGAGCAACAAGAGACGGAAAACGCATAAAATAGCAAGTGTGACAGACAGAAAAATAACCATAACAGGCTTCAAATTCATGAACTGCACACTCCGTTATCATGTTAGATAAACATTTTTGCCCTCAAGAATCCCAACTTTTAAGAAATAAGTCCACAACGCATCTGTTTTTAATACTCATTTTTCATAAATAGTTAGAACGAGCGGGATATGGAATGCTCTTTTAACGTGTGCTTTAGTTATTTTTAGGGAGAGGATGAGATTTCTGTGTGTGTCGTGCCGCATGGCTATTTTTCAACCCAAAACCTATTGATCATGCCTCTTTCAGTGTAGAATGTACTAGAGAAGGGCAACTTGTAACATTCTTTTTTGAGGTATAAAATCCTATATCGGTCCATCTTTTAAGAACTTCTGAAGATTATTCCAGCGGAGATTCTACGGCCTAATCCAGTGATTAGGTCAAGAACCACAACGATACAGTTACGTGATCATGATTTTCGGGAAAAAATTGGGTTAGAGGAATTACTGATAATACTCCAACGCGATGCTGCTTTAGGGTTAGGCAAGGTCAATGAGTCAAAGCATTCAAACGCATTCTTCACGGATGTCTTTTCTTGCGGAAAGGCACATGACCAAAACCCTAAAGGTTCGATTAGTGTCGGAAAACCTCTCCTATCGTACGAAAAATAAACGTGTAACATGCACCTATACATATATCTTATATTTCACAAATATCTTGCGTGTGATTGTCATGACTAACGAGTATTCTAACTTATTAACAGTCTCTCATATGATTTGATGTCGAGCGAAAAAAAAATGAGATTATAGGAATCCTTTATGAAGTAACTTAACCGAAATCTTTGCATAGAAATTCTATGATAATCTTTAGCATCTTAAATTCATATTACCAACCACGTGGCGCACTACTCTCATCAGTATTGAGCATCTACAATTGACTAACAAAACTCAATTATCTCTCTAAAAATGGTTACATCTAAATAACTTTATTTCGACAGCCATGGCTTGTATTTGTATAGACAAACAGGTCTCGTCAACAGTGGAAAGAAACCGGGGCGAGATCCTTCTTGGGCATTTCCTACGAAAAACACTATTTTTTTAACTAGTGCAGAAAAAGAAAGTGACTTTGTCTTCTTCTTTTTTTCCATGTGCTTGGATGAAAAAAGCAGGTCAACGTAAGTCGTCACTCTCAAAATCAACGGCCAACGACAGCACTTTTTAAATTTCCAAGGGAAGACGAACGCATCACTTTCTTTTTTATTTATCTTCGTGTTGTCTTTCTTAATGGGTGTGAAATAAAGCATTTCCCGTCCACTTTATTGCCTTCAAACGTGGCGATCGTTCACATCTCTCTCTCCCTCTGTGTCTCTCTGTTCGGTTTTTTCCCAGGTCGTCCTCTTACCATTCCACGATGGTAGAATGTTATAGGCCATATTGGGATGGTAGGAGCCGTACGAATTGTTTGTCGAGCTGAAAATTAGAAAATTGCCGATCGTGTTTCGACCCTTTATTTCCTATTGACAACCCCTTTTCACCAGGAAAACATTCATGAAGACCATCTGCATTAGATGCCAATCCCAATAATTTCCACGTGAAAAGATTTGAGAGCATTAACGCAAAACTATTCGGTACACCTTTATGCCCATCATTTTTCAGATGATGCATCACTCAACTTTGATTCAAAGGATCAGAACTTTAAAACATATATTACAAAACTCCCACGCCGATAAGTCCAAGAAGATCGGTCTCGCTTCTAGACTCGGAAGTGCAGCACTGACTTGCATCCAGCAGAACACGCATGAGACTTCTTCGTCTGTGGTGAGCAGGCAAAACAATGATGTTCCGTAGTCATAGACCGCTGCAACATCACGAGCTATAAGATTTAATAGCACGCTATAATAATACGACGGACTAACATTGGGGGTACATAGTCTGTGCAGCTGTTGTTGACATGCTACTTGCTAAAAATAAAACGATCCATATCGGCAATGCGTGCACAATAAGGTCACAAGGTCCGTGCATGCACAGGCATGTTGCGAGAGATTGACCGTGGACGATGGCAATGATGGTGACAACAGGGTGATCGTCATCCCTCAGTGTGAAAGGTAATGAGTTGACTTGGAGGTGGTGAATGGGCACGTGGAGTTGATCGATGGTGGCGGCTTGAATACTTCGTAGCCTCTCCTGATCAATCCTGGTCAGTGATTAAAGCAGGTTTACCATGCGTTCCAGGGATTTGCCTCGTATCTACATATGCTGTGACAGTGAATTTGCTTTTCAATCGTCTCACCTCGGGAATCGATCGATATCGCTTTCATATCTGGCGGTGACCATAGCGACATTAGCCGCTGTGCGGTACGAAGGGGGTGTACATCAAACCGATTATATTAATTGGAGATTCCTACTTTTGTCGGTTATTTACAATAACCCTTTATTTTCCAGTTTCACATTTCGATTGGAATTGGAATTGTTCGGGAAACCAACATTTTCTATTCAATTCCACCAAACTCCGAAAACGAAAGGTTACATTCGAAAGTTTGGAATTTTTTTCCTTTGGCGAAGCAAATTAGGCACTCTACTAAAACTTGTTCCCCGAAAGAAAAGGCATGCAACAGATCCCATTGAATACGACGTGATACTCTAGTGATAAAGGTAAATATGTGCTTGAGATCTTTCTGTTCGAATAGCAAAAAGGTGGAGAGGGGGCTAATAGTGCTTATGACTCTTTAGAATTATCATAAGGTTCTACGTTCACTATAAAATATTTGGCTTGGAGTTATAGGTATTCTGCATCAGCCTCCTCTTAAAGATAATATTAAACGAGTCTTTCAGAAGTTTATAGATGATATGAATTGAACTCGTAATAATGTGAAAAACATGTGATCTCTTTACCACGAGGCTAACCATTTTGATGGTCACATTTGAGGTACTCGGGATTTCTCAACATGTTTACGATTTGGACAAGAGAAATCTCTTTGTCATCTCCACTTGGGCCTGTGCTTGATTTATCGTGATTACACTAGCGAATAAATAAACTATCAAATTCCGAAAAAGAAGAAGAAGAAGAAGGATGAAAATCGAGTCTTAACTTGTGAAAGTGAAGGGATCAAAAATTGCTATGATATGATGACCGTATTGATTCTTCACATGGACGTCAATCTGATGTGATTTACTATTAAGGTGTTCATGCCATTGCCTCTGTTCCTGCAGAAACAGGAACATGGGTTTTGATCGACGACCTCAGCCCCTTGTGCATCGGTTATGTAATGTTCATCGACGACCGACAGACTCGTCCTCAGTTCTAGTATTCTTTCCCAAAACACACTGCGTTGCGATTGGTAGTTAGCATTACAAAACAGACCGTCGACGCTTTTGCACGCTCCTTCTTCTTGGTCGCTCCTCCTGTTTTTTTCAACGAACCTAACTAACCAGGAGCTCCTCGCTCAGTTGCAACAGCCTTTGTTCGAATGCTTCCAATCGCTCCTCCTCCCTCCTCAAACCGGCTCCTCCATCGGCCTCGGCCGCCGGCGCTGTCGGCGTTCCTTTTGGCTTCTTGGCTGAGCCAGCGACGGCGGCTTTAGCCTCGGAATCCTTGCGCTTCGCGGTGACTCTAACCGGCGCGGGCTCGCCGGAGCCGATCCGGTGAGGGAAGTTGAGCAAGGCCTTGGCGCCCCGCATCCGGTAAGCGGCTCGGTCGTAAGCGAGAGCAGCTTCCTCAGCCGTCTCGTAGGTGCCGAGCCAGACTCGGGCGCCGTTCTTAGCCGGGTCGCGTATTTCGGCGGCGTACTTCCCCACGGCCTCTGCCTCACTCCCCTGAAGTGGCGTCCCTTGCAAAACGAGCTCCGGTGGAAACCGTAATCTCTGGCAAAGTCGCTCTCGCGCAGTCCCGAGTTGACCACGCCGCCGGCGACCTCGATGGGGGAGTTGTAAGAGGCGAAAGCGTTGTGGAGCAACAGGGCGTCGTCGGAGGGGAAGGAGGTGGGGACGGAAGCGGCGTGGAGGAGGGGGTGGGGCTGGGGGTGGACGGTGGTGATGACGGAGTCGAAAGGGGACCAGCCGGAGTGGAGGGCGTCGTGGAGGGAGTTGTAGATGAGCATGTCATCGTAGTCGTTGAGCTGGAGAGGGAGGTCGCCCCAGTGCTCCTGGGTGAGGCACGGGTTGAGCCCAGAGGCTCCTTCGTGGGGATGGTTTCGCTGGTTACACAAAGGGGGCGGAGAAAAGATGGTCTCTTCCGCTACCAACATGGTGGATTGGCTCATCTTTTCTGGTTTCTGGAGCTGTGAATGAGGTTCTACTACTGACAGACTCGTTGTGAAATTGCAGAGCGAGAGAGGGAGAGGGAGACAGAGGGAGACAGAGGGGAAATGAGAACATGGGGAATGCTGGGGGTGGGGGAGCTTTTATATAGTGGGACTTGGAGAATTGCTAATGCGTAAGAAGGAAGCTTCACGATTCTATGGCACGGGGAGAGGCAAGGAACAGGGAAAAATGACACACACACACACACACACAAGGGGACAGAAAGGTACAGGACGTGAGTGAGGAGGGCCACTCAATTGTAATTCCAAAGTGCACATATCACTAAAATTGGAAATGTTAGGCTGATGGAGTTTATCTTTCCACTGGCGATACACCTGTGCTGCTTTGCAACTTTTCCATAGGATATTTTAGTTATAACTCCTTGTCATTGCAATAGGTACATCACTGAGTTTTCAGGAAGCATCATGGTTTACCTAATTTGAGGAGTAACCTTAAAGCATATGCTCTTGAACCCACGAGTTAAAAAAAAAAAAAAACTCTTACCCTTAACGACACAAATATGCTGCTCCGATGCCATCAGAGAAAATGATATGAAAAATTGATATGCTAATTGACGCGGCAAAACTCTCGCTGCTTGTTAAGTATGCCGTGTTTAAAAAATCCCGCTTATGATTCATCACAAAAAACACACTAAAAAGGATCGTGTAGTAGCTAAGTGAGATGTGTTTGGAATACTAAAATTAGTTTATTGAACTGATATGCGAAGTGCCATGGTAAATTGAGAACTCATTTGTAAATGAGTGGGTCGTATTCAACATCTAACACAAATGAGTATATTGGAATTGAAAAGAATATACTATGCAACGCACTCGTATTATAACTTACTATTTGCAAATTTTGTAATTAGATTGTATAGCGAGTTTAGAAGATATACTCAAGTCTTTCGACACTATTACTATATCCAACTCTTGGCGCCATCTCGCCTTAATACATAGACTCGTGCTCGTCAAATTTAGGTTTTTGTTAAGGACGGCGAAACTCGCTTATCCTTTGAGCAACCCTTTCCAAGAGCCCTTTAATCACTGCATCAACATGTCCAAGTGATGTGCGTATTGCAATCGAGTACTTTATCCTCAACATAAAGAAAAGTTGTGTGATCCGAGTGGAGGAAATGGAAAAAGCGAGGCGGGGTCGTTTAGGGAGTTTCCTTGAAATTACCGGAAGGCCTCGAAACGGGGAGGAAACGAGCGGAGGAATTGACAGGACAGAAGTGGAATTCGTGAAACGTGAGGGAAAGAAAGTAAGGGCCGATGCTCTCGTCATGGCCTCCTACGTCTGCTACATGTACTTTCCATCATTCATTTTCATGGAAAAATGGGGGAGGATATCATGGAATTTTTTACTACCATACGTTGGAGAATTCAACCTATGAGCCATCATGATTCATGATGAAATGCATAATAATTGTTAAGTTAAAACACCATCCGTAGACTTGACTGCCAAACCCCTCTTAAAAATCTTGCGACTAACTCTGAGAGAGGAGAGAGGAGAGAGCTTCCATAATAACGTATTAGCTCGGTTAGCTTAGGTCCTGCATGAGAACATTTCTCATTCTCACAATTTATGTTCTTTTGTTCCCCAACAAAAAAAAAAGAACGCCCGTTTGGTTAACGCTTGAGAGTTGATTTCTATTCCCGAATAGAAAAGTTAGCTCGGGAATAGAAACGAGAAACAAAAAAAAAATTGCTTCTTGTCCAGGGAACAATTTCTAGAAATAAGCAAATTTTCTTTTTTATTTTTGTTTTATTTCTCTTGCCGTGGCCACCTCCAACCGTCCGGAGCCACCGCCGACCGCCGCCGACCGTGAGCAAGAATAAAAAAACAAATAAATAAAAAAACAAATAATACAAAAAACAAATAAAAAACAAATAAATACAAATAAAAAACAAACGCAAGAAAATAAAAAAAAATACAAAAAATACAAAAAAAAATACAAAAAAGAATAAAAAACAAATAAATACAAAAAAGAATAAAAAACAAATAAAAAATAAATAAATACAAAAAGAATTGTTGCGTTACCAAACGCATTTCTATTTTTTTTCTATTTCAAGAGTAGAAATTTTGTGCAGTTATCAAATGAGTTCTTTTGCTCAGAAACTGTTCCTTATAATAAAAATAGAAAAGAACTATTTCTGAAAAGTAATTCTTCCCCAGCCAAGAAATTTTATCATGCACACCATTAATTTACCGCGAGGTAAACATACAAGGAGGACAAGGTCAATTACGATACAGTCACCATGCAGTTCCCTCCGTCCTTAGATGGAAACAAGATGGCTAGCCGTCGCGGGTTGAAGCACGTCAGTCGGTGAAGATGTCACAGAAAACTCGTTCAGCAGCTTGTTCGATCGACTGCACTTTGGCTGAAAAGACCGTCATGATCAGTAAAGTTAGGAGGACCCTTTATGGTCGGAAATGAAGCGCAGCAACTTTTGGTTTTCCGTTCAGGAATGGCTGCTGAGTGGCCTAGCTGGGGTTGCTTCTTTCTGGGGAAGCATGAATAACCACGGCAAACACACATTGCGGAGTTATCCCATTTGCACCCACCCAAGCCGTTTTCAATCTTGGTAGGCTCTGGTTTCATATGATTTTTATAAAGAACACCCAAGTTAACACCTCATCTTATGAAATTTATTCTAAGCTCGCAGGCATAATTATTTAATTATTTAACTTAGTTTTACTTTTTCATTTTCAACTGGATGGAAAAGTCAACAATCAAAAGTCTCCATTACCCTATTGTTTAGGCGACTATCTCCTACTCTCTCCCTTTTGAACGCGGTGGCTCTTGTTTTCCAACCACAAAGAGAGCGAAAAAAAATCTTATAAAATAAAGATATGTGCATATGCATGTACAGAATTTAGCATATTAGGGCAGAATGTGCATGTACGCATAATGAACTGCCAAAAAGGGAAAAAAAATGGAAACAAAAACATAGCATGAAAACGTTAATACTATTCTTTATGGGAGAGAGTCATTATTTTTGGTCTCTCAGCTTAAATTACCTCAACACCAAATTAAGATGATAACTTCTCTTAATCATAAGTGAACCCAAGGCTATTTTCATCATTTTGTAGTTAATTAAAAACTATCATTAACCGTTGCTTTCCACTCTTCAAAAGTAGTTAACTAATTATCAAACAAAATATAAAGATATAAACAATTTCGCCTTTTTAACAAGGGAACTTTTTGTCATTTGAAAATTTAACAGGCTTCACATGCCCAATATGACATAAATGGCGTGCTCAGCATGCGTTGGGTCAAATAGTCTACTATGAAAAACCCGCGGTCAACACTACTATCCCATGATTAGGAAAGTACGGCATTCACAGCCGGTAGCTTGTGGACTTGAAACGTAGAACCTACTGCATTGGCATGGGTTCCCAGTTTTATAACTTATAACCTATCATGTGGACCCTAAAATATATCATAGAATAGATCTTTTCGGAATCAAAAATATCCTAAAATAGACCTTTTCGATTTGATTCCAAGGTTTATTTGGGAAACGGCCAATTTCTTCTTCTTCTTTCATTTCTTAAAAGGACATATTTTAGTAAAACATATCTTTATTTACAACCAAGACAAATAGCAATTATAACACAATATTATAGCAACAAAACAACGAGACGTGCGGTACAAAATAAATAGAAGTATAAAGCAATTGGGAAGTGTCTAATATATCCCTTAATAAAAAAAAAATGAAAGTCAAAACAACAACAAGAATTCATATTCGTCAAAAGTAATAATCTATAAAAGATTAAAAAAGAAGAAGAAGAAGGCATATTCAGCTATGTTATTGTGGAGCATTGAGAGCCATCAGCGGTTAAAAGAATTGTATTCTTTGAAGGAATTGGAGATCAAACAATCAACATCCCCAAAAAGTTTACCCGATCTGTTGGCATTCACTAAGTTGGATACATATTGGATACCATTAGAAACTATAGAGCACACCATTTAGTCAGAGAAGCTATTGCTACTCTTGGTATTGTAGGACAAATAAGCATCATCTGAAAAGTGCAAGAACTTGCACTGGACAAGTAAGAAAGGCGTGCAAGTTATGGGTGACTAGTTCCAAGGGGTGAGGTTCTGAACCTAAAACCTCGAACTTAGCTCTTTGAGACCGATTCTCAGTTTTTGAAATCTTGAACTTACCTTTTAGACCCCAGAGCCACACGAAAATTGGCTAGGAAAGGTCGGTTCAATCTAATTCCAGGGTCTGCCTTGGACTATTGCTCATCCCTACCCACAATGAAGTCCTTTCTAGCAAACATTATGGAAGTGCAATTGCATATTGCTTGCACGTGCAAAATAACTAGTATGTATACATACGTGCACCCATTCCCATCGAAGGCAAAAGCGTAAAATTGTTGTCCTTAAGTTACAAGTGCTTTTTTAGATATTAACAACAACAACTTGGATAGTATTGACATAATTGACAAATAATGGTAGGCATTGACTAAGATGGCCTCTTCACGGCCTAAAAGGTTTAGAAAAGAAGCAGGAGAAGGAGGACCATAAGCACATGGGAGCAAACATACAACCCTCTATTTTCAACAACCGTATCTGCATGTTGGATAGCACCATATTCAGATTCAATTCTTTTCAGGCCCACACCCACATTAAAGTTTCGCAAATTGTCGATTTTAGTGTCCTGAAAAAAAAAATATAATTCTCTCATTTTTCAGCAAATTATTATTATGTACCAAATTAAGTTTGTAGTGTTTTGGCAGGGTCTTGAATATTCCATCTCCAAGCCGAGCCTACTGACTTCAATCATATAAATCTTATTTGGTTTTCTTTTTAAGTGGGAAAATTACCAAAATAATCCTAAACCTATTGCAGTTGTGCCAATTTAGTCATAAACTTATTTTTTTGACTAATTGAGTCCTAAATCTTTAACAATTATTCCCGATCAGTCCATCCGATTAAAATTTGCTGACCGACGCCGACGTGACAGCCGGCCGACGCCGGTGACATTTTTTAATAATATTTTATTTTTGAAATATTTTATTAATTTGTTTATCTTTTTTTTCTTCTCCCTCTCCCTACTTCCTCCGCCTCTCCTCCTCCCACCTTCTTTCCTTTGTCTTCGGCGACCGGGCAAGGGGGAGGGCTGGCCCATCGCCGAACTAAGGCGGCCGAGCTAGCTCACCTCGCCATCGCTAGGCGAGGGAGAGCTCGCCGTCGCCGGGTCCGGCAAGGGGAGCCTCGTTGATCGGTGAGCTTGCACCTAGCGACAATGGGGCGAAACCCTGCCGGATCTAGCAAGGCGATTCGACGGGCTCGCCTCGCCAGTTGACGAGCTCGCGCCCAGCGACGGCAGGGTGAGCCCCCGCCGGATCTGACGAGGGCTCGCCTCGCCCGGCGACTGCGAGGGGAGCCTTTGCCGGATCCGGTGGGGGCTCGCCCCGCCGTCGCTGGGCGTGAGCTAGCCGACCGGCGAGGTGAGCCCATCAAATCGCCTTAGTCCGGCGACCACCCGGCCGCCAGCCCGGTCGATCGCCGAAGCCAAAGGAAGGAGGAGGGAGGAAGAAGGGGAAAAAAAAGATAAAATATTAATAAAATATTTCGAAAAATAAAATATTATAAAAAAAAGATTGTCGGCGTCGACCGGCTGGCACTCCGCTGCCACGTTAGTGCCGGCCGGCTAATTTTGGCCGGATAGACTGATTGGGAATAATTGTAAAAGGTTTAGGATTCAATTGGTCAAAAAAATAAGTATAGGACTAAACTAGCATAATTACAATAGGTTTAGGATTTTTTGGTAATTTTTCCCTTTTTAAGTATATAGTACCACGGGAAGTTGGTATTTTATGTGCTTGCATTTTTAACCTTCATTCAACCCCTTTAGGTATCGATCAATTGCCTAAAAAGCTAGCCCACCTTTTGGACTGTTTAAACGGTTATAAATGACCGACCAAAAAAAAAATGGTTATAAATGTAGCAACTTTGACTTTTTATGTTTAAAAATGAAAAAGATAGCATTGAACTTCTTAGTAGTCATACAAAAAGGAGTTAATGAATTTGAATTTGTCCTTTCCCTTCACTCCAAGGCAACTTTCGATTATATTTTATCTCTAAGTCTTTTAATAATGCGAAAGCGAAACAATTTGGACTGCAAAAATTTCCAGCAACGTGATATTATCAAACAAAAATCTTGACCCAAGTGACGGGTGTAATGAGAGGAGCAGAGGCAGTGAATCATATTCGAAAGATTAGTAATAGAGAGAAGTTATATTAATTGCACGTATTGATTTTGCCCATCAGTGCTAGCGAAAACACCACCAATCAAAAGTAATTTTGTGAAGTGATAACCCTTTCTCGCCCTTCTAATCCAGTTTGGAGGGTCTAAAAACATGTTTACACCCACTTCCATTTCGTACTCATTCAGCAACATTAAAGGTGGAAAGCTTAACATAAACAAGAGATACGAGGAATTTTCGGGTTTTAGCAAATTCCCACTTCATAGCTATCTGCCTAATTCTGAAAAAAAGGCAGAAGCACGTGTGTTGAAAGTCGTGGGGTAGGTGTCCATAAATCCTCGGCAAAACAATTATTTTATGATTATTTAATTGGGATTACATTATTTAGGTATGTCCTGACAACGGACATATTCCCCCGCTACTCGACTATGAGCATTTAACGTGCATGCCCAATCATAAAGGCGTGTCCAATTTTGACATTTTTTTTCCCTCTTACTTTACAAGAATGGCGTCAATGTTTTGACCTTGTTTACTGCAATCCCATTCAAACAATTTTTCTTGTTTCTGCTAATGGTTTTTCAGATACAATGGATTTCGCTAGAGGACAGCTAGACATTGCTGTTCACAAAGCCTAATGATGCATGTGGTAACACATATGTAAGCGCATGGACAACAACATATGCCATTGGACATGAAATCGGGTTGAATACTGCCTAAACCTTTTGTTGATTTAAAAGAATACCAGGAGGAGGAGTGAAATTGAGTAAGAGGCGTCGACAGCTATCAAATCTTCGATCGGATTTTTGCTGCTACTATTGGCCTAATACCAACAAGTTATCATTAGCCGACATCCATGGTCAACAGCTTGCTTCAATTTCTCCTTTCTCTTTTTTCTTCTTCAAAATTAGAAAAAGGATTAGCCCCCCTTTTGCAATCTATTATTGGATCTCTCCCTCTCTCCCTCCCTCTCTCTCTCTCTCTCTCTCTCTCTCTCTCTCTCTCTCTCTCTCTCTCTTTTTGGATTGTTGGTGGAACTAGCCCCTTTGAATTCTCTATGTCAGGTCAAAGAACAAAGCTTGTATTATTTTATCGCTGGCAAGAAACAAAATTGTAGGATACTTTTGAAATGTGCTCTATCTATCGCGCATGTCATATGGACTTTGATGGACTTAAAAGGATACTTGATGCCTTTTCCATCATCACAAGTGGAGTTAGATATTCAAACTTCTTATCTATGTTGTTGAATCCTCGAACTTAGTTTGTGCAATAGTCTCCTGAGAGTTATTAAATTTGTCCACTTGAATTCTTCAAATATTCATTATCAATAATTTCATCCATTTTGTCAAAGTGGCATGGCTAACCTGAGAAAATTAACACGAGGTCAAAAAAAACAACAATTATTGTTTACGAAAAACTGAAAAAAAAAATTCATAAAAAAATATGGTTGTGTGCGGGGTCTCTCTTTGGGACAATATGAAAAACGATCCCTATTTATTTCTGCCTGATGTTCAATATGATTCAATGCCTAATCTTTTTATTCTATTTAATTTAATCATTTTACTTTAATTCAAAGTTCAACTTAGTTGTGATCTTTCTAACCTGTCGCGATTTGCTCCCTCTGTACTGATGTGGCAGCATAATGCAAACAAATTCATGTCTTCGTACAAAGATAGCCGTAGCTTTCGACACCTTTGATTTGCGTCACCCAACTTGATGTTTGCTGTCAGCTGAAGATATATATGTAGCTCCGTCTGAATGAGCTTCCATTTGTTGGACTCCGGGGTTCAGCGTGCACCAGTACCCCACGACAACAGCAGATCAAAGCGAAGAATTTCCATCTCCCGTTTGATTATTCACTCCGAATTAAATGAACCCGGAAGTATCAATAATAAAATATCTATTGCAAGTCAAACGAAAGACCGGAAGACGTACCTTACACCACAAACGTGATCAATTATTTATTTTCTTCAGATTGATGTGAAGTTTATTTCCTAACGTCATTATCAATTTTCACGGTTTTCCCAGAGTCACGATCAATCTAATGCAACGTATACCGCCGTGTACATTGGAAAAACTATAGTGAAACAACGAGCATGCATATAAGGACTGTTTACATATTATGATACGTCGCTGTGAGGGTTAACGACTATTGAGCTGGGGCTCGTGGACATTAGTTAGGCAGAGAATTCCAACGTGGTTGAGCCAAGCACGCCGCTGGAATGTTGAACTCGCGAAACAAGCGATGACCGACTCAGAAACAATTTCATTCAGACTTTGGAGGGTCGTTAAAGGACCACGAGTGTCAGCCGTGACGGTACGCTGTTGAATAGTTCATACAAAAAAGATGGTGTCAAATGTACGACCCGACTGTCTTTTAGCGCTCGGCGTTCATGTTGGACGCGACCTTAGAAACGCGAATAGTAGTCTCCTTTGTTTGTTTTTATGTCACGGAATCATATGCTAAGTCGCCGATAGACCCCCGCGGTCAGGTCGTCCTGGCTTTTCTACGCTCGATATGGTAAATTATTGCCTTGAATCATGAGGTCCAAAGTGCGAATGAATAGAATCCACAATTTGGTCAAAAAAATATCCCAAATTCATGAACTTGATCAGGTACTATTTTTTATGAATGTATATAGCGAATCGTGCGTGATTAAGATGCAGATTTGTCAAGCGATCATGATTAGTTAAAGATGAGCTGGACTTAGAAACTGCATAGCTCCGGATTAAATCAAGCAGTTAAGTTTGTCACAAGAAATTCGTTGCTAAGATTAGAGCTTTTTAAGATTATCTAGGATGACTAGAATTCCTAGAAAAATTTCCGTTTGTAGCTTTATATATAGTACTAATTTGAAGTGATATGGCATGATTGGATTGATGTATTTATAAAAAAATTTGAGATTACTGTCTAAAGGTTCTAAAAGTTTAAGCCACTGGATGTAGATTTTATATATAAATATAACAACGTCAATTGACAAACATTTTTCTTCATAGATACTGATTCTTGCTATAGTAAAGGGGAATGAGGTTGAGAGGTAGAACTTTAAAATCAAGTGAAACAAAGTGGAAAAATGAATATATGTTGACGGTTACTATCACGAAAAACTCTAAATCGATACATTTGTGATAGATTTACCTCAAAATAATTTTTTGACCATAAAAAATCCCAAAATGTTACTACACCTATGATAAATTTGCTTTTCATTAGTTTATGTTAAATTATTGAGTTGGATGATAAGTGGTAGTTGACGAGTGTACTAGTTTGGGGTTTTACCCTCCGTTTGTCACAAGTGTATCAATTTGTAGTTTTTCATGATATTAATCCAATTTAATGGAAACAACGGAAGGTAAATTTATGATAAATACTGAGGTAAATTTATTGCAGGTATACCGATTTGACTATTTTATGCTTAAAAAATTAATAAGTTTATTTTGAGTGTGTCGATTTAAAGTTTTTCATAGTATTAATCCACGTTGGATGCACGAACCGAGATGACGATGACAAGATAGCGGCGGGAAAATTAGAAGGTAAAAAATGACACGGTCAGTGACTTGAGGGGGTCTTCTTAGTCTTTGTGTACGTTCTTTGGATTCCAAGGCTCTCGTTAATTGTTTAAATGATGAAGAGAAATCAGTGCCTGCCACTCATCAAAGTCTTCTTTGCTCTGGTTGCACGGTAGAATTTTTCGTCAGTTTTGCTCTAATTTTCTATCTAATCGACATGTGCCGACACTTTCCTTCTACTTGTTTATTATTATATTCGCGGCATATCATCGTACATTTCACTTGACTATGAATCCGATGCATATATATCGACTTGCTTTTAAAGAGTCAATATCATATAACGTCACTTGAACAATGAACTTAGACATACATCTATCCGAGTGCTTATAGGCTGTTCACTGTCCAACGGTTCATCGAAGCTAAATCATCGTGGCTTATGAATTTATCTGCTTGAAGCATCATTCTTCAGTTAGTGCTGCTGAAGTGGATGCATGCATGTCGATCCCATCATGTTGGCGAAAGGGTTGAACACGTACCCTATGATCGGTTAGGGGCTGCTTCAACCGTAGCACGAGATACATGGAATCCATGCCATCCATGCCATTCACTTGCCTAAACTCGGAATGTCAAATGCCGGGCGTAATGAAATGAGGAAAAAGCCGCGATGCAGGGTTGAATTAAGGGGCTAGCGAGTAGCGACTGCATGGGTTCGTGGCGCCCCACAATTTGCTGACCTTTGTCTTGTTCATTTGATCACGTGATTGCGGAAATTGTCGTCTCGGATAACAATTAACAAACCGAGGGAACGGAGACCACGAACGCCGCGAGAGTTGCAAGTACGCAACGGGTACGGAGGTACTTTGTCAAAGATGGGGGCAGAGGCAAAGGCGAAAACACATGGATATTTCGAATAGAAAACTGGTGTCCGTCTGGACACTGGCGTCTGGAGCCGACTTTTGGGAGCCTAGGATCTTCCACCAACCGTTGGGGTCCATATGTTGGGGTGGAATATCATCGCCCGTCCACGCAGTCTGACAAGGACAATTTTCGGCCTTAAAGCGTTGCGATGTGAAAACGGGACGCTATGAGGTTTCAATTCGGTTAACTAACTTGCAGTCGACCGGTCGGTCGTGGCAGACGGAGAGGTGTGAATACAGGATCGAATGGACCCAAATCATCTGATAATTCGGTGTTCCTGTCCGGAGTTCTGCAGGGACGTGTCCACCTCAGACAGAAGAAGCGTGGATAGAAATTTCGGGACCACCGGACAGCGGGTCGTTGGTCTCATCCTTCCCCTCACCGTTTGCGTTTAGACGCGAGGAGGCACGTCCGGGACGGAGTTGGCCTTATCTGCAATAACTGAACGGTCCGTAACGAACGATAGACCGGTCTTTCGGGATTCGGGGCCCACGTGCACCAACCAATCTTGGAATCGACGGGAGGGGGTATCGAGCTTGATTATAACATTAAGGTACCGTATAAACTGATGATAATTTTGATGGCATGTCCAAGAGCAGATTGCACATAAATCACGCTTATCATTAAAATTACAGTATGAGCCCCGCGAACCGAATATGACTGTGGATTAAGTTGTCAAAACCCTCCGGAAAAATCCACTCCATTATGGGCTTTATCATGTATGGATTCCGAACCTTGTTGCACTTCTTCCTTGGTTTAGTAATGAAATTTATTTCTTTGACCAAAAAGTAAAATTTATTAAAATTACAGGATCTAGGATGGAAGGTACATTCTTTGTTACCACCACATGCACTGGAAAATCAGAAGCTCTTCATTGTGATGCTTCAGATCGACCTGAATGTAAATGCCCTTCTTGTAGAAAATTACACAGACCGAATTTCTCTTGCCTTATCGCAATACATGGTCTCGTATTTTACAAAGAGACTTCGTAACGGAAAACAATCCAGAACTAATATGACATATTACAGTGCAAAAGTTCGCTACTTTAAGAGGTCTTCAGGATTGAGGATGAAATCTCAGCACAAGAAGAATAGAGATGCTGATGACCATTGGATCTGAGAGTGACTGCTGTGAAATCTATATAGATGTAATGTTCCTGTTGTTGATCTGCTCAATTATAGCTCTATCAACTTTTCCCAGCATCGCCTCATCGCTGTTTAAGAAACTAGGCTGGTTTGTAGATGCAAGAAGTCTAGCCCACATCCTATCAGTTAATTTGACAATGTTTTGAGTCTCAGTGACTCGCTGCAAGACCAAGCAATTGCATGTGAACAAATATTTCAATAAGAGTATGAATCCACGGAGAAAGCATATTTGCCATGTCCAAATTGACAAAAGACTAAACATGAACCTTCATACTTTAATAAACAAGTAGTGAAAGAGATCATATAAAGAAGAAATTAAAAAACAACAGCATATATAAACTGTTTGTCATGACAATTACATGGTTTATGCAGGAAACAAAAGAATATCCTACACATACAGAATTTGTGTCTGATTAACGGAAAAAATTGTGCATAGCATGCATTATTCACCCCAACTGATCTATAAAGAAATCTTTTCTGTGTTGGCAGGAACTATATTTGGCATGAAGCTTTGTTTCATATCAACAACTGATCTACCAAATTCCATGCACCAGCATTATCTGTGATAAATTTTCCATCTGAAATGTGCATAATCCGGTTGTCCAATAGCTGATATCTCTAGGTTTCTAGCCAGCAAACTAGAATTATTAGCGGGCATCTTAATATCCAAACTAATAGAAGGTTAAACATCTTGAACCAGCAAAGCATATGTTCAAACAATCAATGCAGGAAATTCTAGGCCAATTTTTAAATTTTTCAGGGTAACGCATGAAAAAAGATGCTCACTGAAATGGGAATATAGGCATGTCTGCTATTGACAGGCCCAACTGTGAATCCTGTGTACCCAGCCATAGCTCCATGCACGGCACTTTGGGCAAGAAGAGTGCAGTAGATATTATCATATGCATTACTTGGTATAGCCCGGATCATGTATGTTGGATCTGTTTAGATAGAGACTATCCAGTGTTAAAATTTTCAACATGCCAAGAACCAATTCAAAATAGAAAGAGAAAAGGGATAATGCATACCAACAATACAATACCAAATAGATGACCGCTCCTCTAAACATCATCATTTGACAATGATAACCATATCAAACTAATTGTTGGAGTATCCAAAATCAATTATTCGGCATATATATGTAGTCTCTCAACCTAATAACTGACACTTTTGGATTGGACATTGCTAGATGGTATAAAAGTAGGACTTCCTTTTTTCAAATTTCTCCAAGTCCCTTATTTTTTTCCCCAACCCAACATAATTAGTTTAGTTTCCACACTTCATTCTCGGGTTAACTCCTAGTCTACACATTAGGGAGGAGTGTTAAAGCATCTAAATATAAACCATGCCTTCACTAACAAATTAAGTTTTTGGCATAGTAGTAATGGTCCCACAAAGTTCTACATTGATTATAACATTCATTTCCTTATCAAGGGTAAGTATATGCTATAAAAATAATACACATGGAATGCCAACTACCCGTTCGAGTATAGGAATTATTGCGCAGAGTCAACATTCAGAAGAAATTCATGTTAAACTATCTGATGAGATAAATTGTTTGCCACCAAGAGAGTGATCCTCATAATTTGTCGGGGGCAAAATGTAAGTGAGCATTTCAGGTATATTGAGAGAATCACGCCATTGCATTAAGTGGCTTGATATGAATCCACGCAAAGACTATAGATAGGAGCAGAGCATGCTCGATCGTGCAGTCAAGCAGAAATTGTTGAGAATACAACACGACAGAAGGAAAAATGTTATCAATGGCGTGACAAGTACCTATGTACTTCATGTTTATAGCCATCTTCTGAACCTTTGTAAAATGGTCCTAGTGTGTAAGAAATTGAAGTATTAGTAAAAGAAGAATGTGAAAATAACTGTCCAATGCACCAAACAACCAGATGTATAATCCTGAAGCAACCGAAAATAGGGTCAAATAACTAAACAGCGGAAATTAATGGCTAAACTTTTTTATTTCTCCACCCTCTAATGACAGTTAAGAATATAGAGTAAGTCTCCAGGATTGCAACTGCTACTCCTAAAAAGCATAAATCGTGTCTATATTTAGCAACTTCTGCCCACAGCGTCAAGTAAAGTCTTTCCAGAGACCTTCTCAGGCAGATGACTCAATTATTTGTGTTAATAATTAAACATCTCATAGAGGGAGAGAAATTTTTCAGCCTCACCTTGATCTGTTGAGATAACCATAAACCAACATCAAGAAGTAATCTGTTTCCTGATGCATCTCTCTCGTCGACTGTGTGCATGCTCTGTGCTACATACTCTTGTCCAGCTCCTTCTGCTAACACAATAACCACATGCCCATTCTCCTTGAGCCGCTGCTCAACAAATTCAAAAAGCCCACCTTTGCCTTCCAAATAGAATGGAGACTCTGGAATCAAGCAACAATCCTGTTACACTCCAAAGTTTATTAACTGATCATGTGAGCTTCTAATCGCAAGTACAATAGAGTTTCACAGACCATCTAGCAATAAATAAAATTACTAGAACCACCATGAAAAATATTACATTTTCTCATGAGAACATATGGCAAACTAATTGACAATGGTCCAAGGAAAGATAAACACCATATTGTGCAATTAGAGCCAACAGTTGATATTGCACAACCTAAAAATGACAAACATCTGAAGAAATGTTTTTCCACTGGATGGTGCTCCCTTTGTTGAAAGAACCTGATCCTAAGCCTTCCCCATTTTCTGAAGAACAATAGAATCTCCGAACAATCTTCAAAAACTGAAGTCATTATGTCACCTGAGGCATCTTTCTATGACATATAATCACTTTGTCCAGATACAGACCCTTTACTCCAAACTCTGTAGTTTGCTAATGATCAGAATATTTGACAAGCAAAAATGCTAACACAACTAGTCAATCGAACAGCCACAGCAACCATCCCATTTTCTAATCACTTTTACAGCAGAAAATTAAATTAAAAACTCTGGTAGAAGAGCAAGTCCTTACCACATCTCGGCTAGCCAGAGTGGCAAACATGGCAATGAAACCTGAAGGAGTTAAAAAAGCAAAAAGAAACCGTCAAGACTTCAGAAGATAGGAACCCGTACACCTGTTAAAAATGTTTTATACTTGTCATTTTGAATCGCACAAATGTTTACCACTGTATCTTCCCATTAGCTTGACAACACCAACTCCATTTTCCACACTCTCAACCTCAACATGAGCTGCATTTATGGCTCTCTGAGCTTCCTCAACAGCAGTATCAAAACCAAAGGATTTGTCTATGACCTATATGCCATATATACCAAATCGTCAGTTTTAATAAGCATCAACTGAAGTTCGCTGTATATAATTATGAGACACAATTGACACTACAAGTTTATCTCGTTGGTAAATGAACATGCGGCACACTGGCTATCCACCAACTAGAGGTTGAGCTTTATTGGTAGTTCAGTTGGGTCACAGCACTTATGTGGTAATTCTAATATATGCAATCGACCTTTTGCCAAGAACTTCCCTGAAGTCACAGGACTACCTTGTACAGTTCCAGCACAAATTATTCGTACTACCCGACAATTGTCAATTCTAGAAATGCAATGGGTATAAAACTAATAAAGTTCCCATCCAATCTTTTAATTTAGTTGCTTTAATATTGCAATGGAGTTCATTAGAACTTACAGCTATGTCATTGTCGATTGTCTTGGGAATCCCTGCAACCGCCACTTGAAGACCACGTTTCTCAACTTCCTTGAGAGAAAAAATAAATGTGACATGCTGTAACTGAGTGCAAATCAGAAGTAAGTGACGTAGAAAAACTGATCACCTGATATATGAGAGATGCTCCCTTCTGTGTACCATCCCCACCAATGATGTATACCTATAATGAGGAAGAGATCCATAAAATGTGGTCAAGTAACTTTACAATCAGTCAATGCCATAGGGAATTGCAAAATCCTACGAACCTGATTGATTCCACGATCCTGAATGTTATCAACTATCTTCTGTGTGTCATGACCCCCTCGTGATGTCCGAAGAAAGGTGCCACCACGTTTATGGATGTCGTTGACGACTTTAGGTGTCAATTGCAAGGTATTTTTAGAGTAGAATCCTCTATATCCTCCCTACAGACATTAACAGTTGCGAATCATACAATTAACAAGATTCATCAAATAGATCCAAAAAGCCAATAATGGTCATATGACAAAATGCAGACTATTTTTTTTCTTCCTTCTTTTTCAGGGACACTTCTCTCGATCAAATCTCACATCTACCCGATGGCTACACAATAAACCAAATTGAAAGTCGAAGATCCACTCATCAAGGGAACGTTGGACACAACTATTCCAACTAAATTTATCTGCTTGTGTGAGGTTACTTCTTATACAGACATTGTATGCCTCTGGAGTCGAACTAAAGTTTTTGCTTTTACAATGATGATGTAAACAAAAGTCTAAAATAAATGTTATAAGGAGTAACGACAGTAAATAAGCTCTATGTGGGACTGACCTCAATGCCAAGTATATCATCAACTCCATACATGTAGTTCAAACCACATACAATTTCACGAATCACTGTATTTATACCCGGACATAAACCTCCACATGTCACGACGCAAGCACGAACTTCCTCTGATTTAAAATACACCTATCATCCAAAGAAGGTCTGAATAATAAAGAACTCGATTGCTGAAAAGGACATACTAATTGTCACAGAGACTTGAATACCTTTTCCCGAGGCCCCGCGCGTCGAAAATGCACTCCCCTGGGACTATGTTTCTGGACGACAATCTGGAGAAAGAACTTACAATTAGTTTTTGGGAAAGAGATTAGAAGGACGGAGTTAGGGGCAGAATCACAGAGCTCACCTTTTCAGCAACTACGTCTTCTGGGCTGACAAAAGTTTGCCTAGCAAAAAGGAGTATCGAATGTATTATTATTAATGACCAAAAGAAAAACTCTCAATATCAATGTTTTTCTTGCAATTCAAATTAATTTAAAAAATTAAAAAACTAGAAGTAGCAGGCAACTTACTTAACGATGGCATAAGCTTGGCTCTTATGTAGTGGATTAGGGTATGACTGCAAACAAAGATGAGAATTTCATATCGATGAATTGTCGATGTCAAACATAGAGAGTGACAAAGGAAATGAGATAATTTGAGCCAATCTCATCAATCATTTCACAAGCAAGTTAGCGAAACAAACGAAACAAGACATCATGGAGAGTAATGTGCCTTTAGTCAATGAAGTTCCATTCCATGCATCCAGTAACAAGATCAACCAAATTGTTTGAAGTGATAACACCTAGCTTGTGCAAGATTAAAGAACACAACCGATTATCTTTTAGAGACTGGTACCATGCCTATGCAATGCTTTTTCTTTTCTTTTTTTAAATTAAATGACATTTGCACCCTTCCTTGCAATAGTATAGTCTTATTTACAAACAAAATCAAATGGATCAGCTAAAACATAATCAATCAATACCAATCGATGACATGCGCCGGGTAATAATTACAGGACATGAGTTTATAACTTCATATATTGATTTCTCTCATGAAACGATAGAACATAATCGCTGGCCACTAATCTGACGACGGACTTCCCTCTCAATAGATTGTAAGAGCCTCGGCACCACATCCATTCTCTAATTCAGCTAAATTCCTCCTTTAGTCAGCACTTTCTTCCCCTACTTCCTCACGATTTAATGGAACGATCCACGCTTCAAACGCTTAAGCAAGAACCGAGAAATGAGATATCAACGAACAAAAAGAGCCTCCAATAGCAGGATAAGAATTACCGGCAAATCCGGAATGAAATTGGTCAAATGAGGAACGTCCTCGAGGACGAAGCCGTCGTCGTCAGTCTCCCGGCACCGAGACGGATCGGACACCTGCGCTCTGATCGCGCTTCTCCTGCGCAGAGTCAACGGTCTTCGCCGGAGCTTCAGGTCAGAGCGAGCGGGAACGACGGGAAGAACACAGCTGTGGGGCCTCGCGGCGAAGAAGGAGACCGAAAGCTCCATGAATCGGTTCGGCGCAAAAAAGATCTTCAGCTATTTCCCCGCAGTCGCAGTGAATCGTTCGCAGAGAGGAGATGCCGAAGGAGAAGACGAAGAAGACACGCTAGCTCACGCTTCATCGGAAGGCGAGAGCACATTTTGAAGTCGTACGCGAATTTATGGGAGTCGCCATTGGAGACTCGGAGCGAGAATTCGGTTGATCACTGGAAGTGAAACTCCTGTCGCCGGGATTTGATCCCAGGCCCCTCTACTTTCACCTATTTTGTCATCTTCCCAGTCAAACTTTCTCCATTCCTGTCAACTCCAATTATTTCATGTTCAAACGTCATTTGAAAAATATTAGCATTAATACGGGATAATTACTTCTTTTTTTTACGGAGCTGGTAAAATTGATGTTTATTAGATAGCCAGTTTAAGAATATTTAAATATTTTAAAAGGTATTAAGCATTTCGGATTAGATAAAGTTCCTTATGTCGCGATAAATTAATAAAAAGTGAAAAGCGCTCGTCTTTTAACTAGTGTATATGGGCCCGTCCTGTAGTCCTCAGGGAATAAATGCCAAAACCAAAAGTGGTTTCACGTCATTTTCAACCATAATTGGGCCTTGAGCCGATTGATCCTTTAATGCCAAATACGTGCTGCGGCTCTCAACCGCGATTCATATCAGCGTACAGATTTTTGCCCTTCTATCGAACACAGGCAAACAGATTGACCATTACCCAAAAGTCCGGCTTTCTACGGTTCAAAAGGAAAAGATGAGGAGCGGACAATCGATTGTCATCAATTTAACTCCCAGAAGCTAATCATCCCAACTATAAAGAATTATACAACACCAAAAAGTCAATCTCTACTCTCTATCCGGTGGATCTAACATGCCTAAATATACAGCCCTACGAACAACTGCAGTTTGCAGTCCATGTCACTCTGGAGAGCACACATCGATGCCTCAATCATCTGAGCTATAATCACTAGATTCGTCCGGTGGCAGTGGTGCTGCAGCACAGCAAAATGACTCCTTGTCCTTGAGCAAAAGACAGCTCCCATCCGAATTCCACTTCAAATCTGTTATATTAAACTGAGATAGGGGGACGCTGACACAGTAGGCACCTGAAGGAGTCCACATGTACAGGTGCGAGCTTCCTGTGCAAAGGACGAGGCGAGTGCATGTAGGGTCCCAAACTGCAGCTCGGATAGGATCCTTTTGAACCAAGATGGCAGCAAGTTCAAGATGGCGCATGTCCCAGATCCAAAGAATGGTCGGCATACTATCATTGCGAGTGCATATATACTGGCTGTCATTGCTCCATGACATCAGACCTGCAATAGAACCATTCTTAAATAGGTTTCAAGCCACTTAGGCATATTTATGCACAACCTTATTCGGGACTTGATCCCATTGATCTTTATGCTCCAACAGCATCTGTTTTTCAAAGAATATTATCATTGAGTGACTTCAATTTATTGATGGAGAAGCACTCTTCCCCACAACCTATTCCTTGTAAACATTGCGTGATACATCCCTGTGAGCATCTGTTTTTCAAAGAATATTATCTTTGAGTGACTTCACTTTATTGATGTAGAAGCACTCTTCCAAACAACCTATTTCTTGTGAACATTGCATGATAATCTCTGTCTATTGCATTATGGATAAGTATGATACTCTAAATGAACTTCAATTCATATTCCAGAGGAGCCTACATTAGCCACCAGAGCCACCAGACTTCCTCGGTCATATAGGATTCATGACACCAGAAATAACCATCAGAACACTACCAGTCTATTTTTCATCAAAGAAGTCCATACGACGGCACATTAACACAAGATGCAGCCTCATGGTAGGCCCATATATCGAAGCCCCACAGGTCACAAAGAAGCAATAGTTCAACCATTACTCATGGCTTCTGAATTATTTCTACCTAATACAAATTATTGCCCTATGAAGATGCAACTTCGTAGGCACATCTACACCATAAACTCTTGGACCTTGCTGCCAGATTTCCGTCAAGAAAATCAATGAAATTCATGACTTATGTGTATGGCAGACATCACAGTTCTTTCCCTATGATTTACGAATCATTTTTTTCACATGGATCCAGTTAGCAGATAAGTGCACACTTACCAATTCCTTGTTTGGGATTCGGTCTGTCTGCTGGAGGTTTCTGGCAAGCCAAAGTAATTGGAACTTCTGTAACATCATATCTGACTCTGTAATGTCCCTCTGGAGCATCTCCTTGACGAAGTTTGAAAATAAATTGAAGAATAAACTAAATGCTTCGGTATATGTAATAAAATCCACCAAATTTATAAGATAAAACAAGCTTAATCGATAAAGAAAATTATTATAAGCTATTTGGTATATTAGACATCTGTAACCAAAATAGGAGACATTTCTCCATAGCTCTCGAACCGGGAATCAAATCGAATTGCAACAACTGTGTAACAGGAGATATTTCTAGTTAACTCCTAGTTGACGTCATACTTGACTGATTCATTACATATAACAAATTCCAGGCCACAATCAATATCATTTACACTCCCTAATTTTTCCCCTGCATCTAAAGCATCAAAACACATTCAACTCAAGAATCACCTCTCCCCAAACCTAAATATTTGATTTTCAGCAGATTTCTTAATGTTAGCTACCAAAACTGATGTTGTTATCATCAGAACTCTCCAACATCAGCAAGGTTCAGTGGAATGCCATTTAATTCTGAGTGTCTAAATGTCTAAACTTAATATCACAGCTCAGAAGCATGTATGCCAGACCAGAGCTCACAAATCATTTAGACCTTATAATACGGTTGAATATCAATGATAATGTAGGCAGTCTCAATTTCAGATCGATTTTATTTTGCATGCATAACAAAGAGATTTCGTCGAACAGTTGATTGATCACAATGGGGTGCCAAGAAGAAAAATAACATACATGGTCATGCATCTTAAAAGACTAATTAAAGACTTACCAGAATTGCCTTGCATATAATCATCACTTAAAGACAATTCAGACATGTCAATTTGCAAGGGCTCATCCACCTCCTGTCATTATAAAGCACTTGAGTCATAAAGTATGCACAACGTTACACATAAGATGTATGAGAATTGTTTTTACGAGTAAAGACCTTCATGGCAAAATGGCCCCAACAGGGTGCCAACCCATGTAATAGATTAGTATGTACACCTCATGTAGTAGTCATCAACGATACACAGTTGAAATGAGCAACATATGAGATTTGACAATATGTCGGGAAGAAAGCACCTTAAAGATGGCAGCACAACATGGAGCACGAACATTAGATAGATGCGTGAATTCTGCAAAAGTTTTCCAAGTAAGGTGACTCAAGACCCTTAACATCTGGTCATAGCTACCAACGGCTAGAAATTGTCCACAAGGAGACCAAGAAACGCTTTTCACTCCCAATCCACTTTCATAGGCTTGATACTTAAACAGACACCTACCATCTGGTGAGTATACCAAAACCTGTTTCAAAGAACACCAGTTTTAATCTTTGCACTTTTCTCGGCCAAGCTGATATCACACAACAAGCAGCACAAATATCATTTATCCATCTCATATCAATCCCTAGACAAAATTCTTGGATAGAAATCCATAATATCACTTATTTATCAACAGTGAAGCCCGAAGAAAACAAGTCAAGGGTGCAGTGCAAGAGTAGAAATGACCTGCGCATGAGGTTCAAACAGGTTCATAATGGGTTAACCACCAAATGATTGTGATGTGAAGAAATTGGTTATGTAATACATTAACATTCCAAATCTAGGTCCAGGATATCTGCTTGCATATTCACACTCAACAGGGACCTCATGGATGTGGAACACTGATAACACAAAAAGATGCATCTGGCAGAAGGTACCAGCTGAAACAGAGTGATGAAGTAATTGGATGCTACCTTGTATTCAAGAGGTGAATCCCATATCACTATAGCACTATCATCCGGTGACCACTGGATATCAGCTAAGTCTAAAGTATCAACAGCAAAAACACCCATTATCTCCCAATTATGACAAGAAAGCAGATTGACGTAGTCCTTGCAATCATGTCTTGTGCATATTGCAGCAAACTTTCCATCTCGAGTGAAAGAAACCCCCTTGGAAGCATGCTTTGGCCACTGCACGTGTACACATGCTGTGTTGACCAATGACCAAACTGTCAAGCGGAGTTGGAAATCAGATGTTGTCAGTATGTGCCGACTATCTGGGCTCCACCTAGCATAAGCAATGCCAGCCAGACCTTCATCTATTTTACATGTCCATTCAGGTTGAATTAATGACCATGCCTGTATCATTGGTCTTTTATAGAGACCACAAAGTATGTATTCAGAATCAAGGGCCCATTCTATGTAGCTTATTTTATCCAAGCATGAAAACAACTGTACAACCTGCAAATTAAATGGGTAGACTATATTCAGCATCCCCATAAGAATTCATGCAAAGCAGCTAAAAAAATTGACATCAAAAAGCGCCCAGAAACTTGACATTACTTTAATGTGTGTAACAATAGCCATGTTCCTAAATCTCAAAGAAGACGCACATGAATTCAGTCATCGCAACCCAATGTCTTCAGCATCTCAATGTCATTGACAAATGCATTGGCACTCTTGATAACACAGGTTTTGGACAATAGATAGTCCGCATTTTGTATGAATTCTGGCCCTTTTATCAGATCATTACACTTTAAACCACGCTAGTTCCTAATTTCAGCTCATGCCAGCTCCGGTAACGATGGTCAATAGAGACTAACTAGGAAACTGCGACTGAGCACGAGATCCACTCCAGAATCGAAGGTGATCTGTCTATCAAAAATTTCCCAAAAACAAGCGAGGCCCTGGCGTTTTAGATTTCCATATGCTCGTCAAACACCAATTCGTGTTCAGAAAAGGGGGAAAAAGAAAAGAATCCCCTTTCCCCTGATACGCTCTAACCGAAGTACTCCTGTCCGGGACAAGATCCAGCCTCGCGGCCACGGAAATGCAGCTAAACTATAGGACGCCGCGCCAAACATCGGCGGCGAGAATGGAAGACGATACCTTGAGCGACAATGTGTCGCGTATGACGAGGCGATAATCGACAGCGACGGCAATGAAGCGCGCGTTGGGAGAGAAGCAGCAAGGGCCCGACTGCTTGAACGCTTCCGTGAACTCCATTCCGCTGAAACGCAACCCCGAATCACGCGGCAACAGACGAAGGAAGAGCGAGTTCCCGAGCTCCGGATTCACGATTGAAGAGGGGATCGGGGGCACGCGAGGAGAATCGAGGCGTGCCGGGAGGTGGAAGGAGCGCGAGAGATGTCGGAGGCAAGTGGATCTCCCACTACGGCTCGGTCTGATGCATCGAAGGTGGCCGCGAGAGCTCGCTTCCTCGCAGCTGATTCGGCCATTCCATTTGCAGGAAGCTGCAACTCTCGCGAGTGGAAAATTTGAAGTGACGGGGAGGGGAAGAAGCTCTCCTTTTAACGGAACTGGAGTTTGGGCCGGGTTTGCCCGCCCACGTTACTCGGGTTGACGGATTTTAGTACGCTTTAGGCTTGGATCCGTCTGCCATGAGATTTAAAAGAGCAAAGTATTTCGCAAAATATTATTTCTTTGAAAAAATATTATTTTATATGATGATTGCTATCGCTTCTACTAACGAGTCAATGAAATTGTAATTGACAAAAGCATATTCGTGGACAATAAAAGTATTTTTGTTTATTCATTCTGCAATCGAAATAACGGGTGTCTTTATTTCAACTTAAGGGATTTTCAACCTTTAAGACCTTTTGGAAAAATACTAAGATGTTTGACAAGTATTTTAAAGTAGTTTTTAACCAAATGCTGAAAGCTAAAGCTACTGTCACCGAGACTTCCAAAGTAACATTTACAGAATGCCGAAACTATGATTAAAATATATTTTTTCTTCCAAGGATACTCTTGCAAATTCTTAGTTTTCTAATTTTGCCCCTCCTTGTTACTATTCATCTTATTTGTGCAAGGTGATCAACAAGAGCCAACAAGGCTAGATCTAGCTAGTGAAGGGTCGATGGGGGTGGTGCAACCCAAGCAACTGTTGTTAATTCTTATGACCTTTGATGTCGTGTGACCCTAGGCGACAGTTACCTAGGTTCTGTGACCCTCGCCAGAGTTGAGCGACTTCAGTCGATGTCCATCAACACCATATTTGGCTCATTGACCGCCTAAGCCTCTCACCAGCTTCGATAAAAAGTTTGTTTTTTAATAAAAAAATTTAAAAATATAGCCAGAGCCCATTGCAAAAACATTGTTTGTCAAGCACTACTTAAACAATTTGTATTTTCTCAAAAGGGTCTTGGCTTTAAACAATTTACATTTTCCTTTGATTTTTAGCACTTACATTACACCCGAGCCCTTGAACCAAACCCACCCATAATTGTTTTTAAGAAATTATATTCCGAATCATTTTTTTTACAAAACAAATCAATCCTAAGGTTTACACTAGTGACATGTTTTCTTGTAATGATTGCATCCCATTATGATATTTGGAAGTCAAGTTTTCTCTCGTAGCTTTGAAGCATGATCATGACGCCACTTAAAAATTAGGTAGGACACATGTATATTAGGAGAATATATTCTATATAAACGTGCAATTATTAATACATTACCCATTTAGTAAATACATATAAACCCGTTACAAATAAGTTTAAAATGGACAAAATTCCTACAACACATCAAGTATCAATATATGATACTAAATATATGAAATTAAATTGTATACGTTTTGTAGTTCATGCATATAGATTGCATCGAAGATTGCTGCCATTGGAAATTAACATGCGATATAACTGTCCAAAGAGCACATTATGTACGAGACCTCAGCCTTTTTTTCTTTTATTTTCTCTATAACACTTTCTCATGGAGTTTTGGCTAAAGTAATATATCGTAATCCATTTATTAGGTAGTTGACATCATTTGTCACGTTTATCCTTGAACTATTTATTTGGTTCAATTAGGCTTGTACATATTTGTTTGATGTACAATTTCATTTTCAAATTTTCAGCCAATTAAATATGTTCCCTATATTATATATTGAAATATTCTATGTTACCTCTGATAGAAAGTTTAATAATTTAGTGCAAATTCACTCACTCAGTGTAAATAATGTTACCTTGTTTCTCAATCAAAGAGATTATGTAAAATGGAAGATAAGGAGACAGATTGTTTTAAGGGATTTTAGTAAGGCCCTGTTTGTTAATACTTCTTTTTTTTCTGTTTATAAACAATTTTTGTGTTTTTTTGTTCCAGGGAACAAAAAAAGAACAGAAACGCGTTTGTTTGTATTTTTGTTCTAAATCTATTTTTTTGTTCCCTAAACACTTTTTTGGAACGAAAACAAGAAACAAAGAAAAACTTGTTTCTTGTTTATGAAACAAAAATTAAAAACACATTTTCTCTCTCTCTTTTTTTTTTTTTTTTTTCTTTCTTTTTTTCTTTGGTCGGTCACCGGCCTCGGCCATGGCCGGTGACCTTGCCAGGTGTCGTCGGCCCGGCGAGGCTCGGCCTCGCCTTGGCCGGGCGAGCTCGGGCTCGCCCAAATCCGGCGAGCCCGAGCTCGCCCAGCCACCAACGAGGCTCGACCTCGCCGGGCCACCTCCCGGTCGGCGTCGCCCGGCGGTGGCCGGGCGAGCTCGGGCTTGCCGGATCCGAGCGAGCTCGAGCTCGCCCGCCCAAGGTGAGGCCGAGCCTCGCCACCACGGCGAGGCTCACCCTCGCTGGGGGTCGGTGAGCCTCGCCGTGGCTGGGCAAGGCCGCTAGCCCTCGTCGGCCGGTCGCCGGCCATGGTCGAGGCCGGCGACCGGCCAAAAGAAGAAAAAAATAAAAAGAAAATAAAAATATTAAAAAAATTTTAAAAATAAAAAAAGAATACAAATTTACCAAACGTGTTTTACGTTCATTTTTTATTCCCTAACAAGTTTTTTACCAAACGCGTTTTTTTTGTTCAAAAATTGTTCCCCCGAATGTAAACACTTTTTTCTATTTCATTTCCATGGAACAATTTTTAAACATAAGTGTTACCAAACGCACCCTAATGGCCCGTTTGGTAACCATCCAAACAAATTGATGTCGATTCTCGATTTTTTGTTCCCATAATCGTTTCGGACGAGAATCGCATTTGGTAAAATTTTTGTTCCCGGGATCAAATTTGTTCCCGAATGCAGTTGAGAAGAGAATCAAGAATAAAAAAAGTTGATTCTTGTTCCGAGAATCAATTTGAGAATCAAAACTCTTCTTTTTCTTTTTTTCTTTTTTTTTCATTGGCCGCCATCCCGCGACCGTCGCCGCCACCGTCCGCCGTCGCCGATCACCGGCAATTGGTCCGGCGAGCTCGCCGGAGGCTCTCGTCCGGCCTGAAAAAAAAAAAAATAATAATAAAAAAAAAAAAAGAAAAAGAAAAAAGAATAGGAGAAAAAGAAAAAGAAGAAAAAAGAAGAATAGGAGAAAAAGAAAAAGAAAAAAAGAAATAAAAGAAAAAGAAAAAGGAAAAAGAAAAATAAAATAAAATAAAAGAAGGAAAATTAAAGAAAATTAAAAAATAAAAATAAAAAAGGAAAAAGTAAATAAAAAGTAAATAAAAATAAAAGGAAAAAAATAAAAGAAAAGGAAAATTAAAGAAAATTTAAAAATAAAAAATAAAAAAGGAAAAAAACAAATAAAAATAAATAAAAATAAAAGGAAAAAATAAAAGAAAAGGAAAATTAAAGAAAATTTAAAAATAAAAATAAAAAAGGAAAAAATAAAATAAATAAAAATAAAAATAAAAGGAAAAAAATAAAAGAAATGGAAAAAGAATAAAAGAAAAAAGGAAAAAATTATAAAAATTATTTAAAAATTAAAATAAATTGATTATGTTCCAAATCAATTTATACGGTACCAAACACAATTCTATTCCGTAAATCGAAATTTTGTACAATTACTAAACACGTTCTTTTACTCGAAATCGGTTCTAACAGAATAAAAAATAATCATTTCGATTAGAATTTGTTAAACGTAATCGTTACCAAACGCGCCCTAAGTAGTTTGAGGAAAAGGATCCTATTTCCTTGATGACCATCGAATAAAAGAAATAGGTAAAAGCACATGGACTAAATTGCAAACACTCGGCGAATTCAGGGATTGAAATGAGAAAAATAAAAAAAGAAATCGACAATTGCACTACAGTCCGACAAAAGTCCCTCCATCTGGCGGGGTTTATAGTTTCAGGCATATCATAAACCCTAGTCATAACCCGCTGGCCGACGACCGTCACCGACGTCGAAGCACACGAGCTGCACCGAAACCTCTCCTCCGCCCTTCGCTAACGCAGTCCGGAGCACTCGAAGCGCGGCCTCGTTCCTCGCATTTCGGCAATGGCGGCTTCGCTGTCCTCCCAGCTACAGGCGATCAAATCCTACGTGCAGGCCGATCCGGAGCCGCCGCTCAAGAGGCCTTTCACTCGCCCTTCCATCCTCTTCGATCCCAAAGAAGCCGCGGACATCGATATCGACACCCTACACAGCATAGCCCTCTCCGGTTCGTCCAGCCGCCGCCTGGAATTAATTTGGTTTCAGTTTGGGGATTCCTGATTGGACGTTGGATGATTGTGCTGATTTCGGAATGCGTTTGGTTTGGTTCGGTTTCGTTTTTGCAGGTCTAGAGGTTCTTGTAAATACCGACCAACGGTTTAGGAACTACAGGAATGATCTGTTCAGCCACAAAAGTAAGGAGCTGGACAGAGAGTTGATGAGCCCCGAGGAGAATGAACGGATAAATGTTTCTATCGCGTCGTTCCTGCGGCTGCTCTCCGGTTATCTTCAGCTGGTCTCGTCGCTTAAGATGCTCGAGTATTTGATACGAAGATATAAGTACGCACGAGTCACCTGGTGCTTGCTCGATCGCATTGGGAATTTATTTTTCTTGACGTGTTTATGCGCTGTGTTTGTTTTGTGCTTTGTTTTGTAGGATACACGTGTATAATATGGAGGAATTGATACTTTGTGCATTGCCATACCACGACACCCATGCATTTGTCCGAATAGTGCAGCTGCTTAATTTGGGGTAGGTCGATAGATGCTCTCAAGATGTTTATATAGGTGCATAAAGTCTGGCAATTTGGATTTATATGTCTATGATTTTTAGGAATACGAGATGGAAATTCTTGGAAGGCGTTAAAGTGTCCGGTGCGCCTCCACCAAGGCAGGTTCTAGTGCAGCAGTGTCTAAGAGATATGGGTATTCTCGAGGTTTTGTGCAACTATGTAAGTTGTTTTTTTTTCCTATTGAAAAATGAGGACCTGTGGTTCTAAGCATATAATCACTCAGCACTATCTTTGATGATGTCATCCTTGTATTGCCGGTTCTGATTGCAGGCATCTCCCACCAAAAAGTACCATCCTTCGAGCATTGTAGTTAGCTTTTGCACTGCAGTTGTGATCGAGGCTGTGGGTTCTCTTGCAGCTGTCGAGAGTGATGTTGTGAAAAGGATTCTCCCGCTTGTGATTTCTGGAATTCAGCCTGGCATGAAAGGCAGTTCAGAACACAAGGTAACATTAGAGTTAAATAAAGCTTCTGCAGGTGATTTTTTTTATTTTTTGGACGAGTAAAATGGATTTTATTGCAAATTGGCTCCAATGGGGTGCCAATCCATGCAATACATTAGTAGCTATAACTTATATTGTCATTAAGGTCTATCAGAGACCGGTGATGAGGAAGTTCTGTGATTAATGGGGCTTCTGTGCATGGAGGAGATTTTGGTCCAGCCTGGTGATAGGAAGCATCTATCTGCAGATTGATGTTCTTGGAGATGCAGATGACTTTTATCTGTGACATATTTTAGTCACGCATCACCTTTTTGTTTGTTTTTGGTTTTCGTTTTAGATACCATGCAGTTAATTTGCAAGTTAAAAAGCCTTTTCTCCCCTGCTTCACAGGCCAGTGCCCTGATGATTATTAGCTTACTGGCAAAAAAAGCTGCTTTGTCTCCTAAACTTGTAAAGAGTTTGATTCGATCAATTGCTGACATAGCTAGAGAAGAGGCAAAAGATGCCATGGGGCTACAATGGGTTCGATTATCATTTATTGCTCTAATCAATCTTCTTCAGGTATTATTTACTTTCATATGATGGCCTCTCACTTATATCTGTTTTGATTCCATCCGTTCCCCTGATTTCATCTAAACCAATATGTGCATTTTCACGTCAATCAATTGTCTGGGATTATATGCAATTAAATGACAAAGATGCATGACTGTGTAGCTGATTCCCCTCTACCTCTTACACACCCTCTTAGACAGCTTCCAAAAAAGAAAAATGAGGGAAAGAACCAACACTGTTTGTGTATTGCATGTGATGAACACTGTATTTGCAATTGTGGTTATGTCTCAATTGTATTTTCGATAATATTTGAAAACTTCATCTTGCTTCCTACTGTGCTTGCTGGTGTCATTGCTCTCGCTTAATAATATGTTATTGTGACAGTCACAGTCTGTGGATATGTTTCCAAAGAAAGCCCTGGAGATTGTGAAGGAGATTAGGTACTCATTTGATCTTTCTTTCATTGCATAGGTGCTTCCATTGACATTAATCTTAGATTTGTTTGGAATTTTACTTTGAAGGGATATTACTGGGATTCTGTCACAATTATCCAGAGAGTTCAACGTAGATAAATTTCTTGTCTTGTTTTTGGAGTCTCTGCTCGAGTACAGGTATTAAAACCATTCCAAATTTCTATTTATCTCTTTTATGCTGTGTTACTCAACCTACTATGATTTTGGCAGTTTCTCAGATGCTTCATGCTGTTCCCTATTGGTATCCATAGTTGAGACAGTTCCTCTAGGCAATGTAATTGATCGTTTTGTCTCTAAGGTCCTCTTTTCATGCCTGAAGTTATCCCAGAAAATTGACAGTTCTTCATCAGAAATAGGTGATCTCTCGTGATGTTCAGGACTTCGTCACTCTGTTGTTCTTTTTTGCCATTCTTTGTCTTAACAAGTAATTGCTGCATGTATTATGGGCACTTCAAAAATACTTTTTAGGAGTTTGGGCCAAAAAAATCTTGGCTGTCACTATGAAGAGTTATCCATCCGAGTTGCACGAGTCCATCAGGAAGTTCCTGGAGGTCTGTGCTTAATTCCCTTTTTTGCATTTGTGTATGCAGCACTTTGTCCTTCTCTTGTATTTTACATATCAGTCTCTTTTTTCTTTTTATAGGATACAAGACTGCATCAGGGAAAACATGAATCGATATCTGAGATTTTGTCTAAAGCGTTAGATGGGAATTTGAGTTTGTCTGTGCCTATGTTGGATTCAAAAATCTGGTTTTCCCTGTTCCATCCTAAGGTAATTTTTGGCCAAAAGATACGGTTTTGAAATTCTTTCCTGGAGTTTGTACTGACTGTTAGTATTATCTTTTGATTCTGTCCTTGTTCTTATAAAAATGTTTCCAGGTCGAGGTCCGATGTGCTGCATTGTCTAGTTTGAATGTTTCTGGCATCTTAAAGGCCGATAGTATCAATTCACAGGTAATAATTACTAGGATTTTTTTTTTTGGGGTATATTATGCTTACTTTTCTGCAAAAGAGAAATTTGCTTCATTGTAATAGTTAACATCATCACTGGCTGGAAAGAAATAATTAGCAAGAGGAGGTGCCTATTTTTCTGATTTGCCTCTAGGTCCATTGTGTGAATTAGGGAAAGATTTCATGAAATTCCGTTTAACTGGTTTGTATGAATTGAATGTTCTTCAGGGATACATTTGTACATTAGTAGGCTTGAATATTTTTAGCTTGCCTGCTGTAACTCAAGTTGTCAATTCTAAATTCTAAAGATATTTGAAAAAATGGTTAGTGGGAATATTTTCCTTTTTGACCTGATAGGTTTTTACATCTCAATCTGTTAATTGTCTTGGATTCTCTCTCTCTCTCTCTCTCTCTCACACACACACACACACACACACACACACACACATTTGTAAAAGTCTTTTAGAATTTTGAATTAGATTGAAATATATTTACTTAATTGCTGATAGAAATATATACTGTTATGCTGTAAGGCCACTGAAAGTTGTAGAACTTTCAAAGCTGTTCATTTTTCTATTTGTGCTTGGTACGGCTTTTCTGCAGTTGCTACAGATGTGAGATGGGGTGCTTTGGCTTTCTGAGGCGTTTTTATTTCAAATTTTCATTAATATTCCTTCAAAGAAGGAAATTTGAAATAATCACTAATAACATTACTATGTTAATTTTAATAATAGTATCTATAATTACAATAACATCATCATCATCAGTATTATTTTATGTTGAAAAATGGTATAATGCAAAAGGTCTAATAATAAACGTTGGCAGCAACTCCACAACAATGTTATAGGTCTTTTTTGTCATTTTGATGACCACAGCAATTTTGCAGCAGCTTTTGCCAAGCATTGTCTAGTCTCAGCACGGCACTTTTAAAAGATGTGTCGCCGAATGCATGTGCTTGGACACAGCACTACACAACACAACACAAGCACAACAGAGCTACAATTGTACCCAACAGACTCTTAGTCCTGTATGCGTAGCTTGATCCATGGACGTTTCTCAGTACCTCAACAGAAAATGATACTTCTAGGGTTGCTCAGCTTTTGCCTGCTTGCCAATTTCTCCATTTACTCATCTTCCATTTCTCATTTTGCAAATGTCAAAATGTTTCCACCCTGCTATATTTGAGAATTCACATGTTCAACCACTATCCGGAAGCAATCTTGGCTTCTGATAGGTAAATAAAGAAAAAGTAGAAATGATTATGTTTCCTTCAGCTTTACAACCATGATTTTACAGGCTTCAGAAGTTGCACTGTTTTATGCGACATAGATCTTCACGAATTTAGTTTGCTCCCAGTAATTTCTAGCAAATTATTTTCCGCATAAATAAATTAAAGAAATAGTTTCATTGGGTTTCCAGGTATGAGAATGTTTTTCTTTATTCAGGTTGCTTTCCCATAGATGACATGCATACATATAGAGAAAAGTGCTTTGTCTAGATAATTTTGTGGGTGAGCCGATTGGAGAAAGCAATTCTATGTGGTCTGTTTTTCTTTTCTTTTCTTTTCTTTTTTTTTTTTTTTTTTTGGGGGGGGCGCTTAGTAGTGCAAAAGGAGCTGCACCCTCAAAATATGATTTTGTCTTTGACTTAAAATGTTTTTTTCTCTATCTATCATACAGGGTTTCGAAACAATTCAAGATGCTATATTGCGCCAGCTATATGATGATGACCTATCTATTGTTCGAGCAGCTTTATTACTTAATGAATTGCCAAATGTGGTGAACTGGACTGATCTTCTTCAAGCATTGTGTTCTATAACACGGAGATGCATAGGAATGCTTGTATCGAGTAAGTATAGAGAAAAAACTACAACCAGATTCAGGGCCCTTCTAGTTGGTTTTCATTCTGTATTTATTGGGAATTGTTTATCTACAAACTTCATAAATTGGTTTTTGGAGGTGCATGAAGCTCATCATTTCTGATTATTACTCTATTCCTGTTTCAGTAGCTTGTGCACTCTTTGTTGGACTTGTCTAGTCTGTTATTTAGTTTCATTAAATAGAAGTTGAGGAGTAGGATTTTGGTGATTGGTAAAAAATCTCCATTCTTCCATTCTCTGGTTAGTCTCTTTTTTCAAACATTCCCATGAGGGAGATGTTGTTCACTTTTACTGGGTCAAGTTTTTTGGTACATGTGCTTTGTGTTCAAAGCTATCGAGAGTTTCAATGATTCTGCTGGTGAAAACAAGAGAATTATGTTGAGAGCGTTGGAGGTTAGGTCAGGATCACTTCCCCCCACCCGACGGCGAAGTCTAGTTCTATCACCCATAGGCCAAATAGATTGCATTAGTGGTATAGCATATAAAGTGCTCAATTCTTAAGCTTGACAGTCACCATTTCCACCTGCAGGCTCAGTAAATAATGGCGCCGCAGCTGGTGATATTGTTATCCTATGTTTGAAGCACTTAATAACTATATCTGATGGTTCGCTGGATTTGGCAAAGGAATTGGCTGCATTGATGTTTCCCTTGCTCCTTATCACGCCTAAGGTTTTCATCTTTATTTTATTAATTGATGAATAGTCATTGTCATATTTATGTTTCATCTTGTCCTTTATAGTTTGATTCTTACTCATTGTGAATAGATATGTATTGCCACCTTTCTCAATATATTACCAATTGCAGACACAGACGTACAATTTGAGGGTTTTGGAATTCGCAAAGGAAGTGAACTGGCCCTTGTATCAAAATCTACCCAGCCTGCCCAGCTCAGAGGTGGTACATCGTCAATTGCAATTTTTCTTTTTGGTCTGAATTGATTTAGTTTTGGTCTTTGGCAGATACATCATTCGATGATGGGTATGCATAATTCATGCATTTGGTCTTTGCCAATAACCTTTTCATTGGATGACTGTCTTAATACGGTTGAGCTGAGTTTAATCATGAAAAAGGCCATATTTGTCATGCAAGTATATCTTGACTAAAGATAACATTTTAAGACTAGCAAGACTGGCATCTGCATTTGGGTGCGCTCTTGAGTGGATGTTCCCCATGTGCTAATGAGCATGAACTAAGCATAGTGCTACATTTTCCCTCATATGAATGTAGACGTAGGAGGGGGAGAGGTTTTAAAGTATAAGTTTGTAATTGCAGCATTGACCGATAGGGATAGCCGAAAGGACAATGTTCATCACTTACTTATGGTGGCAGTAAAAGAGGTTATACAGACAGACGGGGAGAGGAGGGATTTGTTACAGCTGCAAATGGGGAGAGGGGAGGGAGCACATGATTGTTGATTGGTCTTCTTGGGTTTTCAATGTCACTACACAGATGTGGCTGTTAAAATGTGCATCTTTTAAAAGTGCAGAAATTGGAAGCCGGAAGCATAACTTCTGCAAATCTGAGGATGGTCGACACTTTGGCGGATTTATTCTCGAAACAACCTCGAGAATTTCTACCCTTCCTTGTCCAAATTAGTAATGAATTCATGATGTCGAAAACGCTCTTCTTTTTGGTTCTCATGCAGTCAATTGAGATGAAAAAGAAAGGTATGTATCACTGGTATTGTGGATATAAATTTCTAAATACTAATTATGACACCTTGTATGTTATATCGTTTGTTTGAGCGAAGTCTTAGTTCCTCCTATTGTGGGTCAACAGGCTTCCTAATAAAATGTTGCACTAGGTCTTGATGTGATATTGGAGATTGTGTCTATAATTTACTGATGATGGAAGTGTGTTTGTAGTTAAGTTGTTGACATTGTAATTTTGTTGCATGTCAGATGGGAACCGAGTTTTGGACCTCTTGGAAGCTTGTTTACCAGTTCTGAAAATTAATTGGGAAGCATTTATGTCCTCCAATGGCCTGCATCTAGGAGAGGTAGAAGTGACTATTTTGCATTACTATTCAATGCTTTTTTTGTTGTTATAGTTATAACCTCCAACATATGTGCTCATCTTATCCTAAATGTTGGAATACTCCTCAATTGTGGATTTGTCGTACATCCCCTATAACTGTAATGTTTACCTGCAAACTGATGTGGTTCTATCTGTACTTCCCACATCAATGTCGAGTGCGCAGTCTTCTTTGTTGGAGCAATTCTAGAGCCAAAAATATTTTAATGTCCCTCATCGGGAATTTACCGCTTAAATTTTTTTCGAAGAAGCATTAGTATCTGTCTGCAGCCACTTGTCTCAAATTGAAATTATTTCCTCTTTTGCTGAAATGTCAGCTAAAGTTTTCCAAATGTTCTTTTAATGCGAGGAAAGACATGAAATACCCTGAGATGATATTGCAAGAGTTTGATTGTGTTGAAGTACCCTGATATGATAATCCAAGAGTTTATTCATTTTGACATGACAATGAGTACAATAGTTCTGGTTTGCGCTAATAAAAATAAAAACTTTTGTGTGTCAAACAAAGCTTTGGTAGCATTTTAATATATCTCTTTCCAGTCATGGGACCAAAGCAAATTATAATAAACAAACTATTTCCAGTTCCTTGAAATGAGTTGGAAGGTTGGGCAACATCGCAATGGGAACCATAAATGAGGAGTGTGTTTAGGAGTGAGATTCAGCAATGTACTAAATAATCTTGTTTTGTGTTGTGGAAGGTCCAACAACTTAGGCAGTTGTAATTTAATTTATAGCCATTGCCATTGCTTCCTGGAATCAGTGGTGGGCATGTGAGTTTGGGTGCTCAAATGAGATCTGTCACACAGGCTGATATGATCTGGCAATTTTCAGCATCAATTAGATTCCTCAAAAGTACTGTAAAATTACGTTAAGGGAATTCTGCACATTAGATATGATAATGATACTTATTGATGGAACCTACCCTTACATTTCTTTTGACAGACGTTTGTAACTTATGGATTGGCAGGGCAACGTCGAAATCTGGAGAAGAGATTGCATAGGATTTCTGGATCAGCTTTTTGATGCCAATATCGAAGAGTTGAATGGAAAGATCTTAATATGTATATTTTGGAGGATGCTGGGGGCATTTATTTCAGTGGCTCCTACTGACCTCTTTTCGGTTGGTGACTACATATTTCTTATGTTTATTGTTTTCCTCAGGTCATGTGGGGTTGTTTATTTGATTAGTTCAATTTGTTAGTGGCTAGCAATAGTTATCACAAGTTGTTTCCTGGCAGCATGAAGGTGTACAATGGGTTGGCAAGCTTCGGGAGATATTTGTCCTCCTTGCAGATTCAAATCAGAGACAGGTGTTCAGGGAGCATCTCCATTACCTCGTTACAAATTGCAAGATTTGTGCAGCCGCTTTTCTGTCTCAATTTTTCACAGAAGAAGGTTTTGTTTGTGCCTTTTCACTATTTTCTTAAGCTATGCATTCATAACATGGATGTTGCATTTTCATCTTTCTGCCATTTATAATGTCAATGGAGATTTCTCTTAAAGTTGATAACTCCATCTTAAATTGACTAACTTTGAGAAATCAAAATACTTTGCTACACTCATGAGCTAGGTGAGACCTAAGCAAAAACCTAGATGGGTGGCAGAAAAACAAGGTTATTGCAGTTGGGTAGGAAATGCAATTCTGTTTCTGGAATTTCTAAGTCAAACTTTGAATGTGAATGTTGGAGTCTAAGGTCGTTTGATAAGTAAAAAAGAGTGGGCAGGGGTGAGCAAGTTGGCAATCCCATTGGGCATTAACATTGGAATTTCACAGCTGCGATGGAATGTTTGGTTTGAGCCATAGTTATTGCTCATTTGTGCTACTTGTCACTGCCACCCACCCGGGTACTAGAAGGAGTAGAGCTAGGGCACGACTGAACCTACACTGTAGATGTAACAAGGCTTCTGAGGGTTTTCGTCTAAATAGGTCAAAGATAAAAAATGTGGTCTATAATTTCCATGATAATAGGAGTTTAAATGCTGTCTTAGTAAGTTTTGGAGACTTGGAAGGCCCAAAGAGTAAATTCTTTACTTAAGATCTTGGATCTATCTTGCAAAACGATGGAGAAAACAATGGGGATGTTGCTTCCAATGTACAAGCAGGATGAATGAAGTGAAGAAGTATGTTTACTGTTTTGTGTTATTGCAAAATGCCCACTTAATCTCGCAGAAGAAGTCTACATGACGGCAATAAGGTATATGATACTTTATGGCACATAATATTTGGGGTTGTTGGGGAATCATGTCCTCAAAATGAGTGACGTAATGGTACCTTAGATGTGTGGGTACTTAAGAATGGAATAAGAAAATGTAGGTCCGACTCCAATTGAAGATACCATGAGAGAAGGTCATTTAAGGTGGTTCAGGTGTCATGTCAAGAAGCCCTTAAAATATTTCAGTGGGGAGATGTGATTGATTATAGAGAATTGGGTTAATGGGGCAGGGGAAGGCCTATAAAGACATGGAAGAGACCATAAGAAAGTTATTGAGCACTTAGTGGGACAAGGCTTAGTTAGTTGCTGTTATTTTGTTTTTGGTACCTGCTTCTATAAATTCTCCCTTTTGAAGTTTCTTTCATTTGGCATGCTCTGCCTCTTTTTCCAGTTTCTCATGTCCACCTACTCACTAAAGTTACGGAGATAAAGAACATATTCCATGAAAGTCTGTACTCATCCTTTCTTTGCAACTACTATCAAAATTAACATGGTTTGGCCAAAATTACCGGAATACACCATTTCCTTAGAAATTGTGATTTGGAACGTGCACACCTTGTTTTCTACCAATCTAGAATGTCGTCAATGTTCCTGACACTAATGCTAAAATGACTGTCTTTGTTTCATACGATGTATCATTAGAATAAGTTATTTCTAATCTAGGAATATCTTTCAGATTAATATTTTTTGTTTTACATACAAAATGAAGTGTTTAAGCTGTGCTTCAAATGTATTGATACCCATGTGGTCTTGAATACACCGAATAATCATATTTACTGCTACTGCACATCCAAAAAAAAGTCCACTCCTGCTGTACCACATCCTTGACTAGTTGCTTTTCTGTGTTCCTATTTTCTTTCCACCTAGCAGAGCTATCCATACACTAAAGTGTTGGGTTTGATTCTCAATAGCTTCTTCTGAGAACGTTGAAAGACGATTATTTTCCTCTCTGCTGGTTCAAATCACTCTACATTCACTTTCTAAAACAGTCATTGTGACATGAGTAACGACATGTCATTTTTATTTTTTTAAAATCTTTTTAATGTATAACAATGATCTTTGGTAAATATCAGATTCAGTACTGGATCATAAGATGTGCATTCTTGCCACACGAAAGTACATAACTATGTCTGGAGAAAATGTATGCTTGTCTGTCTAAAAAGGTGCACTGTAGGTTCATTTGCATGTCTTTATGCTGATCACTATGCTGCAGGTTATCCGGTTGCAGTTCAAGTTGAAAGTCTCCTCTGTTTTGCCCATCTTTGTGGTCAAGCGGAGGATGCCTTATCATTGCAACTTCTAGCCAAATTTCCATCACTTCTTGTTCCATTGGCCAGTGAGAGCCAGGTAGCTTTCACTGTCTTTTGAGCGCTTAAGTACTTTTGCCAGTATTCTTTGACCGGCACATTAAGAATATGTAGCATTTATCAGCATGAACAGTGAGTAATGAAATGAGATGAGATTCCCCATATTCTCCGCTTTCGAACTTATATTTTCTTTTTTAATTATAGATATCTCAGAGGTTTCATGGAATAGGCTTACCTCTTCTTCTAACTCTCTGCTAGGTTTTAAGAATATGTTCCAAGAGAGATTTGTGGTCTTAAAAGAGCCAAAATTGGGACTATATATTTGTGTCATTAATTTGTTGTCTCCCTTTTGCAGGATATAAGGATTGCTGCGATGAACTGCATCGAGGGACTATACACATTGTGCTCTCGTGTTGACTTGTCTGGGAAGAAAAATGGTATAAACCTTAATGTGAATATTCAAAAATATGCTCCATCTCATGGACAATGGAATGAAAACACGTGCACAGACGTGCACACAAGCACTCACACTTCTATGCTTTGTTTTACTTTTGGATAAGTATATGAAAAATCTTAAAGCTTGTATCTGAATTGTAATCAAGTCCTAAAACTTTACTTTGCAGAATCTAGTACTTAAATCTGTAAATATTGTGCAACCAAGTCTCCCCGTCAAATACATTAATTCTTGGTGAAGGAAAAAGCTTATGTGGCGCTTTTTATTGTTCTCTCTTCTTTATGTGCAACTCTTAGGAAATTTATATGGCGCCAACTAGGTGCCACATCAACCTGATAGCAAATTAAAAAGAAACAGAGAGATTGCCTAATTTTTCCAATTTCTTCATTTCCCTCCTTTATTTTCTTTTTTCCCCTCACTCCTCCTCAACTCCTCCTCTTCCATGAGTGGCTGGAAGGCCACCTGCCACCCACTGTTGCCTCTGCCAACTGTCAACACGCTCCTCCATCCATTGCCACCACCACCATTTCTAATGCCAAAGACTTTTCTCTTTGTCCCTCTTATAGTCAAATGACGTCCTTGACCACCAACCTTTCTTCCTCAACCTTTACACACCGAGCTTGAGAAATCAATCTGAACTATTCTTCCTTTAGAAACTGCCAAATGATAACATTTCTCTTGATATTGAGTTCAGTCGGGAAGAGCTCACTGCAGTTGGGGAATTTGAAGTGAACATATCGTGTGTGGTGTTCACTATTTTTGGCAGCTCCTTGTGATAGGCAGAGTGGGTACTTAAAGTCATCATTGATGGTGGTCATGGCCAAGATGACAAAGTCACTCAGTATGGACAACGGCATTTTGATTGTTAGGGTTTTGCTATTTTGATTTCCAACATTTCCTGGGAATGGTTGCCATTGTCGGCGTTTAGTGTTTTGTGATGTACTTTGTATGTTCAACCTTTGACATACGAATCTAGAATTCGAGAGAAGGGTAGTGTTAGTGGTGATGTTGATGTTGGTGGATGGAGATGTGCCGATGATGGCTAGCAGCGGTGGGCGGTGGTGGCCCCTCTTTTCAATTGGATCGAGGAAGAAGGAGGAGGAGGAGAAGAAAAAGAATAGGGGAAAGGGAACAAGGGGGAGGGAAAATAATTTTTTTGTGAAAATTTAGAGATTTGTCTATTGGTTTTCAAATATCTTGCAGGCCGATTTGGCATCTATTTGGCACCACATTAACTGTTATAAAAAAATGCACAAAAGGATAGAGAGAATAATGACAAAAGAATATTAACATTTTCAGTCACCTAGAAGTTAACAAACTTAATGAGGGACTTGATCGCACATATTTTACAAGATTTAGGACTTGTTTGCACTATTTGAAGTTTTGAGGCTTGATTACACTTTGGGTCTCAGGACTTTTGCAATTATTCCTCTTTTCTTCATGGAGAATTTGCATGCGGTAGTTTTATTTGTGGCACCTTGTAATGAAACTTCAGGGACCATTGCCATTTGGAGTCAGTTTCTTGAGGAGCTCTTGGGTTTGCTAATTCAGCACAAAAGGCTTATCCTGTCAGACAGGAAGTTCTTTGCTTCATTTTTGTCAGCTTTGCTTGGTCCTTTGGGCATTGTTGACCAACTGTTGGTGCCACAGGATGTAGGAAATAGGTAATTACGCATCCTTCATGTACAGCTCTTGGTGTCATTCTTGCCCTTCAGGGAAGAACTGTATCTTTAAGATCTATCTCTTCCTTTTTCAGAAGGCTATGTTAACTTTGATGTAATCTTTCAGGTTCACTCAATCTACCAAAAAAGAGATCCTCGATTTCATTTTGGAATCTGCTTTGCAGCTCTCTTCGCATGGGAAGGTTTGATCTGCTTCACATGTTATCTTGCTTTCTTTAAAATGAATATTCTTTTGAGAGGAAGTAATCGACTTGTTTGTTGTTTTTTACAGCTTGTTATCCTATCCTTGCTCAAAGGAATAGGGGAAGCACTCATGCAGGTTAAAGATGTTGACCTCTTACTGTCTAAACTTTTGGAAGTTCGTGGCCAATATTATTTTGAGAGGGATGATTCATGCCAGAGATTGTTAAAGGCTGATGTTGAAATCCTATGCCTTCTACTGGTACTGATACCTTAAGTGATTTTTTGTCTTTATTTCCTCATCTATTTTTAAGGTAATTAACCATAAAATTTCGTCCTATGCTTGCATCAGAGCTGTTCTATGTCGTCCTCTACAGCCGGCGTTCTCAATTTTGAGGATCATCTAATGAAGGCTTTGCATGTAAGATGATGTTCAAGCTTGTTATGTATACACCCTTCTAATCATTCAAATCTTTAAAACTTTTGAAAGTTGAGTTTTAAATTGAGGTTCATTTTTTTTTTCCTAATAGACCACATCTTCAGCTGTTTATATTTCTCTTTAACCTAATTAAGTTTAAAATTTATTGCTTATTCTTTCATGCACATAAATTTGCTTTTTTGCTGGTTTGAAGACTTATTTATTCTGTGATAACAAGTGAGACTTGAGAAATGACCGACAGTCTTTGGCTTATCAGAGGTCTTGTGTAAGGGAAGAACAGCTTTCATATTCGAATAAAATGCCACGTGCCTCAATTCTTCTATCTTCTTTCTTATTATTGGTACTGCCATGTGAAGGTAGATGGAGTTAATTACTGGGAAGTACATGCCCCTGCAATAGGCATATATGTTTTGGTTAGACACTGGTAGTCAACTTAAGTTCATGCATTTTCAAATTTGTAATGATGGTTTGTTCCTTGAAAGAACATGTGCAATGACATAAACAGATTCATATAGCTAACCCTAGTTTGTGGGTTAAGGCTTAGTTAGTTGTTCTAATCGATTTGTATCCACATCATGCACAGGTAGGTTTGTAACGGTCTTGTACCACACATTAATAACTATTGGTGTGGATTATATGTTATTGATGGATTGTTAAGATGAAGAACATTGGTTTTAATTGTTTTTTTTTTTCTTTTCAACTCTTGATTAGGTTGATGGTGTAAGATGTTCATGTGCATGCTTGAAGAAAACTGGACTTTAATAGTTCTTTAATCGGAATTTATCATTTTCATGCAAACAAGCTAATGAGGGATTTTCTTGAATAGTGATGCTAATCCTTAATAGTTCACTGTACCATTATACCAAATAAAGTGAGGGCATTGACTGGAATAGCCATAATGAAAGACAAGCTGTGGAGTGGTTATTCTGCAACTCTTTAGGCCCTATTCTATTTTCAAAACTAGTACGATGCTTCTTTAACCAAATATATAGTTAAGGAATCAAAACCATCCCCTTGTGTGCTGATGAACTTGCTTTGGGTCCTATGCAGTTTGAAGGGACTTTTGCTGAAGATCCTGCAGTCGTGCTGCCATGTATAGCTGTTCTAAGTAAGCTGAATAATCGGATTTATGGTGGATTGACCACTGAAATGCAGGTTTGTCACCTCTCTCTTCGTTGTTAGATTGGGAGAAGTTGTTTCTTTAAAGTGCTTCTCATGTAGAGGTCACTTTCTAGTATGTGGCCTAACAATATATTAATGAACTCTTAAGTGCTTCAAAATCTGACTAAATTACTTGTTTCACTTGTATTTTATTTGTTTCTGCTACTAAGGTGCATTTGCCCTACATTATTTGCTATGGCATGCTTTGGTTGAACACATCAATTGCTTTGGCTGTGCACCCTTTAACATTCCATAATTAGAGGTCTAATCATCTTATCCAAATTCAATAGAATCAGATGCCCTAAGCTGCCTTCGACATTTCCTTTCCACTAGTTTGAATAGAAGGCAATGTCTGTTGAAAATTGCAAATTGACTGCCCCTGGTCTCTGTCATCGCTGCTAGGTTTATTATGCCTTTGCCATATGTTGTAGGGAAATTACCATAAACATGTCTGAGTTTTCATTTAAATACCATTTACGTACCTCTGTTTTCTAAAATATATATTGCACTCTTCCTTTGGCAAAATTGTCCATTTCCTTTTCCAAAAATACACTCACTGACAAAGCCCATGTGATTTGCAGTGATATGTCTAGCTCCCATCAATCACTCTGTCTCTCTGTCTCTGTCTCTGTCTCTGCCTCTCTCTCTCTCTCTCTCTCTCTCTCTCTCTTTCTCTCTCTGTGCCATGCCATCTTCTTCTATTCTTCTTTGCACAACACCGTCACAGTTCCACACAGCCACCCTGCTGTCGCTGCTCATCCATTGACCCAGCCAACGACTACAAGATGCCAGGCCTCTCTCTCTCTCTCTCTCTGTGCGCGATATTGACGATGACCAAGCCAATCTACGTTGGCTCTGTGTCATAGATGAAGTGGCCGTGATCTCAAGATCTGGTGGCCATGCCGCTAGTTCAGAGCTAATTGGCTCTTTGTCATAAATGAAGCGGCTGTGATCTCGAGATTTGGCAGCCATGCTGCTAGCTCAGAGTTCAAAGGGCTTGTTCACAAGGCCACATAGCACGGCCGAGATAGAGGGTTGGGGGGTTAATTTTTTAGGTTCCTTTTATTTTTGTAAGAGGGGTATTTTAGTCATTATAGTGGAGCTGAGGCATGTAACTAATATTTTAGAAAACAGATGTATGTAAGTAGTATCTAGGTGGATACTCGGGCATGTTTTTTAAATTTCCCCTATATTATAATTGGAAATTTTGGGCCACAGAAAATTTTGCACTTCGACTTTGTGGTAGATATGATACCTTTCAATTTAATTGTAATTGTCTATAAGGGTTGGTCCACCTTTGTTGTTGCACATATAAGACAAGCTTCTGCATTTCTTGTTTTTGACTGTACTGGTGTTGCTTTTTTGCTCGGTTGGCCTGGCTGATGGTGTTTGTTGGCCATTAGGTATTATATCAACAGATCATTACGAAAAGATTGCGGTTTGATATGTAGAAATATGTAGTGTCGATTTTTGCAAGCAATGCTGTTATCCATAGAAATATATAGGTATACCGTACTCATGCTGTTCCTCTTCAATATACAATTTTTATCATTAGGGTTGAATATAGGATATTTTTATATTCTATATAGTTGATATTTTTATATTCTATATAGTTAATACTTTTAACAAGCCCTTTGAGCTTGTTACCTTTAACATATAATTAGATCTACACTCCACTTTTGGTATATTAGGAAAATTCAGTTTCATACAGTTTATTTGAAACGTTAAAAACAATCTTTTGTGCATGATCTTTTATATGGGCAGCTTCTTCTTGAACCAGTTTGTATAGGGAGGTGCCCTGTTAGTACCTTCTGACTGAAATATTATTTATCATTCAAATATATGTATACAATAGAACGTAAAATATGGCGATTTTTCATTAATTGTGACATTGCCATATTTACCCTCACATTTAAGATTGAGATAATATATGGGGGTAAAATAGGCAAATTGGGTGATTAGGATTCGTAAAACATATAAGATTTTCTTCCTTTCATATAACAAATGCAGACAGGCCACAAGTGGCCAAAAGTTTGTGTGTCCCAGTGTGAAAAAATTAGTAAGTGCTTGTAAATTGTGTAGGTAACCTAATATTAACGTTTTAAGCAATATTGCCTGCACCTTGCAATCTTTTGGCAGAACTGTGTCAACTTATAGATATTGTGGTGGTTGTCCTTGGGAATAGTCATCATAAGGTCCATAAGTTCCTGTGTTTCATTCTTTCGTTATTATTTTTGTTGAGTTCATCATTATGGAAAATAATGATCAATCTATCTTAATGGTCAATTCAATAACTTAGATTCTCAATTTTTTTGGTTTTTTTGCAGGAGGCTCTCTTTTTTGTGCTTGTGCTATTATTTCGCAAAGGAAATAGTGATATCCAAATTGCAACTAAGGAGGCCCTTTTACGCTTAGAGGTGCTCTCTCTCTCTCCCTCTCTCCCTCCATCGTCGCCCGTGTCGCCCCCCCCCCCTCCTTCTATGATGTGTGGTTCTCCGTGTTAGTTGGGTGAATCAAAATGAGATTCATAAAATTTGGACTATTTTAAGACAATGGATGGTGGGTTTTTGGAATAGATATGCTGTTTTAGAGTAGTTTGTAATTTGTTAGGAGGACAAAACTAAAGTTTGATATCTAAGATGGTTTATGGACAAACCTATATATAGAAATGACTCACAAAAAGGTAAACTTATTGCCCTTTCGAGTTAGATAGCAAGATGCCAGAAATATATTGGTATCTCCACTTAAAGTTTCTGAGTGCAAAGCTGAGGAATAAGTAGGATTCGGATTGTATTACTGATTTTTCTTGTCTTCCATATAAGCATTTGCTCATTAGCATTTGTGGAGCATGCATTTGGCTGCATGTATTGACCTATATGTGAGTTGTTTGATGTGTAAACAATCAAGGTGCAAGAATCTCATCAGGCAAACCTAATTCGATTATTTGTATTACGAAGAATATTGGAATTGAGTGAACCTAAAAAAGAGACAGGATACTCAGGAATTAAATGATTCAGGCATCTCCGTTCAAATTCAGTTTTTGGATTGGATAGATTATTCATTGAGAGAAAAAAAAGGATCTGGCTGATAGGATAAACCCATAATAAAATGGAAAAAAAATTGCAAAGTAGAAGAATGGATTTTTTTTTTTGGTCAGTAAAATGAATGGATTTGAAATATGGATATCATCATGTTAGTTCTAATAAATCAAATTCCTGCTAAACAATTAGCTTCAACAATAAATATCTGGCAGAATCGAAAAGGAGAATTTCTATTCAATCTGTAAATCATGTTGTCTTCCATGGATTATTATAGTTCCGAGGATCAATACGTAACTATATGTTTAAAAAAATTGGTGCAACACCATTCCAATATTCAGCTTGTGATGAAGAACAAACATTTATTTAAATCAGTGTCTTGTACTTCTGAGAATTTTATTCAATTCTACAAGTTTTTTCCTGATATTAGCTTGATTATATCATTAGTGTGCTTGGATATGTTCTGACAACTTCGGTAAACCAGTTGATATACCTGCTGCATGCTTTCTGTTTTGAGTTTGGTGGATGTGTAATTGTACTGAATGGCATTTCTTGGGAATCTCTTTCTACTTGTTTTGAGCAATGTGAACTTATATAAATTTCTTATGGGTGCTGCAGGTAGCTGGTTCTACTGTGGCTGAAATGATTCACTCTCTGTCCATATTTGAAGTTCCGATAGCGTCTCAGAGAAAGAAAAGGAGGTCGGCAAGTTATGACATTCTGAAAAAGCACCGTGATGTTCTCAGTAAAGGCGAAGATGCATTATTTTTCCTCATCTCGCTTCTTGATATTCTGCTTATGAAAAAGGACATAACAAACAGGTTTCAACTCTTTCCTTTTACTTGTAGACTTCTATTTGTGCATTGCTCATTGACCCCGTTCCTGTAGAAGTCATATTTGTCCCTGCATATTTGTTGGACTAATGTATTTTACATAATATCGGTAGGGAGAGTCTAGTAAGTCCATTGTTTAAGCTTCTGGGCCACACATTTTCGGATGAATGGGTACATTGCATAGATGAGAGGTCCATTCAAGCTGCCTCTGGGATCTCTGAAGGTACGACCAGCACAGCGTGTTACATTCAGCAGAATCTGCTTTTGGTTCTGGAAGATATCTTAGCGTCATTTGGCCCTCTTCAGTCTAAGGTCAGAACCTCTCGGATTGGTAGAAGATTTCAGACAGGGATCAGTTTTGTTGTGGTCATGGTGTTTTCTTAATTGTTGCTATTTATTTGTGACAGGCTCAAATGCTTGACAGCATTGACGTCAAGTTGTTGATCAAATGTGCCCATTCGGCTAAAGATGGAGTCACCCACAACCACATACTCAAACTTTTGTCTACAATTGCTAAACTCGTCCCCGACAAAATTCTGGATCACATACAGGATATTCTGACTGTTGCAGGACAATCAGCAATTACACAGGTTTGTTGATGTTTCATCAGTTGTATAGGCATTGCCTTTAGCTTCTACTCAAATTGTGAAGGAAAAACATGTCAAGACATTTTGGTATGCTTGGGAGTACTAGTGGCTGATTTGTTAATAGATTTGCCTCTGTCATGATTCTTGATTTTGGGCCAAGAATGGCTTGTCATGTAATTTATCCATATGCAGGTTGACAGTAGTTCACTGCGTGTTTTTGAAGATCTTATGTCTTCTCTCTTACCATGTTGGCTGTCTAAGACAAATGACATAAAACAATTGCTTAAGGTACCTTGTATAGAGTTTCACTTTGCGCATTTTCTGCGGCAGTCTATTTATATATGCAGCTGTCTAGAGTCCTGAATTCTTTGGTTATCAGGTTTTTGTCAATATATTGCCTGAAGTTGCTGAAAAGAGGAGACTGTCAATTGTTACATATCTCATAAGGTACCGTTGACAGGTTTTTTGGGTGGTCGCACGAGATTAATGGAGGACTCATGGTAAACTTTGTTTTTCACAGGACCTTGGGAGAAAGAAGTAGTCTGGCTTCTTTGCTGTTCCTTCTTTTCCAGTCATTAATCACCAGGAAAAGATTGACCGAGCTAGATAATAAAGCCTACACCTCGCCAGATTTTATGGCTATGATACAGATGGAGTGGGAGTATGCATTTGCTGTGCAAATATGTGAGCATTATTCCTGCACGATATGGCTGCCCTCTCTTGTTATTCTGCTTCGACAACTTGGAAGGGAAAGTTTGTGCACTTTGTTGCCTGTAGAGTTGCTGCTTGCGATGCTCTTTATTTCGCAAAAATTGCAAGATGCAGAATTCACTTTTGCTCTGGAGTCAGGGGATGATTTAGGGACTATTCAGGTAGTGATATTTTTCTTCTGATTTTTTTCCCTTCCTGGACTGATATTTTCGGTGCCCTGGTTCTCTTAATAACAATGGGCTTCTTGATTTGATATATCTGCCACAAAATTTTCTTCAGTGACATGGGTATCATGAATAAACTTTATACATTCATAAGTTTTACAGGTTAGCACCTCTGCTGGTCGAAAGAGGGTATACTAATAGTAAACAATTGGAAAATGTGCCTTCAAGAAACTACTTTCCAGTAGTCACCACCAGATACAATTGCATGCCTTTGACTGAGTGAATGTTACTATTTCACTCTTTTGACCGAGCGAATGTCATCTCTGCTTTGTCCTATTGTTTGTTATAACTTGCCAAAATGGCACCTGAACTAGCACAATATTGTAAACATCTCTATTGCATATAATCAACTATATGAAAGTTTACTTTGATTTCACAGGGAACACTGGAGGAACTTATGGAGCAGGTTGTTCACTCATGGCAACTTATTGATACTAAAAAGGAAATAGCAGCTCCTGCCTTCATCAGAGAAGGCCTAAAGTATCACTTGAATGCTGTCATGATAACCACTACGGCGGTGATGATTCCTTCATCGTACTTTAAGGGCATGATTAAATTGCTTGATAATGCAGACCACAGCGTGAAAAGGAAGGTAATTCTCACTCCTTACAAACAAGAGTATGAAGTAATGCAGAATCCAGTATGACATTCATATGCAGTGACATTTTCCTTATAAAGTAATTTCCTGCATCTGGCATTTTGATTAACTAGCTACTGGTGTGCAGGCTCTAGTGCTATTCTCCAAAAGCATGAAGCATCTAGGCTCAACTCCATCAAAACGAAAGGAGAAAAGAGAATTCTATTTAAAGTTGAGTAGTAGTTGGCTTAACCTTGATGAGGGTGCGCTTGAAGCTCTTAACAAGATGTGTTTGGACATTATTCAGTTACTTCATGCATCGTCAGAAGATTCCAACAGATCTTTGAAACTTGCAGTAGTTTCAGCCGTGGAAGTTTTGGCCAAGCGGTTTCCTTCTAATTATTCGATTTTCAACCATTTCCTTGCATCTGTCATCAGAACCATAAAGTCACCAGATGCCACGCTATCTTCCACCTGCCTGCGTACTGCAGGTACTTTAATCAATGTGCTTGGGGCAAAGGCACTGGTTCATCTCCCCAGCATGATGGAGAGTATCATGATGACCTTGGACAACATCTCAAGTTTTAATGCAGAAAGAGAAGTTGAGGTTGATTCTTCTAGTAGATCATTTAGTCCTGGTGATCTCTTGCTTTCAATTCTCATTGCTGTGGAGGCTGTTGTAGACAAGCTTGGTGGCTTCTTGAACCCATACCTTGAAAGTATATGTAAATTTCTTGTTCTGCATCCTGATTTAGCATCAGGATCAGACACAAAGCTGAGAACAGAAAGTGAGACCGTTCGAAAGCTCATTGCAGAGAAAATACCTGTAAGTCTTCTTATCACACTTAGTGCTTAACTGTGGTTGTTTCCAGATAAGCCTCAGACGGTAACTCTTTATTTTCCAGGTTCGTCTTGCTTTGCCGCCTTTGTTGAATCTGTACTCTGGTGCAGTCGTGGTGGGTGATTCCAGTTTGACCATTATATTTGAAATGCTTTCACACATGGTTGCTACAATGGATAGAACTTCTGTTGCTGGTTATTACAAAAGGATCTTTGATCTATGCTTGAGCGCTCTTGATCTTCGACATCAACGCCCTCTCTCAGTCAGGGATATCAGTGCGATCGAAAGAAGTGTAATCAATTCAATGATTTCGCTGACAATGAAGCTCACAGAAATGATGTTCAAGCCTCTTTTTATCCGGACTGTTGAATGGGCGGAGTCGGAAGTTGAGGAAAGTGAATATAGAGGCAGAAATCTGGACAGGGCGATATCATTCTATGGATTGGTAAATAAGCTTGCTGAAAATCATAGGTGAGTAACAAATAAGTGTTCCATAGTATTTTTTTTCCTGTCGAAAATTAACTTAAGATGGTAGCTGTGAATTTTTACATAATTAGAGTTATTTCTTTAAGAATGGGAGTCCTTGTTCCTCAAGAATGTTTGTCTTGCTAACTAGTTAAGATAGATAGGGATTGCAGGGGTTGGTAAATCGGATAGTCCACCTGCTCAAAATGTTTATCATAATTTATTATTGGGTTTGTTGGATAGAGGTTTGGAGTCCCAGCTTAAAAATTGTATAGGCGCAGAGGAGGGGAGCCAAACTACTGCTCTTGTCTATTTAATAACTGGTGGATAGGCACCTTTTATCTTCTATTCTTTTTACAGTAATTTTGAATGAGGTTTTTATTTTCTAAGCTTTTCTAGAAGATTGTAAATCTTGCAGTGAAATTCTATGTAACCGTTTCTCACAGTTGATTATATTCCTTTAGAATTTTGATTTTGACTTCTGCAAGATTGCAGTTAAGGGGGTATTGGCAAGGTATTTGGTGTTTTGAAATTTTAAAGGAACCAAGTATGAGTTCGTTTTAAGTACATGAGTGTTGAGTGAAATCTAATGCAAACATTTGTTTAAGTAATTCGACTTTATGCTTTTTACAGTTCATTACTCAGATATGATTTTCATGCACAGGTCCCTGTTTGTCCCTTACTTTAAGTACTTGCTGGAGAGTAGTGTGCGCCATCTTACTGATGCTGAGGAAGTACCTTCTTTGAGTTTAAAGCCAAAAAAGAAGAAAGCCAAAATTTCCGAAACTGGCGTTAAGGTGAAAGAGGCAAACAGTGGGCTATCACTAGAGAAGTGGCAGATAAGGGCATTAGTCTTGTCAGCCCTGCACAAGTGTTTTCTTTATGATACTGGGTCTTTGAAGTTGCTCGACTCCTCAACTTTTCAGGTTTGTCTACTTTTTATCCCATGAAGTATCGTATAGCCATATATAGTACCTTCCTATGTTTGTGTCTTTAAGATCATGACGCCAGCTTGAGAAATAGTTGTGTTTCCCTTTCCAATGAGCATCTTGTTGTCGTCTACATCTTAGTGGGTTGCCACTTATGTCTACTGAGGATATGCTTCTCTGTTCCCTACAGGTTCTGCTGAAACCTATTGTATCTCAGCTTGGAGCTGAACCGCCACATTCAGTGGAAGACCACCCAGATGTACCATCAGTGAAAGAAGTTGATGACTTAGTAGTTATTTGCACTGGTCAAATGGCTGTTACTGCTGGATCTGACCTTCTATGGAAACCTTTGAATCATGAGGTCAGACTTTGGAAAATATGTTGTCCTTCGCTCTCTTTCTACATAGATGCATGTTGTGCCTTTTAAAGGCTTGATGACTTACTGATTTGGACCAATTGCAGTACATTTCTTTTAACATCTCGGTCTATGCAAGTTTTTGTTTTCATACGTAAGTTGTTTCAAGTTGTTAAGTACTAGAGAGACTCCTGACCTTTTTGTCAGGGGGAGATCATGTAGGCTTCTCGGTTTCATTTACGTGAATGTCAATTCCTCCAGCAAGGACAGTTCATAAGTGCTTCCTTAAATGGCTACAATTATATCCAAGTACTTGCTTGTCAAAGAAATTGCTTCTCTGAAAGGCACAGTGCTCCATTATGCTTTATATATCTGCAGATTTAAAAATTACGGTCTATGTGGAGTGAATGCAATGAAGTAATGTAGACGTTCATCTCTCTTCTGCACATCTGCAGTGGCTTATGCTCATGGGTTTGGTGTTCTCCAAAATATTTTTTTCCAGGTACTGATGCAAACCAGAAGTGAGAAGGTCCGATCTCGTATTTTGGGCCTGAGAATCGTGAAGCATCTTCTTGAGAACCTGAAAGAAGAATATCTTATATTTCTACCAGAAACAATACCTTTTCTTGGGGAGTTGCTTGAAGATGTGGAGCCAACAGTTAAATCGCTTGCGCAAGAGATTTTAAAGGAGATGGAGTCTCTGAGTGGCGAAAGCCTTCGGCAATATCTATGATTGATGACGACACATTTAAGAGCTAATGCATGTTCTTTGAGTCAACGATTCAAATAGATTGTTATAGATTAGGTTGTTCATATTAGGTTTAATACTTGAGCACCTGCAATTTTGAAGGTCAGCAGGACTAAAGAGTCCAGTGATGTTGGGTGGTTCCCCTGTCTACATGGCTGTTGTAATTTGAAAAGATGGAAAGGGAAGTTAGTTCATGATGTAGTGTTCCATGTTCCCTATTTCATCTGTATACTACATGCGTGTGGGGTCACTATTACATCGAACTTTGGGGTTCTAGCGGAATCTGTATTTCTCTGATTCTTGTCCGGATCGGAGTTCACATGAACCGGTCAATCATGAGGATCTCGATTGTGTGAGGAGTTTCACGTGAATTTTACATGGATCTCGGCAATTAATAATGGCTGTAGAGTCGTCTGTTAATGAACTCGCGTACGCAGAATGCAAAGTCAAACTTAAACCGGTAATGTCGACAGTATCAAAATGACGAAATAAGGAAATGCCACGTGCGTATCGTGGAATTAATCATTGAGAGAAAATCCTTAGCCGTTTGAGGAGGTACATTAGGACAACAAGAACTTATAAATCTGACAACGGCTAATGGGCTCCGGTGTCATTGATCTAACTGACCTACCTTTAGCTGTCCAGTCTCGACCCTATTGATTGAGCTATTATATCTTATTGGATTTAGACAAGTTAACGTCCGGCTTGAATTGTCTTGGACTGTCCAAGTATGCCTTTCATAAAATATAGCACAATGATCCAGATAATACTGGGCTCATTAAAACAAAGGTGGCTCGCAACCACCTCCGAGAGAGAGAGAGAGAGAGAGAGAGAGAGAGCAGTATTAGTGAAAATAAAATGGATTAGATACTGAGTATCCTGTATCTGTCATTACAACATTGGAGTATAGTATAACCTACGGCAACTCTTCCACCGCGAGAGCACGACAGAATTAACTAAATAGTCATCAACCCAGAACTCTTGCACAGACTATAATGTTATAGCTCAAAATGAACCTCTAAAAGATCCAGCGATGAACGTCCACCCACAACATCAGACCGTGTTCATCCCCCACAACGTCAGAACGAGGAACGGTGATATCAACAATCTTTGTTTGCCGAATTTCCTGGCCAAAATAAATTCGGGTGCGCCTTAATTGCCACTTCTTGAATTTCTGAAATGTTCATCAGTACCCTAGCGTTATGGTGATACCCATTTAAAAACTGTTCGAATGTCAATGTCTTCTAACTCACCACTGCTACTCAAAAGGGGAATCATCCGCATGCTCGATTCAGGAAAAAGAAATCTCAACAGCATTGCATCCAGCTCCAAATCGGATGTCATGTCAACATTTTGTGATTAGTGCGATTGGCTTCTTTCAAACAATCACTTCCTTACGTCCCGATTTCTTCAAGCTTCCTCAGGACTTGCCTTGTATTTGGCCTTAAAGAAGGAGATGGAGAACAACATGCCATGGCCAGTTGAAAAAAATTCAGAATGTGTTCCTCTGCAACTGCGCTAATTTCACCACAGCTGTCCGCAAGGAGGATGTCTGGATGGTATAGTTCTGAGATCCTACGATCAAGGATCGCCCTTCTAACATAATTTGGCAGATGTGATTCTTCATCAGGGGATGCTTTCTCATTCATCGGGTATTTCCCTGTAATGAGTTCAAGAAAAATGACCCCAAGACTGTATATATCAGTTTCTTCGCTAGCATCTCTCATTTTGATCAGCTCAGGAGCTTTGTATCCCTCTGCTGCTGCGATTTCCAGCATTTGTTGACCAGTTTCTGGATTAAGGAGTACATGCAGGCCATAATCGGAGATGTACGGTCGGTTATTTCGATCTAAAAGTATGTTCTTGGACTTCAGATTTCCATGGATCACGGGTCTTTGCAAACCTGTGTGAAGATGATCCAGTCCTCTGGCTAAGCCAACAGAAATTCTATATATGACTGCCCAATTGCGACACCCACCATTCGTATCTGCCATATCAACATAATTTGTCTCAACTTAATATTGGAATAAAAAGCTAAACAACATGGAGACAACAAAATGTAAGCACCCAGATTGTCAAGATTCAACTTTAAGAAAGCTAAAACTTCGGATTGTCTCTCTATACTCGGAACATTCCATTAAAATTAAGAGTGTAAGAAAAGGCAAACAAATTTGATCAACTACGAAATGGGAAACGAGAGCGGTCATAGCTTCTCTTTAGAACGCAAAGAGAAGCTGCTACTCAACTGAATAATTCATCCAACTGAATAATTTGGAATTGGATTTTCTCGACAGATGGGACAGGACGTGCAGAAGCAATTCCCTTGAAGGAAGGCAATAATGCATCAAACGGGAAAAGCAAAGCCTGCATTGTCCCCACGCGACACGGACAAACAACGCCGGATCAATCATCCAGACACGGCTAACCTATGCAAGACAAATCTACAGCGATGGATCAATGGACACTTTCTCCGGGACCACTACGCATGAAAAGTTTTAACTTTCCCATTATTTAACTGAACTCCATTTTCTTCTTGATTAAACACTTGATCTCAAGAAGTCTCCATGAAGAAAGCCGAAGCAACCTTTCGGTATGGTCACCCAGAAACTCGAGGGAATGCAGGTCACAGAGAGGGAGAGAGAGAAAAGAGATAAATGCATGGAAAGTTTTAAATTCGCTCCTACTTTTCCTGCATTTTCTCAGCAACCAAAAGCAAGCGAGAGAAAGAGGAAACCGAAAAGTCGAGAGTGAAACTGAAGTTGAATTACCTCGAATGAAATCTGCTAAGTTCCCGCGCCCGTAGAAAGGATGAACGAGCAGCTTCTCGCCTCTGGGACCTCCGTAAAACCCCAAGAGGGGCACCAAATTAGGGCTCCTCACCCTCCCCAGACACCGAACCGCGGCGCCGAACTCATCCTTCCTCGCGGCACAGACCGGCCTCAGGAACCTCAGCAGCTTCACCGAGCCGCTCCTCTGCAGCATCGCCTTGTACAGCGTGCCGTAGCCCGACTTCCCGATCACCTCGCCGGGCGCTTCCAAGATGTCGCATATCGTCAGGTCCTCCCCTCCTTGGAACGCGACCAGGTCTTCCGACGGGCACGGCGGCTCGCGACCCCCCTCGCCTTCGAGTTTGCGATCCGGGGCCTCGACGTCGGCGGCGGTTCTGCGTCTGGACGATGCTCTGTGATAAATGTAGACGGAGAGCGAGAGGATGACGAGGAGAGCGGCGGCGGTCGGCGCGAGAATGAGGGTGAGGAAGTAGTTGGATGTCATTTCGTGGGTGGGCAATGCGGATGGCTATCACTGTGCAGCAAAAGTCAAAAAGCTTTTCAGTCGATGCTTCCTGGCCTTCGAGCGGGAATTGCGGGTTAGGAGAGGACTGAAAAATGTCTTTGGATCTGCTGAGAAAACAGGAACCCGGGAATGGCGAGAGAGAGAGAGAGAGAGAGAGCATCTAGAGATGGGTGGAGACAAAAAGATGAAGGTGAAAAAGAACTTTGCGTGGGGTTGTGGAACCCAAGATTCTGGAAATCGCAGCTGCTTCTGCTTCTGCTTCCATTCTCAGACAAGACATGTCCAACCCAAAAAAGGACATCAACCCACTAGCCAGAGAAACAACGACAAGAAAACCCAGAAATGCATTATTTGCACAGTGAGAGAGAGAGAGAGAGAGAGAGAGACGTCTGCTTTCTTCTTCTTCTATGGGTACGACAGATCTCCAGCTTGCCGTGTATAATTCACACGGTTTCTTTCCCTGCTCTGCCTCTGCTTCCTCGACCATTAATAACTACTCTCGCATCGGTCATAACTCATGACCCTCCTCGCCCAAGAATTGGCAATGGAATCTCGTGGTGAAGAAGAGAAAGCTCGGACCCCTTTTTATTCACATTAACATGCCCGTCGAGTGCTTAGCAAACACCCTCGCCCCCTGTTCTACCCCCAAAGCCTGTCTGATAACAATCGCTCAACTTCTAATTTTGAGAATCTCTCTCTCACGGCCGCCATGCGGTGGCTTCTGATCATGATATTCCACCGAGTACTCGGCACCTTAAATAACTTAACCTCAATATCCTTCATTAGAAAGAAGAAAGTATAACAAGACAAATGATTTTATCCATAAATTTTTAATTGTTTATCGGGATCCATGAACTTTAACTTAACGTACCATTTGATATTTGAATTTTTAATTTGTTCAATATAATTCATAATTCAAATAATTTTTCAATTATATAGAAATGTTATATATTGTTTTTTTTTTTTAATTCAAATTCATGGGTTAAATTGAATTTGTACTAAAAATCAAAGATAATATTGAATAAATGAAAAATTTAGAAATTTCATTGATCGAAGTAAAAAAGTTCGGAAATTACATTGTAATTGGGCTCAAGATTATTTTCACAAAATCTAGAGAGAGAGAGAGAGAGAGAGAGAGAGACGGCTGTCAGTGATTTTCCCGTCTTCTCAAATCTTTTGAGGAGTAGAGATGTTCATCGTATGGAGGGGGGAAAAGAAAGTGGGCCACAACTTTATGATCGCCCACGTGGAGGCCCACAAGCTGGATCGCGCTGGACTGGAAAATGGAAAATGGCCCGATTACAGCAGGTCCCCCATGATTGCTTCTCGGTGGGCCCACCAACAGCTCCCTTATTTGCGCCGCAAATTTTCTCTGGGATTGCATTGGAAATAATCTCCTCTAGGGTACTACGGTCTAGACTTCACCTACAAATCGAATCCCGAGAAGCCCTAGAAAGAGAACACACTTATGTATCTATCCACATGAACCTTATTTTCTTTTTCATGTTGCACTTTAAAGAGTCAAAAGTGAGGCCTATTTGGGATTTTTTTGTTTGTTTCTTCCTTTTCTTCCATTTTCATTTTTCATCTCGGTAGTTTTATTGATTAGGGACTCTTGGATCTAACGATATCTATGTCTCCCATGATGATTCCTTGATGAGAGTATCAAGGTCTTTATCTTCATTAGTGGCCAGTTATAGGTGCACGAGAGTTATACTTCTCATGTTCAGGTCTTTGCATATGTTGCCCATGGGCTCAAACACCCTGATCATTCTGTTCCGATTATTAGAAATCATCGCAATAATTTAAGGATTGATGCAAAGAATTATATCTTGAGGAAGCTCGTGCCGGCATAGGGGTGATTTTACCAGACATGCCAAGGGTTTGTGAGGGCCGATGGTGAGGTAGAGAAGAAGCTCATGAGGTTTTGTAAGACTACCCAATTGTTGTTGTGTATGGAGGTGTATGAGGAGGAAGATAAAGAAGGTCGGTAATATGCTTCAACACAAGTGAGAACAAGAAAAAGGAAAGTGGAAGAAGAAAGAATAAATAAATTTAAAAAAGGACCCCACATGGGTCCCACATTTGACCTTGTGGGTTACAACATTTAAAGGAGGAAAAAATATGGGGTGATATGGTCAACACATTATAAAATAGAATGTTTGATCCAAATGAGACGTGGAAAAAGGATAAATCCTAATTTTAAGCTTCGTTCCGTTTCATAAAAATGATTGATTTGTAAAATATTTTTCTAAAAATAATCATCTGTATCGCTTGAAATAATTTATCGATTAATTTTTTTGTATTAGTGAACGATAAAATCATTTTTCGTTCGGTTTTTTTTTATAAGCGATATAAACGACTATTTTCCGCAAAATAAACAACACCTTATGAATCTTCAAGTATGGTTTTAGAGGTAAAAGTGTAAAATCTCAGTTTACCCATGATGTGAAAATGGCCGAATTAGGCGATTACTAAAACTATAAGTGTACCGAAAATTCTAAAACTTGTCCGAAAATGCAATTGAATTCTGAAATTTTCAAAATGTGCAATCTAGTCTTATTTATCACGAAAATATAATTGAATTTTAAAATTTCAAAAAAATATAATTAAGTTTGAAAACTTGTTAATTTGGTATGATCAAAATTTTCAATTAATACCATCCAATTTGACGAATGAGAAATACTAATAATTTTTTATTGCCTAAACTCAAAAAGTTCTAGGAATTTGTTGCAATTTTTGAAAATTTTAAAATTTAATTGTACGTTCATGACAAGTTTGAAAACTTTCATCTCATTTTGAAAAGAGTGTTTTTCACATATATTATTGGGAAAAGATCACAATGCACTACATTCCAAAATTGCATGCACACGTTTCGAACAAATACGACGCTGCCTCGATGTGGTCTCCTCCATATGAGCGCCGAGCATAAACAAGAGTGCAGATATCGACCATGGAAAAGTGCAGACTCTCTCTCTCTCTCTCTCTCTCTCTCTCTCTCCTTTTCGTGTCTTCTTTATAGAAGATGCCGCGGTCCATGCTCTGAAGCTCGTTCTCCGAGCGGGACGCATTCTCTCAACGCCTGTCGGACCAGATAAAGCCCGCACACGGATCATCTTTTGTTGTGTGTCCAGCGGTACCATGCACATGACATACCAACGAAGAATCCCGGACGAGCTAAGCCCGAATCAAAATCATGTTCAGAAAGAGGGGAAAAGAGGAACTCATCCACCAGAAAATTCGAGCGGAAGTTACAGAAAGTTCCATGAACTTTCATTTTGTATAGATTTGCATTCTGAACATATGAACATAATCTGTAGTCAAGTTTGATTGTGCTGTAAGGATCTTTGACAGCAGCTGTACTGGTACGTTAGTCTTGTATTTGTTGTTTTAACAGAACTTCAGAACTCAGGATGCACATTGCTTGGCATAGGAAAGTGACTGCAATCTCCTTGTTGCATTTACATAGTATAAGCCAATAGGCTAAAGCATATTGACATGAAGCATATTCACATGCTTGTTAACCGTGAAATGCTTTCATCATCAGAAGAATATAAAGAGCAACCACATTTTCCAAGAAAGGGTGCTCTAGGGAATGTAATACATGGGATTTGGAAGCTTGAAGGAACGAATTGACATTGAAGAACCCAGTAGATCACTCCATTGGTCGCCAGAGTTCCCGAGAATCCTGTATCCCTCCCTCACCATTTCATCCCTCTTCTCCGACTTGTACACCACTGCTAGTTTGCCGTGATCATTGGATGCTCTGCATCAATTTGGGCAAAATGATAATTCAACTTAGGCGAAAGGTTTCCAGACCAGAGTAATAAATGCTTTCAATATAGAGTTTGACGCTGGAATAAAAAAGAAAAGGCAGCCAAGATGCATCATGGATAGTTGCAAAAACAGTTTCAAAGAAACAGATGATTTCTGGGACAGAAGTGGAACCCCGACAAATTATAGAAGAATTTCCTATGTTATCAAGGATCTACAGTTAGACAATTACTCAACCATTGAATGAGATGAAGGTTGCTAGATTTCCTGAAGTATAAAGTAAGCTCATTCTCCATAAGCCCATATTCACACAAGTAATAGTCCACACTTCGCACATTTCACAGAGTTGGATTATCAGCATAATAAGCTTTCCACAAGTGAAACTAGAACAGATTGGGATTATCATTAGGCTCACAGCCAGTATAAAGTTTTTCTACACAATCATCATTGGATGGATAACACATGTAATTACAAATAGTTATGTAACTGAATTCGTCCACGTGCAGTCCATCCAATGATAAACGTCTAAAAGAACTTCCTACACTGGCCTTAAGCCGCTCGTTTGTTATTTTCACAACTAATAATACAAAGGTCATTACCTGGATGCAGATCAACCACCATAAGATGCGGAATCAAAAGTTTGTGGAAACCAATCGAAAATTAGCAAGAACCAGATGCATGAGCCTACACATGTTTCTATTACTAAGATCTCCATATCAAGTTATCAACAAGTCCAATCACACTACTAGAGAATAGCAAGCGATTCAACAGCCAATATGTGCATAAATTTTCCTTCAAAAAGAAATATTATACACAACAATGATCTGACACACAACACAATAAGCAGGCAGAAAATATGAGATATAAGGCATGCAACTTCAGGAAAACCATATTTCCATGAATCTCTGCTCGATTTACTATTGCACGAAATACCTAAAAATATACTTTCGTAAATCCACACTGGGTAACTGCATTAAAGAAACTAACATAAATGAAACTAAAATAGTCGAAGTATTAATATGAGAGAAGAAGATATTACGAACCTCACTATGAGCTTGTCCCAATTCTGAAACCCCGCATTGATCAGGTTTTCAATAGTGACACTTCTTTGCTTTTCACTACGCCCAGTGAGCAGGAAGACCTTGAAACCCAACCCCAACACTAGCTCGTAGAGCTTCAGACTTGGCTGTATCCCCAGTGCCTCCGCCTTGTCAACCCACTTGTCAAACTCGACCGGATCAAACACCTCCAAGCTACAATTTCAAGTTCCCACTAACAATCCCAATCAGAAATCAATCACTTCTCAGCAGGAAACAAGATGACATATTCGAGGATGAATAGTACGCCAGATGCAAAAAAGACACTAGCTCTTCTATTTCTAAGTTTAGCCCTCTATCTTTTTGCCGAGAAACTGCGTTGAACTCCGATTATGCAGCCCTCCTTGCCCCCCGAAATCTGGTCTAGACCTCCTCAATCTTCTATTTACACTAGAATGCAACTATTCCGCACGAAAGGCACGAACTTTTTCGTTAAAAGCAGATGAATGTGATCATTATTCCGCATTAATTAATAGAAACAGGACAAAAGGGCAAAAACGAATTAAGAACAAAGACGAGAATGTTACCCGAAACCGTGCTCGACGTAGTAAGGAAGATTGGAGAGCAGAGTCTCGTCAATGTCGAAAATCCACACATCCTTCCCGTCCCCACTCAATTCCACGCTGCCCGCATAGACTGCGGCCTCCTTCGACACCCTATCGAGATCGAAGCCGTACCCTTTGCCCATCGTGTAGTCCCTCACGTAATCCGCACACTCCTGCGGGATCGTCTTCCACGGATTGACATTGTTGGCCTCGACAGCGAATCTCCAGCTGTCACACTGCAACCTGACTTGTTCTTCGTCGAGCTCCTTGGCGGTAGTGGGGTATTCGATGATCAACGGGCGGGGAAGCCCGTGAGAAGTGGGGGTCTCTTCGGAGAAAGAGAGAGAGAGGAGGGAAAGGAGGAGAAAGAGTCTCCAGGGAAGCATAATGGGGGATGGGAAATACAGAGGAATTCGTGAAAAAGACGTGATTTTGAACGAGGGATATGCGAAGTGAGATGCGGGTCTCTGCCTCGAAGATATATACGAAGGAAGAAGGAAGATGGGTCGGAAGGAATGTCGGTTTCTTGATGTGAAAGCCCAAGAAAACAGCGAATAGCGAATGCCCTGTTTCGGGTTCAGAGGAGATTGATGAGTTGAGTGTGGATTGAGGAAACTGCAGAGAGAGAGAGAGAGAGAGGGAAGAAGATGACGTGGAAATGATTCCTGTCCACCGGGGGCGAATTTCCGATGTGGCAACACGCCACTGGTTGCTTCTGATGATATGATGTGTCCAAACAAGGAAGCCAGAAGCCAGCAGAAGGAGAAGAAAGAAGTTGATTTTGATGCTGCGATTATAAAATTATTGCCGACTTTTTCTGTTTAGTTATCTTAGAAATAAAAGACCACCGTCGAAACGAATGTCAAAACCATGTTGATGTAAGCGCATATATAATATTCCCACGGGAGATGAGATGAGAGACCGCGGAATATGCCCACGCGTGCTGCGTTTTTGACGTTGAAACGACGGTTCTTTGGAATTGTTTTAAGAAACACGGTTGCTTTTATCCCACGTTTGAACGGTCGGATTTGGGATTAGCCGAAAATGGATTGCGCAAATCTAAATTGACCGTGCCCGCGGCTTAGTGATCGGGAATCGGGGAGGTGGGGATACTAGTATTATAAGCGTGTGATTCAACTCTCGTGAACAAGACAATGTTCTCAAGCCAATGAACAAGAAAGACTGTAGCCAAAGTTATGTTAAATTTGCAATCTGAGAATGCTTTAGCCCATAACAATGTTCTCAAGTCATTGAATAGTAAATTCATAAGCTCACAATTGTCCAAACTCGTTTAGATCATGTGTAGACCAGAAAGTTGATCAAATGGCTTTAGTCATAAATAAGTTGCTCGAGACATTGCAAAGAAATGCATTGGATGGTATTTAGCAAATTGCCTCCACAGCATACTTGGAAGACCAAACTTCAGAAATGGAGATATTGAGCTCCTCCAAGAAAAGGTTAAAGGATATCAAAAGTATTAAAAGTTATAGATGACGCTCACTTTAGAGTTAAAAGTTTTCGCCGAATCATTATGTGACATTTGTTATTAAAACTTTAATGTGATTTGGAATTTTATTTATAAAATCAGTTAACGTGGACAATACTACGTGGCTCGATGAAGTAAAACAATATTGCATCACCTCTGGTACTTAAAGTGATCACTTTGAACAAAATTTGGCACTTAAAGACATTGAAATAATCAGCTGTAAACTTGTTGCCAATCCTTAACTTGACCAGCATGTGCAGCAAAAATTACAGCAAACCATTTTATTAGCAAATATCGTAGCAAACCAACATATCCAACAAAAACTAAAGCAAACCAAGATTGAGAATACACAAATACGCAAGAGAAATTGTTATTCTCACAAGGAATGGATTTCAATCTTCATTTTCCACAAAAAATTGTGGCAAACCTTTTGTTTCCAACAAAAACTGCAGCAAACTCACAACACAATTATGCTTACAAATTACCCCAATACAAGTACATATTGTATTGATCTTCAACTATGGACGACTAAGAAATTTCTTCTCATTACTTTACATTTGACAATAAAATAGGCTAAACAAGATAACAAAAACACTATCAACACTCGATAACACTTTCTTTTTATTTTCATTCTTGAAATTTTCTTCTTCAAATGGTTGGCTAAAGATGTTAAAGCCTTCATTCCAACTTGCATTAGTCGACATCGTCCAACTTGTCTATTAATGTAGTTGGAGGTTGATGTTGTCCTTCTACTAGCCCTAGGATCATCTCTATTGTTCAACTTGAGAATTTCACAGTGACTCATTTCAAATATTTGCGTATTGAGCATTCTCTAAACTTGGAGTACCCATGAAATCTTCTTCCAAGATTCAATTGAGTCCAAGATGTTCTTCTTGGACTTGGTAACGCACAATAACAACAACTTGCTTCTTCGGTTCGTTGAAATGAATTTTAGCTGATGTTAAAACTCTCGCTCTCTATTTGTAAGACCGAATTGTTAATGTTGGGGGCAAATCAAATTAGTGTGTGAATATCAGTTAAATGGCCGGTTAGGACATCAAATTTGGGTTTCTCTTTTAATTTGGTGATTAAGGATTCTTATTTGGGGGAAACCCGGTAGACGACGTTGTTTATAGTTTAGATGTTTGAACCATTCGGCAATCCATGTCGACTGAAGAAATTAATAAAAAAAGGCCATGTCAAATTTTCAGCAAAATAGATTGGAGTTGGCACTTAAAAGATTGTTTTTCTAAAAATTTGGCACTTAAGTGATTAAAAAAAAACTTTTGACATTAAAACGAGAGCTGTACACAATTTTTAACACTTTTGATGTCTTTTTGTCCCAAGAAAATAAGCTTGTTCCTCCAATAGAGGTAACATCTTTCCCACCATGGAGACAACCCAAGCCAGAAGTATCTCCTCCAAGGTTTCTTCAAGTTTTGCATCCATCCTTGCAGAGGCTCCAAAAATTGAGAGAAATGATATTGTCCAACTTGGGAATCAGATTAGAGAAATGAAGAAATAGAAGAAGAGCAGAGAAGGGAGACAGACAAGGCATGGAGAACCATATGAAGAAATCCCTCATTTATAGATGGTTTCAAACTCTCTAGAATCCTTTTTGAGAGATCAGTACCATCAAAAGCTACCAGTCATTGCTACACTTGGCTCCACTAAGAAAAAAGTTGGCTCTTTTAGTTTTGAAACTAAAATAGAATCAAACATTGAATCAGTTTCTTCCAATGACTCTTTGTCCACTAAATTGGAAACATCTGTTTCTATTAAATCTGCAATCATGATGGCAAACCCTCCAGACATGGAATTTGATTCAAATCCACATGAGTCTGAAGTGGTTAACCTCTATGAACCAAACAATTTTGGTTCCTCGTTTTCAAAATCCTACTTTACTTCATATATGATTCCATATACTAAATGACTAAATAGACTGCAAGAATTTCATATTTGACTAAATAGTAAAGCCCTTATTGTCGAAAGCCATTGTGATATTCTTATTGCGTTCGTAAGTAGATTTACTAGTAGCCTTAAAGATTGGTGGAAAATCGTCATTGATCAAGATCAGATGTAATTCCTACTCCTAATAGGTTTCCACCAAGTAGTCCAAGTTTTACACCAGTTTTCATGGGCAAATCGAAAGATCTCCTCGAACTCTAAGATGCAGTTCCTACTCTAAATAGATTTCCACCAAGGATCTTGATAGGTACTCTCAAGAGCTGATCAAGCTTTTTCATGCTCTTAGAGCTTATTGGAATCTGAAACCAGTTTTCTTGTCCTCCAAACCAAAAGAGGTTGGCCAAGCAGTAGAATGATCTCTTAATAGCAAGCTGAGATGAGTAGCTGAAGCTACCCTTAAAGAAATTCAAAAAGAAGTATATCTAGCTCATGAAGACTTATGTATTCGCAGAAAGACATTCAAAGATTATTTTAGGCGTAAAAAAGGACTTAGTAGAGCTTGTCGCCGATCAAAATTGAAGATTGAATGTTCCAAAAAAGACACTTGTAATGATCCTTTTGCGGTGATTGGTGTAAGAAAAAAAGACATTTCAATAGGTTTTCCTGAGGACATTTGAAAAGAAAGCACAAGTGGAGATTCTTGAGAATGAAGCACTTCCAACAGAGTCACTCTAGAAAGCATTGAAAATCAGACAAATGTTACATCTACAATAATAATAATAATAAAGGGCCACTATGCAAAGAACTACCCAAAGCCAGAGGAAGAAGTGTCTATTTGATCCATAAATTAGAAATGGAAATTGGAGTCTCACTCTAGGAGGATGATGTTGAGTCTGCTTTCTCACTTTAAGATGAACCAACCAAGCATATTATTTACACAATCCAAACTTATTTTCAGACAAGTGGTTCAGAAGAATTGTCTAAGGAATTTGAAGGAATTTTATCACTTTCTTTAAAAAATCTTGAAAATCCAAAAACAGGTAGATGTTTGATATCTTTGTTCATACACCTCTAATATACCTTCATATTTTTCAGTATACATACCCTTCTATAAACTTCAAACTTATTTCTATTATAGCCCTTATGGATACCGAAGACAATGCTTCAATTCTTGATACTAAAATTTTCTTGGAAGAATATTGGGTACCTTATATGCAATATTTCAATTATGCTTCAAGAGACACTTTTGTTACAAGAATTTGAACCAAACCCATAAAACTCTAGTTTTTTTTTTCCTAAATGTTCAATTACCACAAAGATCCTTGGATCTAGTTCTCTAGACAAAGATATCGTAATTGGTTAGGACATTTTGACCCAACTTCCAAAGCTCAAGACACCACCATAGAGACTCAGGTTCAAAAAAAAGTTCAAAGAGCTTATTGATATCGGGAGATTCTTTGTCATATGAATGGATAACCTAGATCCTACCATGTAAACTCTCCAAAATGCTTGGGGAGACTGTCATTTGGAGTTTGAGCAAAAATGCCAAAACCCAATGAAGAATTTTTCATTCATCTTCCCTTTGAGAAGAATGAAGATATCAATCTTGTAAAAGTCAGTCATTCAGAGATGAATCCTATCATCTCATCCTAGCTTAAAAGAATGTTTTAATTGCTCCAATAAGGATTAATTGGATCATCTAACTAACAACAAGCGTCTGAAGTATTTTAGCAATTAGATTTCAAAATAAAGGAAAAATGAGATTGGTTATCAATTACTAGCTTCTCAATTAGTTTCTTCAAGATGATAAGTTTCCTTTGCCTCACTGGAACTCGTTGTTTTCCAATTTGTCATAAGCCAAGGTCTATTCAAAATTTGACCTTAAAGTTGAATTTTAGCAATTGGAAATTTATCTTGAACATAGGCGAAAAATAGGCTTTTGCATACCAAATCAAAATTTCTAGTAGACCGTACTTCCTTTCAGTCTAAAGACAACCCCATCGTTGTTCTAGAAAGCAATGTGCAAATCTTTCAGCCTATTATGGCCAACAACCAGATTTACATTGATGATATTCTCCTCTACAATCCAGATGAAGAACCTTATTGCAATAGCCTAGCTTGTAGAATTAGCCAAGAAATATGGAATTATGGTCTCTCAAAAGAAGATGATCATTGCCTAGAAAGAGATAGAATTTCTTGGAATGCACCTTAAGGATGTGACATATTATCCAGGTTCGCATATTATAGAAAAATTGTAGAAGTATCTTGATGAAAATCTCTTTAGTAAATAAGTCCAGCAATTTCTAGGGATAGTAAACCATCTTAGAGATATTGTCCCGAAAATCACCAAATTGCTAAGTTTTTTGCAGCAAATGTTGAAGAATGATGCTCCTCTGTGGGACTGGAGTAAATTATAGCTATTTTTGATGTTGACCTGTTGTTCTTCTGGAGTAAAAGTGGAAGATCCATGCAAGGAGAAATGCACTATCTTTTTACATTCAAAGATATGCTAGCAATCAAGTATGACATCAAGAAGTTTGAGTTTCATCCGACATCATTTTCTTGTAGAAATGGATATGTCTTCATTTTCACATATGCTCAAATTCAAACAAAGGCAAGTTTCTCATATATAGCTACTTTAATGGGTTGAATAGTTTTCAAAATACTTCTTTGAAACCAAACACAAAGTAAGAAAGGAGAATGTTCTTGCATATTCCTGTTCAGGCCCTAGGGATCCATGGCATTAATAAAAAAATGTATGTCATGATGAGTTCAACAAGTACTTTTCCACTAGGTACATTCCAAAGAAAAGAAATGAAGCTTAGATGGCCTAGCAACACTTATCCACTAGAAATCCCAAAGTTAATCCAGTCCAATAGCCTCTTTGATAATCTTCAAAATCTTTTATGGGATTATCTTTCAAGATTTTCAAAAAATATGAAGGCTTGAATATTCGACCTAGAGGATTACATCTAGAGTATCCATTCTTTCATCCTTTGTCCCTTTCATTGGATGAGGAATTCCCCAAAGAACTCAAATGGTTTTGATTAGTAATTATTCAACCTGTATGACTTAGCCATTAAGTTTCCAACTTTCAGAATGCCTTTTGTTGTTGGCAAAATCCTCTGGGGAAATGTTGAATATAAGCATTTTGGAGAACTACTTAATTGGTTCAAACCATTAACAGTGTGAAAATATATTTTCAAGTAATAGTCAAAGGCATGTAGACCTACTCCCAAACTGCATACGACCATTCTCTTCTATAGGTCATTAATATTTATCAGGCCTAACGGAGATATGGCCAAGACACCAGCAGAAGTTGGGATAACCACATACGAACCCTAACCAGTCCAGAAAAACATTTCAAGACCTTACCCTGTCAAATGGTATCATATCTTCGAGAATACCGAAAACTTCAAAACGTCATCTGTCCAGATAATCGGGTTATTCCGATAAAGAATGGGCCAACTGATTCTTATAATGTTTATTGGGATCATTCTAGTGACTATCTTAGGACTAAACCGTTAATTCACCGGGCATTAGAAGAATATCCCATGGAGAATAATTGAGTTTGCTCGAGAACCTGCATCATACTCACAGGAACCATGAAGAGGGCAATTATCTCAAGACCCTTATGATCATGATGGGTTACAGCTGGTGCTCAGCCTTGGTCTCAACAAAGATGCTCCATCATATAGAAACTAGCCCTAGCCAGCCAGGCCAACAAGACAAGTCACTAGCTCCGTTAATACTTAGAAAGCAAAAGTTATCAGAAATCCTACCAAGATGTATCCTTGATCAAACTAGACAGCAAGTTATGGCAGATCGAAAGGTGGAAAGACTTACTAGATTTTTTCGGAAGATAGAACGATGGAGATAGCTCAAATAGTGACGAATGAAGCATTTTGAGTGTGTACTGTGTGAGCCATGTGAATTTTTTCGGCCATATTTGGAAAGATGCGTGAATAATTTGTCCTTTGTACTATTGAGTGTGGCAAGTCATAGACCATTGTCGGCCATGAGTCTGTATTATTGGCTAGGTCCCCGAGACTACCAATCATTGTACATTGTTCTTCATGCCTACAGAAGGCATCGGCTTGTAACAAAGGAGGCAGGAGTTCGCCCCTCGGCAATAAACTTGTGAGTTGTTGTCTCATGAGTCATGAGTTTCCATACACTTTCTTTTCTTCCTTTCTACTTGGTATGATTTTCTAGAAGGATAAACAAATTCTGATTAGTCCTAATAATATACTCTACACTTGCCCTGTTGTGGAACCATAAGAACTCTGCTATTGTCAAGTATTTCTATGATATAAATCAAAATTTGAACAAAAGTCTAACGACTTAAATGTAATCCCTATTAGAGGCCAAGAGGGCCAAATGTTTGGGATAACATACTTGTCATAGACTTTGTCTTCGTTTTCGCTAATTCATATAATAGGCCCCTTTTATATAGGGATCGTGTAATAGTTGAATGGTGGTGACACTTTCGATATACACACCTATCCTTTATTGATATACTAGCAACAAGAGCACACGCATTGCCTATGAAGAGAAATAAATATAATTAAATTGATAAATAATAAATTAGTATTTAAATATTCTTATTCATTTTTTTAATATAATTCACATTCTTCAAAAATGATATATCAGAAAATCATCGTGTACTTCAATTTTTTTTTTTTTTTTTTTTTTAATTTAGATTTGAAAGGTAAGAGATTGATTGATTACTTGTCAGTCACCTTGGTTATAATAAATTATAATTGCACATCTACATTTATGTGTAGCCATTGGATATTTCAAATATATGCATCAATTCGGTAATAAATTTTTTTATTGTATCGAAATTGAAGGAGTCACTGGATTTGCTTAATTAAGAATGTAGGTTGTCGAACCAACCCAAAGAACATTATAAGTATAATGTAATAGGCACTTCTATGATAGTGATGAAACTTTCTATTCCACGTAACAAAAAAATTGACTTCCTTCGCAACGAAAATGAGAATTCTTTGGCAACCAAATTAATATTGATCACAAAAAGCATATCTCTTGCAATCAAATTTTTAATTTGGTCACAAGAGATAAGCTTCTCGTTTTAATTAATAATTTAGTCTCAAGAAATTCATCTCTGGGGGCCAAACTTAGTATATTTCTTCTAGCTCGAGGTAAGCAAGTTTTAAGGTGAGTGAGATCTTTGTCTATCTTGCAATCTATAGATTCCAAATTTTGGGAACTTGGCGTGCCCTTTAGGCCCTTAAAACCCCATTGAAACCTCGAACTTATAATGCACTGAACTTTCTACATAAGAAAAAGAAAACAAATTTGACCTCCAACACAAAAACACAAATCAATTACGTCCAAATTATGTAGGGTCTATTCTCCTTTTCTTGATTACTATTCAGTCGATAAAATGTACATATGGACATATATATTATTTCTCCACAAAAAAATATACATTTTTATATTATTATTAGAGAAAATGATACATACGCTTAATTATGTTAATAACATTAAGTAAAGGTGTGTTTGGTAATCTCATTAAGTGTCATATCTTTATTGAATTTATAATAAACTACTCTAATTTATTCTTGATTAAAGGGATTTCTCTAAATAAAACTCATAATCTGCCTTCGTTTCCTTAGTTATATAAACTTTAAAGTTAGTATGTATATAGTAAAGCAAACTTAGTTTGATTGAATAAACCATGTCTTTTGAAAAAAATCATCCAAGAATACATGTAAGGAACTATGTTTAACATAAGGGATAAATAAATAGACTAAATTATATAAAATATTTTATTCAAACTATGTAATCTATTTGATTCTTAGCTAGATAAGTTAGCTCAATTGAATTAGATAAACTAAATATAATTTAGATATATACATTATATCATTGAAGAGCATAGTCAAGAGACCATATTCTAGATTAACTATATCATGTTAGAATATATATATATATATATATATATATATATATATATATATATATATATATATATATATATATATATATGTATTTTCTCTCTTCCAACTTTTAGAGTCCAAACTCAATCAGCAGTAGAATTTTGGAGATGGTAAAACACTAAATTTACTGGACGAATTCGAACCATGCAGCAAAACTTTGCTTTGTAAAATGTCACGTGACAATTATAGAGGTAAAATGAAGTGTCTGTTATAGATGAAACCCAATATTTGTTTTTAGGGGCTTTTTTGTCTTTTCTATCAGATTTCATTTTAGGTTAAAAGTAATATCTTTATATTAGCGATGGCAAGACGCTGGCCTTCAAGACGCTGAAAAAGAAAATAGAAAGGCAAGAAAAAGAGAGAAGAAAAAAGTGAGTTTTTTTTTCTTGATGAGGGTTCTCAATCTCTTTGTGCCCTAATCTTGAGAGAAGATCGTCGTTGTATTCCAACTTTTTTCGAAGTCTAGTGGATTCGAGTGCCTCTGCGTGGAGACGTAGCCCAGGTTTGGGTGAACTTCGATAACAAATTTTCTGGTATGTTCATCTGATTCTGTTCTTTTATTATTATATTATGTCTGGTGAATTGTTTGCAAGCGTTATTTTTGTGGAATCGACGTGCGATTTCGTAACAATGTCATTGGTGAGAAAACAAATAGTTTAATATATTCCCGGATAGTTGTAAGAAATAACTTCTTTTTTTTTTTTTTTGGGAGTAAAATGACATTGGTTACTTGTGGTTATGTAATCAATATACGTAATAACCTTCTTATCCTCATATATTCGATCTATGTATGTGTCTTTGCATATAAACTCTTCGATCAATAATTCAATTGACCCATACATATGACATGGTTCTATTCAATTATAATGTGTTGAGGGTGGGAAAGATGCCACACAAAAGACAAAAAGCAATGACAGGATAAGTTGGTGAAGACTAAAGGAATTGTTACTATAGTAGCTTTTGTTGCTTAAAAATTGGAAGCTTAAAAGAAGCTTGTAGCTTTTCTTACGTGTCTAGCTAGTTCATTGGAAGAGACAGTTTAACAAGCGATGTTAAGTTAAGACACATATGTTCAGCCAATGAATCATCTTCGACCATTCGGGATCAAGGAACTAACATAGCATCTATAAATGAAATAAGGAATAATAACCTCATAACAACATGTCAGGCAATAATTGGGGACGGGAGCAGGTTGAATGAAACAAAAACACGAAATCTCTTACTCCAATCTCATCAGGCCGACTTGTCCTAAACCCACGAAATTGTCATGGAATAAGTAAACAAAATGGAATTGGATACGACGCAGGTAAGGTAATTTTTTATGTTTGTGTCCTCTCCTACGGTTCACGTTGATTTTATTGCGTCATTGCGTACGGTACTTCCAACATCGGATAATATATTTATTAACCTTTATATGTACATGCTCGTTTCACTCCACACAAGCACCAACGCAAACTCGCGCGCTCGCTGTCACTCTCCCTCTCCCTCTCCCTCTCTCTCTCTCCCTCTCCTTGGAGTGCTTGTTGCGTTCATGGCTTTGATGGACGAGGCACAAAAGCAACACCATGTTCTAATGGTTGCATTCGCATCTCAAGGCCACATGAACCCCATGCTCAGGCTAGGCATGAAGCTATTCTCCAAGGGCATCATCGTCAAGCTCGCCACGACCGAAATAGCACGCCACCGCATGCTAAAAAACTCCTCGGCCGCTGCAGATTCCACCTCTGGGATCGAGCTTCTCTACTACTCGGACGGCCTCGGCATTGACTTCGACCGGAGGACTCACCTCGATCGTTACATGGAGTCCTTAGCCAAGTTTGGGCCCACTAATCTCTCGAACCTGATCAAACAACGTTACGGGAACCCCGGAAGCGCCGACCTTTTGTGCATTGTTGCAAACCCTTTCGTCCCCTGGGTCGCTGATGTGGCGGCGGAGCACGGAGTTCCGTGTGCCTTGCTGTGGATTCAACCTTGTGCGCTCTATGCCATATACTATCGCTTTTATAACAAGCTCAACTCTTTCCAAATCCTGACGTGCCCGGACATGCAATTGGAATTACCAGGGTTGCCATCGTTAGGCATGCGAGATCTTCCATCTTTTGTGCTTCCGAACGACCCTTTCGGTAGCATTGAGAAGCTATTGTATGAGGCGTTTCTGGCCCTAAGCATGAAAAAGTTCAAGTGGGTATTGGCGAATTCGTTCTATGAGCTTGAAAGAGATGTTATAGACTCCATGTCCGAGCTGTATGCGATACGACCAGTTGGTCCACTGGTTCCACCATTGTTGCTTGGTCAAGACCGAAAAGATGATGTCGGTATTGGGATGTGGAGATCCGACGAGAGGTGCATCGAGTGGTTGGATCGACAAAGACACTCCTCGGTGATTTACGTGTCGTTTGGTAGCATCCTTGTCCTTCCAGCTGAGCTGATGGAGAATATAGCAACAGGTTTGAGAATCTCAGTTGCCTGTATGAAAAAAGTTAATCCAATAAAAACATATTAAAAATTATTGCATAAACTCATTGAATAATATTAATTAATCAAAGACCCACTTATAAGATTAGCATGTCAAGTGATATGGAAAACTATTCAACTGCAATGTTTCTCTAGATTGTAGACAAATCTATAGCATTAGTTTAGCTAATTAAACTAGACTAGTCCTGACGATCATGCTCTAAAATGCAATTGGTAAATAGCTTCCCTCAACAAAGATGATTAATCAATCTTCATTAGATTCTGTATTGGTTCTACAATTGATGGAGGCAGAGTTTTCCGAAAGCGTGGTTAATATATCATTTGACATATGCTAATGGTTTTTTGCTCAATTTCTGTCCTAAAAAACTTAGATTTAAGTGGAAGTCATGAGGGTACCATGCTAGTTTCCTTCCAAGAAGCCGGTTAATTATGATCATGTCCTTGAATACACGTGGAATAAATTAATTACAGATGATACGGTCGAATCTCGACATGTTTTATACAGTCATCAACACGGTACAAGTGGGAAACAAAGAATATACCGATCTCCGATCTATCAGCCGAACAACAATCCAGTAAATCATTATGTGTGCATGCCTATGTAAGAATTAATGCGGTTTCTTAAGATATTTCCTATCCACAGGTTTAAAGAACGCCAAACATCCATTTCTATGGGTCGTGAAGCCTCCGGAATGGTCTTCAAAAGACGGGGAAGGACAACTTCCACAAGGTTTTCTAGACGAAACGAAAGAGCAAGGTCTGGTAGTGCCATGGTGTCCACAACCAAGGGTCTTATCTCATCCGGCCATCGCTTGCTTCGTCACTCATTGTGGATGGAACTCGATCCTCGAAACTGTATGTTCGGGTGTGCCATTGATAGCCTATCCACAGTGGACTGACCAGCCGACGAATGCGAAGCTTATAGAGGATGTGTTCAAGATAGGGGTCAGGCTAAGATCAGATCGAAAACTGGGTAAATGTATTGAAGACATCCTCGCTAGCCCTCAGTCTGAAGAGTTTAGGAACAACGCGGCAGCGTTAAAAGAGGTTGCTCGAAAAGTGGTGGGCCATGGTGGCTCGTCGGACCGGAATGTACAGTTGTTTGTGGATGAGATGATTCAAAATGCTTCAGTATGATTATTTAATCACGCTGATCTTGGAACTATGGCATGTTTGTGGTCCGCTTATGGTTGGCTATTGTGAATTTGTGATGGACAGAATTGCAATCAAGATTATATTTAATCATGACCTGTGCAAGTCCCTTGTAATTCATCAAAAGTTGTGTCATGACAATCTACAAATACATTTTCGTTTTTGCATTAACATTCATTATCGTATCGTAAATGATAAAAGCAAGTTCGTAATTTACATTTTAGCAGGATACTTTCTTCGGGATTCATAATTTTTTTTTATAATATGAATAAGAGTGCTGTTGAGGTGCCATTTTGACCACACACTAAATAGAGATGCAATTGGCAACCGGAAGAGACAAAATAAGAGACATTCAACAAATATGGAATTGTTGAGCACAGGTTGTTGCATCCCCTACATCCCCATCCTCATCACTTGTTGCTCTCCCTCTAACTTCAACCTCAACAGCTGCCCTCTCCTTGTGCCCAACCTCTTCTCCTTTGATATCTCGCCGTGCACGGTGTTACCTCGATCCTCCATTACTCAGTCTCGACTTGAGGAAATTATTGGATAGCGTTCGTTTTTTCAGTTAATTTTTGTTGTTCTTTTTTGAGTTCTTGTGGAGCTATTCAAGCCAATGGAAAATATGTAAATTTTGAGATCATACAAGTCTATTAGAATAAAATTTTGAGTTGGGAGATCAAGAAACAAATGAAGCTGTGTTTTTTTTTTTTCTTTTTCTTTCTGAGCTCGTTGGCGTGACTGAAATCAAAAAGGTGAGGGAGTTTCTTTCTTCTTGGTCACTAAAAATAGTTTTATTTGGCACAATGAAGTTGCAATTGAGTCGAGATTTCTGTTTCATATTTTCTGTTCTTCATTCATTCTTTTTTTTTTTTTTTCATTTCCAGGGAGAAAGAGAGTAGAAGGAGCATAGCAAAACAGTGCGGTGGAGTAACAAGACAAGTTAGATGTGGGGCCTTTAAGCACCCAATATCATTTTCACCGAAGGGGATCCTTGTTGACACCCATTAGACTGGACAAGCAAGTCATCCTAGGTCCTTGACAAAATACTTGGTGCGGGTTGCACCATCACTTTTCCAATAGTGACGGTGCCATATATTCTGAAGGTCGTTCGAGTTGTAGATTGCCTTTTTTTTTTTTTTTTTTTTTTTATACCATAGAGCAACCCGCTAAAGCAAGGACATTCCATAAATGGGGATGTGGTCCCTCATTTTCTTGAATGGGACCCTCGATTGTCCCTCCAGCAGTTTTGGGTTGATTATGACTTTGAACGCTACACGAAAGGCCACAGAGCATCCATAATTCAAGAAAATTGTCCAAATTTTTTTTGAATGAAGTGGATCTTGACTGTCTTACGTCTTTGACTGTCTTACATGATAGGAAAAATGCCACAAAAAATCCCAAACTTTACCCAAATTGATAAATTTACTTCAAACTTTTTTTTTTTTGTGATATGAAAAATCCCAAATTTTGCAAACTACATTTACCCCCCTAACACAGGCAAGGGCGGCCCTCGTCAGCGTTGTCGCCCGATGCCGGCAAGGGCCCAGCGAGGGGTGCCCTTGCCTGATGCCAATGAGGGCCGCTCGACGCCGGTGAGGGCAACCCTCGCCAGATTTGGCGAGGGAGACCCTCGCTTGACGCTGGCAAGGGCGACCCTAGCCAGCCTAGGCGAGGGAAGCCCTTGCCGGACACTGGCTTCCCTCTGCCGGCTCCACTGTGGCCGGCAAAGGGAAGAGAGAAGAAGAAGAAAAAAAGAGAAAAAAAAAATTAAAAAGTAAAAAGACCAAAATGCCTTATAATTTGGGATAAATGTGTCACACGGATAAAAATTCATATTTTTTCGTGTCACGAAAAAAAATTGGGGTAAATGTGTCATAGTTGACAAAGTTAAAAGTTTTTCTTGTAAAAAAAAAAAATTGAGTAAATTTGTCACTTTGGGGTTTTTGGTAGTTTTTTCCTTACGTGATATGATCGATACTGATATCGATGAATTTTTTATTTTTATTATTTTATTTTCCTTATTATTTTTTTTTAATGGTCAATGATGGCTCACGGCCCTTGCCTAGTAGATAGCGAGGGTCACTAGGCAATAGGCATTGGCTTGGGCCACCAACCTTTAACAGTTAAAAAATGAAAAAATAAAAAAGAAAATAAAAAATTAATAAAAATTGCAGAAAAGTAAAAAAATTGAAAAAAAAAATTACAAAACTTGTCCACGTCATTACTGTTTGTGTCATAAAAAATGATCGATATTCATGTAAGCAATTTCTAACCAAATTTGGTTGGAATGACTACGTTAGCAACTTGTCAAAAGGTTAAGAACTAAATTGAAACACATGAAAGATTTATTATTGAATTGGTCATGTACAATAGATCTATGATTTTTTGGATAATTATCTCTAAGGAACTTAACTATGCCAATATATAGTCAGCACAACGGTTACAATGGATGTACGACTGGCAACGGTCAAGGCATCCTTGCTTGGCCCAGATCTAGGTGAGGCAGTGCAACCTCGCTTTGGCCTAGGCAAGGGCATAGTGGTGCTCGCCCAAGCCCTCGCAAACCACTCCCGCAATGCCCTCGTGTAGTGATGACAAAGGTGTCTAGTCCTCGACTATGGCTGATGAGGGTCTGCTAATGACCCTTGTTGACCCTCGGGCCAAAAAGAAAAGAAAAGAAAAACCAAAAGAACTATTAAAAATTTCAAAAAATTATTCAAAGATATCAATATCAACATCAACCGTGTCATGTATGACCATAAGCAAACAACCACTTCAATAACTTTGAGTCAAAATTGGCCAGATGATTCAATTAATAAAACATGAAAAAAATTTATGACTAAATTGGTAACATTGAAAAGTTAACGGACTGATTTGGTATAATTATAATGGGTTTAAGATTTTTTTTTTTTGGGTAATTTTCCTAATCTAAAACATGCATCATATGCACGGCCTGAAGATATTTTTTTCAGGAGTCGAACAATTTGAAGCCACTCGTTCCCGTGACTCGTGGAGGAAAAGTTATATTTAGCTTCTTAGAAGTTTTTTCTGCCGCAAACAATGACATGCATATAGTGGTTGCCACGGTATGTAGCTCATGAACTAGGACATGGCTTCGACCAAAAAAAGAAAAAAGAAAAAAGAAAAAGAAGTACGACATGGAAGCATGCCAACAGGCACGCCGCCCCGCCGGTAAAGGGATTGGGGGGTCGGGTCGGAGAGTACTAGATCCGAGATTCGATTTCCCTGAGCACCGCGCACACATGTATATAGAAGAGAGGAGTGAGACAAGCATATGATGTCTTGGTAGCCAGAAGCCACGCCAATGTCATAAATAGGAAAATATAACCAGAGTACCTGCAAGTAACAATATGTACAATGCTAATGACATGCCGCTGAAGAACTCTAATTATCTTCTTGTCTTATGGAAGCAACAGAGACTTTGGCTGCACGTGGTTCTACTCCTAATGCCCTACCTGTCTAATAATATGAGGCCAAACCTTTATATCCAGGAAAAACAAAATTCTCAAATCAAACATTACGGCATCTACTTTCATCTCCCGACTCTCTAGACTTCATCTCCGTTATAGCAGATAGGAGAGTGTAGTTCGGTATCAGATTCTTATGCGGCAGAGGCAAGTTAGGTATTGGGGATTTGTCATTCTCTTCGAGCCATTTCTCAATTGCTGTGCGGTCGTAAGTGTATCCGTCTGCAGCAACATATGGGTCGGCCATGACATCCTGCGTAAGGACACAGCATTTTCAGACTGATGGTTTCTCTCGGATGCGGAGAAAATACAAAAGACATGTCTTGCTTTTTAACTGTCGTGCTTTGAACACCTTCTCATCACTCTGTTTGTCATCTTTCTCCTTTCACTCTCTTCCTTTTTTGCCTTAAGAATAGTAGGAGATACTCAACCATTATGGTAATGTAAAACAATAACACCCTCTAACTTCCTATACGTACACTAAATTCTCAAAATCGACAACTTCCTAAACTCCTCTAGTTGATGTTCTCAGTGAGTGTAATGCATGATGCCTAAGGCCAATGTGAACATCTTAGCACAATGAAAAGAAAAATAGGATTTGGGTGGGGTGGGGGATGCTTGAAGAGGTCATTTTATCTTCCGCATGCTTATTGCCTTCAATGAAGAGACTAAGAAAATAAGAGCTGACCTTAAGAATTGGGCAGATGAAATGACTTGGAGGCGAAATTTTGACATTGGAAGCAGCATCTCTGGCCTTGTCAGCAATCTCTTTCAGTTTCTCTAGTTTAGGAAGCACTTCATCTTTCAAGTCAGGTCTGTCTCTTCTCCGAAGTTCAGCACAGCTGAGACCCAGCATGGCCAATTCTCTTGTCTCTTCAAGCGGCCAATCGCCAGCCTCTTCATCCAAAATATCTACTAAAGATCCTTCCTCTATTGCTCTTTCCACGGTATGAGTCAATGCTACTGCTGGTTTTGCAGTCAACAACTGCAATATCACCATCCCGAAAGCATAAACATCGGATTTTAGAGAAATCTGCCCAGTCCTTTGGTACTCTGGATCCATATAACAAAGTGTCCCCACAGGACCTGTACCGCTGTCCTTGGTGGATATAGTGGGGTCATCATTGAACATGGTCGAGAGACCAACATCTCCAATCTTGCTCACATAGTTATGGTCAAGCAATATATTTGCTGGCTTCAGATCACGATGAATTATTGGCTTTGGCTTTGAGTTGTGGAGAAATACCAGAGCAGATGCCACTTCCCACGCAATTCGGAATCTGGCAAACCACGGAATTGGTAGCGTGTCATTTCTGCAAAGAAGCCTCTCTTCTAGGCTACCGTTCTCCAAGTACTCATACATTAAGCAGCCATGATCTGGACATGCACCAATGAGGAGAAGCAAGTGTGGATGACGCACCTTGCTCAATATCTCTAGCTGCATTTGGAAAAAATGAAATTAACTAATAGCAATTTTGGTCTGGACATGGCAAGAACAGGTTACGCTACACAATCATTTGCATTTGATGTAAAAAGCAAAAAAACAATATCCTTACTGTGGAGAGAAGTACATTTAGAAGAGAAAAAAAACTATTAAGTCCACTTTCTAACAGATGGGAAAAACTAACTATCCCAAAGCATGGCAACAAAGAAGTGTTGTTTCAGACTATGCATCAACTTCGTACCTCCTGCTGAAATTGTTTTGAATTGTGACTCTCTTTCGAGTGAAGAACTTTGACTGCCACATCTGTGTGATGCATACTGCACTTGTAGACAGTTCCATAAGCTCCCATTCCTATCTTAAGACTTTCAGAGAATGATGATGTAGCAGAAACAATCTCGTCCCAGGAAAAAATCTGATATTGCAGCGCCTGGCCCGAAAGAGCATCCTCCAGTTTTTCCTTCTCTTTCGCATCATGCAAAGCCTTCATCTCCGCCTCTTTCCTTTGGGAAGCCTCTCTTTCAGCACAATCCTTCACATTTGCGGCTTCTGTTTTTGCAGCATGATGCTTTTCCTGCTCCTGTCTAGCTAATTCTACTGCTCTCTGTTCCTTGGATTTAATGTCTTTCAATTTCACGGCTTCCTCCAACTGTCTTTCCTTGAGATTGTTTAGCTAAATAAGGCAAGAAAGAATGTCACATTCAACTGTGTGACTGCAGCATAGTCAAAAGTGCAGGACAGAACTGGCTTTTGTATGTACTTCGCTATTTATCTATTAAAATGGATGCCAGCAGATTTGGATTGCATCCAAGAAAGCAGCTGTAAATTTTTTTGAATACAATGGACTAAACCAGATAAATACCACTGTCAGTCAAAAATAATAATACCAGAATTAATCTTGCCTCGGCCCTTGCAATAGATTAAAAAAAAGAACGACCTTATAATGAAAGAATGAGATAGCTTGAAACTCAGTTAAAAGGAAGATGAGGGTACACCTTTCGCGAAGCATCCATTGTTTCACTTTGGGCCATCGCATACATTCCACGAGCATGTCTAAGTTCAATTCTCAGCTTTTCCAGCTCAAAGTTGAGATTAGCCTAGAGTACAAAGATGATTATATTCACAAATTAGAGATCCCTGGTTTGAGCCTTGCTTTTGGCTTGGAAAGAAGACAAAATATTATAGGGATATATCATTAAATAAGGTAGAGAATGTTCTGTTGCAGTAACTACAAAACCTAGGCATGATCCTTGATAGAAAGGGAAGGCCTTTTGAGCAAATTAACATGCAAAATCAACTTTAGGTAGCAACAGAGAAAAAAGAAGATAGAAGAGCTACCCGACTTTCCGATGAAGGATAATCAGTGAGCATATCTGAGGTGGATGCTTGATCGGAGATCCAAGATTGTGCATCTGTTATCAAGCTTTGGACACTGGATGTTCGCCTCACAGGACTTTTGAACTCAGAACCGTTATCAGTTTCGTCACCTTCTTCAATTTGCAGAGATTGGCATCTAGAATGGTTAGCTTGAGTAGAGAGCTTTGCTGTGGACAGAGCTTTAAAATGTTGCATGGGTAAGGAAGGAGAGTGGAGATGAGAGAGTGAAGTAACCGAGCTGGTATCTGCATCACATAAAAAAGACTGATGTCAACTTAAAAAAAATTTGGGAACATAGATAATGTATATTGGTGAATGAGCACTCTATTCATTACGAATAATTGTTCTTGAGCAGAGCTCTCGCCCCCACTAAATGGGGCAAGTGAAGGTGTTTAAGGTCACACCAGAGGCAATTGAGGAATTTTCATTTATTTGCCAACAGAAAATGTTTCAACCCTTTTTATCAAGTCTTGCAACTACTTTATCTGGAGAAAGAAGAATAAAGGAAAACAGAAAAGGCTGTCTACATTGGTACAATTAAGCGAAATTCATCAAACGTGGTAGCCTATTACTGCAATCCTTGACCTTTCTCTAGTTGCATTTCATACTTCATAAAATCATCATTGGAGAGATGTTACTGTAGTTCCCTTAAAAGTTTACCTCCTCGTGAGCTGGAGGTATAAGATGTAGAACTCTTGGCAGAGCAACTTGTGTCACTGCTATCATCCTTAATGCTTGCGCTGGACTCCAAGTCTGATGGGCGGATTGAAGATAATTTGCCTTTTGAAACAGCAAATACTGTGCAGAAACTTGGGGTGCAAGCCGAAATTCTTGAAGACAGATTATGTTTCTTTGGTTTCCTGCAATTATAACTTTGTCTTTTCAGTTTATCTTTTCCAGTCTATGTAACTATGCAATTAGGTTGACTCTGTCAGAGGCAATCAGCATGGCATGGAACAGATCAGCTAATAATTCACAGAACTTAAGCTTCGAAAATTTATAAGCAAAAGGTTCGATTAAGGTACTTATCCAACAAATCTGATAAAATGAAATAACTCCTAATTTTCTTCTATGACCATACCACTTTAATTTCATGACTTTATAAATCTTCTTTTTTGCCAACAACTACTTCATAAATCTCAGAGAAACTAGAGGTGACATTCGAAATCAAAGCATAATATTAGGTCGTTATCCAAGTATTTCAAAAATGACAAGAAGGACTACTATTATATTATCTGATCGATTAACAACTTATCAAACAGGGAGTACCTTGTGAATATTCCACGAGAAGCAGCTCCAATAACAAGCTTACTGATGGCAGACTTGTTAACCTCTTCTTCAATGGCATTCTCCACATCATCAGATTCAATCAGCACGACTTCAACTTGCACCTGTCATTGTGAAACCATAGAAAATCAAATTCCTGTTCACTACATTCATGGAGTAGGAAATGCATAAGAAGCCAAAAATGCAAACCTTTCTCTGAGAACACATTTTCTTGAAAGGAAGGAGCATTTCAGTAGTCTGCCACTCCATTTCCTTCTTATAAGCAGCCGCTACATCTTCTCGAACTTGTGAAAGAGGAATGAAGTTTCCCACTGCAATGGCAAAAAGAAAAGGTCGTATGTTACATTTTCTACCTATCCATGAGCCAGAAAATTCAAAAGGGACTGATATAACTTACTCGGTGTAGGCACAGTCGTAATCCTTGGACGGACATGTAGCAACTTGAACAGCACCTCTCCCTGTGGAACAAACTTGTCCAATGCCCACCTGACCACATACTTGCTGTTTCTCTTCCCATCAATGGCTATTGCTACGATCAAACGTGGTGGGGATGGCAGCACAAGGTGGCCTTGTGAATGAGTGATCTCATTCTCCGCCATTTCTCATAGACTTACTCTCTTCTGAACGGCAAAAATTCTGTGGGAAAATTAGAAATTTAAACAAATCTCTCGTAGCCAGTGTAACAATGGCCAGTGGACATCAAGGTCTCTCTAAGTCAACTAACTCAGAATTCATTCACTTTTCATATTATTCTGTACGCACATGAAATATACCCTCAATATTCTTGGGAAAAGGTAATCATAGATTCATAGTGGCCCTTGGAATTGCTTCTGCTAGGGGACAAAAATAGTCCACAAAGCCAATGAAAAAAGCATAAATAAAGAAAAAAGAAAAGTTGAGCTATAATTCAAGTCCCAACCTTGCGATTGGATGTTAGAATTTCTATACAGAACTGAAAAAGATACCTAAAACACCATATGAGAGAGAGAGAGAGAGAGGAGAAGCAAAATCCAGAGAGCAAATTGGAATTTCACAAGCCACCCCAAAACGAGAGTAAACAATACAGCTACGCGCATATTAGTTGCAGAGAAATCCCAAGAGCCAGATTTGACAAAGACGAAGACGTACCAGCACTCCCCCACTTCAAAGCTTCAAACTTTGCACGTCCTCGAAGACAGGAAGAAGAAACCCATCAAGATTTCTCTCCGAAACTTCCGAAAGATCTTAAACCTTCAGCGTCTCTGAGGTGAATTCGATAAAATCAGAACCGAAAGGAGGCGATGCTGGGAAGAGGGAAATGAAGCGAGACAGGACGAACGGCCGCACGCAGTGATGTTGGTTTCGCGCAGCGCGAGGCGTGCCGTGAGGAAATTACTCGTAGCTGAATATCACAACTCGCATTTAATTCAACGACGATAAACCCGTTTGGGTCGTTGAACCGAATGCAACCTGTGCTTTGTTATCAAGTTTGCTCACACGTTGTCAAGGGACCCCCGCGCTTCGCTCTGTTCGTTTCGCTTTCCTTGTTTCTTCCGAATTTTCCTGGTCTTGTTTTTCTCCGGGGGCGCGTCGCTTTCCTTCTCAGCAGACGCCACCGGCGACGAGTTCCTCAATCATACTCGAGACGACAAATTCATTGCGAACATCTGTATGTAAACTCATAAAATCAAGTATTCGTTGAATGCCCGTCGCCTCACTTAAAAACATTTTTATAAGGACATTTTTTTAGTTTGCATTTATGGGTTTACGGAAGATGAATCACTGGCCAGATTACCCTGGTCTTTCACTCCACCGAGAAGATACCTTGTATCTGAAGTCGCAATCAATGACATGGTCATTTGAAAATGATGTCGCATCCACGGTGGGAACAAGAACCATGGTCAATGCGTCGTGCGGCACGAGCATGTGTCCGGATGCCGCCCCTTTCTTTATCGGAGGGCACCCGCTTTAATGTTTGAGTAGGTCGAAGCTTTCTCTGATTCTTTTTACGCCCTTTCCATCTTTTCAATCGCTCGATCTTTTTGTCCATGATTGGGAGCAGGAAGGGGTTTCGTTCCCAAAGAGGGTTGGGAGTGATAATTGTGATTGACTTCCGGGGTCTCCCTCATGTGGGCCTCCCTCATGTGGGCCTCGGCTCGGTACCTAACACGTGGGGCTGTGTGCAGCAGACCCTTTGGTCAAACGTCAAAGTCGCTTCAACCCGCGTTGCAAGTGCAGATGCGGATCGAGCAGACGACTTTTCAAACCTCTTTCTTTGGTTCTTCCCCCTTTGAACGGACGCGTCGTGAGCCCACCTCTCATTCGAGCCTTGCAATTGTTCGGTCGTTTTCTTAACAACCGTCTTGAATATGCAATGGAAGACCTCGAGATATAGCTGTTTGAAGGTAATAATGACACGGCTTCGTATGAAACTTCTGTTTGATAAATTTCGTACTCCAACTATTTCTTTAAATTAATGTCGTAAGACGTATGGACATATGCCAATTACTTAATGCGTGAGTCCTCCTTAATCACTACAAGATGTTCTTAACTTATATATAGTTTATATACTACCTAATACATAAACTTATCACATGAAACGAATAAGAGATGTATTAAATTAAGAATAAAAAATATCAACAAAAACCCTCCTCTCTTTGGCTAACCGAGTTATATTTAGCTGTTCACATACCTTATTTGCTTGCTGATTCTATAGCTTCAAGAAAATGTATCTTCAATTCTTCATATTAGATACCAATTCCCAAAGTTTATGGGTCACGCAAGCGCGCTTATGTGTATTCATGGATACATACTAGTAGCTAGATGTGTGTGTATATATTTATTTAAATATATGTCTTTTTTAACCTCATATGAGAGACAAAATGTTGATAATCGAAGCTCTCCTTCAACTTGATCTCTATTCCTATCTTTGCATGTCCTTTTGTTAATAGGGACAAGGACAGCCTTTAGTGTCCCCTTGCTATAATGTCAAGACTGGACCATCTCCATTGTCCTGCTGCTATTAAGTCAAATTGAGATTCCCTCCGGTTGCCACCTTTCTTCATCCCTATTCTGAATTTTCGACACAACGCGACACAAAATTTAAGACTGGACCATCTCCATTTGTTGGATAGTTGACTTTGATTCCCTTTGTTGACCTCGTCGACCTAACTAGTGATTTCTCTGGGGAGGAATATTCTAGCTTTAGTGGGTTGGTTTCATTTATTAGTTCTAGCTGACAACTTTCCCAAAAGAAAATCAAATAAAGAACCACATTCATTCAGCATATACATAATTTCAATTGGTCCGAAGACTCTTCGAAAGCTCAATGAAGAATATTGTTTGAAAAGGACTTGCCAAATAGAAGTTTCAAAATTGAAAGTGCAATCTTTAGACAAAGGAAAGACTCGGATGAATAAAATTTATCGGCCCTTCTTTACAAACCATAACAGTATTCTGGCGTTTTCAATTTGTTGAATCGGCGAAAGCTGGATGAAATTCAAAACTTGATAGTATATTTTTGGCCGAGAAAGAAGAACCGTCGAGTTTGGAGTTTGGTTTCGGATCCGGAACTTATAAAGGTTCGGTTGTAATTTCATAATTAGACATAGGTTTTGTTAGGAAAAAATCAGTTATAAACAAGAAGCAACCGAGAAAAAGCAAGCTGCGACTGCACTGCATGCACCACTTATCCAGAGGAAATGCTAGAATTGCTTGTTGTACTAGTTTTGCTATCAACTGAATGCTTGTGTACATGAACCTGCAGTGAAAACATTATAAAATCCAGCATGTACATCATGCTAGTTATAAGTTGAAAGTGTTAAAAACTCTGTAATGCTTGCACAAATTATATTTCTACCTACACAACCAAAGGAAATCCAATCATAGTAAGGCCAGGTTGTCCAGAGATCATCATCAGAAGAAAGCGGCTAGCGACCACCAAGGCGATAACTTCTTCCGCAGAAAGCGACTCCATCCGCTGCTGGATTAGGCTGCTGCACCGGCACTTGATCCCTTGTCTGCGCTTGCTCAGGGCTGCTAGCTGGGGTTGCCACTCCACCAAGACGGTGCCTTCTTCCGCGGAAGGCAGTTCCAGCTCTCCTTTAACTTGATGCCTATTCCACAAATTATACTTATTGACCTTGTATGAGAGATAAATGTTGCTAATCAAAGCTCTCCTTTAACTTGATCCCTATTCCTACCTTCGCATGTCCATTTGTTAATCGGGATAAGGACAGCCTTTGGCGTCCCCTTCCCATAATTTCAAGACTGGACCATCTACATTTCCCACTGCTATTAAGTCAACTTGGAATTTTGTACAGTTGCCTTCTTCATCCCTCTTCTGAATTTTGTCACAGTGCGACGAGTTGTGCCTATTCCCTTTTCTTCTTGTTGGTTTTGTTGTTATTTTATGAGGACTCAAAAGTGTATTTCACTGTCAGTAAATCCTGTCAAATCGAATGTATCTTTTAACAATAGAAGTCACAACACTTAAATTTACTTGTCAACGCATCTCGATAGGTGGATAAGATGCCACTGCTGGAACAGTAATTTTGATTCCCGTTGTAAACCTTGTAGACTAACCTAATAATTTTTCTAGGAATGAATATTCTGATTTTGTTGGGTGGATTTTAATTCTCAAAAGGAAAAAAAGAGAATCAAACTTGCAAATTCCTTCACAAAATACAAAATTTCAATTGGTCCGAAGACTCTTCGAGAGCTCCATGTCCAGGAAGAACACTCTTTGAAATGGACTTGCCAAATAGAAATTTCAAAATTAAGAGGGCAATCTTTAGGAAAAGAAAAGACTCGGATGAATAAAATCAATCGACCCTTCTTTACAAACCATAACAATATTCCAGCCAGCGAATCATCAAGTTCTTTTTTTGGTTTCGATTTGTTGATTTGGCCAAAGATGAACCAAACTCAGAACGCATCAAGTTTGGTTTCAGATTCGGAACTTATAAAAGGATCGACTCTCATTTAATAAGTAGACATTATTGGGAAATATCAGTTATAAACAAGAATCAGCCGAGAAAAAACCAGGTGCAACTCCACTGGATAAACCACTTATCCAGGACTTTCTAGAACTGCTTCTTGTATTACTTTTGCTGTCAACTGAATGACGGTCTACGTAAATCAGTAATGAAAACATTATTAAATCCAGCATGTACCTCATGCTAGTTATAAGTTGAAAGTGTTAAAAACTCTGTAATGCTTGCACAAATTGTATTTCTGCCTACACAAACAAAGAAGATCCAATCATAGTAAGACCAGGCTATCCAGAGATCGTCATCAGAAGAAAGCAGCTAGCGACCGCCAAGGCGATAACTTCTTCCGTGGAAAGCAACTCCATCAGCTGCCGGATTAGGCTGCTGCACCGGCCCTTGATCCCTTGTCTGTGCTTGCTCGGGGCTGCTTGCTCGGGTTGCCATTCCACCAAGACGGTGGCTTCTTCCGCGGAAGGCAATTCCAGCAGAAGGGTCACTTGGTACTGGTGCGTTCACTTGAAACCCTTCACCCCAGTACGCTACTACTTTGTGACTGCCGACGGTTAAGGATTGGACACAAACATGGTTCACGCCTAAAGTATTGTATAATGCCATCACTGCTGATAAAATTAGCAATCTCACTTTGTTAGCCTGCTACTTGTAATTTGCACATCAACCTTCTAGCTAAAATTACTGTCAAAGTATATGGTCCTTAGCCATGGGAAATTCATTGTCAAGCATTTGCAAAGAGACTAATTAGAAAAGGGTGTGAAGATTTCATGCACTGAAATTGAAGAGAGAAGCATTCAGTGGGAGGATACATCCAGAGAGGTGTCTTCAAGAGGTTCCTTCCGCCGGCAAGAGGGTGGAGTACCGTTAGGAAGTAGTACAAATGACCAGCAACCATCCCCAGAATATCGGGCATTAACGGGGCTCCAAAAATCAGGTCTAGTGCTAGCATTGCCCATGGGAGATAGAATCCCTAGAAGGACAGATGATTCAGATTCAGCAGACTTTCCTTTCTCTGGGAAATCAAAGTAAATGGACTGCATTATACCAAAATGGAAATTGCAAATTTACCTTCAAAGAAACGACACCATAAATGCTGATTCGGGCATTTGGGAATTCGCGGCTCCATATGTAGACGATCATGAAAACTAAGGAAGGTCCCATGAAAGGAATATACAGAGGAGGAATAGCTGCCATTACCTAACACCAACTTGTAACATCTCAGAGTCCAATTCGACAATATCAGTGTCAGAGGCGGGCATTATAAAAAGTTCTAAGCAACTCGTTATTAACTGCGTTGCCTGAATTTACGTATTTCTGAAGTGCCTTACGCTGCAAATGCCATTTTGCGCAGTTTTTTTTTTTTTTATATTCTTTTGTGAACATGCTTCTAAATAATCAAATAAAGCAGCATTCCTGAATAATGGCAAGAACTTCTGTCTTCGAATTAGCTGAATTCAACTATCCCACAACTATTTCAGGTTCCCCTATTGAGTAGCCAAGCAAGAACATAGAGACTCTAATGAAGATGTTGTGTCGGACATACTAGAAGTGAGAGTGCTCCGAAGATGAACATCCAAACGTAGTCAGCTGTCCTCTTGTCAAATGGACCTCTCTCGAGTGAAACTCCATATTTTGCTCTGCATGCCATTTAACAGTCAATTAAACATGCGAAAAGATATGACTTCCTAACCTAGAGGCTTGAGGAGAAAATCATGACAGTTCTTCGAGACCGTCTAATTGATACGCTTACCGTTTTCATTTTTTTTTAGCAGCCAAACTAGTAGCAAAAGATCCGCAATAATACAAAGTACTCTATTGGAGATGAATGATCAGTTGCTCTACTCACATTATAATAAGCCGAAAGGCGAACGGGAAAGAGAATGGCCCAAGAAAGAAGAAGCCGGTGATGAGCCTCCAAACCTGCATCGCTTGAAGAGCACGGTTTATGATCAAACTCCTGAATACAGACCCAATATCTGGATATATTCAACACAAACACACAGAATCCAGCGATCAACTCACTTGGAAACGTTTGAACACAAGTTCATATTGGAGAGCTATAGTCCAAGGATTGTAAAGGCCCAGATAGAGGGCTGCCGTTGTCATCAGGCATGCTACTCCATAAGTCTTGCTCACCGGCGGCAGCGAGCGGTAGTATCTGCAACATTTAATGGCAGGAATTTCGATGAATTCTAATCGTATGTACAATTCATTGAACTATTATCTGCGTACACCAGTCATAACAACGTGACATAACATCAGAAGCTAGCACGCAGAGAGATTAAGAGACAGAGAACTTACTCTCCTGGAGTAGACATTGGTGAATTGAAGGGATCGATGGAAGTGACCGCAGGAGCAACTGAAGATCGGAAGTGTAATAACTAGAGAACTATCGATTTTTTTTCCATCATTAGATCGATTGATGCCATGGAAAAGTCCAAAGGGGAAGACTTTAGAGTCGTCCGTCCCTTCCAAAGCGGAGAAGTCACGCAAAGACCAAGTCTTCCAATTACAGTTCTTTTTTTTTTCTCCAAATTCATTTACAATATACAGAATTTCAATTGGTCCAAAGACTCTTCAAGAGCTCCATGTCCAGGAAGAATATTGTTTGAAATGGACTTGCCAAATAGAAATTTCAAAATTAAGAGGGCAATCTTTAGGAAAAGAAAAGACTCGGATGAACAAAATCAATCGGCCCTTCTTTGCAAACCATAACAATATTCCAGCCAGCGGATCGTCAAGTTCTTTTTGTGGTTTGTTGATTTGGCCAAAGATGAACCAAACTCAGAACGCATCAAGTTTGGTTTCAGATTCGGAACTTATAAAAGGATCAACTCTCATTTAATAGGTAGACATTATTGGGAAAAATCAGTTATAAACAAGAATCAGCCGAGAAAAAACCAGCTGCAACTGCACTGGATAAACCACTTATCCAGGACTTTCTAGAACTGCTTCTTGTATTGCTTTTGCTGTCAACTGAATGACGGTCTATGTAAATCAGTAATGAAAACATTATAAATGTACCTCATGCTAGTTATAAGTTGAAAGTGTTAAAAACTCTGTAATGCTTGCACAAATTATATTTCTGCCTACACAAACAAAGAAGATCCAATCATAGTAAAGGCCAGGCTATCCAGAGATCATCATCAGAAGAAAGCACGCTGAGAGATTAAGAGACAGAGAACTTACTCTCCTGGAGTAGACATTGGTGTTTTGAAGGGATCGATGGAAGTGACCGCAGGAGCAACTGAAGATCGGGAGTGTAATAACTAAAGAAAGATCGATTTTTTGTTTTTGTTTTTTCGGTGATTAGATCGATTGATGCCATGGAAAACTCCGAAGGAGAAGACTTTGACCCACCCCTTCCAAGAAAAATAATTCGAGTCTTCCAATTACAGTTAAATCACCCCTAATTTAATTCGCCGGCCGGATCGGAGCATCCCCTGTGCCCATGTCCTCTCTAGGTAAGATTCCATTTTCAAGTCAACCTTCAGATTTTAAATGAAACTCACTGGTCCAACTTCATTTTTTAACCTATCAACAAAATAAAGACATTTCCAGAATTATTAAGAAAAAGGCTATCAGGGTTCCCCTACTAAAGTATTGATACCGATTCATGTTTTGTTGGTGCAGCCCAGAATACTGAGCTATTTCTTGAATTTCAGAAGTAACCTTTTCGCTTTTGCGCTGACGGTTCTCCCAAGATGTCCAAATTGGACAGGCGCTGGGAAAGTCGAACCGGACAATGATTTACAAGATATAATCAAGGACAAAGAATGGCTTCATCACATCGATCATCTATTTTGCTCTGATTCTAGGAAAAATTTGACATTGAATGGATTCAGCTTAGCACTACAAGGTGCATAATAAATTTCGTACAATGAGTTCAACTCATGCTTTAGGCAAATCTTCTTCAATTTTTTTGAGTGTCTTCTGAAAGACCCGCCGCTTGCTCGCATGGGGATTATTAGAGATTTACTTCCCCAAGGTAGAGTGATAATTCTCGTAGAATTTGTCTTTGTTGCTCACATGATTTAATATTATACATAACATAAGCAAGAAATCACATGTATCGGATTGAGTTTCTATACAAGTGAAATAATCAGTGTGAGACGCCTACCAAAGTCATTGAGTTTCTCCACTGTAAATGTTCATATTGCGGGCTTGTCACCGCCAAATGCAACCTTGGAAGGAAGGGCAAGAAACTGCACGTACAGAGCACAACTTCCTCAGGGCATTTATGAGCCAAGCCAAGCCATGGACGCTCTAATACCAGAATGATACTGGTTCAGGTTTACATTAACCAGCAAGGACAATCACACATGGAAGCATATTCAGGCTTTCACTAGGTGAACATGCTGACCGTGGCAGGTTGCACGGTGAAAATTTCCACCTCATCCATTTCCACGCTTCTCACTGAGTACTGAAATGTCCATCCATGGCAAGCACCAGCGTGCATGCCATCTTTATTGACTGCAAAAAGAGCTCCCACAAAATCTGGATACTTCTGAGCGATTCGCAGGATAGCATCCTCAGCTGCAAGTTTTGGTTCCATGCCTCGTCTCATGCTCTCAACAACTTGATAGCTGCATTCACAGAAACGACATGTGACTCTTCAGGGTCTCCCTCCATCACAACATCTTACTATCCTCATTTGCCTGTTGAAGCTAAGCATAGGGGGACTCTATCTCAGTCGACAGAATCTTAGCCTGAAGGATTGAGTTCCTCATTCAATCTTGTTCTTTTATCACAATTCCTTCTTTAATCTCAGTAAAAACCCTTCAGGAAACTAAATTCAGAAGTACCTTTAGATAGTTGAAAAGTAAAAGAAAAAAAATAAAAGATCCCATATTCCTACTTAGGTTTACCATTGTATGTAGTGACTCAATAGTTTCTGTCGCCAACTAGTAGTCTACAGTTCTACACTCTACAACCACAATCTGTGGTAGTCCAAATCTCTTGTGCGGTTATGTTCATGGATAAAATGCTGCTCACCAAGCCTCAAATTCTGACGTCCACACTTCATATGTGGTTATGTTCCTGATACCCAAAGCTGCTCATCTAAAACTGCACTCTCACAATTGAACAAAAATAATAAAACCACATTTTACACTAGACAAGAGAAGATTAATTTAGTGTGAGACATTCTTACAACTGTCAATTGTGTAAGACCAATTTAAGCATTTAAAATCATAATGATTTTGTGGATAAGAATCATATCAGTTCCTTTTTTCCCAGCCCAGTTCACACTAATTTGTTCTTTATGGAATCATTAGAAAAGAAGATAGGAGCTACCTCAGATACTATTTCTGTTATTGGCAATATGAAAAAATTGTTCGGTAGAATATTTAGAGTAATTATCCATTGATGGTAAATTTAATCTAACTCCGAAAGAAACATGATAGAATATGTGGTTTGCCAGTCTTGGTATACACTTCCCATATCAAATCATTCTATGTGACTATAAGTAACTCCCAATTTTAAATATAAAATAGAACTGGTATGAGAAACTACCATGGCAAGAAACGCATCATGACATCACCATCCCCAGTAGCCCCACAAGCCCCGACATCACTGTCGGCGTATGCTGAAGATCCAGCAATTGGTCCGTCGCCAACCCTACATTTTTGCAGAAACTTTTACCAATCCCAAAGATGCAGACCGTTAACATAACCACAAGATGGACACACAAATATATGTTGAACTTCAACTCTGAAACTCCCCTGAGAAGCTCCAACTTATCATCAAAATTCCATATTCTGCCAATAGGTTACCAGAAAGACCTTTTAAAGGTATTTTGATAAGGAGTACTTTCTCTAGTCGATGTATAGAATAATTGGATGGTCATTCAGAAATGAATTGCTCCCAAAAAATTAGATAGTCTTTCTAGCCAGTTTCGTGCAATTAGTAGAAAATCCCACATTTTTATGCTATGACAGCTACAAGAGAGAATGTAATCCAAAATATTAATGCCAAGGAAGACGATATTCATATCTCAATCACATATACAAACAGGTAACATTTCAGTGATTAGAACATTACCCAAGCCAGTTTCTTTCCTCGACTTACCATACAAGATTCACTAATCTAACAAAGTGATAACCAAATTATGTGAGCCAGATACTTTCGGCATGGTTCAACAAGCCAATCGCAGGTAAACCTTTGGAGAATATTACCTTCCGGGGATTTTGAATGTGGCGCCATTAGTTGATGTGCCTACCGCAATGAACCCCATCTGCAGTTGCACAAGATAGTGAAGTTGATTAGAGACAACAGGCAGACTAAGGCACACAAAATCACCAAACAAAAGTCTTTACAACAATCTCCTACTTTATCTATTACAGCCATGGCTATGGTATCGTGGCTATGAAGTCCAACTCGGGATGGACTTGACTCAATGGTTCCCATGGGGTTGGCTTGTGCACATGTATTTGCAGCGTCCTCAGGATGATAGGGGCCACAACTGTTGACAGACAAAACATTTTTTCGAAAATTAGGTTGGCAGAGATTTTCTTTCCATTTTGTCCACTTATCAATAGACTCCGGCGAACTCAAGTTCGTTGGTCCAGGAAGACCCATTGAAATGGCAAAGGCTGAGGCTGGCTCTCCAACAAGCAAAGTATGCTGGGTATGTTGCATCACCAATCTAGCAGCTTTGATGCCATCTTTTACATACTTCATTGCAGCAACAGCTCCAACCTCCATCGTGACCTACGCATATCCTTGGCAAGAAAACAAAAGAAAAGGAACGATAAGGACCCACTCAGATTTCATCCTAAGCAACAACTGCCAAAGAGCTCGAATAATGAAGAGAAAAACCAAAATGGAAGGTACCCCATCCATGATAAGGGCGTCTATTGTAGTTTCCCCATTCTCGTCAGGGCTTCCACCTGGCCCCACTGCACAAACGGCACAATGATTAGTTAGAGAGAACATTGACGGAGTCCCAAGAGTAAGGTGATTCTCAGAGAAAGAAACATCCGAGGCCTTTCTGGAATATCACAGAAATAAACAATCTTGATGAGCTATCGAAATGGATTTCTTTCACCGTACATTTTCCTAGCCATACTTATGATCTCAATGAATCCACGTGATCCAACTTTTTTTCTTTTTACTTTAAGTACATGGCTAAAGATTTTTACGTCGGTTATCCTAGAGAGATCATATTCAACTACTTCATGAATAGTAAAAGAAGGTTCCATAAAAATGTACAAGAATTTGTTAAAAGAAATATAACTCATTCAAGAAAAAAAATCTCTTGAAGCAGATAATTAGCAAACCAAAATTTGCACTTAGCACATTTTCAGCAACTTATCAACATTCAATCCTAGGATAAAAAACTCCAGCTCTCTTCTTTTGATTGCTACTTGAGCAGGCTAGATCCCCAAACATAACAGGGAAGGCTCTGCTACCTCTAGAACTCCGAGACCAGACCTTAACCAAACAAAAATGCTCTTAAACGCTAATAATAAGCAATCAATCTCATATACAAGGAAACATCAAAAGAATGGATGCTCTCATGATGCCATACACATGTACCTGTACCATCACACTGCAACTCCTCGCAGGCCGAGCAACCCTCCACGACTGCATCCACCGCCGATAAGCCATCGTCGGCAGCTGTCCAAGCAGCTCTCACGGCCGCCACAAAAGGCCATGTGCTCACAACCAAGGGATACTTCCCTGAATCCCCCAGCCGGTTTCCACACACCTGCGAATTTTTTGATCCAATGCTAAATAAAGTCAACCCAATTCCTCCCTTTTCATTAGGAAAAAAAAAACAACAACAAAAATTGCCATGCGCAAGACATGATCAACCCAGAAGTGTATTCCCCGAATCGACAACGATGTCGACGGGCGGAGCCCAAATCGGCTGACCAAGAACAACAACAGCGGACTGGAATCAAAATCTACAGGTCAATTGCATCTAAAGCCATAGTGGGTATTCGAGAATAGCGCGAATAATTGAGGTTCATTTACCTCGGAGAGAAGCAAAGCAACGAAGAAGAAGAAGAAGTAGAAGCAGTGCAAGTACGAGGAAGCCATTGAAGAACCAACGATGGTGCGTGGGTTTCCGAGTTGCAGGCGATGCAAAATGGCTTCTTGACATTTTCGAAGTCCTCTTCCATCGCCTATCGGGCTTAAGGCCCAACTTCCAAGGCTCGCATTATGACCTAAATTTGAAATACAAATACATATACAATTTTAATGAACTTGAGATACTACGACCAAAAAAAAAAGAACTTGAAATACAGCCTGAACCGATCGATCTTGATCTATATATATATATATATACACACACACACATGTCGTTTATTGGCGTGTAGATGTGTAATAGATCCGACAAGAAAAAAAGATGTGTGATAGATTAATCATAATTTTTTTTTGTGGTTATTTGTAACAGGGTGTACAAAAAAAATGGGTTAATACATTTAAAAACTCCAAATTGGTACACCTATAACAAAATTATCATAAACTATTTTTTTGACCACCAAAAACCCTAAACTGATATACCTTTGACAAATTTACCATAAACTGGTACAATTGTGACAAATTTAGCCTCTGTTAGTTTTTGTTAAATTTTACTGTGAAATTATTAAGTTAAATGACATGTGACAATTAACTGGTACAATTGTGACAATTATGACAAATTTAGCCTCTGTTAGTTTTTGAGAGTTTACGCTCTGTTTGTCACAGTTTACAATTTTTGTAATTTTTTTGTGGTATTATTCGAATTTAGCATAGAGTATATTTGTCACAAATTTACCAGTTTTGGGTTTTTTGCGGTCGAATAAATTAGTTTGGGGTAAATTTGTCATAAATGTATCAGTTTATGATTTTTTATAGTCAGTCGGGGTAAATTTGTCACAGGTGTACCGGTTTAGGGTTTTTGGTAGTCAAAAGAATAGTTTGGATAAACTTATCACAGATATACCAATTTGGGGGTTTTTTAGGATATTAACTCAAAAAAAAAAAAAAAAAAAGTCGATACAACGAAAGTTATGCTATTTCTTTATTTATTAACAAAGCTTTTGGATTTCGACCAAAAACAAAAAACAAAACTTTTGGATACTTAGCATTTCATTAAATTTAAGAAAACCATCAGCCATAAATTGATTTCTGAAACAGGTTATTGTCCGCGCCTTTAATATTTCATTTAATTTTAAAAAAAATGTACGTTTCTAAACAACAAAAAAACTACAATTGCAGTTTGATGACATAATGCAAATTTGTCCCGCTTTCTAAAACCATAAGATTCATATCAAAATCAGCATATTAGGAAATCATGAATTACCATTAGGAAATCATTTATTTTAAAAAATAATTTACCAAAAATATTATTTTTATTGTATAGATGCCAATTAGTATTAAACTCTTCAATTTTGTCAATTTAATTATAAATCTTTCGACAATTTACCAACGTAGTACTTCCAACCAAAATTGATCGAAAGTCAATGATGACGCCGACTCTCCTACATATGACTAGCATTGACATTTTAATTTTCTAATTTTTATTTTTTTCCTTTCCTTTGTTTATTTCACTATGGTTGATGAGGGTTGCCAAAGCTTACTGGCCATCAAGTGACGACCGCGAAGCACTTGCCAACCATAGTGGGAAAAAAAAAAAGGAAAAAAATTCAGAAAAAAATTAAAAAGTTGCCCATAATGGTGCTGATCTTAACCAACACCAATTTCCAACTTAAATCGACTGAAAAGATTAAATTATAAATTATCGAAATGCTTGCAACTAAATTGGTCAAATTGAAATATTCAAGACTAAATTAATATTCATACAATATGACTTTTTTGGAGTCATTCCTGTGAATTTTTCAATGTCGAACTTCCATCTTATTTTAAGTGTTTGTATTGTGAGAAAGTACTACCAGAAATGCAACGCCTCCTAAATTCCTAAAACAGCAAAAGGAATCTAAGCATGACTAAGGAATATTTAAGGAACCTGAATGAGTTGAAACCTCCAACCTTTGATCTTGAACGCATATCACAAACATAAATTTCAGATGATTAAAGTTGCCATCAAGTCAATGTTCTGGCTCTCCATTGAATTTGTGTAGGAACAAAAAATTCCGTCCACCATGTCCCGTGTTACGTACGGCGCAGTTTCAGGCATTTATTAATCAGCTCCACCTCTAGACCCCCATGAGAGTGACAATCAACTACGAAGGCCACCAGGACATTTGTGGCAGAGAACGGCAAAGTGTCTCAACCAACATCAACACGATCCACGATCCACGATCCACGATCTGATCATCTTGTTCCTCAACAAGAGTAATTTCGATATTGATAATTGCTTGGAATGAGGAGGGGCGATGGTCCGCAGAGGTCTATAATGAAAAAGAAAGGGTCATGTGTTTTCGCCGAATTAGAATATCTTTAAGAAAAGTTGATTTCTCCAAGATTAAAAAAAAAAAAAAAAAAAAACATGCATGAAAGACTTTCATGCCATGCTACTACTTGACTACGGCTGAATCCATCCCTCAATGGGGATTCACCAATGAAAAATTTCAGAATCACTTGGAATACACTGAATACCTGCAACGGTAGTGTAAAAGAATGAAAATATAATTTCTAGGGGTTGACGATTATAAATAACTAATATAGTGGATACCTAAATAATCAAATCGAAAGGCGTTTTCTATTGAAATTAACTAATATTTTAAAAAAAAAATCATCATCAACAGATCATTGCCCACACTAAAATTCGCATTTGCAATTCACTTGGAAAGGTGAAACTAGTTGATTAAGAATTTAAATTTGAATTGGCAACGGGGAGATAGCCGTTGGAATGAGCGCACATTTTCAACCCTGACATGTGATCCTCTCTGTCTTTCCCAACGGCCACAAGAAAACAGAGACTCCACTCTTTTCAGAGATGCTCCGTCGCCTCCTCCTCCTCCTCTTCTGCTTCGTCTGCGTTTCCTTTCTCTGTCCTTTGTCTACTCATTCCCTTTTTCTCTTTCGACGGAGTCACGGTCGAGCCAGCGGTGCCTGATTTGGCTCGATTGAAAAGGGGCGGAGCCAGATGTGGGTGCCTGTGCAGCGGATCATCGTTCACGGTACGGAGAGACAGAGGAAGGTGGCGACTGGACTGCACACGGCGGCGGAGGGGAGGCGAGGCTGATGGACAGTGTGTTGGTGACAGATTCAAGGGCTTTAAGGCGCGCTCTTCGATTCTTCATGCGGGATCATCCTGTGAGTCTCTCGAAACTCCATCGCTCATGTTTCTTGTTTTTCTTGTTGATGAGGCAGTATTGAATTTGTTTGTTGCTGGTGGTTGTTAATTGTCCTGTTCTTGCTTTGTAATCTTGCTGTTAGTTTCTCGATTCTTTTGGGCTTGTGTGAATGGGTGTTAGCATTGCACGCCGATGATGCTGTGGGGTTGTGGGAGATTATCATCTCCAAGAAATCGAGCGCAAGAAATCAAAAGAACTAGATTCTGGCGACTTTAACTCTCTGCCAGTGAAGTTTCACATGCTGTTCGATTATCATACAATACGATATATACCCAATTACGGGGAAGTACAGTATCTGATGATGTTTCTAACGTCACCCATTCTCAAGTCCAGCCTTGTCATCGTCTGGCTGAAAAATCTTTCGACTCTGCTATTCTTTACCGATTTTCTTGCCCAAAAAGATTTTAGTACTGTTGAACAGAACTGCTTTTACCATTTTGAACCATCTGCTATTCAACTTTTCTGTATATTTCCCAGTCATCTTGGATGTATATTTGGAAAACTGTCTCTTAGAACTATATCCTGTTATTCTGGTCCAATGATCGGTCTTCCTGTTGGAACCAAAATGATTTGGAACCAATTATAGGGTATGCAACCTTTTGCTACTCAAATTAATTGTAGAGTGCGCAGCTTATAAAATATGCGGAATAATAAAAACTCAAAATAAACTCAGTAAGCTGATACAAGTACACACTCAAACTAGCTAATACAAGCATACACTCAACTATTCTAGTTTCTTCTCTTCTCGATCACGGAGGGATAACTCGCTCTCACAGAGCTACTGAGGCTGCAGTGCCTCTCTCTCTTGAAGTTCACCGTTGCACCTGGTGACTTCCTCGTTGTTCCGAAGCTCTCACTGCTGGAGGCTTCCCCTTGAAGCTCACATACGTGTGACTTCCCTAAAGCTCACCTTTCTTTGTGGTGACTTCCTCTCGGCTTGAGGTTCTCCGCCCGCATGTGGCGTGAGGCCCTCTCCCCGGCCTTCTTGACATGAGGCTCCAAGCCTTCCTACTCGGCCTGCGGTGGCTTGAGGCTGTTAAGCCTCTCTTTGAGGCCTTTTTGGCCTTGAGGCCCTTCTGCCTTTGAGGCACTTTGGCCTAAACTCAAATGCTTCACGAACTCCATATTTATAGACATCTTTCACCGCCTCACGTTGCCGACTTTAGTGTGAATTAAGAATAGCCGCAACTTTTTCTTCACGTCCAAGTACTGGCCACTTGAACTTTGCTTCTTCATCAAGAGTACTTGCTGCCTACGTACTCTTGATCCTTCTTTCTTCATCCTTCACCCGCTATTCTTGACTTTCTTCAAGTTTCTCTTCTTCACCGCCTCACGTCCAGACTTCATGCAAGTTGAACTTTGCTTCCTGCTCCTCGAAGACTCCAACAACAACTATAATATTATTTTATTGTGTGCCCCTTCATTCCTTCACGTTCAAGTCTACGAAGTTGAAGCTTGTGGCTTCTTCAAGAATTTTCTTCTTCGGTTTAAGTCCACTTCATGCATAATGGACTTTCATTATTATATTAGGTGTTGATTTCCAACACTCTCCCTCAACACCTAATACTCTTCTTCTATAGCATCTCAGAATCGCGACTTTCGACCGGGCTTTGCGAAGCTCGGACTTCATCAACTCGATCTCGAGAAGCTCCCCCTTCTTGAGTGCTCCTTTGATATAGTCCCCTGGTCGGCGGCTCGAGTTCACGATCCTTGATCGATCGCTCTAGGTTCTCGGTCTCCGGCCACTTGGTTTTGATACTCCGGTTCCCGACCTCCTAGGCTCGACACTCCGATCCTTGGCCTCGCTCTGGATTCACGATCCCTGACCGCTAGTTCTGATACGGTCCCTGGCCGACTAGCTCTGATACCAATTGTTGGAACCAAAATGATTTAGAACCAATTATAGGGTATGCAACCTTTTGCTACTCAAATTAATTGTAGAGTGCGCAGCTTATAAAATATGCGGAATAATAAAAACTCAAAATAAACTCAGTAAGCTGATACAAGTACACACTCAAACTAGCTAATACAAGCATACACTCAACTATTCTAGTTTCTTCCCTTCTCGATCACGGAGGGATAACTCGCTCTCACGAGCTACGAGGCTGCAGTGCCTCTCTCTCTTGAAGTTCACCGTTGCACCCGGTGACTTCCTCGTTGTTCCGAAGCTCTCACCGCCGGAGGCTTCCCCTTGAAGCTCACATACGTGTGACTTCCCTAAAGCTCACCTTTGTTGTGGTGACTTCCTCTCTGGCTTGAGGTTCTCCGCCTGCATGTGGCGTGAGGCCCTCTCCCTGGCCTTCTTGACATGAGGCTCCAAGCCTTCCTACTCGCTGCGGTGGCTTGAGGCCATTAAGCCTCTCTTTGAGGCCTTTTGGCCTTGAGGCCCTTCTGCCTTTGAGGCACTTTGGCCTGAACTCAAATGCTTCACGAACTCCATATTTATAGACATCTTTCACCGCCTCACGTTGCCGACTTTAGTGTGAATTAAGAATAGCCGCAACTTTTTCTTCACGTCCAAGTACGGCCACTTGAACTTTGCTTCTTCATCAAGAGTACTTGCTGCCGACGTACTCTTGATCCTTCTTTCTTCATCCTTCAGCCGCTATTCTTGACTTTCTTCAAGTTTCTCTTCTTCACCGCCTCACGTCCAGACTTGATGCAAGTTGAACTTTGCTTCCTGCTCCTCGAAGACTCCAACAACAACTATAATATTATTTTATTGTGTGCCCCTTCATTCCTTCACGTTCAAGTCTACGAAGTTGAAGCTTGTGGCTTCTTCAAGAATTTTCTTCTTCGGCGGTTTAAGTCCACTTCATGCATAATGGACTTTCATTATTATATTAGGTGTTGATTTCCAACACTCTCCCTCAACACCTAATACTCTTCTTCTATAGCATCTCAGAATCGCGACTTTCGACGGGCTTTGCGAAGCTCGGACTTCATCAACTCGATCTCGAGAAGCTCCCCTTCTTGAGTGCTCCTTTGATATAGTCCCCGGTCGGCGCTCGAGTTCACGATCCTTGATCGATCGCTCTAGGTTCTCGGTCTCCGGCCACCGGTTTTGATACTCCGGTTCGACCTCCTAGGCTCGACACTCCGATCCTTGGCCTGCTCTGGATTCACGATCCCTGACCGCTAGTTACGATACGGTCCCCCCGGCCGACTAGCTCGATACCAATTGTTGGAACCAAAATGATTTAGAACCAATTATAGGGTATGCAACCTTTTGCTACTCAAATTAATTGTAGAGTGCGCAACTTATAAAATATGCGGAATAATAAAAACTCAAAATAAACTCAGTAAGCTGATACAAGTACACACTCAAACTAGCTAATACAAGCATACACTCAACTATTCTAGTTTCTTCCCTTCTCGATCACGGAGGGATAACTCGCTCTCACGAGCTACGAGGCCGCAGTGCCTCTCTCTCTTGAAGTTCACCGTTGCACCCGGTGACTTCCTCGTTGTTCCGAAGCTCTCACCGCCGGAGGCTTCCCCTTGAAGCTCACATACGTGTGACTTCCCTAAAGCTCACCTTTGTTGTGGTGACTTCCTCTCGGCTCGAGGTTCTCCGCATGTGGCGTGAGGCCCTCTCCCTGGCCTTCTTGACATGAGGCTCCAAGCCTTCCTACTCTGCCTGCGGTGGCTTGAGGCTGTTAAGCCTCTCTTTGAGGCCTTTTTGGCCTTGAGGCCCTTCTGCCTTTGAGGCACTTTGGCCTGAACTCAAATGCTTCACGAACTCCATATTTATAGACATCTTTCACCGCCTCACGTTGCCGACTTTAGTGTGAATTAAGAATAGCCGCAACTTTTTCTTCACGTCCAAGTACTGGCCACTTGAACTTTGCTTCTTCATCAAGAGTACTTGCTGCCGACGTACTCTTGATCCTTCTTTCTTCATCCTTCAGCCGCTATTCTTGACTTTCTTCAAGTTTCTCTTCTTCACCGCCTCACGTCCAGACTTGATGCAAGTTGAACTTTGCTTCCTGCTCCTCGAAGACTCCAACAACAACTATAATATTATTTTATTGTGTGCCCCTTCATTCCTTCACGTTCAAGTCTACGAAGTTGAAGCTTGTGGCTTCTTCAAGAATTTTCTTCTTCGGCGGTTTAAGTCCACTTCATGCATAATGGACTTTCATTATTATATTAGGTGTTGATTTCCAACACTCTCCCTCAACACCTAATACTCTTCTTCTATAGCATCTGTAACTGCGACTTTCGACTGGGCTTTGCGAAGCTCGGACTTCATCAACTCGATCTCGAGAAGCTCCCCCTTCTTGAGTGCTCCTTTGATATAGTCCCCGGTCGCTGGCTCTGAGTTCACGATCCTTGATCGACTGCTCTAGGTTCTCGGTCTCCGGCCACTGGTTTTGATACTCCGGTTCCTGACCTCCTAGGCTCTGACACTCCGATCCTTGGCCTGCTCTGGATTCACGATCCCTGACCGCTAGTTCTGATACGGTCCCTGGCCGACTAGCTCTGATACCAATTGTTGGAACCAAAATGATTTGGAACCAATTATAGGGTATGCAACCTTTTGCTACTCAAATTAATTGTAGAGTGCGCGACTTATAAAATATGCGGAATAATAAAAACTCAAAATAAACTCGAAGTAGGTGATACAAGTACACACTCAAACTAGCTAATACAAGCATACACTCAACTATTCTAGTTTCTTCCCTTCTCGATCACGGAGGGATAACTCGCTCTCACGAGCTACGAGGCTGCGGTGCCTCTCTCTCTTGAAGTTCACCGTTGCACCCGGTGACTTCCTCGTTGTTCCGAAGCTCTCCGCCGGAGGCTTCCCTTGAAGCTCACATACGTGTGACTTCCCTAAAGCTCACCTTTGCTTTGTGGTGACTTCCTCTCGGCTCGAGGTTCTCCGCCCGCATGTGGCGTGAGGCCCTCTCCCCGGCCTTCTTGACATGAGGCTCCAAGCCTTCCTACTCGCGCGGTGGCTTGAGGCCATTAAGCCTCTCTTTGAGGCCTTTTTGGCCTTGAGGCCCTTCTGCCTTTGAGGCACTTTGGCCTGAACTCAAATGCTTCACGAACTCCATATTTATAGACATCTTTCACCGCCTCACGTTGCCGACTTTAGTGTGAATTAAGAACAGCCGCAACTTTTTCTTCACGTCCAAGTACTGGCCACTTGAACTTTGCTTCTTCATCAAGAGTACTTGCTGCCCACGTACTCTTGATCCTTCTTTCTTCATCCTTCAGCCGCTATTCTTGACTTTCTTCAAGTTTCTCTTCTTCACCGCCTCACGTCCAGACTTCATGCAAGTTGAACTTTGCTTCCTGCTCCTCGAAGACTCCAACAACAACTATAATATTATTTTATTGTGTGCCCCTTCATTCCTTCACGTTCAAGTCTACGAAGTTGAAGCTTGTGGCTTCTTCAAGAATTTTCTTCTTTGGCGGTTTAAGTCCACTTCATGCATAATGGACTTTCATTATTATATTAGGTGTTGATTTCCAACACTTCCGTAGCTCTGGAATTAGTCTCTGAAAATGGGTTTCTATCAAGCCTTTCGGTAATTTCGCTCTGAGAGTGTTAGAGTTTCTTTTTTTGAAAAAGTTTATCAACTTAAGCTGAAACTATTTGGGTCCTCTTTATGTAGAATTTTTGCGCTACTTTTTTAAGATGTATTTTATTGGCCATCTTTGTTAGTCCCTCCTTATTCTGTCTGTGCTATCTTTCCCAAATCTCAGAAAAGACATGATATTTCAACACTGATACTTTAATGTGTGCACCGAAAAATTGTGTCCAAAGAGGCAATATCTAAGAGGCGAAGAGAACAATTTATTTTGCAAAACTTGCCATTTTTCTAAGGTCATATATATATACATATACATATACATATATATATATATATACATATACATATACATATACATATATATATATATACATATACATATACATATATATATATATATATACATATATATATGTATATATACATATATATATATATATACATATACCATAAAGGGGTTAGGATCGGAGTGCTATATGAGAGAACAAGGAAGTATGAGAGAGATTATCGAACAAATCTAAAGATATTGAGAGAGTATAAGAACTAAATAAAATCGCAGGAATTATAAATAATATAAAGACAAAAAACAATATATAAGATGTAAAGTAATAGTATGCATAAACAAAAACCAACCATGAAGGTGGTATGAACTTGTATTGAATAAACGAAAGTTTACATGTATTGAAAAACATGTATTTAAAGAACATGTATTGAAAGATGCAGAAATTTAAAGCATCAAGTCATCCACTAGAGCGGTAATCCGCACTCCAGGGATTATCGATGTTTGTATTACAAGAGATGGTTAACCAACTATCATGTAAGTTGGTAACCCTGTATAAACTATGCTAGATGTATTTGAAAACAAACTTACTTTGTAACAAGGGATACAAGGTAAGAGAGCTTGGAGATGGAAGGGATGAGGATGAGGATGGTAAGGATGATGGTTTACAAGAGGGAGAGGGAAGGAGAAGAGAGAAATCTGGAAAATTTCGAGTCCTCTTCTCTTGTGCCGGAGGAGTATATTTATAGTGGTGCTACAGTGAAAGTGCTACAGTGCTGAACAGTGTAAAGTGAACAGTATTGAGTGAACAGTATAAAGTGAATAGTGAACAGTGTATGCTACGATGTATAGCCTTTGCACCGCTCGCAACAGTGTTGGCATGTGATGTCTTGATTTTAATCTCTGTCTAGGTTGATCCCGTATCAGTCGTCTTCATTGGTGTTTCCACTGTGATGTGACTGTGAGGATCCGTCTGTATTGTCTTGAGATTTGGAAGATCCACATTGTGATCCTTCCGCTTCTGATAGCATTGTCTTGAGGGTGTTGCAGTATTCCTCTCTGGTCTGGACCTTGCTGCACTTGCCATGGATTTCTCCTGTAAAAAGGATGTATTTGATGGGACTGTGGTTATCATGTTTTTCTGGCTGTTTAGCCATATTCTAACCGCAGCTTCGGATCCTTGTTTAATGTATTTGAATCCATCCCACCATTTTGTTTTGTATTTCCTGGACAAGGACCGGTACTCCGTGTTTTGTGGATGTATTGTATTCAAATTCCCATGATGTTACCCAAGAGATTCTGAATATTATGAAGAAATGCATAAGGCATGGAAACCTTATATCATGTGGTGTTGGTACGAAGTATTCGCTAAAAACCTTGTAACCTTGTTTGACTCGTGGGATGTAGTATTATGTCCAAAGGACCAAAGAGATCCCACCAAGAATCAAACCAATTTGGTAAACTTTGTCTTGGGAAGTTGTCTTTGAAAAATAACAACCAGGTGTGTTGGAAGTTTGTATTTTGTCTGAAGAAAACGTTCCACCAAGCTTGTTGGTAGTCCCAGTAGGTGTATGAGGAAGAATATGGTAGACTTTGGGTAAGTCTGGTTTGGAATTTTCTAGGTGTATGAGGTGAGGCTCCCTAGTGTGAGGGGTGTATGACTTTACTGATGGATATAGTGGAGTATAAGATGTTTTACGTATTGTTTTTATCGGCAAAATGGGTAAATCTTGCTTATTCTGTCTCCACTAGAATTTGCTCATAATAAGCAAGGGTTTTGTTTGTATTGTGTGGTTTGAATAACCAATTTTTGGAAAGATGTTTTTGGCAAATTTGATTGGATCTTCATCGAAGAATCCATCTTCTACGATTAATATTTTTGAAATGATGTTTTGAGGAAAAATTTTGATTTTTGAGATTGAGGGGTTGCCTCGTGGCCTAATAACCACCTCATTCGAAATCCTTTTGTATCTCAATTGGTTTTTGTGTAGCCAATAAGGATTGTTGCTTACCTCGATGGCGATGTAAACTGCTCTTTCTTTGCCTTGTTTTGTATGGATTGTGCAAGTAACAAAATAGTTTCTTTTGGTAACATGTCTGCTAGTTGTTTGAGAGCTGATGCTGGATCGGATGATATGGATTCTATTTTCAAAGGTGTATTTGGTGTTTGGTATTGTTGTAAGAATGACTGATTGTTTTCTGCCATTTGGAGCCATGTCTTAATGGGTGTTAAGCCTGTCGGCTTTGGTGATGTGTTGGAAGTTTCGGCAATGACCTTGTCTTTGCCTTTGTCTTTTTTGTTTTTGGTTGATCTTGGCATGATGGTATCCCCTGTAAAAATTCTCTTGTGAGAAAATCGGGTAAAGAATTTGAAGAACCATTTATAAATTCAATGTCAAAATCGAATACTGAAAGTATGGCTTGCCATCTGGCAAAAATCTATTTTGATGCAATGTTTAATACGTCTTTTTGTAAAACGTCTTTGGCTGATTTGCAATCAATTCTCAAGAGAAATTTTTTATTTAACAAATCTCCTTGGAATTTTGATATGGACAAGACTATAGCAAGTATTTCTTGCTTCTACAGAGTGGTCCAGGCCGTAAGACCCTGAGTGGCTGTCAGACCGTTGGTTTAGCTCTGTAACGGTTCCGAAGAAGGATTAGTTCCGATCTTAAGTATGAGCCTACTTAGAAGATCTACATCTTCCTCTAGTTCTCTATCACAAATGGACTCAGATCCAAGTCCTATACATAGAGAAGAAGTAAGGATAGAAGATTTCAACAAATCTATAGAAAATTGGGAAATTCCTAAGATACAACTTAAGGAAATATACAAACAATCAAAATTGAAATTTTTCAAAAAATCAGACTGTCATATCCACTGAAGAAAGAGATGTTCCTCTTTCTAATTCCTATGAAAAAATACATCTTTTAAACAAAGAGTCCATACATAAGCATAAACAAAAATACAATTACATTCATATAGGATTAGTCCAAGTAGGAGTCAAGCCTCTCACTAAAGAAGGTCTTAATACTTCTATTCTTTTAGTTTTAAGAGATTCACGTCTCTTAAATTATTATGAGTCCATTCTAGGTACTGTGGAGACAAGTCTCTAAGAACATTCTTAGAGCCTTAACACTCCAAATCAAAACACATAATTATAAAGTAGCAGATGGATCTATTCCTTTAGCCATGTCCTCCGCTTTTGGAGAAAATGCTTTCAAACACAGTCCACGGGGAGAAACACTTCTTCTCCAAATTGACATTTCTAGAGCTAATACGACAATTCCTAGATCCATTAACTGGAACCAGGTTACTTTACCAGAACAATGGGAATTAGAAAACCAAATTCCTCAACAGGTTGTTCAAAATACAGATCGACTAATGTCATTCAACATCCGTAAAGGAAGAGTGACCATTAGATTCCCTAGAAGATCTTTCGATTCTAGATCTAGTCCTTCTTTTCATAATTCTTATACAAGGTCCATAGATCTTAATCCTAATATTCCTCCTATAATCACTATTCCTCCCAGTACTCATAGAAACACTCCTTCTCCTAGTGTGCATAGAGACACTCCCACACGTAATACAACACATTTACCTTCTTCCACCAGTGGAAGTAATAATGAGTCACCTCTTGAACCAGAAATTAGTGGTTTAGATAATAGATCAGGAATTTCCAGGCCAGTTTACCAACAAAACCAGCCTGAACCTGTCATAGAAAATACAGATTCTCCTCATCATTCTCCCACTTATTCCCAAATGATAGATGCTTTGAGCTTAATGTTCTAGAAAAACAATTTGAACCAAACAGCTTTTCTTAACAAAGATTTTAATTCTGAAAACAACAAACAAATCGAGAATGGTTCTTCAAAACCTTTGTTGATAAAGCAAAAGATATCAAGCAAAAATATTACGACTACATATACGAATATGAAGTCCATATATTTTTCTTTGATTGGTTAGAAGAACAATTCCTTGAACCAAAAGAAATTGTTGTTTTAGACCATCATTATAAGTGGAAACTGGATAATGGTGAAACCATAGAATCCAACCATCCACCCCTTAGGAGAATAAAAATACAACATGGAGAAAGCGAGGTTACTTTTGCCACTCCTTTTAGAGTTCCGGACAAAGGAGACTCCCTATACACCCATAAAGTCATTGAACAAAACAATTTTACTAATCAACATCTAGTAACCATAGGAAAATAATTAAACAGGATAGAATCCATCATACAAAATCCTACCCACGTAACCACTCCACCTGTTGACACACTCAAAAAACCCATTTTCAAAGCTTTTGAATTCCCAAAAAACCTTAGTCCGGAGTTTGCCAAAGCCATAGAACAAAAGAAAAAAACTCCTAGGGAAAGCAAAGCTAGAACCTGCTCCTATACTAGACACTCCTAAATTTCAAGGACTAATTATTAATGACACCCCTGATCAACCTACTATTAGTACATTGACCAAACCCTCCAATGACTCTGACAATGAATCTGTCCCTGAGGTAAATAGACTCAATTGGAGACATCCTCAAAAACTTTATTACAGTAGAGCAACCCCACCCGACATAGCCCAAGAAGAATCATCGCAAAAATACAGAATAAATACTCTCCGGACGCCATTTATGAATGGAATATAGATGGTGTTGCCGAAACCAATATCATGAATATTCTTAACAACATGGTAATGCTTGCTAACGCCTATAAAAACACAACAAGATGTTTCGATCATGTTTGTTGCTAATCTTTTAGTAGCCGGTTTTTCTTGGACAACTAAAAGGTTGGTGGGATAATTATTTGACCGAAGAACAAAAATACAAGTTTTAACTGCTTATAAAATAGACGATTTTGGACAACGCATGGATGATGATCAAGGACGTCTCATCCAAGATGCGGTGAACACCCTTATTTACTCCATTTCACAACACTTCATAGGAGACCCTTCACACATTAGAGATAGGAACCAAGATCTCTTATCTAATATGCGTTGTAAATCCCTAGGAAGATTCGAGAGAATACAAAGAACTTTTTCTTCAAAGGGTTCTTGTTAGACCAGACAATCAACCTTTTGGAAAGAAAAATTCTTAGCCGGTTTACCTCGGATCATAGGTGACCAAGTTAGAGATAGAATTAGAGAAGAATATAGTGGTCAAATTCCTTATGATCTCATTTCTTATGGAGAAATAATCTCTTATGTTTACAGACAAGGTACCCAAATGTGCAATACTATCAAATTACAAAGACAGCTCAAGGAAGAACAATCTCTCACCAATCGTAGTCTAGGAGATTTTTGTGCTCAATACGACCCCTCTTATAATGAAAAAACAAAATCGAAATGTAAAGGAACTTGTCCTCCTGAGAAAGAAACAAAAAAACATCACAACAAACCTCCGCCTCGTAGGAATAAACAAAGACACCGAATAATCAAAATAGACTCCATACTGATAAGAAAAATTTTAAAGACATTAAATGCTATTCTTGTGGTAGAAAAGGTCATATTTCAAAGTATTGTAGGATTAATAAAAAACTAAATGAACTTTCTCTCGATGACAATACTCTTAACCAATTAAACAACATCTTCATAGAAAATGGTGATACTTCTTCTGATGAACTTCTTGAGGAAGAAGGTCTTCAGATCAATGAAATAGATTCCTCTTCCGATTCTGATTATGAAGACACTTTCTCCAGAAAAACCCATTCCTGAAATAAAAACATGTTAACAAAAGAAGAAGAATTTCTCCTTAGCACTGCTGATAAGATCACTGACCTTGAAGCCAAGAAAGAATACCTAGATAAACTTCATTCTTCCATGAACATTGCCACTAATTCCAATACTTCCTACAACCTCAAAGACATTCTTAATAGAAACAAAAAACCCCTATCTAGGCCCATAAACATTAATGATCTTCAAAATGAAATAAAATAACAAAAATTAGAGATACAAGCCCTCAAATCAACACAGATAGAAATGAAACAGGAAATTTCTGCTATAAAATCTCTCGTTATAAAAGGAAAGACTTTAGAAGATCAAAATGAAATCACTAATACTTCTGAGTCTACTGATCCAGCCTTTCTTATGTTATTAACATAAATAACATCTAGGAAATGGATCATTAATATTTTGATAAAAATAAACAATGAGTTTACTATTGAAACAACAGCACTCTTTGATACAGGAGCTGACCTCAACTGTATTAAAGAAGGCATTGTTCCTACTAGATACTTTGATAAGACATCGGAATCCTTAAAATCAGCCTCAGGAGACAAACTAAATATACAATACAAGCTACCTGAAGCTTCAATAATAAAAGATCAAATGTCCTACAAAACATCTTTTCTTTTAGTCAAAAATATGAGACAACAAAATTCTTGGAACACCTTTCATACAATTAATTCAACCTTTTTCAGTTACTAATGAAGGTATTGAAACTCATGCTTTAAACAGAAAAATCACCTTCAATTTCATAACAAAACCACAAAAGAGAAGCTTAAACATTTTACAAGAACATTCTATTTCTGAAATCAATTGCCTTATAAAAGACAAAGAAAACCAGCTTGAATTCCTAAAAGAAGACTTAGAATTCAAAAGAATAGAAGAACATCTTATAAAACCAAATATTATAGAAAAAATAACTTCTCTACAAAAACAAATAGAAAAAACCATATGCTCTACTTTACCCAACGCTTTTTGGGAAAGAAAAAAGCATATTGTTGATTTACCTTATGAACATGATTTTTCAGAAAACAAAATACCTACAAAAGCTCGTCCTACACAAATGAACCAAGAAGTTCTAAAATTTTGCCAAATAGAAATACATGATCTTTTAAAAAAGAAACTCATAAGAAAAAGTCAATCACCATGGAGCTGTTCTGCTTTCTATGTCAACAAAAATGCTGAACTAGAAAGAGGAGTTCCCAGACTAGTTATTAATTATAAACCTTTGAATACAGCCCTTAGATGGATAAGATATCCAATACCCAATAAGAAAGATTTGTTAAATAGATTATGTAGGTTAAAAATATTTTCTAAATTTGACATGAAATCAGGATTATGGCAAATACAAATCAGTGAAAAGGATAAATACAAGACAGCCTTTACAGTCCCTTTTGGCCAATACGAATGGAATGTTATGTCTTTCGGCCTAAAAAATGCCCCTTCAGAATTTCAAAGAATTATGAATGACATCTTCAATCCCTACTCTGAATACATCATAGTTTATATAGATGATGTCCTAGTCTTCTCCTCTAATATAGAACAACACTTTAAACATTTGTCTACTTTCATAAAAGTAATCATACAAAATGGTCTTGTTGTCTCTCCTACTAAAGTTGCACTTTTTAAAACCAAGATTAGATTCCTAGGTCATTACATTCATTTAAACACCATAACTCCTATAGAAAGATCAATTTCCTTTACTGATAAATTCCCTGATGAGATTAAAGACAAAACACAGCTACAAAGGTTTTTAGGGAGTCTCAATTACATTTTGGATTTCTTCCCTAATATAAACATCCTTTGTAAATCCTTACACCAAAGATTGCAAAAAGATCCTCCACCATGGACTTTTGTCCATACTAACATAGTCAAACAAATTAAGACTCATGTTAAAGAAATACCATGCTTACATCTGGCTGACCCTTCTACATTCAAAATAGTTGAGACAGATGCCTCAGAAATAGGATATGGCGGTATTCTTAAACAAGTCAAAAATAACAAAGAACAAGTTGTTCAGTTTATTTCAAAACATTGGAATTCTACTCAACAAAATTATTCAACGATAAAAAAAGAAATACTTGCTATAGTCTTGTCCATATCAAAATTCCAAGGAGATTTGTTAAATAAAAAATTTCTCTTGAGAATTGATTGCAAATCAGCCAAAGACGTTTTACAAAAAGACGTATTAAACATTGCATCAAAATAGATTTTTGCCGGATGGCAAGCCATACTTTCGTATTCGATTTTGACATTGAATTTATAAATGGTTCTTCAAATTCTTTACCCGATTTTCTCACAAGAGAATTCTTACAGGGGATACCATCATGCCAAGATCAACCAAAAACAAAAAAGACAAAGGCAAAGACAAGGTCATTGCCGAAACTTCCAACACATCACCAAAGCCGACAGGCTTAACACCCATTAAGACATGGCTCCAAATGGCGAAAACAATCGAGTCATTCTTACAACAATACCAAACACCAAATACACCTTTGAAAATAGAACCCATATCATCCGATCCAAAGACGCCCTCAAACAACTAGCAGACATGTTACCAAAAGAAACTATTTTGTTACTTGCACAATCCATACAAAACAAGGCAAAGAAAGAGCAGTCTACTGCCATCGAGGTAAGCAACAATCCTTCCCCGCTGGCTACACAAAAACCAGCAGAATACAAAAGGATTTCGAATGAGGTGGTTATTAGGCCACGTGCAACCCCTCAATCTCAAAAATCAAAATTTTTCCTCAAAACATCATTTCAAAAAATATTAACTGTAGAAGATGGATTCTTCGATGAAGATCCAATCAAATTTGCCAAAAACATCTTTCCAAAAAATTGGTTATTCAAACCACACAATACAAACAAAACCCTTGCTTATTATGAGCAAATTCTAGTGGAGACAGAATCAGCAAGATTTACCCATTTTGCTGATAAAAACAATACAGAAAACATCTTATACTCCACTATATCCATCAGTAAAGTCATACACCCCTCACACTAGGGAGCCTCACCTCATACACCTAGAAAATTCCAAACCAGACTTACCCAAAGTCTACCATATTCTTCCTCATACACCTCTTTGGGACTACCAACAAGCTTGGTGGAACGTTTTCTTCGAGACAAAATACAAACTTCCAACACACCTGGTTGTTATTTTTCAAAGACAACTTCCCAAGACAAAGTTTACCAAATTGGTTTGATTCTTGGTGGGATCTCTTTGGTCCTTTGGACATAATACTACATCCCACAGTCAAACAAGGTTACAAGGTTTTTAGCGAATACTTCGTACCAACACCACATGATATAAGGTTTCCATGCCTTATGCATTTCTTCATAATATTCAGAATCTCTTGGGTAACATCATGGGAATTTGAATACAATACATCCACAAAACCTGGAGTACCGGTCCTTGTCCGGAAATACAAAACAAAATGGTGGGATGGATTCAAATACATTGAACAAGGATCCGAAGCTGCGGTTAGAATATGGCTAAACGACCGGAAAAACATGATAACCACAAATCCATCAAATACATCCTTTTTACAGGAGAAATCCATGGCAAGTGCAGCAAGGTCCAGACCAGAGAGGAATACTGCAACACCCTCAAGACAATGCTATCAGAAGCGGAAGGATCACAATGTGGATCTTCCAAATCTCAAGACAATACAGACGGATCCTCACAAATACATCACAAAGTGGAAACACCAATGAAGACGACTGATACGGGATCAACCTAGACAGAGATTAAAATCAAGACATCACATGCCAACACTCGAGCGGTGCAAAGGCTATACATCGTAGCATACACTGTTCACTATTCACTTTATACTTTGTTCACTCAATCTGTTCACTTTACACTTTGTTCAAAGACCTTTGTAGCACTTTCACTGTAGCACCACTATAAATATACTCCTCCGGCACAAGAGAAGAGGACTCGAAATTTTCCAGATTTCTCTCTTCTCCTTCCCTCTCCCTCTTGTAAACCATCATCCTTACCATCCTCATCCTCATCCCTTCCATCTCCAAGCTCTCTTACCTTGTATCCCTTGTTACAAAGTAAGTTTGTTTTCAAATACATCTAGCATAGTTTATACAAGGTTACCAACTTACATGATAGTTGGTTAACCATCTCTTGTAATACAAACATCGATAATCCCTGGAGTGCGGATTACCGCTCTAGTGGATGACTTGATGCTTTAAATTTCTGCATCTTTCAATACATGTTCTTTAAATACATGTTTTTTCAATACATGTAAACTTTCAGTTTATTCAATACAAGTTCATACCACCTTCATGGTTGGTTTTTGTTTATGCATACTATTACTTTACATCTTATATATTGCTTTTTGTCTTTATATTATTTATAATTCCTGCGATTTTATTTAGTTCTTATACTCTCTCAATATCTTTAGATTTGTTCGATAATCTCTCTCATACTTCCTTGTTCTCTCATATAGCACTCCGATCCTAACCCCTTTATGGTATATGTATATATACATATATATATGTATATATATATATGTATATGTATATGTATATATATATATATATATACATATACATATACATATATATATATATATATATATATATATATATATGACCTTAGAAAAATGGCAAGTTTTGCAAAATAAATTGTTCTCTTCGCCTCTTAGATATTGCCTCTTTGGACACAATTTTTCGGTGCACACATTAAAGTATCAGTGTTGAAATATCATGTCTTTTCGAGATTTGGGAAAGATAACACGAGACAGAATAAGGAGGGACTAACAAAGATGGCCAATAAAATACATCTTAAAAAAGTAGCGCAAAAATTCTACATAAAGAGGACCCAAATAGTTTCAGCTTAAGTTGATAAACTTTTTCAAAAAAAAGAAACTCTAACACTCTCGGAGCGAAATTACCGAAAGGCTTGATAGAAACCCATTTTCAGAGACTAATTCCAGAGCTACGGAAGTGTTGGAAATCAACACCTAATATAATAATGAAAGTCCATTATGCATGAAGTGGACTTAAACCGCCGAAGAAGAAAATTCTTGAAGAAGCCACAAGCTTCAACTTCGTAGACTTGAACGTGAAGGAATGAAGGGGCACACAATAAAATAATATTATAGTTGTTGTTGGAGTCTTCGAGGAGCAGGAAGCAAAGTTCAACTTGCATGAAGTCTGGACGTGAGGCGGTGAAGAAGAGAAACTTGAAGAAAGTCAAGAATAGCGGCTGAAGGATGAAGAAAGAAGGATCAAGAGTACGTGGGCAGCAAGTACTCTTGATGAAGAAGCAAAGTTCAAGTGGCCAGTACTTGGACGTGAAGAAAAAGTTGCGGCTGTTCTTAATTCACACTAAAGTCGGCAACGTGAGGCGGTGAAAGATGTCTATAAATATGGAGTTCGTGAAGCATTTGAGTTCAGGCCAAAGTGCCTCAAAGGCAGAAGGGCCTCAAGGCCAAAAAGGCCTCAAAGAGAGGCTTAACAGCCTCAAGCCACCGCAGGCAGAGTAGGAAGGCTTGGAGCCTCATGTCAAGAAGGCCAGGGAGAGGGCCTCACGCCACATGCAGGCGGAGAACCTCAGGCTAGAGAGGAAGTCACCACAGCAAAGGTGAGCTTTAGGGAAGTCACACGTATGTGAGCTTCAAGGGGAAGCCTCCAGCAGTGAGAGCTTCGGAACAACGAGAAAGTCACCAGGTGCAACGGTGAACAATGTATAAGATATAAAGTAAGAGTATGCAAAAACAAAAACCAACCATGTAGGTGGTATGAACTTGTATTATAAGACTGCAAATTACAAGTATAGAAAAGTGCAGAAAACTAAAATATCAAGTCATCCACTGGGGCGGTAATCTGCACTCCAAAGAGTATTGATATATGTATTACAAGAAAATGTTAACTGTATCATGCAAGTTGGTAACCCCGTATAAACTACAATAAATGTATTTGAAAAACGAACTTACTTTGTAATAAGGGGATAATAAGGTAAGAAAGCTTGAAGCTTAAAGGGATGACAGATTACAAGAGGGAGGAGTGAGGAGGAAGAAGAGATCTGGATCGTGCCCCATTCTTCTATACCGAGAAATCGTATTTATAGAAAGTGCTACAGTGAAAGTGCTACAATGCTAAACAGTGTAAAGTGAACAGTACTTAGTGAATAATATGATTGAATAGTACTGAGTAAATAGTATTTACTATAGTATGTCTGCTATTTGTTATAATGTATTGCTTTTCCGCCGCTGTAATAGTGTTGGCATGTGATATTCTATCTTATTTCTGGGTAAAATTGATCCTATAGTAGTCATCTTCATGTTTCCACTGTGATGTGACTGTGAGGATCCGTCTTGATTGTCTTGTGATTTGGAAGATCAATATTGTGATTCTTTCGCTTCTGAGGGTATTTGTTTGAGGATATTGAAATATTCCTCTCTATTATGGACTACAGCGAGTGTTGCACTTGCAATCGCTATTTAGCCAACTCATAATCGTAGATTCAGATCTTTGTTCATGGTATTTGAATCCGTGCCACCATTTTATTTTGTGTTTTCGAACAAATATAGGTACATTAGGTTTGGTGTGAGATGTGTTATAATCAAATTCTCATGTTGTTACCCATGAGATTCTGAATATTATGAAAAAGTGCATAAGGTATGGGAACCTTGTATCATCTTATATTGGTGCAAAGTATTCACGGAATATTCGGTATCTTTATTTGACTATAGGGTGTAGTATTATATCGAAAAGACCAAAAAGATCCTATTAGGAATCAAACTAGTTCGATAGGTTCTCCTCTTGGGATATTATCTTTGAATTACTGCCAAGTGTGTTGGAAATTTGTATTTTAACGAAAGAAAACATTCCATCAAGCTTGTTGGTAGTTCTACTATGTGTATGAAGTGGAGTATGGTAGGTTTTAGATAACCCTAATTAGGAATTTTCTGGATGTATGAGGTGAGGTTCTCCATTATTAGGGGTGTATGATCTTAGTGACAGAAATAGTTGAGTATTGGATATTATTTGTATTAAACTTATCAATAAAGTGGTGAATTACCACCGGCCGTGGTGGCTCTACTGGATAAGGGCTTCATTGATCATTCCCCAAATGTGAGGGGTTCAAAACCCAATGGAGGCACTTGGTGTCTTAAGCGTGACATCGGGGTGGTGGGTCCTCCGCTAGCGTCACCCGGGTTTACCTCGCCGGCTATCGGTTGTACGGAAGTTCCCGGGTCACCAAAAAAAAAATTATTATTATTATAAAATAAATAAATAAAATGGTGAACTTTACTAATTCTGTTTTCACTAAGATCTGCTCATAAAAAAAAACAATAGTTTTATTTGTATTATATAGTTTGAAAAACCAATTTTATGAAAATATTGTTTTGCAAATTTGATCATTTTCTACGGTTAGTATTTTTTGAAATGAGGTTTTTGGAAAAAAAAAATTGAATTTTTAGAATGAGGTTTGTCTTTGTGCGGCAAGCATGGATAAATTTTTGCTTATCTCAATGATACTAGACAGCTCTTTCTTTACTGTTTTCTATAAAGATTGAGCAAGTATTTATAGTGTTTCTTTGGGTAGTATGGTAGCTAGTTAAACTAGAGCTGATATGGGTTCTTCTTTTAGAGGGGTATTTGCTATTGGCTGTTGTTAGTATTCTATTATTTGAAGCCATAACTTGATTAGTATTAAGCCTTTTGGCTTTAGTGGTGTATTGGACTTTGCCTTTGTCTTTTTTGGATTTTGGCATAATCGTAACCCATTTATGATATCAGAGCTAGCGGGAAGGTATAAATAGTCTTTTTAAGCATTCATATTTATAGATCGAGAGCCATTTGTTGGCACTCTTCTTGTTTCTACAAAGTGGTCCATTGATTTTGAAGAGGATGTATGAAATGATGGGTTAGATCTTAAATCGAAAGATTTTCTGGGAAATCTAATATTACGCTTCTCTCTGGATGTTGAACAACTTATTAGGAAATTTGATTTTTTAATTCTCATTGTTATGGTAAAGTGACTTAATTCCAACTAATAGATTTAGGAATTGTTGTATTTGCTAGAAATGTTAGTTTGGAGGAAAAGTGTTTCTCCTCGTGGACTTTGTAATGGATCATATAGACAAAAACTAATGGATAGTTTGAGTGTTTTAAGAATATTATTATCCTTAAGGGATATTGAAAAATTGGGATAACAGTCAAAATTTTCTTTTGACTTGTCTCTACAGTACCGAGAATGGTTCGTCATAGTTTAAGAGATGTGAGTCTCGTAGAACTAAGATAATAAATGTATTAAGATTTTCTTTTGTAAGAGGTTTAATTCCTACTTGGACTAGTCCTATATGAATATAATTGTTTTTTTTTGTTTATGTTTTTTTGATAGACTCCTGGTTTTAAAAGATGTATTTTTTTTCATAAGAGTTTGAAAGAGGAACATCTCTTTCTTAAGTAGTTATAACATAATATGATTTTTTGAAAAATTTCAATTTTGATTATTTGTATATTTCCTTAAGTTGGACTTTAGTAATTTCCCAATTTTCTATAGATTTGTTGAAATCTTCTATATTTTGTGATATAGATTTGAGTCCATTTGTGATATAGAACTAGAGGAAGACATAAATCTTCTAAATAAGCTAAACCAACAGTCTCATTGCCTCTTTAGGAGTTACGGCCTGGACCACTTTGTAGAAACAAGAAGGGTGCCAACGGCTCTCGATATATGAGTATGAATACTTAAAAAGATTATTTATATCTTCCCACTGACTCTGATACCATAAAAGAGTTACAATTATGCCAAAACCCAAAAAAGACAAAGGCAAAACGACTGTCGAAGCCTCTAGCATCACAAAAGCCAAAAGAAGAACCCATACCAGCTCTAGTCTAGCTAGCTGTCATACTGCGCAAAGAAACACTAAAAATATTTACTCAATCTTTACAAAAAACAGTAAAGAAAAAGCTGTTTAGTGCCATTGAGGTAAGCAATAATCTTTCCCCGTTTGCCACATAAAGACAAGCGGAATACAAAAAAAATTTGAGCAAGGTGGTCATTAGGCCATAGAAGATGGATTATAAAAATCCAATCAAATTTGCAAAAAAATATATTTCTAGAAAATTAGTTTTTTCAAACTATACAATATAAATAAAACTATTGTTTTTTATGAGTAGATTTTTATGGAAACAGAATCAGCAAGGTTCACTCACTTTACTTATAAGTTTGATATAAATAATATTCCGTACTCCATTATTTCTATTAGTAAGGTCATACACCTCATACACCAAGAAAATTTCAAGTAAGAGAGTTATCCAAAAACTACCATACTCCACTTCATACGCATAATCAAATTAGCTTGGTGGAATGTTTTCTTCTATGAAAATACAAATTTCCAACAAACTTATATAGTATTCTTCAAAGATCATTTCCCAAGAGAGAGAGCCTATCGAACTGTTTGATTCCTGGTAAGATCTTTTTAGTCCTTTGGATGTAATACTACATCCCATAGTCAAACAAGAATACCAAATATTTCGTGAATATTTTGTACAAAAAGAACATGATACAAGGGTCCAATGTCTTATGCACTTCTTCATACATAATCTCATGAATATAACATCATAGAAATTTGATTATAATATATCTCTCCCACCAAACCTAGGTGTATCTATACTTGTTCGAAAATACAAAACAAAATGATGGAATGAATTCAAATTACCATGAACAAGGATCCAAATATGCAATTAGGAGTTGGCTAAATAGCCAAAATATCTAAATAACTGCAGTACCATCCAATATAACATTTTTGCAGGAGAAATCCATTACAAGTGCAGCACTCGCTGCAGTCCAGAATAGAGAGAAATGTGAATTTTCCAAATCACAAGACAGCTAAGACGAATTTTCAGAGTCACATCACAGTGGAAACATCAATGAAGATGACTGTTACGGGATCGATTTTGCCCAGAGATAAGATAGAATATTACATGTAAACATTGTTGCAACGACGAAAAAGTAATACACTGTGGCAGACATACTATTCACTCAGTACTATTCATTTTACACTGTTCAGCATTGTAGTACTTTCACTATTCTATAAATACGCTATCTCAGCACAGAAGAAGGGGGGCTCGATCCAAATCTCAGAATTCTATTTTCTTCCTCCTTGCTCTCTCTTATAATCCCTCATCTCCCTTCAAGCTTCAAACTTTCTTACCTTGTATCCCTAGTCACAAAGTAAGTTTGTTTTCAAATACATTTAGTGTAGTTGGTTAACATTTTCTTGTAATACATTTAAATCCTTGGATTGTGGATTATCGTCTTAGTAAATGACTTGATATTTTAGTTTTTGCACTTTTCAATTTCCAATACAAGTTCATGCCACCTACAAGTTTGTGCCATCTACATGGTTGGTTTTTGTTTCCGCATATATTCTTACTTTATATCTTATATATTGCTTTTTCTCTTTATATTATTTTTAATTCTCAAGAATTTATTTAATCTTCATACATGTCCGTAATTTTATTTAACTTCATAATCATAATCTTAATCATATAGTTATAAGTTTAGTATAACTTTAGTATTTCTCATACACTTCCAAAATGAAAACAACTTTTCACATTGGGAAGCATTTCATATTGGACTAAATAGTTTTTTTTTTTTTTTTTTTTTTCTGCACATTCCTTTTTCATGTCAATTGAATACTGTGTGATGCTTTTCTTGAAACAACAATTTCCACTGAAAGGCTTATTTTTTCTACTAAGTTTTTTCACACCTAACACTTTTTCATGTAGCCCTTAGTGTAGCGGGCTTTGTTACGATTCTTAATAAATTGACTCACTATTTTTTTAAAAGTGCAGTTTTTCTTTGAAAGGTCAATTTTTCCTCCATACTCTTCCAAAATTATTGCAACTTTTACATCGCGACCGAATCCTTCGTGGGTGATTCTTTCCCACCTTTCTGTCGTCCCTCTCTTGCTTCCTTTTCTCCCTGCTTCACACACTTCGAGAAGGTCTTCCCCATTCGCGAGCATGTCCACTTCCCGACTGTCTTTTGGTCTTCCCGAGGGCGATTCGGACGCCGCGAGACCCTCCTCCAACTCCTTCAAATTGCTCCTTCTGAGGATGGAACGAAACCCGATAGGCACGATCCTATTGTGATCGTAGGGCCCTCGTTGGTGATCGGGTGCGTTTGGATGGGCATTTAGAAAGCCCATTCAGCCCTCAAAGCCCCTTCAGCCCAAATATGGGTGTTTGGTAACCAATCTCAAGGAGATTTCAAATAAAAGCCAACCCTTGGGAATGCTGAAAACATTTTTTCTCTTCCTAAATTACCCTCATTAATTTTTCATATTTCTATTATTGCCCATGTATTTATTTATTTTTTAATTGAAAAAGGAGCAACCCTTTGCCGGTCCGGCGAAGGGCGACGGCCGCCGACGGCCGTCGGCTGAGGTCGCCCGAGGTTGAGCGACCTCCGGAGAGGGTCGCGCGACCCATCCGAGGGCCGCCGGAGGTCGCCCGACCCGGGTCTCGCGGCCGCAGGTGGCCCTCGCCTGGGTCTCGCGAGGGTCGGGCGACCTCCGGCGGCCCTCGACTGGGTCATGCGACCCTCGTCAGAGGTCGCCCGACCTCGGGCAACCTCATCCGAGTAGCTTTAGACTTTCAGCATTTGCATTGGACTCAAAGCCCATTGCAAATGCTAAACCAAACGCAGCCATCAAACTGCCGTCTAACGTCGGCCAAGAATTCAAGGTTGATAGGGATGGCGATGGAGAAGATGAGGAAGAGGGAATCTTTCAAGACTCCTACGTTCGCTGATAGCAAGATAACTTGTTGAGTGTCCGCCGGTGCCGAGGAGGCCTAGGTCAGAAGAGATTCTAAACTTGAAGACGCCACCGAGTGTTGACGAGTCTTGCTTTGTCGAGCGAGATTCAATCTTCCTTGGCACTTCCTTTGTCGACAAATTTTGGCAGGAAGATAAACCAGAGACCCAAGGAAGGGGTCGCTGTTGGGATATGTTTCGATAAACAAGAATATGTGAATAAATAAATTTGAACCAAAATGATTCGTAGCAGGAGTAGAAACGCCCATACATGTATTTCCTTAACATTATTTGTGCATTTTAATAAGAAGCACATAGAAGTGAGAAGAATGCTAATCACATTATCCTTGGTCCTTGCCCAAAAATTTTGGTTCTAACGTTCTTCAGATTCTGACTATGAACATTTGATCTTTTGATAACACCTACTTTTCTTAGAATTTGACCACAAACGTTTGATGTCTTTTGATAATACTGGTTTTGACGTTTTTTAAATCCAGACAACAAACATCTAATTTCCTGATAATGCAAATTTTGACGTTCTTTAGATCTAGCTCTACAAATGTCAAGCCCCCACACACCACCAACACGCGTCAAACAATGGAGAGAAACTTGAGAGAGCTCACCACGATGATGGTGCTAGCAATTTCTCTCATGTATGACTATTTAATTGATCACTATTATCATTCGACTATTGTTGATCATTGTTCATCTCGTGATCTGCTCTCTCAATTACCTTTTTATAACTAGTCCTAGATCATATTTAAATCGGCTCATTAACTCTAAAACCATTTAAGAAAATTAATTCGGCCATAAATCTGAGGGACGTAAGTTTTGAGATTGTTTCCAATAATAATTCGAGCATTAATTGGTCATTCAAATTTGAAACTGTTTCAGATCATTTATTTGGTTATTGAATTTGAACTCATTTCTGATATTAAGGCGGCTATTAATTTTGAACTCACTTCAAATTATTAATTTGGTTGTTGAACATAAACTCACTTCAGATCTTTGATTTGATCATGAAGTTTGAAACCCCTTTCAAGTCTTTTATTTTTAGCCCGACTCAATCTAATTGCCTCAATTGAGGGATTATGGTGTATCTAGGTTCATCACTAAGTTGATAGTAGGATTTGTACTAATACATTAGTATAACTAAGAGAACTTATTGTCTCAATTAATCTTGAGTTCCTACAAATCATGAGTGACATCTAGCAATGTGTCATTGCTACCATTGGGGGGGGTTCTATGCTTGGAACCAAGGAAAACTAGGTTAATTGAAGTACGTATGTTATCCCAGTAGGTAAACCTCATGTTCAAGCCACTTAGAGACTATCTTTCAGCTGCAAACTACCTACAGATTTAGTTCAGAGCATAGAGATGCTTAGTGATGCCAAGATGATAACATTTCTAAGTAGCCAAGTTGCATTTCTCAGAGGATTCTACTAAACTGGAGGAGAAGAAATATTTAGGAAGACATAGAGAGATTTGGGAGATAAGGATATTTGCTTCTCAACCTCTTGCTCTTTCTTACAAGGCCTTATATAGGCGATAAGTACAAAGCAAATCTGAAATAGCCATCACATAATTACAATGGACAGAGAGGTCTATGGCCCAATTATTGCAAGCTTAGAATTCTAAACAAGGACCGAGTATTGTTTGCTATAGTAATTAATGAACAATGATCAGTGCTATGGTAACTTTATTACAAGCTTATCTCCATTTGCAGTTATTGTCATAGTCTAAGCTGTCTAAGCTGTGAGTGTCTCTTTGTAGTAGCAAAGCATCCCACATGTTTAGACCATTTGAAGGAGGTTTGTCTTAAGGTTCATATGTCCTAAAAGGTCCTGGAGTGTCAGTCTCTTAGCTCAGTTTTTCAGGCATGATTGGTTAAGGCCAGTTTGAATTTTTAGACATAATAAGAGATGGTGTTGGGGTCTAGTGCAAAGGATAAGGACAAAGATCCATGATCATAAGAATCCTAAGAGGTCCCCCTATTGATCCTAAGAGAATTGTGCGGGATTGTCTGTGTTTGTCGTCTATTGCTTCTATGCTTAAGTTGTCCTTGCCCAATTCTATGCCTGATTGAATTCTTCGAGTCTTCATCTTGCTACAGGTGTAAGTCCTTCATGGTCCCATGGAACAGGCATTGAGTAGTCCTATACTTCTTCAAGAATTGTCCAATTTTCTTGACATAGAATTCTCTTGAATTCTTTATAGTTGTATTTAATGGATCCAACGTAATTAGGAAATGATTTGTAAATACGAGCTACTTAAAGATGTAGCTGAGATTTGTAAGTTATGTTACCTATTATGGTTGGAGTATTATTATGTAAAAAGTCTATGGATGACAAAAATTCACAATAGTGTGTGTTTCAGGCTCTGTTTGGGCAGTTCTCAACCCTTTTAGGAAAAGGCATTTTCAGTAAACATGAGGATAAAACCATTTGAGCACGGTTAAGAGATTTCTGTCATTCTCATTTTCATTATTATAATCGAGTGCAATTAGCTTGATTAATTTGACAAGAAATTTTCTTGTGAGAAACTCAATAGCTATTAAATATTTATTGGTTAAGTATCACAACAGCCTTATAGATTAATGGATGTATAAACAAATAATATATCATATGGAATGAATTAGAGAGAATGAAAAAGAGGGTTTAGCAAAAGCTGATCCCATTATAATTGATGTTGAAAAAAAATCCTCCACCTTGGGGAAAAGCTCAAATTAGAATAGTCACAAAACTAAAGGAAGCCATTATACCATGTATTGGGAAAAGAGTCCTCTAAACTTATACTAGTGATGAATATTGGGCAATTATCATGTTTGAAGAAATTAATGGTAAGTGACACTTGCTTACAAAAGTAGAAAGTTTTTTCTGGGTGAAATACATTATCACTCTACTTTCAAGGAGATATTGGTAGTGAATAATGGAATAAAAAAATTTGACCAAACTCAAGTAGAAGCAAATTCCTCATTCCCAGCTACTTTGATGGGCTGAGTGGTTCTCGAAATACTTTTTCAAAACCAAACACATTGCAGGTAAGAAAAATATGCTTGCTGACTTTCTCTCTAGGCCAAAGGCATTGGCCAAAATCAACATATACATTCTAAGACATTCTTTTCCTCAGTCAGAAAAGTATAAATTTAAAAAAAAAAATGCAAGAATGGCAAAGTCTGGAATACCTCTAGGAGATTATTGAGCAAATCCATAATGATAGGCTCAGTGAAAATCTTGACAATCTCATGTTCAATTCATCATCCTTTTGGATTAAACCTTAAGTATCCGTTTATACCCCTATTAATGTGGAAGGAAGATTTCCTTGAAAAACTTTGATGGTTGTTATGGTACTTAACTAATAAATATTTAATAGTTATTGAGTTTTCAACCAAAAAATTCCTTAGCAAATTAACCAAGCTAATTGCACTCAGTTATAATAATGAAAATGAGAATGACAGAAATCTCTTAATTGTGCTAAAATTGTTTTATCCTCCTGTTTACTAGAAACGCTTCTTCCTAGAGAAGCTGATAACTGCCCAAGCAGAGCCTAAAACACACATCATTGTGTTTCTCCATTGTCCATAGACTTTTTTATTTATTAATGGTACCCTCTCTAATACTCCAGCCAGAGTAGGTACCATAACCTATAAACTTCAGCCACATCTTCAAGTAGCTCGTATTTACAAATCATTTCCTAATTGCGTCGGATCCGTTGAATACAACTATAGAGAACTCCAGAGAATTCTATGTCATGAAAAATCGAACCATTCCTGAAGAAGTATGGGACTACTCATGCCTATTTCATGGGGATTTAATCACAGGAGCAAGAAATGGTAGAGAAGGATAAAATTGGACAATAACAACTCAATCACAGGAGCAAGAAATGACAAACACAAATAATTCCACTCAATCCTCCCAAGATTAATGGAGGGACCCCTTTCTCAGGATCCCTATGATCACGGACCTTTATCTTTATCTCTTGGACTAGACCCCAACATCATCTCTCATTATGTCAAAACATTAAATTGGCCCCAGCTAGTCATGCCTAAAAGACTTAGCCAAGGACTAACACTCCATAACCTTCTAGGATACATGAATCTAAAGATAAACCTCATTCAAATGGTCTAGAGATGCTTTTCTACTACAAAGAGAATTCACTCACAACGCAAACAGCTCAGACTATGACTATAACTTTGGATGGAAATAAGCTTGTAATAAAGTTACTATAACACCGATCATTAATCACTATTATAGCAAATAGTACCTGGTCCTTATTCAGAATCCTAAGCTTGCAATAATTGGGTTACAGAACTCTGTCCATTGTAATTATGTCAAGGACCCCAATCTGTTGTGCTGTCCTATCCTATCTTTATTTTCTATTGCTATTTCAGATCCACTTTATACTCATCGCTTATAAAAAGCCTTGTAATGGTAATGAAGTGGCAAGAGGGCCATCAGAAGCAAATATCCAATGTTTTAAGAACACGATGAACTTGTTAGCTTTGGCAACCGTATAATTCGATCTTTCTGTCTCACTATTTCCTGATCGAACAAAGGCTATTGAATTGTTTGTAAAGCCACTAATTTGATCATATGTCAAAATCTAATTGACATGTATTTTTCGAGACATGAACCATTCTTTCTCGGTTCAACATCGGCCGAGAATTTTAATAGAATGTTGCAATTAGATCACATAGGACATCATTATTTTATAGATTTCATATTGCGCACACCATGTGCCTTCTTATGTGAAGAAATAATGACCATCAAGTATAGTGACAACTCAACAAAGTATCAATATGCATATTTGTAAACTACAGCCATCCAACATACAAGTCGGCATTGTGCTTCACGTCTAAGCATCTTACACAAGACAAAAGCATGAACTATTAGTCATTGATTATGTTAGTAATCGTTCTATACATGTCACGTTAAGTGAACTTGTTCAAGACAAGCACCTATTCTAGCTCGGGTATCCCAATACCCAATGACTTGTGACTCATCATCCCTCTAGGTATCCAGTACTCAATGGTGAAGCTTGAGAACATATCGATCTTGATAGGATCATCAATATCCTCTCAATAATCCATCCATTATGAGTGATCTAAAGATTCAATATAACTATAAACCCCATTACACATATTATCAATCCCTTAAGAATAAGTTCAGTCATAACTGATCTTATTGATTCATTCATATAAATTGGATGATGAATGAATATTTCTTTGCCATTAACTAAATAATGCAACTTAAATTCCTAACATGTAACAATTACATAGTTGTTTTAAGGCATATAACTGACAAACGTAGCACTGATGCGTGAAGTATGACCAATGGTACCAGCACCGGTGGATTTGAAAGATATTGCTTTATCTCTTTAAAGACTTTCTAGCATTCGGCATCCTACTCAATCTCAGTATTTTTCTTCAGAAGTTTGAAGAACGTTTTGGCTATCTCCAACAATTGAAACATAGTTCAATCTACCTAAAAGGCTCTGAACTTACTTGATAACGAAAGGAGCTTTGAGATCATAGATGGCTTTTTTTATGGGTCAATTTCAATTTCTCGACAACTTACCATGAAACCCAACAACTTCTCGGACTTTGCCCCCAATACGCGTTTTATGGGGTTAAGTCTCAGTTTAAATTTTCTGAGTCGGTTAAATAACTTCTTTAAATTGCGAACATGGTCTTCCCCACACTTTGATTTGTTGATCATGTCATCAAAGCACACCTCTATTCCCGGACTTTGCCCTAAATACGCATTTTGCAAGGTTAAGTCTTAGTTTGAATTATCTGAGTCGATCAAATAATTCTTTAAATTGTGAACATGGTCTTCCCCACACTTTGATTTGGTGACCATGTCATCAAAATACACCTCTATTTCCTCATGCATCATGTCATGCAGCAAGGTGATCATTGCTCTCTAATATGTGGCTCCTGCATTTTTCAAACCAAATGGCATCACTTTGTAATAGGAAGTCCCTCACAATGTAATGAAGGATGTTTTGCTGCTGTCCTCCATGTTTATCTGAATTTGATTATATCTAGAAAACCCATCCATAAGGAGAATAATGCAAATCCTATGGTGCTATCAACTTAAATGTCAATATAAGGTAATGGGAAATCATCCTTCGGACTTGCTCGATTTAGATCTCAATTGCTCTAACCCATCCGTCTTTCTTCATGACTGGCACAATATTGGCAATCTAATCAAGGTAGTGAGACACTTTGATAAAATCTACTTTTAACAACTTCATAACCTCCTCGTCAATCTTCTTGGAAAGCTTTAGTTTCGTTCTTCGAAGTCTTTGCTTTTCAGGCTGCACATTCGGGTTAATTGGTAGAGCATGCTCAATTTATGGGTCTAATCCCGGCATATCCGCATAGGACCATATGAATACATCTTGATATTCTTTTAAAAATTCAACCATCCTTTTTGCCTCAATCTTAGAGAGGTCCACCCCAATCTTGGTTTTCTTAATGTTTTTTGCATCGCTCAGACTTACAATAATCGTTTGTTCAGCTGTCAAAGGTTTCAATTCTTCGTGACGAATCCAATCTCTTTCAACATCAGTCTAGACATCAATCATCCCCTTCAAATTCATAGGGATTTTCATCATGCAACTCCAAGTCACATACGTACCTATTATGGTTATGCCTAGGATACAAATGAGGGGGTTAGTGAAATTAATTAAAGAATACCATGCATGATGCGTTTTTTTCAAGAATCTTTTCAAATGATTGTTTAGAAAAGCATAAACTGGGAAATCCCTCTCATATCTTCGAACTTATCTGTCCCAAAAACTTTGAAAACTAGGAGTCGTGAGGAAGCCCATGCCTCAAAGCATCATAAGAGAACCGGTGGGATACTTCCTCACGACTTTAATAAAACATGGATGCACTTGTATTAACATGGTAAGGTCGTTTTACAGGATCATGATCTTGGACCACAGCTCACAATCCAAGACATGGACTGTGAAAGTAACTAAACATCTCTTCCCATGCAAGGGAGTACATAAAAACAAAATGACATAAAACTAAACAGAATAGGTAAGCAGCATCCTTACTCTAAAAGTTGGAAGAAAATCGCATAAGACCCTGCCTCGTCATCATTAGGGTGCACACATAGTTGGCAAAAAATAGGCCCGCTATGTCCAAGATGGCTCATTACTCTTAGCAACTTAGGCGATTTAGTAAACCTACTGATGGAAGGAGCAAACCTTGTCGATTTTGTATTGTATTAGTTTGACCTCCATATTCAGCTCAGCTTGTACAATCCCTGCACATACCTCGACCTCCATGATCACCTTATCACCTTGGCCGACAAGATCTCGATGGTGACCTCGGCCTCCACTATTAGCTCGGCCTCTACCTCTCTCGTACACATCTTAGCCTGTGAACTCTCCATATTCTCCTTAATTCTCATGGTCCTCTTGGTATCCTAGATCTGTTCTTTTATGCTTTCCTAGGGCCTCAATGGGCTTCGTGATACCCTATGCATATATGCTCCCAACCCTAGCCTAGGAATGTGGCCATACTCTAGTAAGACTCTACTTAACATGAGGGATGGGCCTGCCATTTCAGGGTTCTTCATAGTAGCCCTAACGGGTACATGCACTATCGAGACTAGCTCAAAAGTCTAGTAGCTAGATTCTTCTTTCCCTTAGGGCTCCGCATGCAAGATAATCGTATCTTGGAAAATCTTAAAATCAGCTTCACCACAAACAATTATAAGCTTGCCATAGGAGACAACCTAACCATCTAATGTAGGCCGAAATGTATAGCTTCGATAATATGGATTCAAGGTCAGCCTAGCAGGAAATTGAAAGCACCGAGGATATCTAGTACTCAGAATTTTACTAGAAATGAAATAGGACCAATCGGAAGCTCAAGCTCAAGCTCAATCTCCCCAATCGTCTCCTTTTTCACGCAATTGAAGGCCCAAACGGTAGACTTGGACGTCTTTATTCTTTCTTCACTAACATCCACATGACGAAGGGTGGCTTAGTGGACATATATTCAGAGTGGATCCGTTATCAATCAATATTCAAGCTACCATCATGTTGCAACTTTGGCTGATATGAGCATTGCTTTGTTATGATTACATCCCTCATTTGGAAGGTTTTCGTCTCAAAACGAAATTTGGTCCTTCAAGAATATGGATCCAATAAACTCCTCGAACTGTTTATCACTAATGGTTTCCAATACATGTATCTCGTTCAAAACCTTCAATAATGCACTTTTGTATTTCTCAGAAGTCTTAAACAACTCTAAGACTAAGATTTGCTCAAGCATCTTCCTCGGCTGTTTTATCACGTCAACTTGTTGGGGCTTCCAATACAACCTAGAAGAGATGAATAGGTTGTTTTCAAATTTTGATGATCTTTTGTGAAATTAACTAATTACTAAGTAAAGATCACATCAATCTAATGTTTATGTAAATACTCACTAGTTATATACTAATGTATATGAATGATGAAAAACAGTGGGACATAGAGAATTATAGTATTTCGGCTTTATCCACAAACCTACGTCTACTCTTCAGACTAACAGTCTCAAGACGAACTGAATTCCACTAACAATCTACTTGAAAACATACAAACGGTTAACACTGATCCTTTACACGATAATGGGATCTATCTAAACTCAGTTGTTGTTATTACACTTGTACACTTAATTCTTAGCAAAATTATTAAACAACATAAATATCAAAAAAGTATGATAGAGAGTTATAGCGGTTCGATTTTATCCACAAGTCTACGTCTACTCTTTAGACTAACAACCTCAAGATGAATTTGATTCCATTAACAATTTGCTTGAAAACTTACAAACAGCTAACACAGATCCTTTACATGATAGTTGGATTTATCTAAACTCAGTTGCTACTTTTACACTTGTATACTTAATTCTTAGCACAATTATTAAATAACATGAATATCAAAATAGTATGACAAAGAGCTTATAGCTAAGAACAATGGTACGTAAGTTACTTGATCTTTTATGTGTTGCACTCTCCTTTGGTTCCTCGTGGTCTTCTCCTTTGTACTCTTCCTCAATATATCCGTTGAGGGAAGCAGATGTCCATTGGAGAGTTTCATTGAGATGCTTCAACGAGAGGTACTACTCATACAACTTCTTTTCTTGAACTTCTGTAGGCTAACCAAAAATAGCAACTGCTCTTGTCTTCTCACTGCAGTTCCTGACTAATCTGTTAGACAACCTAACTACTTTGCTATAAGGGGCATTCCCGAAGGACCATCGTCCGACATAAAAGCTCATGACGGGTTCTCATCACGTTCACACGTACATCCAATCCTCGGCCAAGGACATTGTGCTTTACACTCAAATGTCTCAATTTAAATAATGTACTTGGCCTATTTTCTTCATATTAAAACCACCGGTAAAATAGGTGTGCATGGACACATGGTCAAATCGAACCATAAAGCGTGATATCCCGTCATTTTGAAATTCCACAACTTTATATAGTACTAAAAACATTTTCGGCGTAAAAAACCGACATCCGGTATTTTTCTAATTAAATACTAAAATTCCATATTTTTGAAATAATAATTCAAAATCAACACTCAGCATCAAATTACACAAATTAATTGCACAAACTAACTGCACCACAACAATTAGCACAAAATTCTAACGACCGGCTATCTCGATATAACTTCCGGAAATAAATAAATAAATAAATAAATTACAAAATAATTAAATAAATGTAAAACAATTAAATAAATCACTAATTAATCTACCTAGGTTAATCTAACCACCTAATTGAACTAATTAAATTACTCTAACCAACCTAGCTACATCTAATCTAACTAAACTATCTAATTGAACTAACTAACCACCTAATTAACCTATCTTATTAATCTAATTAGCTAAACAAGCTAAATAAATATACTAACTTCACTTAGACTAATCTAAACCTCCCCTAAGCATAATTAACCTCCTAATTAAGGTTTAGAAAGTAAACTCACCGGTTTAGCGAGCTGACGAGTTCATGGCGACGGCGACGCGAAAGCGAGCGAGACTCAGACCTACGGCGACGTCGCGGGAGGTTCAGAAGGGCCTGAAAAAGCCCAGCAAACCGTAGGTTTGCTACTAGCTTCGCTTTTGTCCGAGGCTAAGGCGAGCTGGCTTGGGCACGGCACAAGGAGAAGGAGGATGGTGGAGGGCTAGGTGGTAACGAGGACGGCACTGGTGGTGGCCAGGCGGATGGCGATGAGCAACCAGGTGGACGACTAGCTTGGGACACGAGGGATGCGTGCAAGAGGTAGTCAAGTGGGCTGGAGTCGCGTGGGCTGGCCTGGGCTTGCGGGCGGGCAGATGGCGACATTGGCGGCTGCTACGACTTCGGCGGTCGACGGGCAATAGGGATGGAGGGCTGGTTTCTCTGGTTTTTCTTCAGCAACAATGGAGAAGAAAATGCTGAGGAAGAAGATGAAGCTACTGCTGGTTGGAGAGGAGGGGACAAGAGGCCACAAAGTCAAGCCAAAAGATCTCAACTCATCATTCCTTGGCTCCCAAAGTCACCAGCCTTTATTAGCAGTCATTTCCCCTCAAAATCTTCCCCAACAAGCCAAGGAGGGAGTCCAAAAGTTGCAGCCCCCCATGGCCTACGAATTTCATGTGTTTTTCTCCCAATTTCAACTCAATTACACCCCAATTGACCTCAATTCAATGGCCAAATTGATGAGGAGGATGCTCGCACCAAATTCCATAATTTTCCTCACCAATTGATCCATCTTGGATGCCAAAAATGTGCTCAATTTGGCCCCTCCGAATTTCCCGGTTTAAAATTGCCCAATTTTGATTTTTCACCGAAAATTTGGGCTCGCCGAAAATTCTTCGAAAGATGAGTCGATGTTCCTAAAATAAATCGTGGCATTCCAGAATTTTTTATTCCCGAAATCGGGTTCAATTTCATGGTTAATTTCAACCGAACGTGTTTTTAGCATAACCTAAACTACCGGGTAGCTTTTAGGAATTTTTAATGCAATTGACTCGTGGTCGATTATTTTCGATCCACATTATGCATCTCCGACTCATAGGAAACTTTCGGTTGTCGTAAAAATCTCGATATTTCAAATACAGGCACAGGGTACAGAAACAATAGAAAAATCGGTTTAGTGCCGTTCAACGTGCATTTTGCAATTATGTGGAATCACCCATAGTTTAATTACCTGCCTCTGTCGAATCGACTTATCTCCAATTTCTAATTGATTTTAACGGTGTCGTATTGACCCTTGCAGATTAGCACGGTCGAGTAGTCGATTTCTGATCGAATTCTCAAGTTTGTCGCGTTTATATTCCTTAACAGCTTCACATGATAGATTAGTTATCTCGTGAGTGATCAGCTTAGAGAAAAATACTATAGGTGCGCCAATGAAAAGCCCAATTCATTTAGTCGAAAACAGAATCGAAAATCAGGCTGTCACAGAAAGACAATGAAGCCACTTTATGATGCTTTGGTCACATGCATCTTCAAGCATCTCAAGATTGACTACTCTGAAGTATCACCAATTGTCATGCCAAATGTGGAAATTGGAAGAAAACCCTAGACAAGACGATGCTTAGGATGACGCTAGAAAGATGGGTCAATCACTAAAAAGAGATCATCCCCATTGATCACGGAGACCATGATAGAATAATGGCAAAGCTCAAAGAAAGACTTACTGAGCTCTTTGAACCAAAAAAGTGCAAACATGCTAAGGTGCTAGTACCATCTAAGGCCTTTTGTCCACCTCGACCAAAAAAAGCAGCTGCTATGGACACACCTGTCTCTTTGCCTACCTTAACTGATTATGAGCGGTTGTCAAGGAAATCAAGACCAACCTCCTGTCTCTAACTTGATACATGGTGAAAACCAAGCGTACCCTCCTCAACCTAGATTACTATAACCCTATATTCCCTGAACTAGAGACCACAGAACTTGAATAGCCCACTTTCTCTCAAGAGCGCAAATGTCCTTGCACCTAAACATCCTCAAATCTTTATGTACTCATGTTTTGCTCCTACTATTTCATTTATCATAGTTCGTTACTTAGATCCATTCTCTTTTATCAACCTAACTCTTGCCATCAATGAAGCAGATCTTTTAATTCATGCAGCTGTTTCTTGTCTCTTTGATTGATAACAAAAATGGGAAGAGTTACTTGATGTGAATATGTTGATAATATTTGCTCATAAACATTTGCTACTGACAATGTTTGAAAATTGGGAATACGCTCACAACATTTGAACATGCTCATAATGCTTACTACTGTGAATATGCTCATAATATCTAATACTAATAATTTGCTACCATTTTCTCATAATGTTTTGCATACAAACTACTGACTTCGAAAATTGAACTACTCACCAAGACAGGAAGAGCATGTGAGTGCATCATCAAGAAAGGAGGAGTAATCAACTATCATACTATAAATCCCAAAATAGATGATGACACAATCTGGCAGAAGATCTTTTGTGTAATCATGCTCTATCTTACTAAAGATCATCTAAGTTTACATCTCCAAAGCATTACTGCAAAACATCTTGAGGAGACCTATTTTAAATTACGCAAGTTACTTTAAACAATCCTTATCACTCTCACATCTGTGGGATAGTTTTGTCATTATCAAAAAGAGAGAGATTATTGGAGAAAATATCTTTAATTGATTTTGATGATGCTCAAACTATCCTTAGTATATTACTTACTATATTGTATGCAGATGTTTGGACTAAAGGATTGTGCAACATCCATGGTGTGATCCATTGGAAAGAAGTTCGTAAATGTCATGTTATGACAAACAATACTAGTCCACCTAAAAGATCAATTATTAATGATGTTTATGTCGAAACCGTAAAGATCGAGTTGATGATGACATAACAACCAAGTACATATGATGTTCGTTAGGTCAACAAAATAGCCGTTGAAAGATCTGGATTTGCAAAGCAACAAAATCAGAATAAAGCATGTAGCAAAATAGCTAGGTTGTTTAACAGGTCAATTAGAAATTATGGTGAGAAAACAACAACAGTTGCTATTTTTTATTACAAAAGTTCAAGAAAAGAAGCTGTATGAGCGGTACCTCTCCTTGATAGCAGCTCAATGGAAACTCTTCAACGGTCATCTACTTCTTTAAATCATCCTTAAAGGATAGATTGAGGAAGAGTATAAAAGAGAGGATCAAGAAGAACCAAAACAGAGTGCGACACATAAAAGATCAAGTAGCTTATGTACTGTTGTTCTTAGCTATAAGCTCTATGTCATATCGTTTTGATATTCATGTTGTTTAACAATTGTGCTAATGATTAAGTGTACAAGTGTAAGAGTAGCAATGAGTCATGATAGTGGGATCTATCATGTAAATGATCAGTATTAGCCGTTTGTAACTTTCCAAGTAAATTGTTAGTGAAGTCCGGCTTGTCTTGAGAGTGGATAAAGCCGAACTACTATAACTCTTTGTGTCCCACTGTTTTTTATCATTTTATATACATTAGCATACAGCCGGTGAGTATTTACGTAAACATTAGATTGAGTTGATCTTTACTTAGCAATTAACTAATTTCCGCAAAAAATCATCAAAGTTTGAAAACAATCTATTCACCCCTCTAGGTTGTATTGTTAGCCCCAACAAGATGAAGGTCTTCCAGACGAGGGACGTAATCATAACAAAGCCTTGCTCATATCAGCCACATGCTGCAACATGATGGAAGCCCAGATATTGATCGATAATGGATTTGCTTGGAACATTTGTCCACTCTTCGTGGGGGTTATTGAAGAAAGAATTATTGTCCATTGGCCACTCTTCGTGGGGGTTATTGAAAAAAGAATTAAGACGTACAAGTCTAGCGTTTGGGCCTTCGACGGTGTGAAAAATGAGACGACTAGGGAGATTGAACTCGAGCTTTTACTTGGCCCTGCTTCAATTTTGGTAAAATTCCAAGGGCTGGATATCCCCAGGGCTTTCAATTTCCTACCACTAAAGCTATACCTTCTAAATGGTTAGGTTTGTCTCTCGACTGTTCATGGTGAAGCCGATTTTAAGGCCTTCCAAGATATGGCTATCCTGTATGTGGAGCCTAAAGGGAAAGAAGAATCTAGCTACCAGACTTTCGAGCTAGTCTTGACAGTGCATGTACCTGTTGAGGCTACTATGAAGAACCCTGAAATGGCCGAGCCATCCGTCATGTCAAGCGGAGTCCTATTGGAATATGGCCATGTTCATGGACTGGGGTAGGGAGCATATGCACAAGGTATTGTGAAACCCATTGAAGCCCTAAGATAGTAGAAAAGAATGGGTCTACGACAATAAGAGGATCGTGAGAATCAAGGAGAATACGAAGAGCTCACAAGCCAAGATATGTACGAGAGAGGTAGAGGCCGTGGTCACCATAGAGGCCTTGTGGGCCGAGGTGATCATGGAGGATGAGGTACACACGCGAGTCGTACCGGCTGAGCTGAATATGGAGGCCGAATTAATGCAGTACATAATCAATAAGGTTTGCTCCTTCCATCACTAGAATATTTTTATCCACCATTGAGGAGACCTTTACTAAGTCGCCCAAGTTGCTACAAAAAGAGGAGGGAGCCATCCGAGACATAGCAGACTTATTCAGCACCAACTACGCGTGCGCCACCACTAATGATGACGAGGCGGGGTCTTCTGCGGGTTTCTTCCAGCTTTCAGAATAGGGATGCTGCTTACGCATTCTATTTAATTTTTTGTCATTTCCCTTGGGAAGAGTTGTTTGGCTACTTTTGTTGTTTCCAGTTATATCTTAATTCTTGGACTATGAGCTATGGTCCAAGATCATGAATCTTTTAAAACGGCATTATCATGTTAATACCAGTGCGTTAATATTTTATTAAGAGCATGAGGAAGTACCCACCAGTCCTCTGATGATGCTTTGAGGTCTGGACTTCTCATGACTCCCAAATTTCAAGTTCAAGCATGGTATTCGTTAATTAATTTCATTAATCCCCTCATTTCCGTCCTAGGCATAGCATTCAATATAATCATAATAGGTACATAAGTGATTTAGAGCTGCATGATGAAAATCCCTATGAATCTGAAGAGGATAATGATATCCAGAAGGATGTCGAAAAGGATTGGATCCGTCTTGAAGAATTGAAACTTTTGATAGTTGAACATACGATTACTCTAAATCCGAGTGATGCAAAGTACATTAAGGAAATCAAGATTGGTGGCTGATAAACAATGGCCGTTCAAAACCGAGCTTGTCTCGACCAATGGTGTAGTCCAAAGGTGTTGTAGGTGCCAACGACAATGGACGATGGTATGGCTTCAAGTGATACTAGTTCGGGAAGGAGAAGTTGAAAGTGCGGTGGAGTTGTCGCTTCAGGAAGAAAATGGCTGAAGGTTGAAGATGAAGTAGAGAGGGACAAAAGAAGTTAAAAGAAAAAGAAATTAAAAAAAAAAAGATTAAAAAATCAATAAAACTATTAGAAATATATGTTTTAATCTGACGCGAATCGGAGCCGAGTAGACTGGTCGGGTCAATGGCCCTGGTCTGAACTCCAATTTTCGAATTTAATAATAATAAAAATATTAAAAATTTTCTAAAAATTTCAGATCAAATTTTAAAAATTCCAAAATATTAAAAAAATCCAGAAATTTATAATTTTTATATCAGAAATTTCATTAAAAAATTTATAAAAACTTAGAAATTTCATAAAAAGTTAGAAAATCAGAAAATTCAATAAAAATTTCCTGAAACTTAAGAATTCATAAAAGTTCTACAAAATTCAGAAAAAGTTTTCAAAATAATAAAATAATTAAAAAAAAAGAAAATATAAAATATCCCGAAAATTCATAAGAATATAAATAAATAATAAAATATAATATAATATAAAAATATTTAAAATACTAAAAATACTAAAAAAATTAAAATCCGAAATTGAATAAGCCTTTAGGGCTTTACAATATGATTCTTTGTTTTAGATAGTCATTTTCTTTTTAGAAACAATATTAGGTTGCTTGAGTGTTTTCTTTTCGATTATATTTGGCTGTGCATTTCAATATCTTGAATGTTACTTTCTTGTTAGGTTGCTATAGCATTAGATAGCACATAATCGAGTTGGGTTTTGAAAGGGCATCAGTCTTAAGACTAACGTAATCAAGTCTACGTTCCAAAATCTCTAGTTGCATGTAAAATGAGATATTCTCCTATATCTCATTAGACTTATAGTTGATCTAACTAAACTAGTGGCAACTTTTTAGTTAAAATTCACGTAGTATTAATTGATTAAAATTGAACGCTCAATGTGGTGCGAAGTATGGGTTTGGGAGAACCTGAGTCAATTGAAGGCTATTGGCACGAATTTGGCAACATCACGCCAGTTACAACCACGTAGTACGAGTCGCCTATCTCAACCCCGAAATTTCTTTTTCGGTGTCGAGAGTTACCACCCCAGTCTACTATCTTGCGACATAGGTCGGCTCTTTGACAATGCCAAAGTCAAAGGAACCTCAACCTAACTGCCATCACGTTGCTTCAATCCAGGGATCCTATAGCTCCATTTTGCTAAAATTAAGTCTTCCGAAATTCTTACACTTGCAATCTACTTACTTTATGTACCTTTGGTCAGTCCATGACAATTAGATTGGTCGTGAGCCTTGGTTTATATACGATGGGAGCACCCGACCTTCACATTATTTCTGCTCCTAGAGCCGAACTCTACATTTGGTGGGATAGACTAGACCAGATTGGCCGTGAGTTCATGCAATCCAACATTGGACAGCTGCTCCCCCTATTGGAAATAGAAGTCTATTGTGGCATTGTCCGGGAATTGGCACATGTTTGGTGCCCAAGACCTTCTTTTTCATATTTGGCGAACACAAGCTCACTCCGACCTCGGAGAATATAGTGTTGCCATTGGGAAACCTTTTGTCTCATAGTTGGTCAGTCCGCCCACTGGGATGGAGCATGCATTAGTTTTATCTTATTTCCTAAGAGTCAAAAGAGAGGGAGTGAAGAAAGTTTTGAGAGCAAATTGCAATATTTGCCTATTTTCATTTATGAATGAATTCTTTCATGATGCCCCATCAATTCAAATGAAAAGGATCTTCTTGCTAGCGTTTTTTGGGTTTGTAGTGTTTCCTCGTTGTAGGAACGCTATTAATCCCTCAACTACATGGGTAGCTCGAGAAGTATATGTGGGGAATAATGCCATTTTGACTAAAATCCCCTGTCGAATCATACAAAAGGCATAAACATGGTCGTTGAGGAAAAGAATGCGCGCAAGCAGGCATTTAAAGTGACTGTTCTCAGATTATACAAGATGCTAGTGTTAGTCGGACATTGTGAGGAAAATGATGACATTTCCATGGAGGATAAGCTAAAGTGCATTTCCAGAATGATCGATATTGGGTATAATTCAAAGTGCAAGAGAGGAGAGACCCAATAGCTTGATGACGTCAGCCTTGTTTGAATTCTCTCCTGAGAACTTGCCTCGGGAATTTATGGAAGTAGAATCTGTTAATTCACGGCTAAAGAGATGGTCACCATGATCACGCCAGTCGTGATTGATCAATCGGAAGAGGATTATTCCTAAAGAGTCCAATGAAGAGGAAATGAGGCCTGTAGTCATTTACCTTATGTCTGAAGAATTTTCGGCGTTGGAGGTTAGTGGATGTGATATGAAGCCAGTTGTGATTGAACCTACTATCCTAGGACGAGGATGAGATAATCATAGAAGTTGCCATAGCATTGACACTAAGGCGATCCCTTGGGATTATGTAACAAGTGAGGTCAATGCTGTTTCTCAATCAGGCCAATGTTACACACCTGCTGGGGTGGTTGAAAAGAAAGCCGTCAATAACGACGAGGTAGAGCAATTCTTAGGCATTGTTAAAATGACTGAATTTGAAGTTGTGAAACAATTGAGAAAGATGCCAGTTCATATATTTCTTCTAGATCTCTTCGAATCGTCTGAAAAGCACAAGAATGCATTGTTGAAAGTCCTCAATGAAATGCATGTACCAGAGATTATCGGCGATAGCCAATAAGAGGAGTTTGTTGGATCAATTTTGTTAAAAGATCAAAATCTCATTTGCCAATGAAGACTTCCCGGCTGAAGGCCACAATCATAATAAGGCCCCGCTAATCTCAGTAAAATGTTGCTATACGATTATTGCAAGGGTATTGATTGATAATAGGTCCGCATTGAATATCCATCCATCGACAACACTACAGCATCTTGGAATTAATGAAAAATAGATCTAAACATCAAGGTCTACCGTTTGGGCCTTCAATGGTATGAAGAAAGAGGTGGTTGGAGAAATTGAACTGGAGCTGTCAATTGGTCCCGTCTCCTTACTAGTGAATTTCCGAGTGTTGGACATTCCTAGTGTCCTTGACTTACTATTGGGGCGACCTTGGTTACATAATACAGGAGCTGTTCCTTCGAGTTTACACCAGAAAGTCAAGTTCGCTATAGACGGAAAACTGGTCACAATTCATGGAGAAACTGTTTTTCTAGGGTTTTTCATGATATTGCAATCCCTTACATCGAGCCTGAAAGCATGGAAGAGTCAAATTATCTAACTTGATTGACATTATGGCGTTGCGGAGATAAACTTTTGCCACAAGAATCTCTCTCATCCTTGCGTAGTGCGCAAATGTGCATGATATTGCCCTCTTGAATGGAAGCCAAAGAAAACCAAATCAACTGCACTCTCCGGAAAAAACAAAACAAAAAAACAAAAAACAACCCTGCTTCACTGCAGGAATATTTGAAGCTTACATCCTTCTGTCGCATGCCAACAAAGCAGGCAAACCATGTTATTAAGACAGGAGGCAAATACGCATCCTTGATCTCAAGCCATATACAAGCCCATATTCCGAACCATGTGGTTGAGGGAAACCCTCAGTAATAGACACCCATATCCATTATTGAGCAACTCATGCATATAGCTGTCTTCGGAGGTGATTTCCAACTGGATCAACACCTGTTTCATAAACGAAAGCCTGCCCATTCGACTTCGTTCATCTCCAACTTGTCTCATTTGCATCTGTAAATATGGCATTATGATGTTCTATGAGGTTCTGAACAACCTCAATAGTGGCTGCCGGGTCATCCGTTTCACCTTCCTCTGCAAACATTGAAATCAACAAGACATGTGAGTTGAGTGATAAAAAGTTTATTGCTCCGCAAAACGAAATTGCTGCTATCAAAGTCTGCAGTCACCAACAAAGCTTATTAATATCCTTTGGGGGGCCACATCAATATAATAGTTCAAACCACCAAAGAAGTTCTTCCGACTTGCTGATTTCATTTCCAGTAAACAAATTACCAAAAATAAAAAGTTAACAAGAAGAAAAATAATAACCTGCAAGCATCTCCCACGCACTAATTGCTTCAGTTGGATCCACGTTTTTAGGAGGACTTCCCGATAGCTTGTTCCAATATTCCCTATAAAACTCAGGGTTCCTCCCCTTCTGCCACATCAAAACTGGGGCCATCTCAATTGCAAGACTCCGAGCATCCATCTGTGCAGAAATAAAAAAACCAGTCTAATCAGATAGGTCACTACTAGCCAGAGCTATGTACATTTTCCAATGATGGTATCTGGACCAGATTAACTTCTACGAAAATTAGCAGCAGAGCTAAAGCATGTAGCTCCAATGATCTCAAGGTTAAGTATTTGTTTTAGGCCTCAGAGTAGAGTAAATTGAATAAATGCCCACGACACCATTAGATTAGCCGTTAATATAGAAATGTGAACTGCTGCTTTGGAACTGCTGAAATTAACACAGTGGCAGCACTTCCCTGTTTAACCATTCATATTCCCTCATCTAGCTCAAGAAGAAGAGAGAAGAAGAGTGGGTCATACCAAAACAAACCAGGGGTGCCCCCCCATATTCCAGTGATGCCTAAAGATGATATCCATACATAAATACAAAACTGAGCAACCTTGACAGTGCAATACCAGTTATAGCAGTTTTCCTTATAAGATTATCTTCTACTTTTGTCCACTAAGTAATAAAGTGGTTCACCATGTTTCGCTGCCAGTAAGAACAAAAATAGGAGGCATGCATGCATATGAGAGTGTGAGAGAGAGAGAGAGACCACCTCGTTATGATGTGAGTTCTGGCTGATGCGGAGCAACAGTGCTGTTATATATTCTAGTGTCATGTAATTTGCACTGGGGAGTCTCTCTAATATGCTTCTCATTGCTTGTACACTAGAACGAGCGCTTTTTAACTCTTCATAGAGATCAAAGGTTGTTAGTGGCTCGGGAAGGCTTGCAAGGTAGCATTTGGCAAGTATTGCCACATCCAGTGGATTTGTACCATCGGGAAGTGAGGCATCTGGATCTGTGGAACAAAAGAAAGTATTTAGCGCCTCAAACACTCTAAACTAAACAATTGAAAGTCAAACATGTAATCAATCAGAAAAAGTTGAAAGTCAAATGTGCAATGAAGGAACATGTCATATACCTTCATTGTATTTTACAACCAATTGCTGAATAACCTCCTTATCTCCTTCAGATTTGAACAAATTCTGAGAATTTACCCCTAAAAATAAAGACAACGCACAAATTACTGTTGATGCTTTCAATTGTGTGACAATAATCCAGAAAAATCCGCATACCCATAACCACCTGTAATTATAAGACATTCGGCACATTTGATCAAAATATTAGGAACAGGCCTGCTGGATTGCTGCCGTTGTACCATTATCTCAATTGGGACACCAAATGCTGCAAAAAAAGTTTAAATATGCAACTGTTACTCTGCGTTCTAGTATAAAGGCGTCACATCAAAGAAAGTTACTAAAATCTAGGACAGTCCAAAGGTAGTATATGTTCCGCAGAATGACTATGTTTAAGCAAGAAAAGATTGTGGTCTAATAGTGAGGAGTCACATAATTATAGGAACCCTCCAAAGACAGATCTACTTGTCATAACCTTTTCAACAATTTTAAAAGGAGTTTCGAGTTGCTAATATAGCATACACTAGTATCCCCTTTCTGGATCCCCAAAGAGCATAGTCAACTCAATAAGAACTGTCAAGCAGCACCATAAGAGCTAAAAGTGAAGGACTACCTTGTTGAACTCCCCCTCTTAGATGGAAAATTCAATGGAAGAAAAAGCGAGAGAGAGAGAGGGGAAAATAATACTTAAGGGTCTGAAACTTTGACATGTTGATTCATACCACAATAATCCAGAGCACCACGAATATATGGTTATCCATACCCAAAAATTGAAAGATACCTCTACAATTTCCACAGAACAATACAAATATCTCAGTACTTTGAAAAGAGAAAACTGTTTTCAGTACAAGCAGAAGTAAATGAACTGGATGGCCAAGCGCAAGATGCAAGTCAATTACCATCCGTGCTAGAAAATCCCTGCGACAGCAAGAAAACACGTCAGAAACTTGCTGTTAATACACAGAATGGATGAGGGAGTAATTTATGCAGTCAGCCACATAATTCTTTACCTTCTGCCGTCTTTCCATATCTGTAATAATGGATTTACTTCTCTGTGCAGTCTTTTTTGCTACCTGAAGAATGATTTCTTGAATAAGTACGTCACCTTTTAGAATTGTACACTAGCAAACCATTGTTGTTTAGAACATATATGAACCTCAGTTTTGACAGCATACAACATGGAGAATAAGTTTCTTAATAATCGAAATCACAAAGAGAGATCTCTAATGGTAAACAACTGAGCCCTATTTTGAGATCACGGGCAAGAAATAGACCATCAAGTGCAAGACCCTTTAGAATCAACCAGTTAGGTTTGATTTTTAAGCTGCAGGAATATAAAGCCAAACTCAGTTTAAGGATGTTTAGACCATGGAGCTACTCTTGCTATGACACAAGTCCAATAATTATGCCCCATTATCTTATCTGACGAAAAATGGTGATCTTGAAGAATTAAGAAACAAGTGTTGACTCAATGTATCCTTTAAGATCATCAAATAAATCCAAGTCTCGACACAACCTACCTCTTCGACTTTCGTCTTGCCAACTACAACTTTATCCTTAGTGCCTGTGATACCCTTCCTCAGAAAAGAACCAGTAGAGGCGGCAGTTTCTATGAGACGCTCTTGGACTGCATGTCTCACTGATGGTTGCTGAAGGAGCGCCCATCGGCTTTTCACTGCTGATCCAACCCTTCCGGCAATTTCAGCAACATTGCCTTTGGTATCCTTTGCTACCTCGCCAACAAATGCTCCGGCATTCTTCCCTGACTCTTTAAGTCTCCCACCTATATTTACAACTTGAAGTCTAAGCCATGCACAGTGAAATGACAAAGTGAGCTTGTACGGAAAGAACCAGGTATACCTGATGAAGAAAAGAAGCCCCTCGCCCTGTCCTGCCACGGAGGTGACACAGCTGAAGACATTGGTAAGTGGCAATCGGCACTCCTTTCCCACGCTACAAAAAGATCTTCTCCTGCATGAATCCATCAAACGTGTATCAGAAACACCGACAAGTAGACCATTCAAGAACAAAATTGAGCTCCCAAGATTATCTAACTAAAGTCTGCTCGATTACCCAGTAAAAGCTAGAATCAATCAACGTGGTTCCTTGTTTCACCGGAAATGGATCGACTCTCAAAAAAAAAAAAAAAAAAAAAAACCTTGTTTTTACTCCAAAATCAATTCTCCTCGCAGCTGCTCTGAATCGGCCCATCGCTGAAGTACCCAGGTACAACACAAGTTCAGATTGAAAAGAAGCAAATTACGAGTCTCGATACATCTGCTGGCAGCCTATTGGTTAGCCGCCACCATTTTTAGCGGTCAAAGACGACGCTTCCTATTGAGAATTTCTCACAAAGCTTTGAACGAGTCGAAGATCCTCGCCTCGCCATGCGCGGACCAAAATTTAAGATTTTGCGATGACCCAAAACATCGAAACGACAAAACGACGATGTGCAGACAAAAGGAGAATAAAAAAAAAATCCTGCCCATAATGTATCTACAGATGGAATCCAAAGAAACTCGCGGAAACACAAAGACAACCGATTCAAACAAGAAGAACAGAATCGACAAAAGACAGAGAAGGTTCACCTCAAGGCTCAACGATTCAGTCCACCTCAAAGAGAGAGCTTTTCTTGTTCTCTTTCTGTTCTGATAAGCAGATGAGCTTCTTGTTCGGCTTGCTGAGAGAGAAACCAAAAAGGAGAGAGAGAGAGACAGGGGAGAGAGAGAGGCTGTGGTGTGGAGAGAGAAAAAGTCGACTCTGGCATCCGGCATTCACGAATGGCCAGCCTTGAGGTAAGAAAAAGGGTGCGCGTGCGCGTCAGAATGTTTTTCTTTTATTCATCGAGAATTAGTGCCGTAATAGTGCCTTTTCCAAGAACCCATTTTGGCTTAATCAGGTTTGAATAGTTGTCCTCCTTTGAAAAATCAAGCTCTTGACGACATGATGATAGGAACCACCAACGGTGGTCTCTTCAACTGTAATGAAATCTTTGGCCCACGCAATCATTTCTTGGCAGAGCCGTGGAGCGATTATTTATATTATTTTATTTTCCAAATTACAATAAGTTATTTAAAAGTGAAACTGACCAATTCTCTTATAGATAGGTACCAAGATTCCTAATTGTTGAAATTGGGATCTGAACCAATTGACCGGAAAACAACCTAAAAGCAGCCTGGAGGTCAAATCGAGATTGGCTTTCCTTTTTTTAGTTTCGCATTTTTATTTAATTACTCTACCCTATACCATTTTTTTTTTAAATTTATCAATCGAGAAACTATAATGACCTGCTTACATTGGAATGGTCGTTATCATTATTTTTTTCAAAAGTTCTCCACTAAGAGACTAGTTCTTTGGTTTTAAACCGATTCGATCGATAAATCCATTCTGAGTCGAGAATCGACATTTGTCAAGGCCAGTTCCTAATTTTTTTACATGGAAATCAAATCGATCCTAGTGTGAACTAGCTATACGGGTAAGGCCGGTCCAATTTGGTTCCTGAGTTGAACTAAACCCGGTCGTTGACCCCCAATTTCTCATGACCAATGTCTCAGAAAAGAAAATCATGTTTTATATGGCAGCACAAAGGTATTAGATCTCTCTCGCTTACAAATGTATCATGAGTGAGGCAAGATAGTCTAAATGTGATCTAGAAAATTAACATATCATTTTCATGTGGTAAATTGATGATAAACATTTGAACAAGTAGATCTCATGTAAGATTTTATCATCTCACATAATATATCAACTTGGCAAATCGATCTTGAAATACCAAGCGGTACTCTGTTACCATATGTTGGCAAACCTTAATCAATTCAAGACGCCATGCATTCTTCATGTCTTATTGGCGGTGAACCGTTAACTTATACATGCATCGAGCACGAAGTTATTTTCGAGTTATATATGTAGAAGACGCTGATAGGCTTTAGGGAACATCGAGTACGAGGAAATGTGGAAGAATTAGACATGCTGGCGAGCCACAGGACCCGACCTGGTTTACTAGGCACCAAACATAAACTGAAGAAGCCCGGACAAACGCTTTCCCTTCTTGAGCCCCAGCTTATAATCCAATGAGGCCCAAATGGTGAATGGAACAAATGGGTTCTGTGGAAGATCATCTGAGATTTGCTTTTCCCCTCAAATCTAAGAAGAGAGGACATCGATGGTGCTGTGTCTGGTCCGTATTGCTTGTTGACTTATGAAGTCGAATAGGACTTTCGTTCGCCCCAGCAGTTGAACATGACCTAGACATTCGGAAGATACTGTGTTCAAAATGTTGATGAATCAATTTGAGCCGAAAAGAGTTAACGACCATGAGAATTCATGCCGACACAGGGTCGTGTTCCTTCCAGCTACTCGTTTCATTCTCCTGGTCCACGATTCTCTTCCAAAACCAGTGTTCCCTCCAAACTCTATCCATTTGCTCGATGGGGATATTCTTGGTCTCTGGCAGCAGAAGGTACACGAATGCAGTCATGACAGCCACCCATCCCCCGAAAAAGAAGAAAATCCCTGACTTCAAGTGGCACAGCATTGCTAAAGATGTTTGAGCGACTGCAATGGTGAAGACAAAGCTCACTGCGACCGTAATACTCTGCCCTGCTGATCGGATCTCCAGCGGGTATATTTCGCTCGGAACAAGCCACCCTAGAGGCCCCCAGGACCAGCCGAATCCAGCAACATAGATGCAGATTGACAGCAACACCACATAAGCGTACCCTTTGCTCAATCCACCGTGATCTCCTAGCTTAGCCGCCATTATTCCTCCGACCATCACTTGCGACACAAGCATCTGAATGCCCCCGACAAGGAACAATGTTCTTCTGCCTAGCTTGTCTACTAAGAGCATTGATATGAAGGTCGAACTGCAACCAATGACACCAGTCACAACTGCGGACATGAGTGATGCACTTTCCCCCAGGCCGATGGTTCGGAACAGGACCGGTGCGTAGAACCCAATGACGTTGATTCCCGTGACTTGTTGGAAGAATGGAATGGCTATTGCCATGACCAGTTGAGGCCTATACTTCTCTTGTGCGATTGTTCGAAATGGTTGGCGAATGGCTTGTGTGTTTAAGTTTGCTTTGATGAGATCATCCAGCTCTGCCTGAACGCTGGGCGTTCCTCGCACGAGTTGCAGCATGGATTTGGCCTTTTCTGGTCCATTGTGGCTTTGGATTAGGCTGCTAGGTGTCTCTGGGAGGAAAAGCGCACCGAGTGTTAGGATTGATGCTGGGACTGCACCCATGGCAAGGGAAACTCGCCAACCCCAACCGCCTTTGATCTTCTGAGTTCCATAGTTGATGAGGTTAGCTGACAGTGCACCAATTCCTAATGAAAATTGGAAGCCATTGTTGAAAGCTCCTCTGTACCTTGGTGGTGCCATTTCCGAGAGATAAAGAGGAACTGACTGCCAATCCAATCAAACATCCATAGAAATTGTTAAGCAATGTCCCAACCCATCAAAAACAGTTCATGTCATATGATGACTACCTGATTCGCAAAACCGACCCCAATGCCAAGCAGAGCACGGCCTAATATAAGCATGAAAACATTGGAAGCTGCACCTCCAAGGGCTGAACCGGCAAGGAATGCAGCTCCTCCTATCAACATCGATGGTTTGCGTCCGAAAACTCTAGTGACGAAAGATGCAAGAAAGGAAGCAAAGAGGCCAGCGATATAGAGGGAGGAAGTGAAGGAGGTCAATAATTGGCTATCGAACTTGCAGTAGTTGCTGATCTTGGTGTCTTCATTCATCTTAATATAGACTTCATGGAAAAACCTCTTCAAAAACGAATCCATTGAGGTCACTCCACCTAAGGAATAATTTGCACACTTATCAGAACAACGTCTTTGTATAGATCAGCGATCACAGTGGTCACCAACCTTGCAACTTCAATTCTTGCAAACGCATTCTTTTAGCAAACTAACAAAGAATAGGTGTGTGCTTAATTACGTTAGGAACTTCATGTAATCAATCAGCACAAGACAACTTGGAGGTCATAGAACCACCTATGACATTCGTCGAGAGCTAGCAGAGATAAGAAAAGAAATCAAGGCGCTTTTCCTTCACGAGGAGCATCCAAAAGATGGCAAGAAATAATGAAACAGACCTGAAATTCCAATGTCATAGCCGAATATGACACCTCCCATGGCTGCCATCAGACATGACAGTATGACAAACCAAGTTATATTGCCGTTGTAGTTCCCTTCCGCAGCACTCGTTACTGCAAATCCCACTGCCATGGCCTTGTTCAAACTTCCTCACAAGCGCAGAGAGAGAGAGAGAGAGAGAGAGAGAGAGAGAGAGAGAGTCTGTCTTGACTTGTAGTGATGAGCGACATAGGGACCAGGCCACTCCGTAGAAAATTCAAACTAACATCACGTAGCATATATGTGGAGATTGCGACATGAATGGGGTCAAGATTGAATATTGAAGTGGTGACTTTGTTTCCATGCGAACTCCTTTGTCAGAGGACAAAAGGCAATGATTGTACAAAATATCAAGCAAAGATTGACTGAATCGAAAGAAGCCAGTAGGAAATTTCCGAAGGATGCTGCTTAATCATGCTAGCACATGCATCCAAGTAGCCCTCAGACATTGAAGGGATCTTTTATCATATGTCTTAAGAAAGAAAAGTCTATCCTCGTTACATAAGGGCTGTGAGATGACATATTTAATTGAGAAAATAAATGAGATCTGAAAATATATAAACTTAGGATCTCAAATTCTGATACCATGTGAGATTTCGTGGGATTATTATTAACTATTCTAAAAATTTAAACTATTAGAAGAAAGCGTGATTTAATATTTAATTATTTTAACGAGGGTTAGGATGCTTGAGTAATATGGAAATTGCGAAAATGGATGGGAAGCAAGACCATATCTTTTTTATTTCCCCTGCTGGTCCAAAGGTCTTGCGTGGCCCCTAAAAGTCGTAAGTTACATGTGCTATTTATACTTTTATAAAGCTAGGTTAGGTACTTTATCCTACCCGTCACGCGGAGTTTGGTTTTCTACACGCCCTTTTGATTGGCAAGTCACAACCATAAACATTATCCAAATTTATGTTTCTTTAATTTCACATGAGGGTGGTGTCCACATGTTGTAATCCATACATCGGTATAGTTCACCATAGGGTCGAAGAAAAACTTAACCCATTTAAATATGCCTAAGTTAATTAGATATAGTTATGTAGCCATTGATATTACTTTAAATGTCCGTTCATTCGATCCTGTTTATAGTGGTTTTTGTTTTACGGTTTTTTTTATACATATTTTGAGGTTCAATACTCTGAGCATGAAACATTTGAAATCTATTCAATACACTAAAATTGATGTATAAAATCATCTATGATTTCCCAATAAATCCTTCGCAATCGAGAGCATTTCTTTTTTTACCTTCAAATTCTGAAGCAAAGTCATAATTGTTTTTCTTTTGTTGGTGCAAATCTACCCCACTTTCACTAACCATCCATATAAACATGGTCCTGAGTTGAGCTGCTCAGTAGGCTTTTTTACGCTTGCGTCGAGCCCAACGTGTCCAATAGCAATTTGGATAGGCCTGCTCAAGGGTTTAGTAGTGAAGCTAACCTTGACCGTGCCGCAAAATGTTGTACAATTTTTCTTATATAACATATTAGGCCCTACCCGACTCAAGCCCGACCAATGGTCATCTCTTCATTCACAATCCACATTCACAATCCACGTTCGTGTGTTCATTATTCAGTTTGGCTATAAGTTCAACAAAAATCGAATTGACCGGTTTGGGAAAAGACTTTAACCCTAGCTCGAACCGAGCCAATTCTTCAATTTGTCATTGGTAGGTTTCATTTCAAATCGTCGCTATCAAATTGAGATACGAACGAGATATGTAGCACGCGCTTAAAGCAATGTAGCTTGTCTCTGTTATGGAAACTAACAAAAGGGCACATCTATTTCTCCACGACCATTAATATTCGGAGGAGTATGATCACACTTAAATCAAAATTTATTATCCATAAGTTACAAAATTTTAATTTAGCTAAACTTAAATCCCAAAGTATAGCAATTCTGTTAAAATTTTATCATCCGATAGTATAGAGCAATATTTGATAATACTTACACTGCTCGGCTCAATTACAAATTCTATTTGTTGACAAATTCAAACATATATATGGTGCGTTTCACATAAAATCAATGGTTTGAGACACTTTTTCAAAAGAAAATAAAAATACACTAGCATTGCTTAGACAAATTAATCAAGGAAAAACAATTTTATCTTGTTTTTAATTAAGGATGAAAAGGAGTTACAAAGGCTTGTTTCAAGACAAACATTTTTCAGATCTTTAATATTACAAGAAATAAACGGACCTTCTTATCAACCGAAAAAATGAAACATAAAAGGAACTTACCAATTTGATTAGACTCATTTATTGATTTTCGGAAAAATGTCGCAAATGTTCGTTGAATTTTAGCTCTATGTACAATTTAGTCATTGAACTTTTAATTCATTCAATATAATTCCCGAACTTTTGGTACATATTTAGTCCATATAATAATTAAGGGACCAAATTGAGTATTCATCAAAATTTTAGGGATAATATTGAATAAATGAAAAGTTCTTGGACCAAATTTCGTATTAGAATAAAATTCATGGACAAATCATTATTCCTCGACTAAACTTTTTTATGTAAACACCCGTAAATACAACCTGCCGAGGTTTGTTTGGAAGGCGTTTGGACTTAACCGGGACGGAGGCTTCACCAGTCAATGGGCATGTCCAGTGGCTTCACCGGCTTGCGAATAGGACGCCTCCAGAATCATCTCCCTTCGCTTTCATCGTCACCTCAATCTCATCTGCTTCCACGCCATTTTCTTCGATCCACTCTCCTTCGTCTTCCGCGACCGCGACACGATCCGATCTACAGCGTCGGCAGGAGCAGAGCCATCCGCTTTCCATCGCTCTCCACCTCTCCGTCGGCTCAAAGCAAATCGTCGGCGAGAACGGTTGCCACCGCTTCAGCGTCCTCCGAAATGGTGAAAGCTATTAGAGTTCATGAGCTCGGTGGACCCGAGGTCTCTCTCGCCTTCTCTCTCTCTCTCTCTCTCTCTGTGCCTGTGCTTCGTAGGATAGAAAATGGGTATTCGCGTTGACTATTGAAATTCTCTGTTTGCCATCCAGTCGTTTGAGTTCGTGAGGTTCTCTCAGAGTTTAGTGAACTTGAGTTTGGAGCAGTCCAAAGTTACAATCTTGGCTTTGATCGGGTGATGGGTTAGTTGGCGTTGTACTTAGCTCTGCTATAGGCACTGGAATTCACATCGAGAACGATGAATGTATTGGGTCGGGCATTTTCTCGAAATCAAGATCCGAGAATTTCCTTGTAAAATCGTGCGGTCGTATTCCCTCATCTGATTGTTGCTAAAGGTGCATCTTTTGATGGGCGTTATGCAATTGTGGTAGGTCTTAAAGTGGGAGGATGTGGAAATAGGGGAACCCAAGGAGGGAGAGATTCGCGTGAAGAACAAAGCCATTGGGATCAACTTCATCGATGTTTATTTCCGTAAAGGGGTATACAAGGCACCCACCATGCCCTTCACACCAGGTTTGTTTCCTGTTTCCCCTGTCAGAATTAGATGGACTCAATGCGTCAAGTATGATATTAGTTATTGTGGCTTGGATTTGATTATAATATTCGTTCAAGTCACTTTTGACAACTTGAAAAGGCTTGGAGAATGCCCTTTGGTTTCAAATGAATATCTGTATCCTTTGATCCGTTTTCAAGTCAATGCATGTTCGCATTCAATCATCCATGGCGACATTGCGGTCTCCCTTCTGCTCTTTTATGTTTTCTCATTAAGGGGAAGTGATAGCTCGCGAGTCATGACTTCTGCTCACTCTCTCTTATATAGCTGGGTTTATCTGCAGTTCCATGGTTACATGAGTTCCGAACTTGATTTGTTGAAGTATTTGACATATATGAGATGAGCTAGAGTTATCTGCTTGAGATGTCATTGTAGCATTTATGATTAAGCAGTATTCTGTAATTGTTAACTAATGGTTCTGGAGTCAAGTCTTTCCGTCTCTTAGCTGACTATATTAACTTGAAAATTTCAAGTCTACACCAGAGATCATGCTTGAATAGACAATTGATCCACCGAAACATTTGTCATCTCGTGCAATGTCTGCAATGGTAATGGTGTCTTTGTGGAGCTATACAAACTCATTCACACTTTATTAAGTGTTGATAATAGATTCATCTTGCTGATGATGGGGTAGCATGTTGAGTGGATTATATATTAGTCGATGATATCCATCTGTCACAGGCATGGAGGCTGTTGGTGAGGTAGTAGCTGTGGGACCTGGACTAACTGGAAGGAAAGTTGGAGATATTGTAGCCTATGCTGGCGGTCCAATGGGCTCATATGCTGAAGAGCAAATTCTCCCGGCAAGTAAAGTTGTGCCGGTTCCTCCTTCCATTGGTCCAGTTATTGCAGCATCAGTCATGCTGAAGGGCATGACAGCTCAATTTCTCCTGCGCCGCTGCTTTAAGGTTGGCTTGATACTCCTCTTACAGCTTTTGTATGTGCAAGAACATTAAGATTTATCATAGATATATATATGTGGGACAATAGATGAAGTAATTGGTGATGCTTTGCTTTTAAGGTGTTAACTACATACATACAGAAGATGATTTTGTATCATTTTGTTTTTTCCGAAGTGTTGGAATAAAGCAGCCTTACACTCTCCCCATTTAAGGCTTGACTATTTACTTTGTATTAAGGTTGAGAATGGACACACAATCCTTGTCCAAGCTGCAGCTGGTGGAGTTGGATCACTATTGTGCCAATGGGCTAATGCTCTTGGGGCAACTGTCATTGGTACCGTCTCAACTAAAGAAAAGGCAGCTCAAGCTAAGGATGATGGTTGTCATCATGTTATTATCTACACGGAAGAGGATTTTGTTTCTCGTGTTAAGGAGATTACATCAGGCAATGGGGTTGATGTTGTCTATGACTCAGTAGGAAAGGACACGTTTCAGGTAATTCAGTTTGATGTCACTTCCTGTTGGTCTGCACTCTATTGTGATTTACGGTAGAATAAAATGGTTTCCTCTTCTTGTCATCGCTTCTCTGAGATTGGTCAAAATCTTGAGAAGAGTCCCCTTATAGTGTTTGAGCGTGGGATTCTGTCTCTTTCGAGCATTGCATTGCAGCATGCTTTAGGAATTTAATTATCGTTCGGAAGTCTAATCCTTCAACCATTAGCAATTGTTGGAAGAATCTGTCTTTAAGCAGGTAATTACTAGTAAACATGCTGCATGTGGTTTTTGCCAAAGTGGCTTGATCTGATGCTTTGTCTATAAGATCTCTTTGGAGTACAAATACGGTCTTGAACTGTAAAGCCAGAGTGTTATTTTCGTATATGTTCTAAAAAGTCTCGGGAGACTTATCGATCGTGCAGGGATCCTTGGAATGCTTGAAGATTAGGGGCTACATGGTGAGCTTTGGGCAGTCCTCAGGAACCCCTGATCCAGTCCCATTGTCGGCTCTTGCGCCAAAGTCCCTCTTTTTGACAAGGCCTAGCCTCATGCAGTACACCATCAGTCGGGACGAGTTGCTGGAAGCTGCTGGAGAGGTATTTGCCAGTGTGGCCTCGGGTGTTTTAAAGGTTCGCGTGAATCACACATACCCACTGTCTGAAGCAACGAAGGCACACGCCGATCTTGAAAGCCGGAAGACATCTGGGTCGGTCGTGTTGATTCCATAGGGAAGGCAAAGCAGTTAAGTCCTGTGTGTTCATCTCTATCGAGGCTACTTGGGGTGCCGAGGCTCGAGCCCCTTATAAATAACTTTTCTATGCCGTGATGTTTCTCTTCAGATGATTAGCAAGGTCTCCTTCCTTCCTTGGAACAGGCGTAATTAGCTGCTTGTAAACATTCCTAAATATAAGAAAAGATGTGTGTTCTGCTTGCCAGGGATGAACTCTCTGAATATTTCTGAAGTTGGTCCTTCCTTTTTGTCGCCGTTGATGTTGGAAACACGTATTTCCGTTGTTACGCATGGACGAAAGTATCAAATCTGACCATGTGTGGGAAATTACTTAATATTTTAATTACCCATTTATTAAAATTGATCAAATCATCTTGCTAGAATAAAAGAATAATATAGAGCAAAATTTGCATACTGAGGATGAAAGAACCGTAAAATTTCAATCAAATAAATTGTGAGGTTTGTTAGCTCCACATAAATTCTCTTGGGCATTTGCTCTTCTTTTTTTTTTTTTTGGGGGGTGTTGGAGTCGTTGGGGAAGCAGCTCTGATCATCATTCTTTTTTGGTCCCAAAATAAAAGAAATTTATTTCGATATTTTATCATGAACGTCATTCACTTTATTGTTCTAATACATTTACAAGTACATCTGAAGATACGTTTATTTTTATTTATTTTTAAATTTAAGTTTAATAAATGACAGAAATTTGAGAATGTCATGTCACCAAACCAATACTAATTGATTGAATATGGGTCATATGGCACAGTCATGCAATGTTACTTGCTACATAGTAATTACAAAAGTAAGGTTAAGTGTCACTTGGCAAGTATATAAGCGAACATTCTTCCTCTTCCTACTTCAGCTATATATATATATTAGATTCGATTGACTTGAAAGGTTGAACTCCATGTAGAATTTTTTATTTTCTTTTTAGGGAGGCGATATCTTGAATTAGCTCCCTTAATCAAATTTGTTGTGCGCAAACTTCTCCAAGGCCTTCTCTGTTGCTGCTAGTATTCTGCCAGAGTTTTGATTATTGAATGCTCTCTCCAAATCCTAAGTTGGCCGCCACTTAGAAATCGTATTATCTCACGCTTTTACTGTCTTATTATAATGCTTCACCTAACGTAACAGTATCTGCTGATGTGTGTGTGGTTCAAGTCAAGAATGTTCTGTTTCTTTAATCGGTTCTATGGTTTTCCGTTTTTGGGAAACGCGAAGGACGGATGCTTCCGACATATCATCTCAAAACCTATATCTTCACAAGCTTCGCACCCATGTTCTTAAACGGTTGTCCTTGTTATATGTGAACTAAATCTGTCCAAATAAATCTTAAACCCATATATGATTTATTTAAAACATAAATATATTATATATAGGTGACTTACATCTTGAAAAGACTATTTAAATGGATTTAAAAATTAAAAGCTTAAAATAAATGAGTTAGATTTAGAAACCATTTTCAACCTAAAGGCTCACACTTTCTCTTTTCCTATTAGCCTTACAAAAATATTTTTTTTATAAAAATCAAATTTATAATTCTTTTTTTTTTTTTTTTTTTCTTTCTTCTTCCATCTTCCTCGGCCCGTGGTTTGCACGATGACGGCTGGCGATTGGCCAGGCAAGACTCAAGCTTGCCGTGAGCTCAATGTTGCCGGCAACTAGGGAGACTCAAGCTCGCCAACGTCTAGCAAGACTCGAGCTCACCAAATCCAGTGAGGCTCGAGCCTCGTCAATGTCTGGCGAGTCTTGAGCTCACCGGTGGCTAGTCACCAGCCGTCGTCATGGCCAACAACTAGCAGAAGAAGAAGCAAAAGAAAAAAAAGATAAGACAAAAAGAAAAAAAAAACAATAATTAAAATTTGGATTTTTTTAAAAATAAATAATACTTATAAATTCGATTTTTAAAAAAAAAAGATAAAAATATTAAAAGGAGTCATGGAGAAAAATTTAATTATATTTTTTCATATCAAACAATGGAAAATATTTCTAATTTATTTTTGAAATTTCAAGGAAAAAAATATTGAAATTTTCTTGAAAAAAATACTTTTGGAAAATGTTTTTCAAGAGACAAACGAAGGCTTATTTTAAAAAAAAAAATATATATATATATATATATAAATTGTCAACTAGATTTGTATTGCATGAAAGTATTTTAGCAATACCATTTTTAAACAAAAAAAAAAATCATCAAAAATAAACTTTTTTAGATTTAGTTAGATGGGTTGAGTATAAGTTGAGAATGGATCAAGTTGGGTATGGGTATGGGTCAAGAATTTTGCACCACGATAAATAGTTCATAAACAAGTTAAATGGGTTGATTTGGGTCGAACCATTTCTGACCCGATCCAAATCCAACCTGACCCATCCATTTGACAGGTCTAATGTGAACTGCTCCATGATCTTCTTTCTTGTAATGATGGTTACCCCATGATCCTATTTCCAAGTGATAATTGTTCCCTCCAAAAATATTCACCCTTGACCTTAACTATCTTGCCGATTTTAAGTTTTGAAATTGAGTTTTTAATATTCCTCCAATAATCATTCATCACCAATGCTCATTTCGACAACTACTAACTATTTGTCATTGTATTTCGATAACTAGATTTGTGTCATTGATGAATACCAATGTCGATTGACACATGTTAATTTGTATACTTATCGATAAGCTGGCATATGTGGAATGCACTCGTGTACCATGCACATGATTTTTCCATGTTTATGTGCTATTTGTCGTGTTTGTTCTCATCCAGGTGCTAGGCAGGTGTTTATTGATAACCACATTATTTTTTGTGTCAATAAATCTGCAAGCAGTTGAAACAAGAGTTCTCATTGCATTGGGACACATTTTCTCTACGAGTTCCTAAGTTCCCCTCTTGGGGATCACACGCGTTCTCATTGCATTGGGACACATTTTCTCTACGAGTTAGGGGTGTGCAACTAGACCGGGTATACCCGGGAACCGGTCTGGCCCACCCGGAAAACAAGGTTGGGAACCGGTTCCCGTTGAAACCGGTCCGTGAACCGGTTCCCAAAATTCCGAACAAATTTAAATCGGTCCAGGAACCGGGTCCGATTGATTAGCCACCCAGGAATTGATTCCCGAACTGGTTTTGGAACCGGTTTGGGAACCGGTTTTGTAAATATAGGTCCAAAACCCTTTTTTTTTCCCATTTTTTCTATTCTTACTCCCGTAACCACATGGCATTTTTCCTCTCGGCTCTCTCAAACATGCACGGCACTCTTCTTTCGTCATCCCTCTTCCTCACTTGCTTCCCTCCCTCATTGGCTCCCTCTCGCACTGTCCAATGGACGGATAGTGTTCGTCACCGCCAAATTCTTGTGTACCATGTGGATTGGCTCATCTAATTTCTCTTTTATATGAGGATTTATTCTTGCATAAATGAGTAGCTTCATGTAGTAGTTGTGAGAATAAGACTAATATTATACTCATGTTTGTTGTTAATTATTTGCCTTATGATTTTATTTATTATAATTAGCCATGTGGATCTTTAATTTTTCGTTTAGTCAAAAAGTTCATGTATTTATTTATTACAAGTGCTTAATGTTTCGATACAAATTAGCAAGATTACGTTATGTTCTCACATATTAATATAAAATTCGAAGTCATATAGGATATTGAGAGATTGCAAAATAGGTTCCAATAAAAACAGGGTAGACCTTGGAACCGAACCAGAAAAACAGAGTGGGTCGGGTATATGGTCCAATACAAACAGGGTCGGGTACATGGTCCAAAAAATGGGAACCGGTTATAACAGGGTTGGGTACAAGGTCCAGGTCTAAACCCTACCCACCCTGGACCCGATCACCCCTACTACGAGTTCCTAAATTCCCCTCTTGGAGCTCACACACATTGGTCTTTATAGTGCCAAAGTCTTTTTTTTTTTTGTCCTACTCTAACTCTCACTCCTAGACTTTTGATATGCCTCATTGGAAGGCATGAGAATCGAAACCCACACTTGAAACTAAATCATCCCCATCCCAACCCCCCTGACAATGTGAGAATTCAAACTCCTCCTCCCATTTCCATGTTGAAAAGGTGGCCGTTGGGGCAAAACCCCAGTGATTATGGTGCCAAAATTCAAACCAAGCCATTTTCCTCATTTTTCACTAAGCTTGTCCCCAAAAGATAAGAAGAAGAAGAAAGGATACTGGGGATATGTTTGTTAACGCTTCTATTCTTTTGTTTTTCTATTATTTTGTTCATTGAAATAGAAAAAGAACATAAATCTATTTGATAACGTCAATTAATTTTTATATTCCTCCCTATAGAAAAGTGGCCGAGGAATAGATTTAGAATAGAGATAGAAAGTAGAAAAAAGTAATTTTTTTTTTTAGCCGACCGTTGGCAGCAGTTGGCGGCAAGGAAGAAGAAGGAAAGAAAAAAAGAAAAAAAAATCTTAAAATATTAAAATATTAAAAGAACTTCTACGTTATAGAAAAATTATAAATCGTACTAAACGCATTTCTATTATTTCTTCATTCCGAGAATAAAAATTTTGTGTAATTACCAAATGCAAAGTTTTACTCATAAATTATTCTAGGGAATAGAAATATAAAAAAAAAATATTTTTGAAAAGAAACTGTTTTAAGAAATAAAAGTATTATCAAACGGGGTCTAGATATTAATTTTCCTAGTAGCCCCATCCAACCGTATCGAGGGCAGCAGAAGTCGCTACAAAAAGTGGCGATGCTTCCTTCAACCAAGTTCTTTGCTTCTTTCCAGACCAATTATTGTCAAGACTCGCGAGGGAAACTATTTTAATTCTTTTTTTTCTTTTTTTTTGCGGTCCACTCGAGAATAAGAAAGGGTAAGATTCAGCATTTGGACAGACATTAGGGTTTATTTTCTTCGTTTTGGCCATCCTAAGGGAGTTCCCAATCTTCTTGGGCTTTTTTCCGCCTTTATTTATCCCTGGAATAAGATTGGCTTAGCTTGATCATGACCATGATGGGATGTCATTTTTGCTGCTTTCCACACACCACACGAGCGTTGAAAGGGTAGACCGAAAGGTGGGTTCTTTGTTTTCTTCCCATCTCGCGTACCAAAACGTCGATCATAAAGCAGCGACACAAGCATCTGAATGCCCCCGACAAGGAACAATGTTCTTCTGCCTAGCTTGTCTACTATGAGCATTGATATGAAGGTCGAACTGCAACCAATGACCCCAGTCACAACTGTGGACATGAGTGATGCACTTTCCCCCAGGCCGATAGTTCGGAACAGGACCGGCACATAGAATGCAATGACATTGATTCCTGTGACTTGTTCGAAGAATGGAATGGCTATTGCCATGATGAGTTGAGGCCTGTACCTCCCTTGTGTGATTGTTCGAAACGGTTGGCGAATGCTTTGTGTGTTTAAGTTTGCTTTGATGAGATCATCCAGCTCTGCCTGAACGCTGGGCATTCCTCGCACGAGTTGCAGCATGGATTTGGCCTTTTCTTGTCCATTGTGGCTTTGGATTAGGCCGTTAGGTGTCTCTGGGAAGGAAAAACGCACCGAGTGTTAGGGTTGAGGCTGGGACTGCACCCATGGCGAGGGAAATTCACCAACCCCAACCGCCTTTGATCTTCTGAGTTCCATAGTTGATGAGGTTAGCTGACAGTGCACCAATTCCTATTGAAAATTGGAAGCCATCGTTTAAAGCTCCTCTGTACCTTGGTGGTGCCATTTCTGAGAGACAAAGAGGAACTGACTGCCAATAAAATCAAACATGTGAAGAAAGTGTTAAGCAATGTTCCAACCCATCAAAAATAGTTCATGTTATATGATGACTATCCGATTCGCAAAACCGACCCCAACACCAAGCAGAGCACGGCCTAATATAAGCATGAAAACATTGGAAGCTGCAACTCCAAGGGCTGAACCGGCAAGGAATGCAGCTCCTCCTATCAAAATCGATGGTTTCTGTCCGAAAACTCTAGTGATGAAAGACGCGAACAAGGAATCAAAGAGACCAGCGATATAGAGGAAGTGAAGGAGGTCAATAATTGGCTATCGAACTTGCAGTAGTTGCTGATCTTGGTGTCTTCATTCATCTTAATATAGACGAATCCATTGAGGTCACTCCACCTAAGGAATTATTTGCACACTTATCAGAACAACGTCTTTGTATAGATCAGCGATCACAGTGGTCACCAACCTTGCAACTTCAATTCTTGCAAACGCATTCTTTTAGCAAACTAACAAAGAATAGGTGTGTGCTTAATTACGTTAGGAACTTCATGTAATCAATCAGCACAAGACAACTTGGAGGTCATAGAACCACCTATGACATTCGTCGAGAGATAGCAGAGATAAGAAAAGAAATCAAGGCGCTTTTCCTTCACGAGGAGCATCCAAAAGATGGCAAGAAATAATGAGACAGACCTGAAATTCCAATGTCATAGCCGAATATGATACCTCCCATGGCTGCCATCAGACATGACAGTATGACAAACCAAGTTATATTGCCGTTGTAGTTCCCTTCCGCAGCACTCGTTACTGCAAATCCCACTACCATGGCCTTGTTCAAACTTCCTCACAAGCGCAGAGAGAGAGAGAGAGAGAGAGAGAGAGTCTGTCTTGACTCGTAGTGATGAGCGGCATAGGGACCAGGCCACTCCGTAGAAAATTCAAACTAATATGACGTAGCATATATGTGGAGATTGGGACATGAATGGGGTCAAGATTGAATATTGAAGTGGTGACTTTGTTTCCATGCGAACTCCTTTGTCAGAGGACAAAAGGCAATGATTGTATAAAATATCAAGCAAAGATTGACTGAATCATGCTAGCACATGGATCCAAGTAACCCTCAGACATTGAAGGGATCTTTTATCATGTCTTGGCCAAAGAAAGAAAGTCTATCCTCGTTACATAAGGGTTGTGAGATGACATATTTAATTGAGGAGGTAAATGAGATCTAAAAATATATAAACTTAGGACTTTAAGCTTTGATATCATGTGAAATTTCGTAGAATTATTATTAACTGTTCTAAAAGTTTAAACTATTAAAAGAAAACGTGATTTAATATTTAATTATTTTAACAAGAGTTAGGATGCTTGAGCAATATGGAAATTGCAAAAATGGATGGGAAGCAAGACCATATCTTTTTTATTTCCCCTGCTGGTCCAAAGGTCTTGCGCGGCCCCTAAAAGTCGTAAGTTACATGCGCTGCTTATACTTTTATAAAGCTAGGTTAGGTACTTTATCCTACCCGTCACGCGGAGTTTGGTTTTCTACACACCCTTTTGATTGGCAAGTCACAACCATAAACATTATCCAAATTTATGTTTCTTTAATTTCACATGAGAGTGGTGTCCACATGTTGTAATCCATAAATCGGTATAGTTCACCATAGGGTCCAAGAAAAACTTAACCCATTTAAATATGCCTAAGTTAATTAGACATAGTTATGTAGCCATTGATATTACTTTAAATGTCCGTTCATTCGATCCTGTTTATAGTGGTTTTTGTTTTACGGTTTTTTTTTTATACATATTTTGAGGTTCAATACTCTGAGCATGAAACATTTGAAATCTATTCAATACATTAAAATTGATGTATAAAATCATCTATGATTTCCCAATAATTCCTTCGCAATCGAGAGCATTTATTTTTTTACCTTCAAATTATGAAGCAAAGTCATAGGTAGAAATGTTTTATGTGTTCCATGCCGGCATAAGTAATCGTTTTTCTTTTGTTGGCGCAAATCTACCCACTTTCACTAACCATCCATATAGACATGGTCCTGAGTTGAGCTGCTCAGTAGCCTTTTTTACGCTTGTGTCGAGCCCAACGTGTCCAATAGCAATTTGGACAGGCTTGCTCAAGGGTTTAGTAGTGAAGCTAACCTTAACCGTGCCGCAAAATGTTGTACAATTTTTCTAAGATAACTTATTAGGCCCTACCCGACTCAAGCCCGACCAATGGTCATCTCTTCATTCACAATCCACGTTCGTGTGTTCATTATTCAGTTTGGCTATAAGTTCAACAAAAATCGAATTGATCGGTTTGGAAAAAGACTTTAACCCTAGCTCGAACCGAGCCAATTCTTCAATTTGTCATTGGTAGGTTTCATTTCAAATCGTCACTATCAAATTGAGATACAAACGAGATATGTAGCACGTGCTTAAAACAATGTAGCTTGTCTCTATTATGGAAACTAACAAAAGGGCACATCTATTTCTCCACGAGCATTATATTCAGAGGAGTATGATCACACTTAAATCGAAATTTATTATCCATAAGTTACAAAATTTAAATTTAGCTAAATTTAAATCCCAAAGTATAGCAATTCTGTTAAAATTTTATCATCTGATAGTATAGAGCAATATTTGATAATACTTACATTGCTCGGCTCAATTACAATTTCTATTTGTTGACAAATTCAAACATATATATGGTGCGTTTCACATAAAATCAATGGTTGGAGACACTTTTTCAAAAGAAAAATAAAAATACACTAGCATTGCTTAGACAAATTAATCAAGGAAAAACAACTTTATCTTGTTTTTAATTAAGGATGAAAAGGAGTTACAAACGCTCGTTTCAAGTTAAATATTTTTCAAATCTTTAATATTACAAGAAATAAACGGACCTTCTTATCAACTGAAAAATGAAACATAAAAGGAACTTACCAATTTGATTAGACTCATTTATTGATTTTTGGAAAAATGTCTGCAAATATTCATTGAATTTTAGCTCTATGTACAATTTAGTCATTGAACTTTTAATTCATTCAATATAATTCCCGAACTTTTGGTACATAAAAAGTTATTGGACCAAATTGAGTATTCATCAAAATTTTAGGGATAATATTGAATAAATGAAAAGTTCTTGCACCAAATTTCGTATTAGAATAAAATTCATGGACAAATCATTATTCCTCGACTAGACTTTTTTATGTAAACACCCGTAAATACAACCTGCCAAGGTTTGTTTACAACCGGGACGGAGGCGTCACCAGTCAATGGGCATGTCCAGTGGCTTCACCGGCTTGCGAATAGGACGCCTCCAGAATCATCTCCCGTTGCTTGCAGTATTTTCTTCGATCCACTCTCCTTCGTCTTCCGCGACCGCGACACGATCCGATCAACAGCGTCGGCAGGAGCAGAGCCATCCGCTTTCCATCGCTGTCCAACTCTCCGTCGGCTCAAAGCAGATCGTCGGCGAGAGCGGTTGCCACCGCTTCAGCGTCCTCCGAAATGGTGAAAGCTATTAGAGTTCATGAGCTTGGTGGACCCGAGGTCTCTCTCGCCTTCTCTCTCTCATGGGTATTCGTGTTGACTATTGAAATTCTCTGTTTGCCATCCAGTCGTTTGAGTTCGTGAGGTTCTCTCAGAGTCTTAAAATTGGCTTTTTATTTTATTTTATTATATTTTAGTGTACTTGAGTTTGGAGCAGTCAAAGGTTACAATCTTGGCTTTGATCGGGTGATGGGTTAGTTGGCGTTGTACTTAGCCCTACAATAGGCACTGGAATTCACATCGAGAACAGTGAATGTATTGGGTCGGGTATTTTCTCAGGGGGATTGGGGTGGGGACGATTTCATTTCAAGAGTAGATTTCGACTCCCACGCCCTGCACGGAGGCAGGGAAAAGTCTGAGAGTGAGTGTTAGAGTAGGATTAGCGTAGAACCAAAAAAAAAAAAAGATCCGAGAATTTCCTTGTAAAATTGTACAGCTGTGTGCCCTCATCTGATTGTTGCTAAAGGTGCATCTTTTGATGGGCGTTATGCAATTGTGGTAGGTCTTAAAGTGGGAGGATGTGGAAATAGGGGAACCCAAGGAGGGAGAGATTCGCGTGAAGAACAAAGCCATCGGGATCAACTTCATCGATGTTTATTTCCGTAAAGGGGTACACAAGGCACCCACCATGCCCTTCACACCAGGTTTGTTTCCTGTTTCCCCTGTCAGAATTAGATGGACTCAATGCGTCAAGCATGATATTAGTTATTGTGGCTTGGATTTGATTATAATATTCGTTCAAGTCACTTTTGACAACTTGAAAAGGCTTGGAGAATGCCCTTTGGTTTCAAATGAATATCTGTATCCTTTGATCCGTTTTCAAGTTAATGCATGTTCGCATTCAATCATCCATGGCGACATCGCGGTCTCCCTTCTGCTCTTTTATGTTTTCTCATTAAGGGGAAGTGATAGCTCGCGAGTCATGACTTCTGCTCACTCTCTCTTATATAGCTGGGTTTATCTGCAGTTCCATGGTTACATGAGTTCCGAACTTGATTTGTTGAAGTATTTGACATATATGAGATGAGCTAGAGTTATCTGCTTGAGATGTCATTGTAGCATTTATGATTAAGCAGTATTCTGTAATTGTTAACTAATGGTTCTGGAGTCGAGTGTTTCCGTCTCTTAGCTGACTATATTAACTCGAAAATTTCAAGTCTACACCAGAGATCATGCTTGAATAGACAATTGATCCACCGAAACATTTGTCATCTCGTGCAATGTCTGCAATGGTAATGGTGTCTTTGTGGAGCTATACAAACTCATTCACACTTTATTAAGTGTTGATAATAGATTCATCTTGCTGATGATGGAGTAGCATGTTGAGTGGATTATATATTAGTCGATGATATCCATCTGTCACAGGCATGGAGGCTGTTGGTGAGGTAGTAGCTGTGGGACCTGGACTAACTGGAAGGAAAGTTGGAGATATTGTAGCCTATGCTGACGGTCCAATGGGCTCATATGCTGAAGAGCAAATTCTCCCGGCAAGTAAAGTTGTGCCGGTTCCTCCTTCCATTGGTCCAGTTATTGCAGCATCAGTCATGCTGAAGGGCATGACAGCTCAATTTCTCCTGCGCCGCTGCTTTAAGGTTGGCTTGATACTCCTCTTACAGCGTTTGTATGTGCAAGAACATTAAGATTTATCATAGATATATATGTGGGACAATAGATGAAGTAATTGGTGATGCTTTGCTTTTAAGGTGTTAACTACATACATACAGAAGATGATTTTGTATCATTTTGTTTTTTCCGAAGTGTTGGAATAAAGCAGCCTTACACTCTCCCCATTTAAGGCTTGACTATTTACTTTGTATTAAGGTTGAGAATGGACACACAATCCTTGTCCAAGCTGCAGCTGGTGGAGTTGGATCACTATTGTGCCAATGGGCTAATGCTCTTGGGGCAACTGTCATTGGTACCGTCTCAACTAAAGAAAAGGCAGCTCAAGCTAAGGATGATGGTTGTCATCATGTTATTATCTACACGGAAGAGGATTTTGTTTCTCGTGTTAAGGAGATTACATCAGGCAATGGGGTTGATGTTGTCTATGACTCAGTAGGAAAGGACACGTTTCAGGTAATTCAGTTTGATGTCACTTCCTGTTGGTCTGCACTCTATTGTGATTTACAGTAGAATAAAATGGTTTCCTCTTCTTGTCATCGCTTCTCTGAGATTGGTCAAAATCTTGAGAAGAGTCCCCTTATAGTGTTTGAGCGTGGGATTCTGTCTCTTTCGAGCATTGCATTGCAGCATGCTTTAGGAATTTAATTATCGTTCGGAAGTCTAATCCTTCAACCATTAGCAATTGTTGGAAGAATCTGTCTTTAAGCAGGTAATTACTAGTAAACATGCTGCATGTGGTTTTTGCCAAAGTGGCTTGATCTGATGCTTTGTCTATAAGATCTCTTTGGAGTACAAATACAGTTCTGAACCGTAAAGCCAGAGTGTTATTTTCGTATATGTTCTAAAAGGTCTCGGGAGACTTATCGATCGTGCAGGGATCCTTGGAATGCTTGAAGATTAGGGGCTACATGGTGAGCTTTGGGCAGTCCTCAGGAACCCCTGATCCAGTCCCATTGTCGGCTCTTGCGCCAAAGTCCCTCTTTTTGGCAAGGCCTGGCCTCATGCATTACACCATCAGTCGGGACGAGTTGCTGGAAGCTGCTGGAGAGGTATTTGCCAGTGTGGCCTCGGGTGTTTTAAAGGTTCGCGTGAATCACACATACCCACTGTCTGAAGCAACGAAGGCACACGCCGATCTTGAAAGCCGGAAGACATCTGGGTCGGTCGTGTTGATTCCATAGGGAAGGCAAATAATTTGTGAGGTTTGTCAGCTCCACATAAATTCTCTAGGGCATTTGCTCTTCTTTTTTTTTTTTTTTTTTTTGGGGGGAGTGGTTGGGGAAGCAGCTTTGATCATCATTCTCTTTTGGTTCCAAAAAAAAATTGTTTCAAGATATTTTATCATAAACATCATTCACTTTACTGTTCTAATACATTTACAAGTACATCTGAAGATACATTTATTTTTATTTTTTTTTTAAATTTAAGTTTAATAAATGACAGAAATATGAGAATGTCGTGTCACCAAACCAATACTAATTGGTTGAATATGGATCGTATGGCACAGTCATGCAATGTTACTTGCTACATACTAATCACAGAAGTAAGATTAAGTGCTACTTGCCAAGTATATAAGTGAACATTCTTCCTCTTCCCACTTCAGCTATATATATTAGATTCGATTGACTTGAAAGGTTGACTTTCATATTTGTAAAACTCCAAGTAGAATTTTTTATTTGCTTTTTAGGGAGGCGATATCTTGAATTAGCTCCCTTAATCAAATTTAATTATATTCTTCTCAATCCACCAAAGGCACGAACAATCATGTGGAGGCTATAAAAGTATCGGTGAGAAAATGCTTGTAAGTTATTTAAATTGAAGATGGCGACGCTTGGTAACATAGGACGTAAAATATAGTAACTTGCTACCTCATCCTACATGTAAACATTTCCATTTTCAAATCTTAGTCCCAAAAGAAGAAAATGAAAATGAAAATGAAAAAAAAAAAAAAAAAGATAAAGAAGGAGCTCGGCATTCTTTTGTGGACCCTGGCATACGTGTCGCCTGCCTGTTGACCAGTGTGCTTAAAAAGAGCATGCTTTCTTTAATTGAGTTCCTGATTTTCTTAACAAGGATTATATTGTTTGATCTCCCAATCTGCTCCAATCCTCGGTGTTAGAAATTAAGGATGCGGCGATTCCTTGAAATTTGTTTTTGGTTTTTTGGTTTTTTGGGGGGTGTTGTTGTGCGCAAACTTCTCCGAGGCCTTCTCTGTTGCTGCTAGTATTCTGCTAGAGTTTTGATTATTGAATGCTCTCTCCAAATCCTAAGCTGGCCGCCACTTAGAAATCGTATTATACGGAATTGAGGTTCCCAGCTGCTATCATTTAGGGATGCACGCCCTCTTCAATGGGAAGAGGAGAAATAGAGCCCTATCAAGCCCGACGGGTTGGGGTGAGAACCCCAATTCCGTAAGGAATTATCCCCCAGCGGGGCCGGTATCTTTTACCAGGCCCGGATCCCAGCCTGGGAGAGGCGTAAGGGGTCACTCTCCCTAGGGAGGTTCTCCCTCCGTTTCCCTCATTGAGCAGTTTAAAGACCTACTCAGGTCTAACCCTCTTATTATAATGCTTCACCTAACGTAACAGTATCTGCTGATGTGTGTGTGGTTCAAGTCAAGAATGTTCTGTTTCTTTAATCGGTTCTATGGTTTTCTGTTTTTGGGAAACGCGAAGGACGGATACTTCTGACACATCATCTCAAAACCTATATCTTCACAAGCTTCGCACCCATGTTCTTAAACGGTTGTCCTTGTTATATGTGAACTAAATCTGCAAAAATAAATCTTAAACCCATATATGATTTATTTAAAACATAAATATGTTATATATAGGTGACTTACATCTTGAAAAGACTATTTAAATGGATTTAAAAATTGAAAGCTTAAAATAAATGAGTTGGACTTAGAACCCATTTTCAACCTAAGGTTCACACTTTCTCTTTTCCTATTTAGCCTTACAAAAATATTTTTTTTTTTTATAAAAATCAAATTTATAATTATTTTTTATATTCTTTTTCTTTTTTCTATTTTTCTTTCTTTTCTTTTTCCCTTTCTTCTTCCATCTTCCTCAACTGGTGGCTGGCACGATGATGGCCGGCGACTGGCTAGGCATGACTCAAGCTCACCGCTAGTTTAATGTTGCCGACAACTAGGGAGACTCAAGCTCGCCAATGTCTAGCGAGACTCGAACTCACCGGACCCGGTGAGCTCGAGCCTCATCGATGTCTAGCGAGTCTCGAGCTCGCCGGTGGCTAGTCACTAGCCGTCGTCGTGGCCGACGACCAGCAGAAGAAGCAAAAAGAAAAAAAAGAGACCAGCAGAAGAAGCAAAAAGAAAAAAAAAAAAGAAGAGAAAAGAAAAAGAAATTAAAATTATATTTTTAAAAATAAAAATAAAAATAATTAAAATTTGGAAAAGATGAAAAGGAAGATACTCTTCTTCTTCTTCTTCTTCTTCTTCTTCTTCTTCTTCTTCTTCTTCTTCTTCGCAATTCCATTTTTCAACCTCGAATGAGCAAAGCTTTACTTGTTTCCTTATTCGATCTGATCTCTGTTTTCTTTTAATCACTGATCCAGATGAACCTTCTTTTTTCTTTTTTCTTTTTTTCTGTTAATGATTCGTTTTGATGCTCTCGAAGACCTAATCATGGAGAAGAAAAGCTCGTGTTTTCATATACCTTAGATAACAAACGCATGATTTTAGGTATTCAATTTAATTAATATGACTTTTTTATGAATAATTAATATGACTTGATTAAGTGAAGATTGAAAGTAACCCCTAAAATAACATCTTGCATGACCTACCAATTGACCATGGTCTAAATTTTCCTTTAAGAGTGAAGATAAGGGGAAAAAAAAAATTCATCTCCATTTGCTCCTCCGGACCGAACCAAAAAATCACCATCTTCACACCATCAACTTTATATTTTGTTTTACCTTCCAATTTCTTACTGAACTTTCAACCGAGCCTAAAGTTTATTTAGTCTATGTATTTTTAAGTTCTGAGTTTCGCCCATCAATCGTCTTATAGGGTAAATTCACGTATTTCAATTTTTTTCTATCAAACTAGGTTAATTTTTTTTTTTTTAAGAATGGGACTTGTTAATTTTTATTGTTTATTTTGCTTTCGAGATAGTTCAAGGCTTTTTTTTATTCAACATAGGTAAGTGAAAACTCTAGGGATTAAGTTAGGTTGATTTATTTGGCATTCTTGAACTTAATTGGTTAATATTTGCTCATTAAGTTTAAATTTCAATATTAAGTGTAATTGGACTTCAAGAATGACATGTCGAACTATTGTGATTTCTTGTCTTGAATTGAAAAGGTTCTTACATGCCTAGAATATGTTTGAATGATTATCAAAAGGTTTTGCTGCATCTTTGATCGGACAAATGTGAAAATAGTAAAACTAGACCAAAAAGGGGGATTTTAGTACTTTTTTACATGTCTAATTCAGTTTTTTTTTTTAAATTTGCCTTTCTAAAAGGGCTCTTTTAGCATTGTTCTTTTGTGGTTTTAAGTGCTAATTGATGGATTATTAAATTAGATCAATTAACCGACCAAAAAAAATTAGATCAATTAAAGCAAATCAAACAGATTCAAAATAACTAGTTCTGAAGCTTTACGGGCAAATTTATAATTTCACCAAGTTAGGGGGACTCATATGATAACTCTGGAACTTCTGGTGTTGATAACAAAATTAATCTTATGATGAAAGGTAGTTGAATTATTTTAATATATAATTGCTTAATTTAACAATTTATCTAACTGGACAAAATTAGACTTAATCGTTGAACTGTTTTGGTAATTTTACACAATATGTCGCATGTCAAAAGTGTAAATAAAATATTCATATGTCTAAAATAATTAATGAATGGCCTTAGGTATTTAATTTAATTGCTATGACTTGGTTAAGCGAAGATTGAAAGTTCAAGGTATAAATCATAAAATGAGAGATATTATTTGGGCAATTGTGTAATTCTGAAAATCTGGAATTATAGGAGTTAGTTTTAATTTTTTATGATTAGGGTGAATTTGATAATGGCAAGGTCTTAGAAACAAAAATCATATGTGTTACCTAAGTTATAGAAGGATTGATTCTAAGGTTAAATTAATCCAAATGATACATGAATTTTACATAATTAAATATTAAATGATGATGGTATGGTCAGAAAGGAAGAAGGTTTATATGCCTAAAAGCATGTATCTGATTGCCATTGTTTAGACGAGAAATACCAAAGGATTGATGTGTTCTAATTTACAATGGTGATTATCGAGATGTAAATGACCTTTTATGTAGTATTGGGTTGCATGTGAGTGACGTCATGTGCCAAACTCTATGAAACAATCTATTCGCCAGAGAGTAAACTGCAAATGTATAAGTTTGTGTACAGGACTCAGACAAAAGGGATGTTGTACTTCTAAATTAGATCTCTACAAGGTTAAGGGGAGATGAGGTCTAATCATTTCTCACGTGTGATGGGCTCGTAACTCACATACATGACATATGGTATGGCCTAAATAGCTTATGATTTCATCTCCCATGAGGTTGTGGCGATGTTATCTTGTTAGTCAAGATGAATCCTAGCCACATACGAGTAGGACTAGTTACCCACATGCGTATATCAGCAAACTACTATGTAATAATTGTGGATTGTGAAATAATATGTCATATGCTTTGCATTTGCATTTATAACTATATGTCACGTTGAAAAGCTATTGTAATTAGCATATCATGATAGAAAGCTAATGCACCTACTCATCTTTATTTTATATATGCAAATATATAAAATTCGTCTTGAATTTATGTTGTTGTATTTGATCTCTAGTTGAGTGGTAAAATAATCTCTTACTTGAAACTTAAAGATTTTATTTATTGGGCTATGACTCACCCTTTTTATTTTCTAGATTGTAGGATGGACCCTCCTCCAGCACTGTGTTTCGGACTACCTCTATATTACGGTTGACTTTCAACATGTGCATATACCCGGATTTGCAGGAGCGTATATCAAGTGTAGTTTTATTATCTGGGTCGATGTTGGATTGCCATTGCTTGTTCCCCATTGTTTTATAGCCTAGTATGTCTTATTAAATTGCGAATTAAGGGTTTTATGGCAGCGGAATGGTACTTGAAGTCATAGACCCTTAAGTGGTACTTAGTATCGTATAGGCAAGTGTTTGGTCAAATGTTAGTAAGGTGATACTGGGTAATGCAATGTATTGAGTTTTCTTTTGGATGCCTGTATTCATATAACCGTGATGGGTGTTATTATAAAGACGCATATATATATATATATATATATATATATATATATATATATATATATATATATATATATATATATTAAATGAAGTGATTGATCTTTTGTGGGACAATATTTACTAATATCATCATATTTTTACATGTTCTTAAATATTGCAAAAGACGTATTTTGTGCGTCATGTTTTAGGAGATCACTATAAGTTGCTAGGTAGAAAAAACAATAAGACAACCGCCTTCATAGGACCATTATGACAATGAGGACATGGCGTGGTCCAATCACGCAAGAAGTCGGTCGACTTTCACAAGCACGAGTACATGGCACTTCCATTTTCCCGAGGCTTCAATGTAGTTTTAGCACCATTCAATCATAAAACATAGAAGAAGTTAACTTGTGATTTTATTTCTATCTCGGCGATATCTTTGAATTAGCTCCCCCAATGTAAAATCCTTCCCAATCCACTGAAGACATGAATAATCCTGTGGAGGCTATAAAAGTATTGGCGAGAGAATGCTTGTTTTGCTAGTGGTTTGATCTTGATATGGGCGCTGCTTCGTAACATAACATAGGACGTAACATAGAGTCACTTGCTACTTGCTACCTCATCGTACCCGAAAACATTGCCCTTTTTTGAATCCTAGTTCCAAAAGAAGAAAAAGAAAAATGATAACGAAAGAGCTTTGTATTCTTCTGTGAACTATTGCACACGTGTCGCCCGCCTACTGGCCAGTTCGCTTAAAACTCATCGCACGGGAAAGAGCTCGTAAAATGGCGAGCGGAAAGGGGCAGGGAGAAGATGGTCATTTCGGAGTGGGTCTTACGGTTGTGGGACCAGAAACGGAATCAGAAAGCGGGAGGCACGTGAGGAGCAACACCCTCTCCCTTTCCCTCTCCCTCTCCCCTCGTCTTTGCACACTATCATTACATTACATCCTCTCTCTCCAAACAACGATTCTTCCATTTCTGCTGATTCACTTCCCATGCATAACTGACTTTTCTCGCCCTCCATCGCCATTTTCTCGCCCGAACCTCAAAGCGTTGGAGGTTCTTGTTGGTCCTTGAACCTTCTCTCGTCTCCGCCATCATCTTCGTCTTCCTCTCTGCGATTTCTTCTTTTTAATCTCAGTCGTTTCCTTCCTCGACCGTCCCCTCAACAGTCCCATCTCTTTTGCAGGATCCGCGCTCGGCCCTAGCTCGAAGGACCGCTCGAGGCTCGCCCATTCCCGTAAAGGTACGAGCTTTTCTCTGTTTCTGTGGTTTTCCATCCTGTTTGTCGGGCGAAGAAATGCGGGGAAATAGTCGAGACAACTCCGCATTCATTCCTCAGGCTTTATGCTTCTCGTCAGAGGCTTTTAACAAAGATACTCTTACTTCTTCTCCTCTCTCTTCTTCCCTTATTTTGAATTTGTCTTCATACCGGGCTTCAGGCTTGTCTGTTCCTACTTTCTTTTTCTGCCCAGCGTTCATGCCACGACATAACAGGAGCAGCCGATCGCCTGAAGCTAGGCATTTTACCAAATAAGCAATCGAGTTCATTTAATTCTCTTGATCCGAAAACGACCGATGTTCATTAATTCTCATGAGCGTATCCTCGAAGTCTGTCCTTCTTATCTGATTGTCGATTATTCCCGTTTGCTGAGACCCCCAGTCAAAGCTCTGGAAACCCCTTACCGTTTTCGGAAATCCTCGGTCCCCTAACATGCGCAGGTCCATCTCCTAGCTTTTCGCTCGGCTTGCCCATTTTTATCCCGAGCATATTCATTCTTTTCCTACTTCGAACGAGCAAAGCTTTACTCGATTTCCTCATTCGATGTGATCTCTGTCCTGTTTCTCTTTTGAGCACTGATCCAGATGAAACTTCCTTCTTCTTTTTTCGCTGTTAATGACTCGCTTTCGATGCTCTCGAAGCCCTAATCATGGCGAAAGAAAAGCTCGTGTTTTCATGGAGATATGCTGCACACAAAACCACCCACTGTAATCTCCTTCCTCGACAGCGTCGCTTTCTTTCTCTCTTTCTGTTATACTCCCCCATCCCCGCGAGCACAGCCACGCGCTCCTCCCACGGGCCACTGCCACGCGCCTTTGTGAAACCGAAAACAGAAGACGAATGACGCAAGCCAGTCGCGCGCCCTCCCACGCGCTCCCCTGGAGAGTGGGGGAACCATCTCGCTCTGTTGCGTTAGCGATTCCGCGATGGCACGAATTACGTGCGTGCATGCAGAGGCTGAAAAGGGCAGAGAGACCAAAAAGGCGAGGTGATTAGCGATGATGATTACACCTGCATGAGCGCAGCATATCCGCAGCGATCGTATAAATCACCATCATTACATGCACAGCGTAATCTTCTTCCCCAGGCTCAACTTCACTCGCTCCCACACGCAGTCGGAGAGTAGGGCTAATCGGGTTTTTTCCCGTTTGCGAGTTCGGTGAAGATCGTCGTCGCCGATCGAGAAGAGAGAGAGAGAGAGGGTGACTGGGTGTGGACTGTGACTCTGTCTGTGGGGTTTTCATTTGCAGAAAACGATGTACTTGAGCAGGAGGCGAGGACAAAGCAGCCAAGACGGCGCACAGGCCCCATGTTTGGGGAGACAGATAGTACTGTCCGCAGCGACACCTCACTGTGCCCAAGGTATTTCCCCAGACCCCGATCGATCGTCAGGCCTCTCTGATTCGTTCGTCCTCTTTGTCCCTTTCAACGTCTGTCTCCGAGAGCTACAGCTAGACTAGTTTTCAAATTCTCTCTTTCTGGATGACTGGATGATCTCTACTTTTTTTGCTCTTTTGTTTGCATATGCAGCAGAAGAAGATGTGTCGGCGGGGTTTTTCTACGAAATCGATCACGACAAGCTCTCATCAAAGCACCCAGAACAGCTCAAGCTAGTCCGCGTAGCCATGGTGATCATCAATTGTTGATACGGTTCTAGAGTGACATTTCGCCCAGGATTTTTAAGTTGTTTTAATCGCGGGGGTATGTAACTTTATGTATTTGAAATTGTTGGCAGGTGAGTGAAAAGGCTGGGCGGAGCGTATCGCTGAGATTTCCCAGCATTTACTCTCTGAGAAAGCACTTCAGCTCCGGCGACCAGACTGACAGAAAGAAAACGCCAGCGCTCGACGAGAAGTATGTGTTGGGGTCAGAAATTGCCGGCCAACTGCTCAGGAGGAGGATCGCAGCGGCGGAGCTGGCAGAGAGGAAAAGCTCGTGGGGCTTCTGGGCCTACGGGAGAGCGACGTCGAGTCCTGACCCCCCTGTCGTTTCTGGGTCGAGCACTGGGATCATCGCCAAGAAGGGCTCGTGCTGGTCTGAGCTCAAGTGCAATGGGATGGTCCGGTGGGGGAAGCGCCGACAGGTCAGGTTCCTCAGCAAGCACGCCGAGAAAAACGACAACCTAAGACTTCTGTCGCAGAGCGTCGAGCATGGGCGAACCGAGAAAGAGAAGGAAACAGGTCTAGATAATGAGGAAACGACAGAAGGTCAGGAGATAGAGATTGAAAAGAGTCCAGAAGTGAAAGAAAAAGAAGATGAAGAGGAGGAGGATGAGGCAAAGGAGGACGAGGAGGATGAAGAAGAAGCAGAACCTTCAACTGAGATCATTCCTAGGAAGATCCCGAAGAGAAAGTGCAAAGGACAGAGAAGAACACGGGCGAGCAAAAGAGCCAAGTGCGACCAAAAACCGCAAGCGGTTAAGGTTTATTCTCACGTCAAGCGAAAGGGGATCAGAGGCTCCATAGAAAGATGGTCTGCAGTGAGGTGAGAATGAAGTCTAGATTCGTTGCCCATTGATGAGAAACTCCCATCTCAATCTGTCATTAATGCCATCTTGAATTGTTCTTCATTTAATGATGAAGGTATAAGTTGGCGGAGCAAAACATGCTGAAGATACTGAAGGAGAAGCGGGCGGTGTCCGGGAATCCGATCCTGAGGCCGGCTCTGAGGTCGGAGGCACGGAAGCTGATCGGAGACACGGGGCTGTTGGACCACCTCCTGAAGCACATGGCGGGGAAGCTGGCGCCGGGCGGGGCGGAGAGGTTCCGGAGGAGGCACAACGCGGATGGGGCGATGGAGTACTGGCTGGAGAGCGCGGACCTCGCGGAGGTGAGGAAGGCGGCAGGCGTGGAGGATCCGTACTGGACTCCGCCTCCCGGGTGGAAACCCGGGGATAATCCCAGCCAGGACCCGACCTGCGCCCGGGAGATCAAGCAGCTCAAAGAAGAGATGGCCAACCTGAAGAGGTACCTACTATCTGTATACAGTTTCGTATTTTCTCGTTGCTTGAAGAAGGTTGCTAAAAGGTTTTTCTTTTCCTTCAGTTTTTTCTGAATATTATGCTATACCCATTTTAGTTTTTGTTAAATGATTGTCGTCGTCGTTCGGGAATTTCTGTTTATTAGACAGCTAGCTCATACATACTTCATCCGCTGCATATTTTTTTCGTTTCTTTCTCTGACGGAAATAGGGACTCTTCCTCGAGAGGAGCGGAGAAAAATCGCTTTTGACAGAATCTGAGGACGCGATATTACTTCCAATATTTTTTAGCGGAATGTTTTATAATCTCTTCGACCGGCGGCGACGGACACCTCGTTGAATATTAATGATGAAGTGATAAGCGAGCGAGTGGAATTGCAATTATCTTGCATTATTGCACAGATATGTCATACCGTCAACTACGTGGAAGAATTTATCGTTCGATGATATAACGATGTGCATTATAATGTTTTAACTAGCTCCTTAAAGTACAGGATACATACAAAATAAGGCAACTTTAGTCTTTCTAGCAGAAGGAAAATGAAATTGGCATGTCTCTTTGCCGGAATTAGCTTTATCCCGCTACACAGAGGATTTGATTTTTCTGGATAAATGATGAGCAGAGATATGCAAGAGTTGGTGTCCCGAAAGCAAGAGGAAGACCTCGCTGTGGAGACCACCCCAACATCTTGCACGTCTTGTTTGAACTTGGAACACGATAGCCCTTTAGTTCCAATGAAGGTGACTCTTGTCGTTTTTGCTTTCTTTTTTCTGAGTGACAGCTTTTAAATCCATAGTTTAGTACAACTAATGATTTGGTAAACAGGAAATGTATGTTGAATTGAAGAAAAGGAAAGCTACAATGGAGGACCAGCTCCGCGAGGTCTCACAGCTTCTTTGTGCAGTGGAGGTACCGAAAGTATTTCCATGCCAGTTTTCATATTTGTAAATGGCACGAGCAAGAATTGAGAAATACAGTAACTGTTCTTTTACTGAGAACGATTATATATAAGAATGAAGTTTTATCCACCAGCCTTTGGTGATCTGAGTTCTAACATTTCTGGCATTTCTTTATGTCGATATCCGGGAGAAGCAATGGATGAAGCAGCAGGAAACGATGGAGACGTTGAAATTGAAAACCGCTGTGGAATCAAGATCCTCACAGGAATCGGAAGAAACGACAATGCCATCATCGACAATGAACCCAAGAACCAAAGGATCATCAGAAACCGAATCAGAACTAGGGGCTGAAGAAAGGAAGAAGAAACTAGCAGATGCAGTAAGGACAGATGAATCAGGAAAAGGACCAGAGGGACAGGAACAAGAAGACAAATTGCACTGCCAGGACAAAATAAATGCGACCATAACAACATGGATAGAGGACAAAGCAGCCAAGATAGAGAGACTAAAGAGTGGGTTCAGGATCTGCAAGCCTCAGGGCACCTTCCTCTGGCCCAGCACCACCACGTCCCCGCCGTCTGAGCTGGTGCTCAGCGTCCAAGACCTCCTTGTGGCCCCTACTCCCCCTTCGGTCTCCTCCGCAACCACCTCGCCACCACTTCTGCCTACTTCGCCAGTCAAGCCACTAGCCGAGAAACGCCTTTTCAACCTCGCCGCTCTGCCCACTACTCCTATTATTCCAACTCATCTCCTGTCGGTTCCAATGACCTCGCCGAGATCCCTCATCAACCTCAACGAAGTCCCCACCAACCAGAACATTCGTGACTGTAGCGGACTATGCACTGGAATCTCTAACGACAATAGCGACTTCATTCCGTCAAGTTCATTGGCTGCCCTCACTTATAAAAGAAGACCAAACGGTCCGGTGCTGAGCCCTTCTAGCACCGCTCCTATTCCTGCTGTATGTATGTCATATCCTTCTCTACCATTTAACCCTTCCTTTTCCAATTAAAAAAAAAAATGAGCCTTCAAAACATTATAATTTGATTGTTCTGTCTCCCCTCTATGACCAGCTTGTGCAGCTTCCCGTGCCGTTGCAGGGACCGGGAGGACCATTGGAGATGAGCCCTATCCGAGGATCGATGATGCGAGGAGAGGAATCATGACTTCCGATCCCATCGACCGCCTCGGAGTGTCCTCACCATCAATGTCTCCTTCCTCCTCCTCTTCGCATTGCTTGTCCAGGACCGGACTGCTGCCATGGCTGGAGAGCCATTCCTAAATCCAAATTTATCTCGGCATGACGACGCTCACGGGGTCGACCATAATCATTCTCTTCGTCCAGTATATGATAATTTTTCTTTTACCACTTCAATTTCGTCTGGCTGAAAGTATTATGTGTGAGGACTCGTTGGCCGTGTCCCTCTGGATAGACGCACTGCTGTTATTATTGTACGAGACAACAAGACAAACTCTCCGTGCTTCACCAACCAACGTCGGCTCCGAATAACCGATGTCCATGTCACTCTTTATTCTCCATTACCTTTTCTCGGATAATTTAGTATGTTGGACCGACTCTTTTGAGACTATGATGTGTTTGATTCATGTATTCATCTTTAAAGCGATTGAACTTGTCTTAAAGAATCACTTTGTTTCTTTTAGTTATACTGAATTTATCATGCTAGTTATAAGGTCAAAAGCTATTTAAATTTCGAATGTTCAAAGTAATTGTGACTCGTGGGGTAGATTCTACATTAAAAATAGTTGCATCCATCGCGGGTAAAGAACCAAAAGTACATTGTTGAAACAATTGCCTGCGTCTCTAACCCTAGTAAATTTAATTGCACAACAAAATAGATAGTCAGCTAGTCATGAATAGGGGAAAACTTCTAATCCCACGTTCTAGGATCTGCTTGCCCCTTGAATACTGGATCTTTGGCATTTGTGCAGATTAATCACTTTCGATTCCACTTTTGTTTTCAAAGCATCATTCGAAAGAAAGCCGGGGAAAAATTTTCCTTGCTGGAAATTTTAACCTTAATTAATAATTTCCGTCGTATTTTTCTTTCTTTTTTTTTAATTGCAAAACTAGATGGAATCGAGCCTGTCAAGTTGAGGGACTCAGATGATCTTTTTTAAAGCACCAGGCCAAAAATAAATAAATAAATGAAGAGGGATGTAATTAGGGGATTTTGAATTTTAAATATAAAGAAAATTATCAATGACAAGACTGGCAAAAGCAAACGAGAAATTTTTATTATAATAATTATCACAGTCATATATTAGAATGACGAAAATTTTGAAATCGGAAATTATTATTTTAACGGATAACTTCGAGAAAAATCCTCAACTTTATCATTTTTAATCATCATACAATGATTCCTAAACTTTATCATTCACTTTGAATAGTAGATTTTTTTGGAGTAGAGTTATAAAAGGATGCAATTTCAGGTTTTGGCGCGCCCCGTTCGACGCACGCATTCCTCTCCAGAATCTCCATCTCCATCTCCATCTCGCCACCTTCCTCGTCTCATATCCTCCAAACCCTAGAGCTCTCCGAATCCTTCCTCGCCCATGGAGTCCCTGCAATCAATCCGACGCCGTGGATCCCCTGCCTCCCTCCTTTCCTCCACCGCAGGCCCAAAATTCTCACCGCCGCCTTCCTCCGCCTCCTCCTCCTCCGGATCCTCAGCCCTCCGATCACCACCGCAACTTTCTCTTCGCAATCATCTGAAGCCCTGTTAAAAAGTTATCCATTTTTGGAAAGCTCTAGACTACACCAGACTATACATGCTTAAGATTCTCGTATGTTGGAGAAATTTCTAGTACCATGTGGGCAGCAAGTGTACGTGTTGAAGGAAGAAAAGCCAGTTGGAAGTTGAATGAATAAAGTCAACAAAACTGGCAGGGAGCTGCAGAGAATAAAAAAAAAATGCAGGATAACGGAGAAGCAACCAGAAGTACTCAAAGTCGGTTGTGTAAGGCGGTGACTCACGCCTATAAATAGGAAGTCGTGGATGTCTGTTCCTTGTAGCAAAAAAACCAGAAATGCTCATTCCTTTGTAATGCAAACTTTCATAGTAAAAGTCCTGTTTTTTACCCATACTCCCTTGCCCTTATAGTCCACTTATATCCACCCATATTTCGCGCGCACACACTTGCACACACACGCTTCCGCAAAACACCAATAGAACAAGCTCAAAGCCCCTATCTTCGAATCACCAGGACCCTCGGAGCTTCTATGGAAATGGTTCCTCGTGCTCTGCGGAGGTTCCGCCAGCCGAACTTGATTCCCCGCGGAAGCCAGATTTACAGAGGCCTATCCTCTCTCAGAGCGGAGCTTTGACACTAATCCTCACAGCGACACCGACAAGGATTGCCCTGGCGGGGAGGAGGAGGTGCCGCCGCAGCCGATGGGACCCTCCCTCGTCCGATCGCAACGGCCGGAGTACCAAGGGAAATGACTCCGGAAGCGGCACGAGGAAGGGGAAGTCACGGTCGGCCGACGACAACGCGCTGAAGCCTGCCGTTCAGCTGCCTGACTTCATGAAAGAATTAACTGGAGGTATTGAATTTGATCCCGAAATTCAGGCCCTGAACGCTAGACTATTGGAGATGAGTGGAATGCTTCAGTCTGGTCGGCCATCAGGTGATAAGCCTGAGGGAGCTCGTTCTCCTTCACCTGAGCCTATTTATGATAGCATGGGAATCAGGATAAACACGAGAGAGTATGAAGAGCGAGAGCGATTCAGCAAGGAAAGGCAGGAAATTATTTCACCTGAGCCTTCAGGTTCTCTCCTCGGCCACACTGAGCAGCGAGTTGATCTGAAGTTCCGCATCATTTCGGTAAAGCCCCTTCATTCTTTTTGCGGTCATATTATATCGAGTTCTCATCAATTTTGTAGTTGACACATTGTGAGTGCAGCGCTTGTGTATTCCATGGGATTAACTCGAGAACAATCTCGTCACACCAACATCCCCAGAGCATGAACTCAAATCATTTCCGCACTCCCAACACACCAGACAAACAACGGATTCATCGAAACGCGATCGCGGACCCATCGGATCATGAGATCCAAATCGCAAACAGCCGTAGAGTATGCGGGACAGGAGCTCGGAAACTCCTGACCTCTAACTAAAATTGGCCAAAAACATAGCAAGAGAGGGAGGCATTGAGAGTGAGGGACGCGAGCGACTCAGGCAAGAGGGTGACTAAGGCACTTTTGAAGGGTTAGGGCGAGCTTGAGTCGTGCTTGCTCGATCATTCTGCGCTTTCACCTTAATCTGAATATGAATTTTCGTAGATTTAGTTAAATATGAAAATATTTTAGTAATATGAGGCAAGTCGGATATGTGCTGGACATGGGTCGGCCAACCCAACCATTTGATAGTCTAGTCATCGGTTACATCGGGCGTGACTTGGACAAGTCCATTGAAGAGGGCGTAATAGCCAAACAACATGCATCATGGCAATGTGGAGCTAGGCGGCTAGTGCTGTGTTTTGACGAAACCAAAGAACACATGTTTCAATTCCAAAATGAAGTCTACCCAAACAGATCTCTTGACTTCACATCCTTACACGACGTGGAAGCAACGATAATGGTTGGAAAAAAGAAGCAACTGAAACTAACAACGTTACGTCAGTCCAATACATAGCAAAAGCCACACGGACATCACATACGATACAAAACGGCACGTGCGTAAAATGCTAGGCCAGCGCTTTTATTTCAAGACCCCAATGCATCAACACGGATGCAGGACCCCGTCAGTCCTCAACAGTGGAAGGAGGAGACGAGGTTGCACTTGACGGGGAGTTGCGCCGCCAAGTCGAGGTTGATTTGGTGGGTCTGCAGCAAGGTCTTGGCCTTCCTAAAATAGCAGAGGCAGTGGAGGTCGGCGTTGGTCAGAGCGGAGCAGCACGCCTGGGTCGGGTCGGTCGGGTTCGAGCCGCTCACGAATGGCTTGCACGCCTCAAGGCCCTCTTTGGTGATGCCACACAAGAACGAGTTTCCAGCCGCCACAGGATGGCTGGCCACGGCGGCTAGCAGGACTAGAGCTACGACGACAAGCTTTGTGCGGGACTCCATGACGATTCTTGACTATGTTATGTCTATTGCTCCTGCGGTTGCTTAAGCGGGTGCTAATGAACGAGCTTCAGCTTCGTTTAAATAGAAAATCGGTATGTGGGTTGGTGGGGTTTTGCATATATATAGTATATATCTAAATCAGGATGCCAAGACGGATGATTGGCAGTGGTTTCCTTCACATGGCGACAAGAATGCGATTGATTTGTGGCTGTTGATCGCTGAAAAATAGACGAATTTTTGCTGATCACAAGCTATTGCCAAAACTAGAGCCTCTCGTGACGCAAAAAATATTGCATACCCTAACAATGCCACGTCATCGGTACTCTCACGCGTCAACACCTGTCCTCGGGGCCCGCCACGTCTGCTCTCTCTTCTCTCCATTTCTGCGCTTCTGTCTCTCTCCTCTCTCTTCTCACTCTCTCCGAAATAACTCTCGGCTGGTGGCTCAGCTCGGCTGGCAGAACGACTCCCGCTTAAAATTTCCCCCTCCTCGTGAAGAGGAGAGAACGAGCTGCACTTCCTCTGTTTCCTTTTCTCAGCGCATCCCACCCCACCCCACAAGCGGCCCCCGCCTCCGGAGGGGGAGCGCCCGAGCCACGCGGCTGGCGGAGGAGGCGGCGGCGGCACAAGCGAGGACGGGAAGTCGGAGGAGGCCGAAGGGGCGCAGCGGCCGTGGAATCTGAGGCCGAGGAGGGCGGTGAACCCTCCGCCGCTGTCGTTGAGGAACGGCGAGGCGTTTCACGACGCCGCAGGCGGCGCGCTCGGCGGGGACAAGGAGAATTACGCCGCGCAGCAGCAGCAGCAGTTGCAGCCGCAGCCGAAATCCCTGCGGTCACGAGGCTTCGTGGGGGAGGGCGAGAGGAAGGAGAAGAGGAGGAAGTTCTGGATATCGCTGTCGAAGGAGGAGATCGAGGAGGACATTTTCATCATAACGGGGTCGAGGCTTGCCCGGAGGCCAAGGAGGAGGCCCAAGAACGACCAGAAGCAGCTTGATGTATGTTCTTCTACGTGGGATATTCATTCCTCTTTCGTACGATGAATTTTCTCTTTGTTTCATTTGGTTTTCGCTTGCAGATTGTCTTTCCTGATTTACGGTTGGTGGGGCTCACACTGGATGCTTACTGTGTGGCCAAAGCTCCGGCCAAGGTCTCTCTCTTTGTGTGTTCTAGAACTTAGGATTATGTTGCTGTCTCTGTATGAACTTGCCATGTTCGAAAGTTAATGAGTTCCGTGGCCTATTTGGTTTCGACAATGAAGTTTGTGTTTATCACTTTTGCAGAGATAGTTTGCACTGAGGTAGAACATCTTGCCCGTTTCCTGAGCTGGAGGTCTCTCTGTCTCTGTCTCTGTCTCAACCAAATTGTCATGCTCTGGAAGTTCTCAGTGTCTTCACCCTGAGAACTTTGATATTGAAGGCGTACGTCCCGGAGATAGAAGGTGTTCCCGAGCCAGAAGTCGTGATGCTTGAAGGCCTATGGAGGCTCGTAAGCATCGGGCGCTTTCACACATCAACTAAAGGTAAAATTTGGCTAGTAGGTACAGGAAAGGGAAAAGTATCGAATTGGGAAAAGGGACAAAGTTATTGTTCGATTTTTTTTGTTTGTTGATCTAAATTTACTTTCCCTGCTGGGTGTTTGCTTTGTAAAGAAGTTTGGTTTTTTAATTGTTTGGCAATTGCAAGTAGTACATGTAAATCTGAAAATAAGGGGCCGAAGATGAACCGGCAGAGCATATTTTGGGTAATTTATGCTATGCTTCGTGCATTATGATCTCCCTTTAATTGTGTTTCGAGATACCATATCGGTTGAATAGATTAAACTTCTTTACAGGCTTCTTCATATGACTACGTATGCTGACACAACAAAGCAGAGCAGCGAGGTGTAGTTCGGAAAATAAAACACCGTCCGTGCTTACTGCATTTAACTTGATCGGGCAATGCAGACCCATCGCAATTAGATTGTTGATATGTATATGTGTAGGCTGTTGTATGTATTATCTGTCTTGCATACATGAAATGGGTGATCATGTTTGTATTTAGAAGTGCCCATCACACAATTAGAATAATCTCCCATGCGTCAATGTTCTTCATGTGCTTTAAATGGTTAGGAGATTTTTGTCTGTGGTTCTGTTGTTATCAGAAGTACTGCTCATTAGAAAATTATTGCCTTTCGGGATAATTTTTTAGACGTCTATTAGGCATTCTCTTTTGCACAATTTCCTTTGACTTAATCCTGAGGTTCACTAACCTGTAGAAACTCTCTTCACCTTTTGCAAATAGTTTTGCAAACTTTTGGCATCTATCGGTAGATATGATGACCAGCTAATGATCTTAAGGCACTCTTAGCTGTTTTGACCTCTTTCAGCTCTGTCTCTACTCATTTGATATTGGAAATATTGTGTCGATGATCACAAATGAGTTTAGTCATGGGCATGGATACGTTCATGTGCATAACACTGTATTAAAGCTTTTTCTTCTGCTGAAAAACACTTGCTTAAGAAAATATACATACAACGGCACTTTTCAACTTCCATTGCTTTCCTTTAATCTGTTTCAGTTAAGAATTTTCCAATAAATCTGATTCCGCTTTATTGGAAGGCATATTCTTATATTTCCTCATGCCGGGGTTTGCTTAACATCGGTTTTAGGTTGGAGCTTATTGAGCAACCTATAACCATGCTTGGAAATGGTGATGAACTTCAGGATCTTACCTTATTTGCTGGCTCTAGGGACGGCAGTTTTCATTCAGTCTCATATTTCGGTGAGCTCTCGTGTCATGATGCCTTTTGAGGCCATGGATTCTCTCGAGGTCCTTCCTTATCCTGCTGGAGCACAAAATCCATCACGTGTGGTGTCTTGATTACGTCCATGAATAGTTGAACTGTAGCTAGCTTTGCTAGAAGTGTTCTTGAATTTTAGACCTTTTTCGAGTGCGAACCGGTTCAGCCGGCTTGACTATTTTTCAGAGCAGTTTCCTGCAGTGGGACATTCCCCTAAGAGGCAAAATTAATGCCCCTTTCATTATCCATAAGATAGATGATCCTCTGTCTCATCTTCACCATGCGATACCTCCACGCTTGATCTGAATCGTTTATGGCATGCGCACCCGATTGCTGAGCTATTCATCTGATTATTTAGCCGGAGATCTGAATCACTGCGATGACATGTGCTATCGAGGCTTGAGTATCGGTTGCACATGTCGGTATCTGTAACTTAATCGATTACTATGTGGAGAAATAAACTCCTTTTGTTCTTGTGCTTCCTCAAAATCTTGCTGACGAACTAAGCACATTCCTTGTCGGCAAGATTTTGTTGTGTCTGTTTTAGGTTTTGGCAGCGCCGGAAGACATCTTTGCGAAGAGAATGTATTTATTTAAATACATTATCAATTGTATTAGTTAAATAAATAATAGCTTCTAACAGTCGCGAGAAATCAACCTTTTGATGACGCTTGTGCTTCTTAAACATCCCTCTGTCCTTTAATAGCTGTCACAAATGTGATGATGTCTCCATCATGGCAAAAGTTCTACAAAATGTGGAGAAAAAATTTATTGGATGACTCTGAATACGGGTAGAACTGGCAGATGTATCCATTAGGGCTTCAATGGAAGGGAAGTCATCTAAATTTTGGTCCTTGCATCTCTATCTTTGATTGTGACTTTCGTAACATGGTAATGTATTATAATGTAAGCTTACAAGTTCAAGAAGCTTGTCGAGGGTACTTTTCTTATTAGAACAGTTGCTTTTAGTTTGTCAAATGAGAAAGCACTACCTCATTGGTGTTAAAAGAGAACAACGCATCTGTTGAAGTAACTCACATCGCATGTCTACTGGATATATATGGGCCTTATATTCATGTGATCTCCTTACACTTACCAGCTTAAACTATTGGGTTGGACATTTTAACAGCATCAAGGTTGGTTTTTTACAACCTGATAAAAAAGAAAGAGATCACAATTCTCTAATCTTTATCATTGATTTGTTGAGCAGTAACTAAACACACTTGCAGACACTACCATGTGTACATGTTTCCATGTCTAATATATTTTGAAATGGGTAAAATGGTATTTTAAATATGTCTTTTGCACCAAAAAGAAGAAAGGAATGAGTAAATTTTTGCATTTCATACGTGACTAGAAAATTAGGCATAACATTTCCAAATTGCAAAGTACATTAAATCTGTCGAATTGATCATTAATGTACATTAAATCTGTCGAATTGATCATTAATGGCAGTGGCATGGAATGAGTGAATGTGATTCAAGTTTGAATTGGAATTAAAGGATTCTGAACCCACCCTGTATGAGCACCTCATCTTGTGTGATTAAATATGAATGTCAGAGGTTCTACGTGGATCCTAATTTAATCTTTCGGTGAAGATTGCAGCTGTAAGGGAGACGATTGTTGCACAATCAGGATAAGATCTCTCCAATGAGTTAAGTGGTCTCTATAGCATCAAATATGAAGGTATCCAAACTTTCTTGTATAATGCGTTTACCTCTCTAAATTGATGATGTGCATGCATTCTATGGAAAACATTTGTGTCTTTCCTAGTTCAAACTTCAGACCAATCCTGCTGGTCCTCTTCAAGTAAACTGGAATAGCATACGATGTAGTTACTAGATATTTTCTCTTGGAAGTTTAGGAGTCAGAGGGAACTGGTGTGATGAGATAACATAAAGTCCTATTCAGATTTAACTTTGATTTTTGAGTTACAATGATACCCGACGGAAGTCATAAGATGTGATCAATTTCCTTTGCTAGACAATAAGTATATCTGGTTGTACTTGGATGTTTTTCCAGGGCAGTATCAAAACTTTTGACTTTGCTTTCCTCTTTTTATTCAGGCCAGCCTTAAAATATTGGACTTTAGCATATAGCTTCTACAAATTTTTTGCCCCTTTCTCCACTCACTCCATTACTTTTGTCTACTTATTTACAGCTCTCTCTTTTCCCGCTAAATTTGATTTTTGGCATATGAATCGAGAAAAGTGGTATATGATAACTATTTCAGTAAAATAACTCCAAAAAGCGTTGGAATATTTACTTTAATATCAATTTTTTGTTAGTTGTACCCACCAAAAGATTGGTTTGTGAAGTCATCCTTGCCTTCTAAATTTAATCCCAGCATCATCCATGCAGTACTCGAGAAGCTTTCTTCAAGAAACTTCCAGTAAGATCGTCTCATCCTGCATCCGTTGATATGCGTATATTAGATATGTCCTTTCCTCTTATGGGCATCTTGGAGAAAGAGGCTATAACAGTCCTTAGTTAGTTTTGTTTCTGAATATATACCATAGCAACTAGAAAGCATCGTGAATGTTTCAAATACATCGACATAATGGATTTGCTGGTACACCATCAAATTTTCATCATTTATTTACTTCCATATTTATGAAAGTTACTGCATTCAGGAAAAGGATAAAACGCTTATTTTTACTGAGTGACATAGGATTTGTTATAACTCATGAAAGAACAATCAAAACAGAAAACATCTCTGTTGTTCGAGGGAGAGAAAGGATAAAAAACAAAGCATAGCACTTCATACGTCTTGTGCAAAAGAAAAAACTGTCGAGTACCACAACTAAATACAAAGCAAAAACTGCTCACATACGTGCAACACATAACTGCACACAAACGTGCTATTAACTTCCTAGAAAATAGCAAAAACACTAACTACGTAACCAAAATGAACTTGATTGTTTTTTAACAAAAAAACAAAGGAAAACACGACAGAAAACAGCAGCACCGAGACAATTCCAACAAACTCCTCCTTGGATCAGTTGCTGCTGCAAACTCTTATTTTCTCTCTTAACAGTTCAAATCTTCTAGCCTTAAGTGGTTTTGTGAACATGTTCGCAAGCTGATCTTCAAATTTGCAATAGACCAACTTAACTTCACCACTTTGTTGCACCCCACGTAGAAAGAAAAATTTGACTTTGAAATGCTTGGTTTTGCCATGGAAAACTGGATTCTGTGATATTGCTAGAGCAAACACTAAAACGCTATAAGGCACAAATGCCACAGGGCAAGTGTGGCGTGGTAGTATAGATTTTGGAGAAAAAATTCAGGAGTACATTATCCAAGATCCTCATTTCTAGCTTATTTAGAACTGCTGTGAACTTCCATATGTTCATACCCTCTTCTATGTGAACCGTAAAGAGGTTGCGATGCCCTGAAGCTGAAAATGTCATCTATTCGTACTGTGTTTGGTCCAACTGCTTCATTGTTATCCACTTCAAAATTTGATGAATGCTTGCTCCCATAAACTGGTACACTAAGCACCTTCCTCTTGGGCGCTCCAATTCGTATGTGCTCGTTGAAGAAAGTTATCAATTCTTGTTTTGCCAGCTTCCTTAATGCTGCGACCTGGTCCAGTGCAAACGAAGTGAATTTTTGTGAGTTGCTTTGCATGTCCGGCTTTATGAAGATAAATTAGGCAGTTTCAGCTGAGAGGAGGGAAAGGGCATATTGCCAATTGTATACAGGTAACTTTAGTTCCATAAAAAAAGATCAAGCAGAAGATGAATGTAGGCGAAACCAACAGTAAATGAAAAATAGTGTCAATTTGCTCAGTCCCTACTGAGAAGACTAGGATTTGATGTCTGCAACAGAAAGGGAGAGAGAGAGAGAGGCAATATCTTGTACCTCAGTTTCTATTCGATCAAATAGGAAAGTTCTATCAGTCATCTCTTCCCAGTGACGCTCAGATTCTTCCCACAAATTCTTGTCCTTCTCCATCTTTGATTCAATTAGTGTGTTTAAATGGCTGTCATAGGCAGAAATTCCGCAGGTTCGATGTAATGGTTTAAAGATTATTTGACAAGCTGACATGATTTTCATGATGGAACACAGGAGAAACAACTCACCTTGAAATCAACCTCACTCATCTTAAGGAGTTTACTTTCAAAAGACTCAAGAAAGCTCTGGACCCATGTCGATGTACCTTGGACCCTGTTAAGATTAACAAAGTGAAGGAGTTAAAGGCGATGAGGCAGTCAAAACACAGAGAACCTCGTGGTATACCTTCACAGCAGACAGAACAGTGAACTGCAGGCCATGCACACCGAGGTCATATCTGCATGAAACCCTTAGAATAATTAGCAGAACACACATCTGGGGAGAAGAAAGGAGAAATGAAATGGTTTTACCGATGTGTGAGCAAACAGACATAACCAAGTTGCTCAACTGTTCTGAGCTGGTGGAAGGCTTCATGCCTTGCAATAAAAGCCAAAAGCTGAAGTTGTACGTTCAAAGTAATGTCATCTTGATGGATCTGCAATTATCCATGGGGATTGTAATCAAATACATACAGAAAAAGACTAAGCAGACCTGCCAAAATGAGTTACTCCATGATTTTTAATGCTTGTAATCTGATGAACTTTTTGTCTTTGCTAATGTACAACCATATACTTTCTCAAAGTGAATTGGTGTGTCAGAAATCAACCATCCCAAGGGTATAAACCATGCGCAATGTGTCACCAGATATATTTTTGGCCGAAATTACAAGCAAAACACAGCCTCACATACCCAGAGAAACATACTAGCAGATCAAAGGTGGCCTAGGCCAATTAAGTTCATTGGAGCCGGGAGTCATCTTGAACGTCTATTCAGGCAAAAGACAGGCCAGAAGATTTCATGACAAAGTTATGCGGACAGAAATTTGTTCTTTTCATTAATATTGTTGAGTAAAAGTACCTGAATATAGTGAAGCAATGCAGAATTCTCATCATTTGGGTTTAGGCCTTCAGTTGAGTAGACGTAACTTACACCCTCGTCAAGTGTGACGAGTCTGCTTGTCATGAGCTGGATCGGAGCACAGGCTTGCATATAGGATGAGAACCATTAAAGAAAACATCTTCGACATGATGAACAGTTGACTCTGCTTCATCATGCTCTATATTCCCTAGTGAGTGATGACAAAATAAAAGTAGATCAAGATTCAAATATGAGAGAGTTAACTTAAAAAAGAAAGGGATAGCTTCTAAAATCACTGAACCTGCTATGTAACACTCTAAGAATGCTCTCGAGAGCATTGTTGGTGCAAACCGAGAAAGGTCTTCAGGCTGAAGAGTCTCAAGTATTTCTAGATCTTCCTCCCAAGGTCATGAATGGTCATGTAATATTAAAGAGCGATAATATGAGGCGTGATATCTTGGCTCATCAAACTTGAAATTCTGATAACTTTTTGTCAGCTTCTCCTGGAAGACAATAAAAGATGAGTCATAATAGTAATTGGTGCAGCCGGCACATAGCTCAGGAAACTTGACATATAAGATTACTTTATGACGTTTTTTATGTCAAAGCATAACAGAACCAATCTGGAAACTACTGCTCTAGTGGCGGTTCTTTTTAAGAGGTATTGCTTGAATCAGCAAAGTGTATTTGGACCCTTTGCAATTTCACGACTTAGTCATGTATGAAGAGATTTCCTGATTAGATTCGGCGTACTCGAAATAATAATAATCTATTATATGACCAGATAAAAACATTACTCTGCAAAATGATTGGCATTTCTGCGTAATGTCGTGGAAGCTTCTTGAGAAAAGTTGACCAGAGTTCACAATTAATTGGTCTTTTCCAAGCTATTTGATCTCGAAGAGAACATGGATTGTCAAGTTTATGGCACTTTGTGCCAAGATGCACTTTGAGAGTATGAATAAGGCAAAGGTAATATCCACATTTCTTAAAGTATTTCAATACATTAAACTTGTTAGAATTTTAAAATTTTAAGTTATGTCTCCATCTAATAGCTTGAAATTACATGGTCCTGCGATTTCAACATGGTATTATAATAGGTCCTGACAAACCTTTCCTGAGCCCCCCAATTGTAGTCAATTTCCACGCCTCAGTCTCAGGTCAAAGTTTAGCCTATGCATGTAGGGTTGTTGAAACATTTAAACAGTAAAATACTCCTTCACATAAAAGCTTGAGCTTTTAGATCAATTAGCAGAAGTATCCACAATTTCCACCAATAAAAAACCCATATAACAGGATGCTTCTCCTATTGTTCTGCAGTCCTGACGGCCCCCCCAAAAAAAATTATTATGCCTTCCAATAAAGCGGAATCGGATTTATTGGAACATTCTTAACTGAAACAGATTAAAGGAAAGCAATGGAAGTTGAAAAGTGCCGTTGTATGTATATTTTCTTAAGAAAGTGTTTTTCAGCAGAAGAAAAAGCTTTAATACAGTGTTGTGCACATGAACGTATCCATGCCCATGACTAAACTCATTTGTGATCATCGACACAATATTTCCAATATCAAATGAGTAGACACAGAGCTGAAAGAGGTCAAAACAGCTACGGGTGCCTTAAGATCATTAGCTGGTCGTCCTATCTACCGATAGATGCCAAAAGTTTGCAAAACTATTTGCAAAAGGTGAAGAGAGTTTCTGCAGGTTAGTGAACCTCAGGATTAAATCAAAGGGAATTGTGCAAAAGAGAATGCCTAATAGACGTCTAAAAAATTATCCCGAAAGGCAATAATTTTCTAATGAGCAGTACTTCTGATAACAACAGAACCACAGACAAAAAATCTCCTAACCATTTAAAGCACATGAAGAACATTGACGCATGGGAGATTATTCTAATTGTGTGATGGGCACTTCTAAATACAAACATGATCACCCATTTCATGTATGCAAGACAGATAATACATACAACAGCCTACACATGTACATATCAACAATCTAATTGCGATGGGTCTGCATTGCCCAATCAAGTTAAATGCAGTAAGCGCGGACGGTGTTTTATTTTCCGAACTACACCTCGCTGCTCTGCTTTGTTGTGTCAGCATACGTAGTCATATGAAGAAGCCTGTAAAGAAGTTTAATCTATTCAACCGATATGGTATCTCGAAACACAATTAAAGGGAGATCATAATGCACGAAGCATAGCATAAATTACCCAAAATATGCTCTGCCGGTTCATCTTCGGCCCCTATTTTCAGATTTACATGTACTACTTGCAATTGCCAAACAATTAAAAAACCAAACTTCTTTACAAAGCAAACACCCAGCAGGGAAAGTAAATTTAGATCAACAAACAAAAAAATCGAACAATAACTTTGTCCCTTTTCCCAATTCGATACTTTTCCCTTTCCTGTACCTACTAGCCACATTTTACCTTTAGTTGATGTGTGAAAGCGCCCGATGCTTACGAGCCTCCATAGGCCTTCAAGCATCACGACTTCCGGCTCGGGAACACCTTCTATCTCCGGGACGTACGCCTTCAATATCAAAGTTCTCAGGGTGAAGACACTGAGAACTTCCAGAGCATGACAATTTGGTTGAGAGAGAGACAGAGACAGAGAGACCTCCAGCTCAGGAAACGGGCAAGATGTTCTACCTCAGTGCAAACTATCTCTGCAAAAGTGATAAACACAAACTTCATTGTCGAAACCAAATAGGCCACGGAACTCATTAACTTTCGAACATGGCAAGTTCATACAGAGACAGCAACATAATCCTAAGTTCTAGAACACACAAAGAGAGAGACCTTGGCCGGAGCTTTGGCCACACAGTAAGCATCCAGTGTGAGCCCCACCAACCGTAAATCAGGAAAGACAATCTGCAAGCGAAAACCAAATGAAACAAAGAGAAAATTCATCGTACGAAAGAGGAATGAATATCCCACGTAGAAGAACATACATCAAGCTGCTTCTGGTCGTTCTTGGGCCTCCTCCTTGGCCTCCGGGCAAGCCTCGACCCCGTTATGATGAAAATGTCCTCCTCGATCTCCTCCTTCGACAGCGATATCCAGAACTTCCTCCTCTTCTCCTTCCTCTCGCCCTCCCCACGAAGCCTCGTGACCGCAGGGATTTCGGCTGCGGCTGCAACTGCTGCTGCTGCTGCGCGGCGTAATTCTCCTTGTCCCCGCCGAGCGCGCCGCCGCCGGCATCGTGAAACGCCTCGCCGTTCCGTTCCTCAACGACAGCGGCGGAGGGTTCACCGCCCTCCTCGGCCTCAGATTCCACGGCCGCCGCGCCACTTCGGCCTCCTCCGCCTTCCCGTCTCGCTCGCGCCGACGCCGCCTCCTCCGCCGACCGCGTGGCTCGGGCGCTCCCCCTCCGGAGGCGGGGGCCGCTCGTGGGGTGGGGTGGGATGCGCTGAGAAAAGGAAACAGAGGAAGTGCAGCTCGTTCTCTGCTCTTCACGAGGAGAGAGAGACAAATCCCAAAATATTCAAGTGAGGAAGGGGAAATTTTAAGCGGGAGTCGTCCTTTCTTCTGCCAGTCGAGACGAGCCGAGCCACCCGCCGAGAGTTATTTCGGAGAGAGTGAGAAGAGAGAGGAGAGAGACAGAAGCGCAGAAATGGAGAAAAGAGAGAGCAGACGTGGCGGGCCCCGAGGACAGGTGTCGACGTGTGAATGATTCAAAACACCGATGACATGGCATTGTTAGGGTATGCAATATTTTCTGCATCACAAGAGGCTCCAGTTTTGGCAATAGCTTGTGATCATCCAGACTTTTGCGAATCCGTTTATTTTTCAGCAATCGACAGCCACAAATCAATCGCATTCTTGTCGCCATGTGAAGGAAACCACTGCCAATCATCCGTCTTGGCATCCTGATTTAGATATATACTATATATATGCAAAACCCCACCAACCCACATACCGATTTTCTATTTAAACAAAGCTAAAGCTCGTTCATTAGCACCCGCTTAAGCAACCACAAGAGCAATAGAGATAACAGAGTCAAGAATCGTCATGGAGTCCCGCACAAAGCTTGTCGTCGTAGCTCTGGTCCTGCTAGCCGCCGTGGCCAGCCATCCTGTGGCGGCTGGAAACTCGTTCCTATGTGGCATCACCAAAGAGGGCCTTGAGGCGTGCAAGCCATCCGTGAGCGGCTCGAACCCGACTGACCCGACCCAGGAGTGCTGCTCCGCTCTAACCAACGCCAACCTCAACTGCCTCTGCTATTTTAAGAAGGCCAAGACCTTGCTGCAGACCCACCAAATCAACCTCGACTTGGCGGCGCAACTCCCCGTCAAGTGCAACCTTGTCTCCTCCTTCCACTGTTGAGGATCGACGGGGTCCCGCATCCGTGTTGATGCATTGGGGTCTTGAAATAAAAGCGCAGGCCTAGCATTTTGCATACGTGCCGTTTCGTATTGTATGTGATGTCCGTGTGGCTTTTGCTATGTATTAGACTGACGTAACGTTGTTAGTTTCAGTTGCTTCTTTTTTCCAACCATTATGGTTGTTTCCATGTCGTGTAAGGATGTGAAGTCAAGAGATCTGTTTGGGTAGACTTCGTTTTGGAATTGAAACATGTGTTCTTTGGTTTCGTCAAAACACAGCACTAACCGCCTAGCTCCACGTTGCCATGATGCATGTTGTTTGGTTATTACGCCCTCTTCAATGGACCTGTCCGGGTCACGCTCGATGTTACCGATGACTAGACTGTCAAATGGTCGGGTTGGCCGACCCATGTCCAGCACATATTTGACTTGCCTCATATTACTAAAATATTTTCTTATTTAACTAAATCTACAAAAATTCATATTCAGATTAAGGTGAAAGCGCAGAATGATCGAGCAAGCACAACTCAAGCTCGCCCTAACCCTTCAAAAGTCCTAATCACATTCTTCACATCTCTTGCACTCACTCATGCCCATGCCTTAGTCACCCTCTTGCCTGAGTCGCTCGCGTCCCTCGCGCTCAATGCCTCCCTCTCTTGCTATGTTTTTGGCCAATTTTAGTTAGAGGTCAGGAGTTTCCGAGCTCCTGTCCCGCAAACTCTACAGCAGTTTGCGATTTGGATCTCGTGATCCGATGGGTCCACGATCTCGTTTCGATGAATCCGTTGTTTGTCTGGTGTGTTGCGAGTGCGGAAATGATTTGAGTTCATGCTTTGGGGATGTTGGTGTGACGAGATTGTTCTCGAGTTAATCCCATGGAACACACAAGCGCTGCACTCACAATGTGTCAACTACAAAATTGATGAGAACTTGATATAATATGACCGCAAAAAGAATGAAGGGGCTTTACCGAAATGCTGCGGAACTTCATATCAACTCGCTGCTCAGTGTGGCCGAGGAGAGAACCTGAAGGCTCAGGTGAAATAATTTCCTGCCTTTCCTTGCTTAATCGCTCTCGCTCTTCATACTCTCTCGTGTTTATCCGGATTCCCATGCTATCATAAATAGGCTCAGGTGAAGGAGAACGAGCTCCCTCAAGCTTATCACCTGATGGCCGACCAAACTGAAGCATTCCACTCATTTCCAATAGTCTAGCGTTCAGGGGCCTGAGTTTCGGGATCAAATTCAATACCTCCAGTCAATTCTTTCATGAAGTCAGGCAGCTGAATGGCAGGCTTCAACTCGTTGTCGTCGGCCGACCGTGACTTCCCCTTCCTCGTGCCACTTCCGGAGTCATTTCCCTCGGTACTTCGGCCGTTGCGATCGGACGAGGGAGGGTCCCATCGGCTGCGGCAGCACCTCCTCCTCATAGCATCCGCTCGTGGGGTGGGGTGGGATGGGCTGAGAAAAGGAAACAGAGGAAGTGCAGCTCGTTCTCTGCTCTTCACGACGAGAGAGAGACAAAACCCAAAATATTCAAGTGAGGAGAGAGAAATTTTAAGCGGGAGTCGTCCTTTCTTCTGCCAGCCGAGCCGAGTTGAGCCACCGGCCAAGAGTTATTTCGGAGAGAGTGAGAAGAGAGAGGAGAGAGACAGATGCGCAGAAGATGGAGAGAAGAGAGAGCAGACGTGGCAGGCCCCGAGGACAGGTGTTGATGCGTGAATGGTTCAAAGCACCGATGACGTGGCACTGTTAGGGTATGCAATACTTTCTCCTCGTGACGTGGAGTCAGTGGATGATGAGCTATCGGTTCGAGCGTTTGATCCAAATCGAGGATCATCACGATGGGCCACGGGGTCACGGGCGGACCTTGGTCGAGGATAAAGACACGGTTTATTTGTGTGTTGTCGTGGAATCGAGGGTAATGCTGTTGTTATTGTGTGAAGAGATCTCTTTAAGAAAGTGTTTTGTTCGCAGGGGTTGGCATGTGAACCTCGTCCGGTTTACGCTTTGCTCTTCTAACTTTGCCATTTTTTAAATCGATGGATGGGAGCATTCCCATGGCGTTGCTGATCTACACAGTACTTCGAGCAAGAACCCAATGCATCAGTGAACTTATTTGGACTATTTTTTCCTTTTTGTCATAGAAATTTATGCGAAAGGCGTTTAATAAAATTGAAGAGTGTTGTTTAAAATATGGATTGCTTGTTTGAGGGCAAACTGTTTGCTGTCTGGGTTTCATTCTCTCTCTTGAAAGGAAGGCATGGAGGCCTCGCTCACGGGTGTGGGCAGAAGTCTATAGGTTGGCCAGGTAGCACTCCCAAACCACCAAAGGGCTTCTATAATTTAAGCTTATATTTTATTGGTAATTTAGATTTCGGCCCACGAATAGTTATTTGGTATACATAATATATTTCTCTTATAATGGAGGGTTGTATTAGAAAGGTGTAATGTGCTAATTATAATGAAATCTTCTATTGGATGTAAAATTGTTTTAAGGATAAATCTGGATAAATTTTATGTTTCAATTTCTCTTTCTCGCTTTTACTTTCTATTTTGTAGTGTTTGGTGCCCAATCCTAACACAAACTAGGGATAAGCAATTTCAAAATCAGCTCAAATTTCATTTAGAATCTGAAATCTATCATATTAAGAAAGTGTTTTGTTCACAGGGTGTGGCATGTGAACCTCCTCCAGTTTGCGCTTTGCTCCTCTAATTTTGCCATTTTCAAATTGATAGATGGGAGCGTTCCCATGGTGTTGCTGATCTATATAGTACTTCGAGCCAGAACCCAATGCATCAATGAACTTCTTTTGACTATTTTTTTCCTTTTGCCGTAGAGATATGAACGGAATTCGTTTAATAAAATGAGTTTGCATTGGAATATGGCTGGCTTGTTCGAGTGCAACCTATTGAGTGTGATTCATTCTCCTTGTCAATAGGAAGACATGGGATCTTAGGGTCTAGGGTCTAGGGTCACAAGGGCAGCGCTTCTAAGTAGCCAAAGGGTTTCTATAGTTTGAGCTCATATTTTATTAATAGTTTGAGCTTTGGTCTATGAATAATTAATAGGAATATGAAATATCTTTATCTTATAATTAAGGATTGTAACAAGGAGGTACGATGTGCTAATTGTAATGCAATCATCTGCTAGATGTGAAAGAATTTTTTGAGTGAAAGAATCTTCAATTGGAGTATCTGGATCTCTACCTTGTGCACTGGCCAATAGAACAAGCTCAAAGCCCTTATCTTCGAATCACCGGCACCCTTGGAGCTTCTATGGAAATGGTGGTTCCTCGTGCTCTGCGGAGGTTCCGCCAGCCGGACTTGATTCCCCGTGGAAGCCAGATTTACAGAGGCCTATCCTCTCTCAGAACGGAGCTTTGACACTAATCCTCACAGCGGCACCGACAGGGATTGCTCTGGCGGGGAGGAGGATGCTGCGAGGAGGAGGTGCTGCCGCAGCCGATGGGACCCTCCCTCGTCCGATCGCAACGGCCGGAGTACCGAGGGAAATGACTCCAGAAGCGGCACGAGGAAGGGGAAGTCACGGTCGGCCGACAACAACGAGCTGAAGCCTGCCGTTCAGCTGCCTGACTTCATGAAAGAATTGACTGGAGGTATTGAATTTGATCCCGAAATTCAGCCCTGAACGCTAGACTATTGGAAATGAGTGGAATGCTTCAGTCTGGTCGGCCATCAGGTGATAAGCCTGAGGGAGCTCGTTCTCCTTCACCTGAGCCTATTTATGATAGCATGGGAATCAGGATAAATACGAGAGAGTATGAAGCGCGAGAGCGATTAAGCAAGGAAAGGCAGGAAATTATTTCACAGAAATTAAGCAGAATCCTGCATTTAAACCACCTCTGGATTATAGGCCGCCCCAAGTTGCAAAAGAAACTCTATATACCGATGAAGGAGTATCCTGGCTATAATTTCATCGAACTTATTATTGGTCCGAGGTGAAATACTCAGAAGAGAATGCAGCGAGAAACAGGTGCCAAAATTGTTATTCGTGGTAAAGGTTCGGTTAAAGAGGATAGGTTGCAGCAGAAAAGGGATTTGAAGTCTGACCCGTCTGAAAATGAGGATTTACATGTTATGGTTGAAGCTGAGGCACAGGAAGCTCTTGATGCAGCTGCTGGTATGGTAGAGAAGCTGTTGCAGCCAGTGGATGAGGTACTGAATGAGCACAAGAGACAGCAGCTCAGAGAACTTGCCACCTTGAATGGGACCATAAAAGATGAGTATTGTCGGCTTGTGGTGAAACTGGTCATCGGCAATATCCACATCCTTCATGTACATCTACATTTAAGTGTGATGTACTCTGTAAGATTGGCGGTGATGGGGGGCACCCTACAATAGATTGTCCCATGAAGGGCACTAGCGGAAAGAAAATGGATGATGAGTATCAGAATTTCTTAGCTAAGTTAGGAGGGACAGTTCCTGAGTCAGCCACCAAGCAAAGCAGCACACTGGCACTTGGTCCTGGCAGTACTGCAAGCAATCCTCCTTGGGTTAAAAACACCAGTGGTGAAGGGAATGGGACTGGATCACATCGGGGTTTAGGGTCAAATGTGCTTAAGCCACCCAAAGAGTATGATGATACGAACTTATATATTGGGTATTTGCCACCTACCCTTGATGACGATGCATTGATTCATTTGTTCTCACAATTTGGTGAGATCATTATGGCTAAGGTCATCAAGGACCGAATCACTGGACTGAGCATAGGATATGGTTTCTTTAAGTATGCAGATGTCCAAATGGCAAATGCTGCTATTCAAGCCATGAACAGCCGTCTTCTTGAGGGGAGAACCATTGCCGTAAGAGTGGCTGGAAGACCCTTGCAGCCTTCTGTACCTCCTGCTCCTCCAGCTTCCACAGTGCCCACACCTGCTACAAGTCAGCCTACTGGTGCTTATCCATCTCAGCAATTTACTGCAGGTTGTCCCCTTACAGCTACTTCGCCTGCAAGCTGCACAGCTACTCCAGCTCCATGGGGAGCACCTGGAGTCCAATCTGAAAGCATTAGCTCCGCACCATCTACCCCCACTAGTGTCTATGGAAGCAATGATCCTGCCATGTCGGCAGCTGTTCAACCTCTTCCAGCATCTTCCTTAGGCTGTGCTCCATAGTATACTGCGGTTCCCCTGTTGGTGTTTTTGCAAAAGCATGTGTTAATATGTGTGCAAGGGAGTGTTAAAAGAGAAGTACAAGGGAAGAAAAAAGAACTTTTTTTATTATTGATTATTAGTACAAAGGGAAGGGGAGGAGCTTGCTTATATTTTTTGTTTTGCTACGCTCTCCCATCTTTACTATTTATAGGGTGCTCCACCGACTAAGTACAATATTATTGAAGTTTCTAGAAATCGGATCAATAATTTAACACTCCTCCTTGATCCAATTTCGTGTTACTCCAAGCATTTCCCGCAATGTCTCGAACTTGACTCGCGATAGTGCTTTAGTGAATGTGTCTACTACTTGATTCTTGGTCTTGCAATATTTGAGTTCAATCTCTCTGTTGTTTTGCACTTCTCGTATAAAGTGATATTTGATGTCGATATGTTTGGTTCTTCCATGGAATACTGGATTCTTTGATATAGCGATCGCCAACTTATTGTCGCAAAGTAATGGAGTTGATTCCATCTGTGCTTCTCCAATGTCTTCTAGAATTCTTCAAAACCATATTGCTTGACCGATGGACGTAGCAGCTGCGATGTATTCAGTTTCTGTAGTAACTGTGCCACCGAGTCTTATTTTCTGGATGCCTATGAGAATATCCCAGAACCCAATGTGAATGCATAACCAGTAGTACTTCTCCTATCATCAGTTGAACCTGCCCAGTCGCTATCAATGTAGCCAATGAGCTTAGTGTTTGCACTTGGCGATACCGAATGCCGTAATCTATAGTTCCTCGTAAATATCTGAGAATTCTCTTGGTAGCTCCAAAGTGAATTTGACTCGAACTTTGCATAAATCGTGATAGTAGACTTGTCGCATACATAATATCCGATCGTGTAGTAATGAGATATAGCAGACTGCCAATCAGACTTCTATAGAGGGAGGCATCAAATTTTTCTACTCCATCTTCCTTCAATAGTTTCTCATTTGTCATGAGCGGGGTTGAAACTGCTTTGCAATAGTTCATCTTGAATTTCTTCAAGAGGTTCTTAGTATATTTCTTCTACGAGATAAACATTCCTTCATTTTGGTCGATCTCGATGCCAAGGAATGTAATGCATCAAGCCCAAGTCCGTCATCTCAAATGTCTTCATCATTTCTTCTTTGAATTCTTGGATCATTGTCTCATTGTTTCCTGTATATATGAGATCATCTACATATAGAGAGACAATGAGAGTGTCGGACTTACCTTGGGTCTTGATGTAGAGTGTTGGCTCACTCATACTCTTTTTGAATCCTTGCTTGATGAAGTATTCATCGATTCTACTCTACCATGCTCGTGGTGCTTGCTTTAACCCATATAGGGCTTTCTTGAGTTTGAGAACTTTTTCTTCTTAGCCTTTGAGGATAAAGCCTTGTGGTTGTTCTATGTATATTTCTTCTTGAAGATATCCATTTAAAAATGCCGACTTCACATCTAGTTTATGAATCTTCCATTCTTTTTGTGCTGCTAGGGCTATGAGTGCTCGAATAGTATCAAGACAAGCGACGGGGGCAAAATTTTCAATATAGTCAATACATGGTTGTTGCAAGTATCCTTTCGCCACAAGCCTTACTTTATGCTTCTGAATTGATCCATCCGCGTTGCGCTTCGTCTTGTAGAGCCACTTGACACTGTTAGAACTAGTATTAGCACCTAGAGGGGGGTGAATAGGTGTTTATCGCAATTTTAACAATCCAAATCATATAAGATGTGAATAATGTAAAGTTAACGATTGCAGCAAATGAAAGCAAATAACAATATAAAGGATTAAGGATAGAGAATCAAGACTCCAGATTTATAGTGGTTCGGCTTAGATCAAGCCTACGTCCACTCTCCCGCACGAACAGCCCTTCAGGCTGGATTTCACTAAGAATCAATAAGAGTGATTACAATCTCACGCTCTTGAGTCCACAGTGTAGATTACTCTACTACACTTCCTCAAGATCTACAATATGATCTCTCTTTTGATTACATGTAAAGCTCAAAGAATGATATCGCAAAGTGATAGAGGAGATTTCAGACTTTGGAATTTTTCTATCCGCACACTTCAACAACTAGAGCATCTCTCTTATATACTTCTTCATGCCTTGATGCCGTTGGCACCTTCCAAAGAAGTTCTTCCAATCAACCCGTTGGACAGAATCAATTAGAGAGATCTCGAGCTCTTTAAGGTAAGTGTTGATAGCCCATCAATCCTGCTCGCCCATACAATCAGGATCTCGGTTTCCATAAGTAGATCCTTCCAAATATAAGTTGCGAAGTCGTCAAGGAATCTAAACATATTCCATATAAAACTTAGATCGTTTAGTGCTGAATCCGGTAGAAAGATATCCATCGGACGTTAGAAGAAAGATCGTATAAGATCGGAATAAACGTCGTCCCGGAAACTGTCCTTGTGAGTAGACTTCAAAATATAAGTCTTGAGTCTTGCTAGCTTTAGACTTTAATCTTCGGACTTTGTCAATAGAATCGTAAGTCTTCGGACTTTGATCTTCGAGACTTTGATCTTCGGACTTTGATCTTCGGACTTTGTCAATAGAATCTGTAAGTCTTCGGACTAGACCGATAAACTTGTTTTGTCAACTTCAAAATACTTTAAGGGATTTTATCCAACAATCTCCCCCTTTTTGATGGTGACAAAACTTTCCTGCAGATTTGAATATTATCGCCCTGCAATACAACTTTTAAGCAAGCATCATAAAAGATTTAAATAAGATAGTAGAAGTTATCCTGTACACAGATATCCTGTACTCAGACTTTCCCTGTACATAGATCTGCATTCACAGAAACCTCATTAGTCATAAACAGACAGTACTATCAAATTTACGAAGCTTAAAGTATTGCCATAGAGAACATACTTATCAAAAAAACTGCAAGTTTAAGTCAAAGTCAAGATAGCAAGCATTAAAAGAAAAAGATTGGGTTTGGGTTTGGATCAAAAATCATCAAAAAAATCTGCAAGGTCTTCTCCCCCTTTTTGTCAGCATTAAAAAAATCAAAGAGCTCGAGGAATGCGAACAAGTTGAAAGTCTTCCATCGACTTTACAGTGTCTTCCAACTTCCTCAAATCTGCCTGTACTTGGGTGAGTGTAGTGCCCTTTGCAGTTTCTTGAATCTAGCGCTGAACATCTTTAATCTGATCATGCAAAGTGATGAACATTGCATGATTTTCATTCTGTAAGGTCTGAAATTCATATCCCATGGCATAAATTTGACCTTTTAGATCCAAGATGATCTCAAGCGCCTTCGAAAATCTCCGAGTTGTCGGTCGAGTGCTTGTTTCAGCTCGGTCGACGGTGGAGTCAAGCCGATAGGAATGTCGGAAGGAGGTTCATTGTGTGGAGATGATGCCTCTCCTTCGGGAAACTTTGCAGCATGAATATCCTCGGCATCGGGAGGTGATCGGCTAACACCTATTTGATCATCCTCTTCTCTGAAAGTCAGCCGAAGAGGTGTGTGTTCGCTTTCTTTATCTCCCCCTGTCTCCATGTCTTCGGTGGAGAAAAGAATTCTTCTTTTGAGGCGATTCCTCGATTCTGAGAATGTTGTAAATCCTCCTTTTCTGCTGGAGAATTTGTTCTTTCAGGTTCATCTGCTTTCTCTTCATTTCTTTCTTCCTTTTCCTCTCCCTCTTCCTTTCTTTCTTCCTCTGTCTTCTCTTCCTTTTTCTTCTCTTTCTCTTTCTCTTCCTCTTTCTCTTCCTCTTTCTTCTCTTCCTCTTTCTCTTCCTCTTTCTCTTTCTTTTCCTCTTTCTTCTCTTCCTCTGCAACTTTAAGTTCAGGAACAGTTGGAATAGATGCAGCAAATTGAGAGATTAGAGTAGAGATAGGAATCGAATCCTCATCATCTTCATCCTCCGGGATGATTGCCCTTCGCTTCTTGGTGGAACTAGCCACAGCTTCTTTCCCTTTCCTTTTAGCTGGCGATGAGTCTGGTCCGAGCTTGGCGGGAGTCTTTTCCTTGAACTTTTCCAGCTTCTTGCTAAGCTCCTTCAAACGCATCTTGGTAATCATCCCCAAACCGATGACCATTTTATCAATGGTCTTCACTTTGTGAAAATGTGAGGAGGTTGAATGTGTAGATGTTTGAAGAGACGAGTGATAAGAGCAGCATAGGGAAGCTTTCCTTTGTCCTTAACCATACATCTATACATGTGAAAGATGATGGTATGTGGTAAAGAGAAGTTCACACCTATCTTGATGGCAAACATCAACTTCGCTTCAAATTGAAACATCTGTCTTAGACGTCGATTTGGGTCTTAGGCAGGTTGATTACAATTTTATGCAGCAAAGTGTTTGTTGCATTCATTACGGAATAAGACAGTCTTCCTTCGCAATTCTGTCCTTTGCTAGCTCAAGCGTAGCCGAACTTACGAGACACACCAATTGGTTGGAAAGCTCTTCTTTCCACACCAAGCACATCAGCCAGAATATCACAATCAATGACATACTCCTTATCTCTCACACTTTGAAGGTAAAATTGTTTGCATCAATGAAACCGATATTGGAGTAGAAATAGGCGATCAATTCGGAATGTGCGGTGTCACGATGCGTGCGGAATTGATAGAGTTGGAGCTTTTCGAATTTCTCTCGCAGACCTATACTTAACAAATCCGAAAGTCAAAATCAACGGTTTTGGGTTCATCACCCCACGCTTCAGCCGGTTTTCATATTTCTTCCCGTGTCCGTCTGACGGAACAATTCATTCTTCTTCCCTCTTAGGCTCGCAGCCACACCCATCCTTGGTTTAAAATGCATGAACATCTTCTCATCATCATCCTTGCCCTCAGGCTGATTCATGCTACTAAACCTAGGGTCACTCGGGAAATTTGCAAACGCTCTTGCAGCCGTTCCCTCAGGCACAACTCCAGACCTTTCCATCACAGTAAGAAAGTGCGTCTCGTTTCTATACCCCTTCTCTTTCGAAACTCGTCCACAAAAGTCATAGCAGACCCTTCCTTTAATGCGAGTAGAGTTTATAAACAAAGGCGGGTTTTAGAGTTCTTCTTGGTTCGATGTCTTCATAAACCATTTCATCTTGAGGTCTAGTTGGAGATGACTCTTTTGAGGCTGCTCGGAAGGAATGTCGCTTTCCTCGGTGAGATCAAAATGCGTAGGCCCCTCACCGAGCCTTGTGGTCCCTTGTTTGCTATTCTGGAAGATTTCCTCGATACGACATTGTGCTTTTCTTTGGAAAGACTTTCTCACTTGTTTCGCAAGAAAGTTGAGAACTTTGAAACAATGAAGTTTGGGAGGAAAAATTGCGGAGCGTGAAAAGCTTTTGATCTAGGGTTTCGAGTAAAGTGAAAACGAAGGAGAGAAGATGTATAAAAGATAACGGGGAAAAAACGAAGCGACGTATATTTTGGAAATTTTGAATTTTCCTTTTTGAAAAATAACTGCCTTAATAAAACGATAACCACTTCTTTTGAAAATAATTACCAATTTACAATTAGACAGATTATCTTACCTTATTAATAACACGTTTAAGTAAAGAAACTTACGGACGTGTCGATTCATATTCTCGATCCTTTGAGTCGATGCACTTTGTCGGACTTTAGTTACGAGTCGAACTCTAGTATTCTTCAAGAGATAATATATTGAGTCTTGAGCGAATAGACTCAAACAAGCTTTTCTCAAGAGGCTTTGTAAAGATGTCTCGCCAGTTGATTCTTTGAGTCTATGAATTGTATCAAGACTTCTTTGTTCTGAACATGATCTCTTATAAAGTGATGTCGGATCTCAATATGTTTTGCTCTTGAATGTAGAATGGGATTCTTTGTAAGATTGATTGCACCGGTGTTGTCACACCTAATTTCTGTGCAAGAGTCTTCAATGCCAAAGTCTTGCGGTTGTTGTTTTATCCACAAGATTTGAGAACAGCAACTTCCAAGAGCAACGTATTCTCGCTTTGTGTTGAAAGAGCCACGGTACTCTGTTTCCTCGAAAACCGGATATCTTGTCTGTTTCCTAGTAGTTGACAAGTACCGAAGTGCTTTTTCTTTCAACTCTACAACCTGCAAGATCTCGCGTCGAATAGCCAAGAAGTGTAAAGTCTCATTCTTTGGGATACCAAAGACCGATCTTAGCAAAGTAGTAGCAACATATTTAATAATACGTTTAACAGCGCTTAAGTGAGATTCTCTCGGGATCGGATTGAAATCTAGCACATATGCAAACACTAAATAATATGTCGTCCGGATGCGGTAAGATAAAGAAGTGAGCCAATGATACTCTGTATAATTTTTGATCAATTTTCTTCCCCGCTTCATCTTTGTCTATCTTCAAGGAACTTGACATTGGTATGTCGAGTCTTCTTGCAATTTTCCAGACCGAACTTTTTAACAAGTTCTTTTGCATATTTCTCTTGATGAATGAATATTCCCTCATTTAGTTGTTTGACTTGTAGACCAAGGAAAAAGGATAGTTCACCCATCATGCTCATTTCGAATTCATCCTGCATAGACTTAGAAAATTTCTTACACAAAGTCTCATTAGATGATCCAAATATGATGTCATCTACATAAATCGAACAAGTAGAAAACTTTTACCTTCCTTTTTAATGAACAGAGTAGTGTCTACATTACCTTTAGAAAAGCCACTATGAATTAAGAAATTGCTTAGCCTTTCATACCAAGCTCGAGGAGCTTGTTTTAGTCCATATAAAGCTTTCTTCAGTCTGAATACAGAGTCTGGTTTCTTTGAATCTTCAAAACCAGGAGGCTGTTCTACGTAGACCTCTTCTTGAATAATTCCATTCAGGAATGCACTTTTGACATCCATTTGAAACAACCTGAAATTCTTATAGCAAGCAAAAGCAAGTAATAATCGATTGCTTCTAACCTTGCTACTTTTGGAGCGTAAGTCTCATCGTAGTCAATCCCTTCTTCTTGCGTGTATCCTTTAGCTACGAGTCTTGCTTTGTTTCTCGTTACTTTGCCTTTTCATCAACTTTGTTTCGAAAACCCATTTAGCTCAATAACGATTTACCTTTTGGTTTGGGAGTTAATTCCCATACGTCATTAATACTTGAATTGTCGAGTTCTTCTTGCATTGCTTCAATCCAGCTTTCATCAGCTAAGGCTTCTTCGATATTTTTGGGTTCTATTTCAGAAATAAGAGCAACGGCACTAGACTCTTCTCGCCTTTTGGATCTTGTTCGAATTCCCTCATTAATATTTCCAATAATGAGTTCTTCAGGATGACTAGACTTGTGCTTCCGATTCTTGTTCGAGTCGATAGATTGTTGATCTTCTTCTTGAGTAGATTCTTCATCGGTAGCTTGTTGTACGATCTTGAATTAGCAACTGCTTCGGTGAAGTTAGCTTTAACGGTTTACGGAGCGGTTTCGAATCTTCGATCAGTATCTGCTGAACTTGTGGAGAGTCTTGAAATTTTACATTCATTGATTCTTCCACAGTCTGAGTCTTTTTGTTGAACACTCTAAAGGCTTTGCTTGTTGTAGAGTATCCAAGAAAGAATCCTTCATCTGATTTTTCTGTTTACCCAGTACACATGGTGTACATAGATCAGATTTTGAATAATTCAAAGTAGGCAATCCTCGAACAAGTTTCTTTGTAAAGATCTTGTTGATTTGCTTCATGTTGATATGGCCTAGCTTTTTGTGCCATAGATTTGCTTCATCTTGTACTGATATTAAGCATTGTGATCTTTCTTGATTCACATCCGGAAGATAGATATTTCCATGTCTTCGACCGGTAAAAGATTGAGTAAGGTCTCTACGATTCCGAGCACGTTTCTTCCCGAAAGTTGATCTTGAAACCGAGAATCACACAACCGGCTTATGCTAAGCAAATTGTAATTTAATCCTTCAACTAAAGAAACATTATTGATTGACAAACTCCCATTCTTCACTGTTCCTCGACCAGTAATCTTCCCTCTATTGTTACCACCAAAGGAAACTTTTCCTCCGTCTATCTGGATAAGTTTTATGAAGCAGTTTGAGTCCCCTGTCATATGTCTTGAGCAGCCACTATCAAGATACCATTTTATCTTCTTTTTGATAGTAACTCGCAATTAACAAAAATTCAAGCTCTTTTTGGTACCCATACCATCTTGGGTCCAAAAGTGTTAGTACAATAGACGGTCTTAGCCCAACTCCTTTTAACAGGTCTCCAAACTAAAGGACATTCTTTCTCGAAGTGTTCTGAGCTTTTACACTTGGAACATCTTAGGGCACTTCTACCAACAGGTTTTACAAAGACTTTCTGAAAATGATTTTTGTAAACAGTTCTAGCTGGTCTTTGTTTAATTCTTTCTTTTACCTTTGGAAAATCAATTAGTGGGATAGTTTCAGAAGTCATACCAAGACCCAACTTGTCAAAATATGGTCTTTGTATCGAAAGAATCTTGTCCAGTTTTTCAGAACCATTTGAAAATCTCTTTGATATGTTAGCCATATCATTTTTCAAAAGATTATTTTCATTTAAAATATTGTCTGAGTTTTCTTTAACAACAACAACATCTTTTCAAGTTTTTCAACCTTTTCTTTCATAAGTTTATCCTTATGTTTCAAAGTAGAATTTTCCCTTTTTAATTCGGAGATCCTCTTAAGAGAGGTTTTCGGACTAAGACACGTTCATCAATGTATTTAGAAACTTTAACAGAATTTTCAAGTTACTTACCTCGAGTTCACTGTCCGAGTCCGAATCAAGGTCCGAGTCCGAGTCGATCGTGCCATTAAACAAATATTGGCATAATCATTGTCACTATCTTCACATTCGGTATCACTCCAAGTCTCGCCTTGAGTGCCTTCCCCGTTTTCTCGACTTCCCTTTTCTCTTCTTTAACGAGAGGACGGTTAGGTCGATGTGTCCCTTTTCTTGCATTCAAAGCAAGTCACTTCTTTATTCGTATCATCTTCCTCTCGTTGACCTGTTTTGAAACCTTTGAGAATTTTGTTTCTTCCAATTGAATTTCCTTCCTTTTTTGTTCAGCTTTCGAATCTCTTTATCATCAATGCCGGTTCTTCATCATCTAGATCTTCTTCGAAATCGTAACATCGAAATAGTCATTAGACTTTAAGGCAATAGATTTCTTACCTTTTGAATCTTCCTCTTCGTTGTTCTTTCTACTTCATAGGATTGAAGAGTTCCAACTAATTCATCTACGAAAGTGGAGCAATCCTCTCGTGTCTCTCTTATTGAGGTTTTTATGTGATTCCGAGTCTTTTGAGAGTCCACGAAGAAGTTTGTTGACCTTCATATGTCCCGAGATTGGATGTCCCCGATATTCAAGACCATTCACAATTTCAGTAAAGCGACTAAACATGTCGGTAATTGATTCTCCCGATCTCATCTTAAAAACTTCATATTGTCCCAAGAGAATGTTGATCCTTGTTTCTTTCACACGATCGGTTCCTTCATAGGTAATGTGAAGCTGTCCCATACTTCTTTTCTTTGTATCACAAGAAGATATTCTATTATATTCAGTAGGGGATAAAGCACAATATAAAGAGTAAATAGCCTTGGCATCGAGAGTCTGTCTTTTGATAATTTCTTCTTGAGTCAAAAGAATAGGAACAATGCAGTTCTTTTCCTCTCTCGAGTCGATTCAAAGAACGGGAATAATTCCTTTATCGACAACTTCCCATTCCAAAGGATCTTTCGATCTTAGGAATGCCTTCATCTTATTTTTCCATATGCTTTGTAATCTTTTCCATCAAAGTATGGAGGTCTGGTATTGCTTTGTCCTTCAACCAACCCTGTAGGCAGCATACTAGCCATAGATCTTTTACTTAGAAGTAAAGACACTTCTTACAAACAAGCACACAAGCTCTGATACCAATTGTTAGAACTAGTATTAGCACCTAGAGGGGGGTGAATAGGTGTTTATCGCAATTTTAACAATCCAAATCATATAAGATGTGAATAATGTAAAGTTAACGATTGCAGCAAATGAAAGCAAATAACAATATAAAGGATTAAGGATAGAGAATCAAGACTCCCGTTTATAGTGGTTCGGCTTAGATCAAGCCTACGTCCACTCTCCCGCACGGACAGCCCTTCAGCCGGATTTCACTAAGAATCAATAAGAGTGATTACAATCTCACGCTCTTGAGTCCACAGTGTAGATTACTCTACTACACTTCCTCAAGATCTACAATATGATCTCTCTTTTGATTACATGTAAAGCTCAAAGAATGATATCGCAAAGTGATAGAGGAGATTTCGAGACTTTGGAATTTTTCTATCCGCACACTTCAACAACTAGAGCATCTCTCTTATATACTTCTTCATGCCTTCGATGCACCGTTGGCACCTTCCAAAGAAGTTCTTCCAATCAACCCGTTGGACAGAATCAATTAGAGAGATCTCGAGCTCTTTAAGGTAAGTGTTGATAGCCCATCAATCTGCTCGCCCATACAATCGGGATCTCGGTTTCCATAAGTAGATCCTTCCAAATATAAGTTGCGAAGTCGTCAAGGAATCTAAACATATTCCATATAAAACTTAGATCGTTTAGTGCTGAATCCAGGTAGAAAGATATCCATCGGACGTTAGAAGAAAGATCGTATAAGATCGGAATAAACGTCGTCCCGGAAACTGTCCTTGTGAGTAGACTTCAAAATATAAGTCTTGAGACTTGCTAGCTTCGACTTTAATCTTCGGACTTTGTCAATAGAATCTGTAAGTCTTCGGACTTTGATCTTCGAGACTTTGATCTTCAAACTTTGATCTTCGGACTTTGTCAATAGAATCATGTAAGTCTTCGACTAGACCGATAAACTTGTTTTGTCAACTTCAAAATACTTTAAGGGATTTTATCCAACAGACACCAATGATCTCTTTGTCTTCGGGTCGATCGACAAGCTCCTAAGTTTCATTTTTCTCAATCATCTTGATCTCTTCCTCCATGGCTTTTATCCAGACTTCTTTGGATGCTTGTTCGTAGTTTTCTAGTCCCAAAATAGCAAAGTTGCATGTGTCATAAATTCTTCTAAGGGCTTTGACCCTTAGTACTAGAGACTCTGGAGTAGATTCTTCTTGCGTTACTCTTGGAGAGCTTGGTGGAGTTATGCCGTGAGTGGTGGAATCCGGTACTTCTCCTTCTTCTTGTGACGTTGACTCCTCTTGAGTAGGTGGTATGTCTGGCAATGTGATGTACTTCTTCTCGATCTTCTCATCCTCCTAATTCCAGGCAGCATTCTCGTTGAACTCAACATCTCGACTAATCATTAGCTTTTTAGTTCTTAGGTTGTAAATCCGATAGCCTTTTGATTGGTCACTGTAGCCAAGGAATATTCCCTTTTTCTATCTTTTCATCTAGCTTACTCCTTTTCTGAGCAGGGATGTGGATGTAGCATATGCATTTGAATACCTTGAGGTGCTTTGCTGAAGGCTTCCGTCCACTCCATGCTTCGACTAGAGTTTTATTTTGGACTGCTTTAGTTGGACACCTGTTTAAGATGAATACGGCCGTGTAGACTGCTTTTGCCCAGAATGAGTTAGGAAGTCCTTTTTCCTTTAGCATAAACCTTGCCATCTTCATGACGATTCTATTTTTTTCTTTCAACTACTCCATTTTGCTTTGGGGCATAGCCAACAGTTAGTTGATGATGGACTCCTTCATCTTCACAAAATTAATTTATTAAACTCCTGTGGATTGTATTTTGTGCCTTTGTCACTCTTTAGGACTTTGATTCTTTGGCTACTTTGATTCTCAAGGTGGCTCTTGAATTTTCTGAAGATAGAGTAAACCTATGATCTTTCTCGAAGAAAGTATACCCACGTCATTCTTGTGTAATCGTCAATGAATAGGATGAAATATTTATTCTGATTGAGTGTGGGTGTTCTCATTGGACCACACACGTCCATATGAATTAGCTCCAATGGCTTCTTAGCTCTCCATGCACCTCCAGATGGGAAAGACTGTCTCTGTTGTTTTCCAAGGAGGCAACCTTCACAAATATCTAAAATTTCTGAAATAGCTGGAAAGTCTCATCATGTTTTTCTAATGGAGAGTTTTTAGCCCAGCAAAATTGAAGTGGCCAAATCTTTGATGACATAGCCATGAATCATCAAGTTGAGCTTTCATGGCTATATCTTTGACATATTTCCATAGAATAGGAAAATTCTTATTTTTCATCTTAACAGAGGCAATGACATTTTTATATTTATCATAGATAATGCAGGCATCTCCACTAAAATATAGAGAATACCCACTTTGTATCATTTGGCCCACACTTAAGAGATTTTGTGCAAGACGAGGGACTAGATATACATTATGCATATATTTTAGGCCTTTATTTGTTTCCATAGCGATGGTGCCTTTTCCTTTGACATCTATTAATGCACGATTGCCCAACTTTACTTGGGATTTCACTGACTTATCAATATCAGTGAATATAGATCCGTCCCCTCTCATGTGATTGCTACACCCACTATCAATATACCATGTTTCATTTTTATTATCATTTGCCACTTGGCCTGTGTAGAATGTATTCTCTTCACTTTCTTTTTCTCCTACATAGTTTGCTCGATTATTTGTTTTCAAGCAACAATCTTTTTCTACATGGCCATATGTTTTACAAAAGCGGCATTGTTTTTTATTTTTAAACCAACAATCCTTCTCCAAATGATTTGTTTTCTTGCAAATACCACAAGGTGGATAATTTTCCTTTTGTATAGTTTCTCCTCCTTTTTTTATTTTTCCATGAGCTCCTTCCACCAATTTTAGATTGATGAGACCGTATATTTACTTTAGACTGAAAGGCACTTTCAACTGAATCTTCATCTTGTGCCATTAGTCTTTTCTCATGTGCTTCGAAAGAGCCTATTAATTCACTCACCGATAGGGTCGTCAAGTCCTTAGCTCCTTCTATAGTTGTAACTATGGAGTTGTATTTTTTGGTAAGTGATACCAATATTTTCTCAACAACCCTTTGATCAGTTATCCCATCTCCATAGGCTCTCATTTGATTAACTAGTTCCTTTAATTTTCCACAATATTCTTGTACGGTCTCATAATTTTTCATTTTAGAATTCTCAAAATCTTTTCTCAGAGTTTGAAGCCGAATAGTGTGTACCTTTTCCGATCCTTGAAATTCTTCTCATAGTATATCCCAAGCCTCTTTTGCAGTCCTTGCTCCAATTATTCTTGGAAATATGGTTTTTGAGAGTGCTTGTTGGATAAAGTATAGTGCCCTTGCATCCTTTTGTAGTTGATCCTTCGAAACACTTGCACCTTCTTGTGGAGCCTCGCAACATTTTTCCACGATGTTCCATAAGTCTTGGGCCATCAAGAATGTAGTCATTTTTATGCTCCAAAAGTCATAGTTGTTCCCATCAAAAATGGGAATGGGAAATGAGGATGAGATAGAGTTGGCCATTTTTATTTTATTTTTGGTCGGTAGTTGGCATGGTTTAGTTATTGGGTATCTGGAAAGGGTAGTTTAAGGAATGGGTAGGTAGGACAAACGCCCAATACTAACCAAAAACGGACTCTGATACCACTGTTGGTGTTTTTGCGAAAGCTTGTGTTAATGTGTGTGCAAGGGAGTGTTAGAAGAGAAGTACAAAGGAACAAAAAGGAACTTTTTTTATTATTGATTATTAGTACAAAGGGAAGGGGAGGAGCTTGCTTACATTTTTTGTTTTGCTACATTCTCCCCTCTTTCCTATTTATAGGGTGCTCCACTGACTAAGTACAACATTCTAGATTTCTATAGAACGCTGTCCATGTAGGCTTCATCTAGGAAATTCTAGATTGTAATTGGTGAGTTGCAGTCTACCTGTAAATTATAAATTGCACTCATGGAAAGTCATCGAATTTACTAATCTCTTCAGTAAGTCACCAACATTTCTTTGGATGGCATAGTAGGCCCGTAAATTCACGGTAAAGTAACGTATAAATGATGGCAATGACTGATCATGTGATGTCTCTAATGGATTCATCATTGGTTTCGCTAATCACGGAGTCCGATAATGATTCTTCCATAAAATAACCGGCTGTACAAAACGGAAAATTATTATGAATAAACAAACTAAGTTGTTTTTTCAACTTCAACATTCCCTTCACAGGCATACAAAATGAGGTTCAACATTTCAAGAAATTTATTTTCTTCCAATAAATAGAGTCAGAATTAAGTTAAGGAACGACAACTATGAAAATAAGGGCCTCCATTCGTAAAATTTGTGAAAAATGATCCGTAAAACCAAACAAAGCAATAAGCAATGAAACCAAAAATAAATAAAACAGCTAAACTATAAAATAAGTAAGCCTCCCCATACCATACAAGTTCTCAACGAGCCCATGCAAAAGGTTTGGAAAAAACAGTATACGCCCCTTTATTAGTATTACTCATTTTGTCACTAAAATTACTTTCTCTTATTGAATCGGATAATACCATGTTATTTTCTATGGTTATATTAGTGCTCTATTTACTTTGTTTGTTGGGGTCGTAGGAATTCCATTTGCTTTTAATCAAGAAGAAATTCCCTTTGCTTTTAATCAACCAAATGACGGAAGTTAGAACCATAAACCTAATTTTATCTCTGTACCCATACCATTCTCCTCTAATTATCATTCTTTGAATCCTTTCTCACGGATGAAGCTGTTCCTTAATTTTCATACCCGGGTAATCAAGAAAAGAGATTTCACTTTGAAGTTTTATTATACACTACATTTAACCAATTCAATAATTTTTTGCCTGTTATTTGCCCAATGAGTCGGTCTTTGCCAAAATGACAGAAAAAAAGGGGGCAACGAGTCATATTTAACCTCGTTAACATTGGGAGACGAAATTCGACCCAAAAAAAAAAAAAAAAACATTGGGAGACGAACGTACAAAAGTCACCAAGCATCATTATTTATCTGACAGATGAAACAACAGTCGTTCTGATAGTTTTTACTTACCACAAAGAAACTAAAATCGTGCAGTTATCAACAATTACAGCTAAATGCTGAGAAGACAGAGAGTAATCGCTGCCTTAATTTACAGAAGTCATGTCGACAAATGATGGTCAGGTCAAACCTTGCGAGCTCGAGCCACAGCCACGACCAGAAGGACCACGACGGATAGCAGAAACGACATTCTTAACTTTTCCTCAAAGGGGTCAGCAGGTCCTGATGAGGCAGCCTCCTCGTTTGGAGGCATCTGGAACAACTCACCGACGAGCTTTTTGATCTTCTCAATCAGTTCCGTGACTTTTCCTACGGTGTTGTCAAACATCCATCTCACCACATTGACCACTTCATTGGAATCGATAGAGCTACCATCCGAGCTTATATCCGGAATACTACTAATTTCCGCTGCGTGCAACCATGAAATCTAGAGTGAGGAGGCTAAAAATCTGTACTTATCACGAAGCAAGTCACTCAAGTTCAGCACAAGATTGATGGGTATGAAGAACACATTTGACATACTGTGATAATGGCTGAGATCAAATACAACCAAAAAATCAAATTCAATTTCAACTCTAACACCAAAACTCAATGAGAAATCCAAACCCCCGGATCCATAAGTTTTACGTCTCAAACAAGTAACAACGATATGACAAAATGATGACGGGAATAAGTTCAACAGAAATTGTAGATGTGCCCACACTGCACCTTTGTCAGAATCAACCACGACTATGATTTAGATCAATCAGCTGACCCCAAAAATATTATGAACCAAAAAATAAAAAAATGCTGCGCTTCTTCATTGGTAAACAACCTGAAACTTTCCTCAGATGATGCATTCTATTGCATGAGAGAAAAGATTCAGCTGAACAAAGAGAACCGCAAATGTACCAAGCAAAATGAGAAAATAAAATGCAAAGACCTAACGGATTCTGCATAACAGATACCCACCTGCTTGGCATGATTCTCTGAGCTCCTTGACTGCCTCATTATTTAAAACAGCATCCCAGACAGCTTTATCTGATGACAGTGAAATAACCATCCTCTGCCAAAAAGGATCGGAAAAATATTAGCTCATGCATGAACATGTATTGGGCGGAATGCCCATATCTCTCTCTTTCTTTGGCAAAGCCAGAGCGCTCTTTGACACAATTTCAAAAGCATGTTAAATGTCATTACAGGCAAGAAATGGAAACATCAAGATCTAACTAAATCAGAATATGCTGTTTGCCAAATGTCCTCCAAGAACAGAAAAGAAATGAGAAGGGCTAGCGAGGGGGGATAGTATCATCACAAATTAACAATCACCATTATTCAACAACAGCACCATAAATCATCTTCTGCAATCACATATTCATCATACTTCTCGACAGATAAATCCAGTAAAAAATACGCGGACCCTTTGCATATAACTAAGAAAAATAACCTACCTGAACAGATGGGTCCCTCTGCAGCAAATGGAAAGCATCGTATACTTGTTCATAAGGTTGCAGTGCTCTAGAGTTAGAAAGATGAACAGCAGGCTCTATCCAATCCATCTCCGATCCATAAGAAGAAACTCGAGGCAGCGAATTAGAGGTGTTTTTCACCTGATCTGCATTGTTGTCCACATATGGACTGAATCTGTCCCGGACATACTGAGAGTACGGCCCAGAGTCAAATACCCTGTAGAGCAGATAATTCAGCAGCGGCTTTTATAAGTTACGGTACACAACCAAATGGTCAGAGAGGTGAACAAGAGCATGTTGGGATTTCAACTTGCACAAAATCTATGCAGATATGTTAAGAGGAAGGAGGGCCTGCCGATATGTCCACCTCTGTTGAAGGACAAGGAGGTTTAAATTCTAATATATGACACCAGGAACTCGCGAAGGCATATATAAGGTCCCTGCATCATTATTGGAATATGCCATGCGGGCTATAAAATTAAAGTACATAGAGCTGCTCAAAAAGTCCAGCTCAAGAAAATTCTGCTTTGTCCATCGTTTCTGCTCAATTGAACCATCTATGCCAACACATGTATAAGATCTGCTCCTTTCTTATTATCCAGGGGTAGAGAAACTATTGAGTACTTAAAGAGTACTGCATCATTAGTTATGTGGTCCATCCACCCATTCCTCGCGAATTTCTTATTAATTCAAGTATGCTTGCCACCAGCTGATCAAATATGATGGACTTATATATAACAAAGGAAGCTCAAACAAAAAAGAAAAGGGACGAGCAGCTAAGAAGCAGGACCATCAATAAGAGTTGAAAGTAACTTGATTAGTCCATTCAACCGCACTCAAAATTGACAAATATCAAACCAGTTGCTTTGAATAGAGCCCAGCAGCTCACATAATATCAAGGAAACTGTTTACTCTATTTTGCATCTACGTGCATGTTAACCATCAGTTTCAGCATGATAACTTCGGGCCTAAACTTAACATATCGTCAAATCATACCCATTAATGATTACTTATTGGAGAGTAAACATTTGCTTCTTGGCTAGCACAAGCCACGTGTAATACCTTGGCAACATCACTGCAATCACTAGTGTGTTGGCCACAGATAAACCTCGACCACAAGAAACAATGAAACCCACGTTAACCCCCTTTTGTGGGCCATCTCTATACCACCCCGGATACATCAAAGCAATACTTTAACAAATGAAAGCAGGCCCCCCAATCCATTTGAAAGAGACGCGCAAACAATCCCAGTTGCACACTCAAAATGCGTCACCTCCTCCTCGACCTTTCCAATTTCCCAAGAAAGGATTAAAAAACACAAATAATTCCAGAAACCCAGAAGTAAACACCTCGCAAGAACTTCAACGGAAAGCAGAAAAAGAGGATAGAGAAACACATACTGTTGAATAGCAGAAACGGCACCGTGAACCTCATCGGTGGAAGGAACAGACCCAAGAACGAGATCATCGAAGTGGAGGCTCCTCCTTTGGTCTTCATTCCCATCGGCGAACACCCACTCGTCCTCATCGACCTCGGACGAAGGGGGAAAGGGTAGCCACATGGACACGCCAGAAGAAGCGGCGGATACCGGGACGGTGTTACATGGAGAGAAGGGCGAAGTAGCCGAGTTGAGAGAGAGCTGGTGGCTGGAGCTGAGCTTGTGGCCAGACCCAGAGGCACTTCTAGGAGAAGTAGGAGAGGAATTAGAGGAAGCAGCGATGGATTCTTGAAACCCGCCACCGCCGACGCCGCTCCCGCCGCCCCCGCCGCCGCCGGCGACGCCAGCTCGGATGACGGACCGGCCGAGGGTCCTGAACATGCTGTTGCTTCCTCCTCCCGTGCCACCAAACGAACCTCTCCTCATGCTCTCCGCCGGCGATGCACTGCCGAGCGATCCTCCCCGGAGATGGAAGAAATGGGTCGGGCGAGGCGAGGCGAGAGGATGGCAAAGTTTAAGGCTTTTTGCGTGGGGCGAATGTGGCCGTCTTCGGCTGCGGAACCCGGTCTTGTACTCTTTCGCCTCGCTCGGACAAGTGACGAGGCTGGAGATGTGCTTGGCTTGAGGATAGGAATCAAACGTTTTTCTAATCATTTGTATTTCCCAATCTTCCAAAGAGAGAGGGGGGAACTTTGCAATTTGGCCCCTCTATTTTTCTCTTATTATGATAGGTCCCTGCAATGGTCGGGTTAAGCATGGTCCTAGACCCAGAAATAAAAAAGAAATCCAATCCGTTAGGAGATGCTAAATCTGTCCATTTATTCCCCATATGAATCAGATTTCTTTAAACTATGCATAATCCAAGATTGAAAAAGAAAAAGGAAAATTTGAAGATTCTATATCTGTCCATTTATTCCCTATATGAATCGGGTTTCTTTGCACTAAACATAATCCAAGATCGCAAAAAAAAAGAAGGAATATTTGGAGATTCTAAATCTGTCCATTTATTCCCAATGTGAATCAAGTTTTTATATACATCCTGTTTGATTGTACGTGTCCTTAATTGATTGTAACTAATACCATAAGATATTGATTTTTTTAATAGTCATTTCATGTATTGCTTGTCATGATATACAAATTGCATAATTCTTTCTTTCGTATACTCTTATCTCAATTATGGAGTCTTTCAATGCACGGTAACTCGAGGACGTCGTAGCCTAAAATGTTTTAGTTTTCCTCCATGAGATAGGGCAGCCATTAGCGCACCAATTGAATGCATTGGCTTTCTAGAAAGATAGAATTTCAAAGCGACTAGAACTTGCAATCCAAAATAATGGCAACACTTATTGACCAAACTTGGGTAATCTTTCGGGCCGCTTCTGGTAATAATCTGGGACGGATGAGGCAAAATGCATCTTTTTTTGGGTATTTGGCAATGCCCTTCGAATTCTATAAGATACCAAATATGTTTAGGGCTTTAGGACGGAGAATATATTGCCACATCTCCATTTGTCATCAAAGGAAATAAAGAAAACAAAGAAATATACAATCATATAGATAGATAATTGCTTGCCTCTACGCATAAGAGTGACTTCTCGGTCCTTCAATTAGCTCAATACAATTGACGAATTTAAAATTGAATAACCGATGATCGCTCTCTTTATCTATGCATGGGGGCAGACACGTTAGAAGTTAATATGAACTTATAACGATGACAATGACGTGATTGTATAGTGATGCATGCATTGCTATTCAATTTTATGTAAATCATGATTTTTCAATGCATCAAATGCTAACGAATATAAAATACTGTCCATCTCAAATTATTTTACTCATTTTTCGATAATATTTAGTACCGTGATATTAAAAAATTGTAAATCATTTCTAATTGTCTTCTTTTATAGAAGTTGATAGAATTGACAAATCTCAATGTCATATCATTAGCGATTGACATTCATCTTTCAAATTGCCCAAAAAAGCATTCGGTTGCCCTTATATCCACAACGCAATGGGAATAGGAATGTCTAAGTGACAACATATGCAAATACAAAGAATAGGAAGGGGTGCGAAAACAACATGTTCTATTCCTAGATTATTTGTTTCCCATAAGCAAGAAAATTGCGTCCTATTATAATAATTTTGGGGGGCAGAACTAGCATGTGAAAATACAAGCTAAGTGACGAAAGAGCGTTGTGACATGAATTTGACAACCTATGGAATGCGACTTGAAAATCAGGTAAATCGCGATCAAGTTTCACGTCTCTATCTTCAATGGACACGGAGAATCGTTACATCCGGGTCAAGCAAAAGAGCGATTGATTGATTGATTGAGATTGGCTTTGGTTGTTCCGCCGAATTCCCGGTGTCGTCTTCGTAATTATGTGTCATTGTTGTCTTTCCCCAACCTATTGTAACTATGTTGGTTGGTCGATGACGGGACGGACAGTGCTTCGATCGATCCCGTCCGGTCCTGATCTAATCCCCGATTACGCTCCCACGCGTCGAACCACGCTAGCTTACGCCGAGTCGAAGGGGGCTAGTGATTTGACGGCACGACGGATGGGTTTGTACGCGGAGTAGAACGATTGGTCTATTTTTTTAACTGAAAAAGAAGAGCGCACTCCTTGGGTTTGATTCTTTCTCCACATAATTGAGTACGGGACCACCGCAACTCTTCTAATCTCGACATAGATGACCTGGAACCGAGGAAGTGAATTTAATTAGGTGCGTGAAAATTAACCCATCAAACCACCTAGATTGTAACTACTGGGGTTTACTCCACTGGCCACCCTTCCATCTTAGAAATAGGATGTTGGGGGTTCAAATCCCCACATTCTCATAAAGGATTGGGGTATGGACGATTTCATTTCAGGAGTGGGTTTCGACTCTCGCGCCCAACGCTAATCCTATTCTAACACCCAACCCTCCCTGAGAATGTGGGGATTCGAAACCTCCACATCTCCCTTCCAAATTAGAAGAGTGGCAACTGGAGTAAACTCCAGTGGTTAACCACTCAGATTGTTAATTGAAAAAAGAAGAAAAAAGAAGCGGTGCATTACCTCCTGCGTCGAAATGTGTAAACTTACATTCACGTACATTAAATTACTGATTAATATCATAAAAACTGCAAACTAAAACGCATATTATAAATTTACCAAAAATTAATTTTTCGATCATTAAAATCCCAAACGAATATATTTATAATAAATTTACCATAAAATAATTTTTTATCATAAAAAACCATAAATTTGTATATTCGTGATAATTTACATTGCATTATTTTTTGTTAAATTGGATTGATATCATGAATTAATATATTTATGACAAATAAAAATAAAATTCTAAACTAATGCACTCATCTAGGGTGATCGGTTCCCAATTCCCAAAAATCGGAACCGAGGACCAGACCGATTGATTCTAGGACCAGGAACTGCTCACTTATTTTTTCTTACGATTTTTTTCCCATTACTTTTTTTTCCCACAATTTTCCCCTTGCTCTTCCCATCACTTGAAACTAACCAAGATAGTGTTTAATTTACGTTTTACTAATTTGTTTGAAGAAATAATAAAATAAATAACATATTTAGTTGGTCCGGTCCGATTCTCCCTTAAAACTAGATTGTTCGGACACCAGTTCCACTTTTGGGACCCGGGATAGGACCAAACTTGTTGGTCCAATTCAATCTAAGCGATTCTCGATTCGAGCGATCCATTTTGTACATCCCTACACTCGCCAATTATTATGCGTCATCAAACTCAATAAATTTAATAGAAATTAATAGAAAGTAAATTTATTATCGGTGTACTAGTTTGAGGTTTTTGATAGTTAAAAAAAATAGTTTAAGATAAATTTATCATAAATATATCAATTTAAAGTTTTTCATAATATTAGCTTAAATTGATAATAATTTCTTTAATGTCATGGTACCTTAAGGGTGTAGCCTCTTACATGCATCAATCGAGTTAAAAGATTGGGACAAATTTTGTTTGCAAGATAAGTCATGGCGACGTTAATCAGGATTAGCAGAACTCGTGTATCGCTCTTGATCCCAGCGGGTTGGTATGGACCGCATTTCGTTCACGCGGGCTTCGATCCACCCGACCCAAAATCGGATGGATCATCCGGCGACACAGAAAAGCCCAAGGATCGGTCCGGGTCCATTTCTCACCGGGCCTTGATGCGACACGGGCTCACAGGATGGTCGAGCCCATATCGCGAGGTGGCATTTCAGTCATTCCGCCTCCTTCTTGTCTGGCTAAAACCCTAATCAGAGATTCCCCATCGCTCTTGCGCCGAGTGCCGACCTCCTCTCTCGCTGGGCAGGTAAACCCGAAGAAGAAGAAGAAGACGAAGAAGACGAGCTGCGATGGGTACGTATTCCTCTCTTTCTCTCTCTAAAGATCTTCACTTGTGTCGACGTTGTTTAGCTGAACGATCGGATGCTCTGAAATGACGCGTTCAGTGCTTTCATAGAAGCGTAGTTGATGCACATAGCCGCGAAGAATTCAAGATGCTTCCTTTGATCTCTCTTATATCTGTACCCATTGTCATGGGCTCTGTATGAGATTGTGCGTACTGTTGGGTGTTGTAGATGATGAGGTTTTCACGACGCCTTTTGGAACAGTATATCTGATGACAGAGTAAACGCGGCTGGCTAGTTGGGTTTGCATTGACATATCCAGGCGCAATTTCGTAACTTGTCGGGGTATTCTGAGGGTAACAGAGATTCTGGAATAGGAGAGGAAAGGTGGAAATTGCACTAAACAACCTGTCGTGTTCTTCTCGAGTATCGTTGGTTTGCTGGAGCTTCCTTGAGCTAAATACTGCATTTGACGGCATTAGTAGAACTGATTAAAGTTATGAATTTGTCTTTGAACTTAAGCACTCATAAAGGAAAATAATGTCCATCTGTTGGGAAGTAGTTTTCTATGTTGTATTTCTCATTGGGTTATTTATTTTTTTGATAACTTCTGTTTATACTTAGGTGTCAGTCTACACTAAGTCCTAGGCTCCTATTTAATTTAAGAGCTATGTTATGCCGTAGCAACATGATTTTGTAGCATTTGCTGTCGCTAGCTTACACTATTGTTTCTGTTCCGATTGCGGCGTTCTAACTTATGGCGTTTGAATGTTAGGGGCTTATAAGTACGTGTCGGAGCTATGGAGGAAGAAGCAATCAGATGTCATGAGGTTTCTGCAGAGGGTGAGGTGTTGGGAATACCGCCAGCACCCTTCCATTGTGCGTGTCACTCATCCCACTCGCCCTGATAAGGCCCGGCGCCTGGGCTACAAGGCCAAACAGGTTTTTAATTTTGCCTATGGATACGTTCTTCTAATTATGCTTGATAGTTTTCCTATCTAGTGTTGCCTCTTATGCCATGCCCACGGGAGGTGGTTCTAGAAATTATAATTGCTTGGTTCAAATGAATCCCAATCACGTCGTGATTCAAATGGTAGCGTGATCCTTCGTGATTCTTGCTCATGGTTGAGCCCGCTTCTCCCCTGCTCCATCTTTCTCATGTCTGTTCTACTGCTTGTGCCCCGAAATATATGCTGAAATAGGGAATAAAAAAAATGGACTGGTTTACTCTTTCCGCTGCTTTAGAGATCATCAAACTGCTTTTCCAGGGCTATGTGGTCTATCGAGTACGCGTAAGGCGTGGTGGGAGAAAAAGGCCAGTTCCTAAAGGTATTGTGTATGGTAAACCCACAAACCAAGGTGTCACACAGCTGAAATTCCAGCGCAGCAAGCGTTCCGTCGCAGAGGAGCGTGCTGGGAGGAAATTGGGTGGTCTCAAGGTCCTCAATTCCTACTGGATTAATGAGGTAGGAACTCATTATGAAGCTTTTGTTCAACGATGTTTACTCCTTTCATATTGTTTTTTGCCTGGGAAAATAATAAGTGATATTATCCTGACTCTTTACTTTACATTGCATCTTCTGAGGCTAGTAGATTCTGGAGTCCCATTCTTATTGGTTTACTTTATGCAGGATTCTACTTACAAATATTTTGAGGTTATCTTGGTTGATGCTGCACACAACACTATTCGCAAGGATCCAAGAATCAATTGGATTTGCAACCCTGTGCACAAGCACAGGGAGCTTCGTGGACTCACTTCTGCTGGAAAGAAGTACAGAGGCCTTCGTGGAAAGGGGCACAGGCATCACAAGGCACGACCTTCCAGAAGGGCCACTTGGAAGAGGAACAACAGCCTCTCTCTGCGTCGTTACCGTTGATCTTCATGACCATGTTTGTGATGTCTTACTCTTATATACTTTTATCCTTGGTTTTGAGCTGTATGGTTCTATACTGTGTTAGACACCAGAGGAGTTTGATTGACATTCAGACAATTAGAGTTTTTGCTTCTAATCTCTATCTTCAAAGTCAATGGCTTCAAGTCCTTTAGCTGGTTAAATTTGTGGTGAAAGGTTGCGTGTTTTATTGCTTTTTTTTGTTTCTCCGAGGTTTTGTCTATCACCCTGTGGTTTGGTTCTGAAATCTGTCATGGCCAATGTAATTCAAGTGAGTATGAGTTGGAATCTTTTCTCTTTCCCTTTGAATATAAATCGTTGTGGAAATCTTAGTGAACACAAAATTCCCAGAAAAATCAAAACAGAGAATTTCAACCAAAAGCCCGATTTTTGCTCTGGTTTTGCTATGGGTTAATGACATTTGAATCTTTAAGGCTTTGTTTAGGACTCAACTTGAGAATGTTATGTGAAAATGACTATGCAGGTACTGGGCACTAGTTTCATTTTGGGCTGTTAGCCCAAACATCAGAATGTAATAAGTTGATGAAAATAGTGGATGGTTGGTTAAGCAATCAGAGATAGCGACCGTCTAATCTCTTGTGCACATCTTCGAGGCATCTATGAAGTGTTCTTGAATCTAGTTTAGAGCTTTCCTAATTTGATGTTTGTTTGGGACGGGAAGACGGAAGCTCTAGCTAGGATTTGAACTTGTGCTCTTCAATTTTTACTCAAGATAGATCGATATAAAAAGTCTATACTTGCAACAACTGGCCTGAATCTTTTCCAAAATTTGACAAAACTAAAGTTAAAAATCGAAAAATCAAACCGAGAAATGAGGGAATAGCAACCCCGTTAGGAGTAGATGAGGGAAGGGAAGGCAGGGGCAGGGCCACACGGACAAAGAATGATGATGATACCGAGTAACGTGTGTGACCGGCTGTCCTCCATTAACGTCGCCGTAGAAAACAAATTTCGAACAGTGGAAGCAGGTAATTATGAGTTTTGAAAGCTTCTGGTGGAAAAAGTAGAGAAAAGGGAAGCGGAAACTCATGATTTGGAGGAGACTAGGGGTTTTTGTGCTCCTCTCTTAGCCAGAACGAAAATAAGATCAAAAGTGACTCCCCACTTTCTAGGGCAAAATGATGAAATCTTGAGTTTTGCTTGGAAGGTGAGATTCCTAAATCCTTGAGTGGGATTTCATGCGGTGTGTCTTTTTCTTTTGCAATACGGAATTGCATGCGCTTCTCATATAGATGCCATGCCAGCTCTTGTAAAAATCTGTGTAGGCATTTGTCTTGACAGCTATATCGTAAGATGCACGAGATAGTCATTTTGTTCTACAACAGGAGATCCGAAAATGAGCACATGCCATCTACATAATTATTGTGCAAATCTCATATCTATGTCGTGTGTTTCGCGAGGAAAGAGGAGAAAAATCAAAGTCGTGCCAAGCCCCCAATAAAGTGAGACGGCTTGAGATAAGCTACAGAAGAACGGCCGGTGAGACGAAACATCGAGTCCTGAATCAGCCCTTTGATGCTTAAACTAGTGAGTGATGTTGAGGAAGGAGAAAAGAAAGCGGGCATGAATTGGGTTTTGTGTATGCATGTTCTTTTCAAGAATATAACTCATAGGCTGTGAAACCCAAAATTTTTCTAGGTACAAGAATTGTTTCTTTCATCAGCTTCTGAAACCTAGATGAGTTTCATACGGAACCACCATAAAAGCAAGCGGAAAACAAAATTTCGTTCCTTTTACTTTCCTTTAGAAGGACTTAAATCGTTGGTCACATATTGTAATTTCTCAGTCTTTTCAGAACAAACTGGAGTGCTACTCTACGCTCTGTTATAACTTCTTAGTAAAGCATCTTTTACTGATGACTCGCTAAAATGATAGCTCATGACTGGTAATGATAATACATGGGGCCTTTTATCAAATCAAAACGTTCACCTCCCTTGACTTTCCTTTAGACCAAGGAGACGAAATCAATTCACCCTAACGAACGTCTCGAATTTAATATGTGGTATTAGCTAGCTTGTTCTGTCACATGGGTTTCTCATTTGTCTGCTTTCGTTTTTCCCCCGCTTTAACCCGATAAAGCGAAGATCGTTTACCTCTGGCCATTGTTAAATTTGCAGTTTCTCAGGATCTATGAAGAGCAAAGATAGAATTACTCCCACGGGGGGGTGTTATGTTCACTCTTTGGTTGGTCCACCAACTTGAGACTCGTGATGCAACATGATTCCAAATCGCGTGTTGACATCGAAGGTGGAAAGCGAGAGCTGAATCATTTGTTAACTAGGAATTAAGGCGACAGATTGCTTGAATTTCGAGGGTCTTAAAGTTGATATCACTATTTTTGTTGACTTGAAATGGTGGTCTCACGTGCTTTGCTTGACATAACTTCAAATCTTCATCATTCTACTTTTATCCCAGTCTTATATCTCTCTCTCTCTCTTTCCCACTAACATGCATGGGATGATTCAATGTCCACAGACTTAATGCGAGCTTCAATTGACTATGAATATCTTCACCCGTCGAGTCATTTCCGCCAGATTCACTTTATCTGTGCTACGAGCTTTAAATTATCATTAAAACCTGGATTGATCTAGCGATTCACAGTCCACCTGCTCTACAAAGACTAGGCCAAGCGATATATCAAGTGTCGGTACTAAGATGTATGAACTTTTCGCCAGTAACCAAGTAATCTCGTTATTAGCTTTGCTTAGCATGGACCGTTTTATAATCGTTGCTTATTGTCCGTCACTATCTGGGGTTTTACCACTACAGAGACATAGTGATGTGGGTACATTTCGGACAAAGATGCGACAAGTCATATAAAAAGGGAAAGTGAGGTGTTGAGGAACTATCAGTAAAGAAAAAGATCCCACTAACAATGACCTTGATCTGGACACTTCAGTTCGTTTGCATAGAAGAGAAATCGAATTCCACGCTGCAATATCATTCTATATTTCATGTGCTTTCTCTTTCAGCAAGCTGCTACGTTGCGAGAAAATCGAGTAGAAGATTCTAAGCAAAAATTTCAATTATTTCATCAAAAAAATGTTTGTTTTTTTCTTTCCCGCTCCCCACATTTTTCATATGAATGATTGCCTTTTCCTCGTTAAAAGACTCCTTTTTTCTCGAAGGGAATATTCCCATAATAGCTCCCAACCTCTCGGTTCTTTCACCAGTTTCCATGAATGTCATCACTCATCAGATTTACTTAAATAGATCATCAGGTCAAAAATAGTTCCCCGAGAGAGTGAGCTCTACTGACCTTGGGATGAGATCTTTCTTACCCTTTACAGGCATATAGATTAATAACTCCAATGGAACTTATCTGCGCACTTGCCTTTTGCCTTTTCCTAAATCAAAATGACCCTAAACATGTGATGCAAGCATGACAATCTTACACCTTATAGCTAGACAGGCTGACCCAATGGGCGCCAACCCGAAGGGTCACCATGCTCTCTGTGGGAACTTCAGTGGAGAGTCTACTTATCATTGAATCCCTCATGTCTTGTCACATGATAAACCCTAGCATGTTATCAACTAAGTGAGATCCGTATAAATGATAAGGCATGTGTTGGCTCTCAAAAGGATAACTCCTATACTTGGATGCAGACATCAGGTCATTCCATCAGGGAAGATTTTTCCTTGAGAAAGGAAGAAAAGAGGGGAAGCAAAACTATGAATACCTAAAACGTTTCACGTCTTCTTTCTTTCTTTTCTTTTTGGTGGTCGCTCAAGTTTACCAAAGCAAGGTAAAGCCATGGGGCAATGAGAGGGGATTCGCAGGCTTTACGCAGAGCAAATGGAAAGGGACAAAACCGTCTTCTCAAAAAGCGAAACGAACGTCATTGGCGCAAATTCGGGACATAAAAATCAAAGTGGCTCCGAGGCAGGCAGGCACGCCTACGACCAACCACCATCGGAATGCTTTAAATTGCTGTTTTTTGTGTCTGTGTGCATTCCTTTTTGAGTGTAGTAGGGTCATGCCCGTCACGCGAGGCACCAAGCTAGAAGCACTCTCATCATTCTCCCTTCTCTGATTTTTTTTTTTTTTTTTTTTTTATTGTCCATCCATGCCTGATGAAGCATGCTTATGCTATCTGTTCCTACACGTGCCAGGATGAATTGAATGATATGCCAAAGTAGGAGCAGGGTTTGCTCTTGGTGCATGAAGGGTATTAAGGAGACCAAGGTTGATCACTGGGTCAGCCTCCACCTTATTGTCACTATAAAAAACTATTTTCTCCGTGAACCAGATTCATATCAAGATAATTAGATCATGTGGGTCTCAAATGAATAACACGTAATTTAATGTGTCAATGCGTTGAGCTCAAATAAACAAGATACATCTAATAATGAGATCATCCCTCCATAACAGTTAACAGATTAATCATGTAACTCAAGCAAAATTTACATTAGACTTCGCATAAAAATATGATAAAGCACACGTACTCCACTAGCTTGGAGTGAAGTCACGGTCAATCTTCATCCTCGGCATCCGTCATAAATTCGTGTATGGAAGAAGAAATAATTGGTGCTGTACAACTACGATGAATGACTGGACGTGGAAATGATAATTTTAATCGGGATGTGAGATTGGATGAGCATGCCTACTCTATTCCATGACCATTCTGGCCCACCCACTGGTCTCTTTAACAATTATTCCTTCTGCTCCAAAAGAAAAGCAAGGTTAGAAATTTGGAAGTTCCATTTTTGGCCCCCACAAAGGCTCCAACTGCTCTCCCCCAATTCTCGCCATTGGTGTTTAGAGGTGTGCCCTTGTCTTCCGATGACATTAAATTCCCACACAAAACCATTGGAGGAGCTTCTTTGAAACGAAGTAGAGACAAAAATAGACGCAAGGGCTGACAATGGTATCCCAGTGAGGTCTGCAACTTTCCTTCTTCTTCTCCTGTGTTTCTTCTGTTGGTACATCAAAAAACGAAGCATGATTCTGCGCTACCCTGGAAGTACCACCATTCATGTAGAATTTAATTTACCTTTTTCTGGTGCTGGGCACTGGCCTGTTCTGCGATTATGGGCATGATTGCTCATATAAGTGAGGGGAATAGTGGGTAGATGCAACCGTATGTGATGAGAGCAATGAAGTCTGCCAAAGTGATCGTATTTGAAGCTTTGATGCTATACCCTTTATCGTAAGATGTCTCCCGGGGACATGTAATGATACAAAGTACGTGCCATCATGGCCTAGCTTTATTGAAGTCAAACTTGCGGGAAAGAAACAAGATTTTGGAATATCCTCGGCTTTATGGACACCAACTACCCCATCCCCAGACCCGGTTGCCCACCCTTTGCCTGGCCTAGGAATTCTCTCCTGTTCTTTCCTCCGGCAAAATTCATTACTCGAAAGAAACTACTGGGTAAGCAGCACTACATAGCGCTACACAGCATGGGGATCAAAATGATTGTACGTTGGGCAGATGAGTTCATCCAGTCACGCATATGATCATTTCTCAATTTTAACTTAATAATCAATGCATTATGATGCGCAGACGTAACAAAGGGTTTTCTCAGGCGTCCGAAATAGATTGAGAAATCGTACCTTTTACTCTATAAATTAGTTGCATGACCAGTATTCACATAAACGTGAAATATACGGAGCCAAAATGCTGATTGATGCATAAAGATGAGTTTTTTTGGTGATGATCGCACAATTGTAATCATGACTCATGATTCAGGTCTTCAAAAAATTTTGAATTCCTTGGTTCCGCATGCCTACTAATGCCAGATTTGTCAAGTATAATAATGTATTGCCGTCTGAGTCCAGACATCAGATGCCCATACTCTGTGCCCTTCAGGAGTAAAGCTCTCCAATCACCTCCCTTTACATTAATCACAAATAATGATTAGAACAGAGTATGACAAACCGTGGGTACGGACATCGATTTCTAACATTGTCCATGCACTTAATGCCAGGAAATGTATTCACCTTATTTTCCGAGCACAGTCCACAAGAGAGAGAGAGAGAGAGAGAGAGAGAGAGAGAGATGACTTTCTTGGATCCCGTGAGAAAACGAGGCCACTGTAAGTCTGCAATTCACGCTTGATTATTACCAAATTTTGTTTGGCTAAAGTTAAAGGAACAAGGAATGTTGAAAGTGAAGCAAAAGAATTTCCAGAGGTTAAAAGGAGAAAAAAAAAAAAAGGAAAAGCGAAATAAGTGAAGAAGGAATGAAAGGGAAAGAAGAGAGGGAAAGGGAATGAGAGGGATGATGTCTGAGTAGTAGGAGTTACAAAATAAAGGGACCAAAGCAGAGCAAAGCGAGTAGATGACACGGTAGAATTAAGCATTAGTCGGCAGCAGTTTCCCGACCCTTTCTTCCAACCCACTGAAAGCTATAATCATCATCATGATGAAACACCCTCTGCACCCAGCACTCCCAAAAAGCATTTCACTCCATCATCATCAAATTCAAAACCTCCCTTCCCTTAAATTTTCTGCTCTCGGCACCATTCGCCTCCCAACCCATCTCTCTCCACTTCCCAAGGAACCATGAAACATTCTTCCCTTCTTTCGTTTCTCTCCTTCTCGTTCTTCTTCCTCAGACTATCCCTAGTGTCGCCTGCTTCTCTCCCTCTGCCACTCGTCTCTCTCCTCTCCCTCAAATCCTCCCTCAGAGATCCTCACTCTACCTTCCATGACTGGGACCCCACGCCAACCTTCTCCAACCCTACTCTCCAGAACCCCGCATGGTGTTCCTGGTCTGGCGTCAAATGCAACCCCCAAACATCCCAAATCACTTCTCTCAACCTCTCTCGCCGCAACCTCTCCGGTGCAATTCCGGCGGAAATCCGGTACTTGACGAGCTTACTGCACTTGAATCTGAGTGGGAATGCCTTTGATGGGATTCTCCAGCCAGCCATTTTTGGATTGACCGAGCTCAAGACGCTCGACATCAACCACAACAACTTCAACTCAACATTCCCACCGGGCATATCAAAGCTTAAACTCCTGAGAGTCTTTAATGCCTACAGCAACAGCTTCACGGGCCCCCTCCCTCAAGAATTAGTAAGTCTTCAGTATCTCGAGTATCTGAATTTGGGTGGAAGCTTCTTCGAAGGAGAGATTCCCTCCGACTACGGCAACTTTCCGCGACTCAAGTCTCTGTACTTGCATGGGAATGTTTTAGAAGGTCCCATACCACCCGAATTAGGATCATTGGCACAGCTTGAGCGCTTGGAGATCGGATACAATCAATATTACGGCGGTATCCCGAGTGAACTTGCGCTTTTATCGAATCTCAGGTACTTGGACATCTCAGTTGCCAACCTTTCCGGTTGGCTTCCGCAAGAGCTCGGTAACGTGACAAAGCTGGAGACTTTAATCCTCTTCAGCAACCGGTTGACCGGCCAAATCCCGCGGAGTTTCTCGAGCTTGGAAGCGCTCCAAGCTCTCGACTTGTCCGACAATCAACTGTCAGGGACGATACCCGAGGGGCTGGGGTCATTGAAACAGCTCGCCACCTTGGGTTTGATGAAGAACAATCTCAGTGGGGAAGTACCACAAACACTTGGCGTGCTTCCACTGCTGGAGACGCTCCAGCTCTGGAACAACTCCCTCACCGGAATCCTGCCCCAAGGGCTCGGATCAAACGCCAAGCTGACGAAGCTCGACGTGTCGTCGAACTCTTTCACGGGGTCAATCCCGCCAAATCTTTGCCTCGGGAACAAGCTGACAAAGCTCCTCCTTTTCTCGAACCGGCTCGTCGGCGCGATCCCACCGTCGCTGTCCAACTGCACTTCCCTCTACCGGCTCCGAATGCAGAACAACATGCTCAACGGCTCGATCCCGCGCGGCTTCGGGCTCTTGCCTAACCTGACATTCGCAGATTTGAGCAACAACTTCTTCAGCGGCGAAATCCCGGACGATCTCGGAAACGGGGTGGCGCTCCAGTACTTGAACGTGTCGGGGAACTCATTCGGGAGCAAATTGCCCGACAACATATGGAAAGCTCCGAACCTGCAGATTTTCTCCGCCAGCTCGTCCAAACTCCTCGGCAAAATCCCAGATTTCATCGGGTGCAAGAGCCTCTACAAGATCGAATTGGCCGACAACTCGCTGAACGGCAGCATCCCGTGGGACATTGGCCACTGCGAGAAGCTTCTGTACCTGAATCTGAGCCGAAACTCGCTCGCGGGCATCATTCCGTGGGAAATATCGACGCTTCCTATGATCACCGACGTCGACCTGTCGCGCAATTTCTTGACCGGCTCGATTCCGTCCAATTTCGATAACTGTACCACCTTGGAGAGTTTCAACGTGTCCTTTAACTCGCTCACCGGCCCTATACCTTCTTCTAGCACTATATTCAGGAATTTGCACCCTTCTTCGTTCATTGGCAATGACGGTCTCTGCGGGGGCGTGTTGGCGAAGCCCTGCGGCGGCGGCGGCGCCGACGCGTCCGGCGTGGATGACTCTGAGGCGGGTCAGCAACAGCCGAGGCGGACGGCGGGCGCCATCGTGTGGATCATGGCAGCCGCGTTCGGGGTAGGCCTGGTGGTGTTGATTGCTGGCACTAGGTGCTTCCATGCCACCTATAGTCATCGGTTCATCGAGCGCCAAGGGGTCGGCCCGTGGAAATTGACTGCGTTCCAGAGGCTCAACTTCACGGCGGAGGACGTGGTGGAGTGCCTGTCGATGAGCAATAAGATCCTAGGGATGGGATCGACCGGGACGGTGTACAGGGCCGAGATGCCGGGCGGCGACATCATAGCGGTGAAGAAGTTGTGGGGCAAGCCCAAGGATCACATGAGAAAGCAGCGAGGGGTCCTGGCGGAGGTGGAGGTGCTCGGGAACGTGAGGCACCGTAACATTGTGAGGCTACTGGGGTGTTGCAGCAATCGGGAGTGCACCATGCTCCTCTACGAGTACATGCCCAACGGAAACCTGGACGATCTGTTGCACGGTAAGAACAAGGACCTCAACCTGGTGACCAGCTGGGTGACGCGGTACAAGATAGCGCTGGGCGTGGCTCAGGGGATCTGTTATCTGCACCACGACTGCGACCCGGTGATCGTGCACCGTGACCTCAAGCCGAGCAACATACTACTAGATGCCGAGATGGAGGCCAGAGTGGCGGATTTCGGGGTGGCAAAGTTGATACAGAGCGACGAGTCCATGTCGGTCATTGCAGGATCCTATGGCTACATAGCACCAGGTACGTTCGATTATGCCGATGTTCTAATTCCAGAATCAGCTTGTCGTTTCTTTTTTCAGGATTAAAGTGTAGTTCCTCGTGCACTGTACCATGTAATGTGTGCTGACTCTATATGTTAGTTCGAATATCGAGTCTAAATGTTGATTGATATGTTACACAGAATATGCATACACGCTCCAAGTCGACGAGAAGAGTGATATTTACAGCTATGGAGTAGTGTTAATGGAGATGCTGAGCGGGAAACGGTCCGTGGATCCTGAATTCGGTGAAGGGAATAGCATTGTGGATTGGGTGAGGCTCAAGATCAAGAGTAAGGACGGGATTCGCGATGTTTTGGACAAGAACACCGGGGCATCTTGTGCGCCAGTCAGGGAGGAAATGTTTGAGTTGCTCAGGGTTGCTCTGCTCTGCACAGCTGCGAGCCCGGCTGACCGACCTTCCATGAGGGACGTGGTGCTAATGCTGCAAGAAGCACGTCCTAAGAGAAAATTGCTCGACGACATGAGTGGTGACGATAGTGTTCCTCTGACTAAAAAATCCTAAGGCATTCGCTAGTATTGACTTATTTTCTTATGTACTTACGAGATTATTACTGGGTGGGATAGGTATAGGAGTATTGTTCTTCCTGCTATCTAAATGGATCTTCTCTTGGTTGATTGTGGCCAAGACAGACTCGATCTTTCGACGCGTCGAACGGATACATTACCGATCCTTTCCGCCAAAAAAATGATCAATAATTGACAGCGTGAGAAACGATGAATCTAATTGAAGATAGACGAATTTAGCGGGTGCAAACGGAATCAATTTACGGCAGCTTTCACCGTCTCGACTGCACCACTTCTATGGGACAAGCTAGCTGAGAGCGTTAACACGTGAAAAAGGGAACACTTTTCCACCGCCCGATGAGAGGACAGACCTCACCGTACAGAATCCATACATGTCAACCTAACCGAGATATGTTTTTCGTGAATGGGATGGGAGGCAATGAGTGTATGCGTTGACGTTAGGGACGAGATGCGATGAGTGAGATCCAGAATAAACGCAGGACTCGAAACACTGTTCTAGTCGCACAGAGTCCCAAAAGATTCATGCCCTTAAAAGCTGAGTAAGTGCTACGGTGAATTGTGATGGGGTTGGTGGCGTTCTATCAGAGGAAAAAAGGGTCACTGCGAATAGTGCGCCATTGGCCATGCCCGCTCTGTAGCCTCTTATCCTCTTGTCCTCTTCTTCCAATCCACGTAACCACCATGGTCTTTCCCACCGTCGGCAGGCGGATGAATGTGAGTGATTTTGGAAACAGCAATACCAAGCACGAGAGGCCAGTGAGTATATGGGGATGTGTGCTTGTACACTAGTTCTCAGTGCTTTTCAGACAATCGAGACACACTCTTTTGTGTCCAGGATTCAGTTTTTCCTAGAGTTTTTTGCGGACATGTCACAGGGCCTTCTGCCAGAAATGTTCCTGATGTAAAATCATTCTAATCTGCTTAAAAAAAAATTATGTGTGCCTCGTACGCGAGAGAGCTATTGAGAAGAAGCATGATTTTAGGGTTGAAACGAGAATCTAAGAACTGTCTGACCAATGGGAACTGTCCGATTTCAAGTTATAAAATATGCTAGGTAGATTTTAGATTCCAAAAATTAGGAAACTTGTTTTCCTGGTAGGTTTTAGGACTTGGAACTCAAAAAAGTCTTTATATTTTTCTTGTTCTATATCTTCATGCAATCTTGCGGCATTCCACGGCATTCAATGATTAGTATATAATACCTGAAACCACTAATCCGAGTTTTCATTTCTAGTTATATATATGTGACCAAGACTTTTATTTTATTAATATTTTATAATTTTCGTATGTCTAAATATAAGTTATGATCAGTAAATTATGGTAAATATAGTCATTAGGGATGATTATTCATTGTAATAATTCGATTAAGAGTACATGTGGAACTTGGGTAGATCTTGAAACTTATAATAAAGTAGGGTCCGTGTTCCTAAGTATACGGAGTAGGTTTTTAGGTTTCAAAAATTAAGGAATCCGTTTCAAATGATAGGTTCTAAGTTCTGTTTAGGTTTCATTTTGAATATAAAACTGCTCACCCCTAATTGGGAATGTACATGAATATATGTTCCGATGTCTAATGTCGAGGGCTCATAGCTTTAGAGATGATGGATCGAGTAAAGAAGCCGTTTGCAATGAAACTATTAAAAATCATGCATCGTCCATCCCGTGGTTCCAAAATCATGCCATGGCAGAACTGGTAGTCTCTGCATCTCTGGCGGTGACCTTTTAGGGCGATATTTCCTATGCATTTTTTCATAATCCTTTCACCTGCTCATCTGGTACTTAAGGTGATGGGTGCATAACCTCGCGATCATTGCGAATTACTTAATTACCCTCTGCCGTAAATTCCTTGCCGTTTTAGCACACGACTCGATGAAGAAACATCTAACTCGGTTGAGTGCAGCTACCGACCTTTTGGAGACCTTTGGTTGAGAGAAATGACTTTCATGTTTTCGACGTAATCGAAACAAGGATTAAGTATACCTGTCTCATCATCACTGCAGATGTTCAACCTTAGTTGATGGAACAACCATATCTCTATAGTATAGCTATCCATCTTCCACCATATTGCATTCTACGAATCGAATTGATTCGAGATATTGACATGGTAACATCAAGAATCTAAACCTGAATCTATAATTTCAGGAGGAAGATTTTCAGCAATTGGCCGGTAAGCGTTTGGTAAGGAACGGGCTATATTCATGAATGCAGGGAATTGGTCGTGGATTTCCACGGGACGCTGATTGAGCATATCTATCGTGAAGCAAACCGAGCGGCGGACATCTTAGCCAAGTTGGGAAGAGACTCCTATGAAGATTTTGCTATCCTGACAACTGTCCTCAGTCTTCTGTTCATGCTTCGACACGAAATTCATCTAGGGTGCATTTAGTAACGTTTTCGTTCAAAATTTGTTCATGAGAACTCTATTTCTGTTATGAGGAACAATTTTTAACCAAAAGAACGCGTTTGGTAACTGCACAAAATTTATATTTCGGAATAGAAAAAGAACAGAAACACGTTTGGTAAACTTGTGTAATTTTTTTTTCTTTTAATTTTTTAATATTTTTCATTTTATTTTTCTTTCTTCCTTTTGGCCTGTCGCCAGCCTCGACCACGGTCGGCGACCAGCCGACGAGGGCTAGCGGCCTCGCCTTGGCTGGGCAAGCTCAGCCTCACCGGGGGCCGATGACTCTCCAGCGAGGTCGCCAGTGTCACCGGCCATGGCCGAGGCCAACGACCGGCCAAAGAAAAAAGAAGAAGAAAAGAAAGAGAAGGAAAAAATAGGAGAGAGAAAAATTGTTTCTTGGAAGTGTTCCCGGGAACAAGAAACAAATTTTTCTTGTTTCTTGTTTCTATTCCAAATTTATTTTCAGGAACAAAAACCCAAACAAATGTGTTTCTGTTCTTTTTTTATTTCCCGGAACAAAAGAACAGAAAATTGTGTTCCGAAGAACAAAAAAAGAACACAAACAAGCAGGCCCCTAACTATCCCCGAATACTTACGTTACTACCCCGGAATAAACAATGATGTCCAACTCTAATCCTGGGCCAGATCAGATCCAACCCTTGTGCTGCATCGTTCTGTTTCGTGTGGCATTTGCCTTAGACGAAGGCCCAACGAGAGTAGATTTGGGCTTTCTAGGAGTAAAGTCCAAGGCAATATGGGTTCAACAGTCGAGATGGCATGCCCGCCCGCGCCCGCTATTTATAGCCTCCGACATCTAAGGTCATCTAGGAAATTTGACTGACTTCTTCTCCATGAATGTCTTCACGAGACGAGTTTTCCTCCCTTCATCTTTCGAAAGTTGAAGCGAAGATCTTTTGAAATCTAATGCAATAATACGTACTGAAATCAGATACATGTAAAAGCATTTGCTGTATTTTCATGTGAGTAAGAGCAAGTGTAGGAAAGAGAACTCGGGCAATCAACATTTGAAAGATATAAAGCCCATGAGGAATCACGGGTAAGAAGAAATAACACTAGTGAGAATGCATATTTGATTTGCTGCGACCAAATGTATCCTTGTTTAACTATGTTGCACTAAATAAGGAAATCCATCTTAAATCTTTAAATCAAAAGATATTCTGATGAAGTTACAGCTAGTACATCCCGTGCATTAAATTTTTCTATCCTCATTGTCATCCATATGTACTCATGCTCAAAATAGATTTAGGGTTGGATATGCTAAGGCTAGTTTACAAAATTTACATACTAAATGATAAGTCAAAATTCCTTTAGGATATTGAATACAATTCGCTCATTTAATTAAATGGTGAGTTTATTTCACGAAAGATGAATGGTTTGGAAAATATTTTTCTAAAAATAATCATTTGTATTACTAACAAAAATGAATGAACAAAAAATATTTTTGACATTTATGAAAATGTTTACACATAAATAATTGTCGGTATGTTTTTATTGGACTAATTATTTCAAGCGACGACGATTATTTTTAGAAAAATATTTTTTAAATTATTTTATTTCCGCAAAACAAACGAGCTAAAGTGTTCACTTCTAATAGCATGCATCACTTATTATGTGAAATGAATATCAGTGTGTTAGCTTAGTATGTTCTTTAGTGCAGCTAGCATTACGCCACCGTTATGCTCAAATTGTAACGGTGAATTTCTGACCACAAATATTACTCTATGTTAGATGGCAACCGCATTATAAAAAGGGAAAGATGAGCCAACTTAAGACACATATCGGACGAATAGGAAATTTGAAAAGCTGTGGGATTATTTAAAGAAATAAATCTTAATAAATAATATTTAAACAGTAGATAATTTATGAAGAACTTTTAAAATAGTAAATATTATTCGATTGTCAAAATGCCCGAACCATCTCATTACCCTTTAACTGATATCAATTTTTCAAATCAGTATGTTATATAATTTTTTTGTGGTTCTTTATTCTATGCAAAATTGTGTCTAAAGTCTCGTACTTTATTGGCCAATATGTGTAAGTTACGTACAAATTACAGAATTCAACTGATTCTTCGTATCAAAATCCTTATTGTGGTTGTTTAAACCATATACTAAATCGTACCCAAAGTCCCTTTTTTGTTGTCTAATATGAATAAAATTTCAAGAACATATTTTATGCATCGAAAGCCCTTGACATGTAAAGAAATAAGTCAATCACAACGAGCATTTTCAAGTTTTAAACACAAAATTGGCTGTCATGCGAATCACGTAGATAATATGAATGTACAACCGATTTGTTTAACTGCATCAACTGTGTAACGAATGCATAATGTATTTTCTTTTCAATTTTCATATAATTGGTCCATCACGAAACAATGAGATATATAAATGTAATTTGGAAACGTCCGTATGCTTTCGAAAATAGTCTTATGCAATAGTTTTTGTACATGCCCAAGAAAAACTCGTGCCTAATGTTTTTTGTGTAAAATTTTACTTATCCAAGTTAACCAAATGGATTTGATCTATTTAATTAGGAAAAATCAATTTTTAGAAGTTAAAACATAAATGATTGACAGAAGTTCGAACTCCGGAAATCAAAATATTAGTTTGTGATCCGATTGCCACATTTGAATTTATGGTGGATAGCACTTCATTATTTACGATTTAAAAAACACAGCCCTTATTATTATTATTATTATTATTATTTTAAAATATTTATCTAAGAGATTGAATGTAACCCACTTATTCAAAAATTCATTTACGATGTATCATATCCATCTAGCGAGTGCAGTCTACATAACATTAGCAGCACGTCAAATTCACGGAATAGTCTTACGATTTCTTGGCCATAACCAAGAGCAAATACTCTCATCGCATCAAATAGCCAAAAACTGAGTAAGTTCTTCGTTGACTTTTGGGATATTTTGACGAGAGAAATGAGGAAGAAGCGGTTAGCCAAAAAAAAAATCAGGATATACTTTGCGAAACAGATGTGGGTGTGGTAGCTTTCAATGCTCCTCTCGTAACTTCTCCCCACACAAGCACACAGACGTCCCTCAAGAACTCATAATGAGCTCAAAGATAACCTCATCGCATATCAAAACCCAAATTTTCAACTCGTCCATATCATTAAATAAAGGGAATGAATCTGCATTTAAGTAAGCAGCGGAACTAGAGCGATGGACGAGAAGAGGACTAGGCCTGTAGAGGGTTTACACTGCTTGCCATGGAACGATGGAATGAACTCCTCGCATGTCATGGAAGCTCAAAAGATGGTGTGGCTCGGTCAAATTCAGAGACCCTTTTCGTCTTAATGGTAAGATAGAACCTCAGGTGCGCAGAAATCTCGAAAAGGAATGTGTTTACACGAAGTTGTAAACGGAAACTGAAACTGATCAAAGTTTGTTCGCAGGACTTGAAAAAAAGAAAAAAGGAAAAAAAACCGAAAGGAAAGGAAACTGAACCAGACCTAGCCGACCCGGTTCATTGGACGCAACTTTTCTTCTTCACTGATCGGGAGCAGCAGAAGACTCAACCGGTTCAGGGCTGCCTTCTTCCTCAGGTGATGGCGGTAGGTTAAGATCTAACCCAGACTCTCCGACCTTGTTCTCAGCATCGTCGTCGTCGTTGTTAATGTTGCTCTTACTAACTGCACTATTAAAGAAGTGAACTTTCTTGTGACCCCCCAGCCCTTGACCTGAATCGAACGCTTTGTCGCAAAATGGGCACTTGAACAATCTCTTATCAGTCAAAGTTTTGGTTTTTGCACCGCCATCGCCCCCCTCCTTTTCTCTACTGTCGTGCACTTTCATCCTCTTGTGGCTGTGGCTGGCCTTGTGCCCGCCGTATGCTTGATAAGATCTGAACACTTTGTTGCATGTCTCACACCAGTACCTGGGGCGGGGTCGATGGTTCGCTGGGGTTGCGTTAAATGACTCATCGTCGCCATCATCTTCATCGTCCTTCTCGTCCTCCTCAGCCACTTCGTCGTCGACGGCTTCTTGAACTACTTCCTTGCTCTTTCTGGTCCAGCTATCTCGCAGTAGCATCATAAGACACAGCGCCACATCTTCCACAGAAAGGTTCTCGGAGTCCGAACTCACCCGCTCCGATGTCTCAGCCCTCGCCTCGTTCATGGCCGGCTTACAGCACCGACTCGATCTCCTCCCCTTCGGGTTCCTCAGCGACTGGGCTTCGCTCCCCTTGTCGTGGAGGGCAGGATCGGTGCTGGCAACGAAGGATGATTCGGAATTGGCAGATCGGTCGTGAGGAAGATAAATCTTAGGCGACCCACGGAAGTCTTTCGAGGTGGCTTCGTTTCGATCCGGGTGCAGAGAAGACGAAGAGAGAGCTGGCACTGGGACCGGCTCGGTCTGGACGTCGGGCTGCTTGGGAGGGAGAGGGAGCTTCGCGAAGTGAGATCTCATGTGGCCTCCCATGGCTTTGCCGTTGGCGAAGCGCCTGTGGCAGATGGTGCACACCTTGTTCTTCTCCATCTTTTCTCCTTTGACGAAGACAGATGAACGAGCACGCGAAAGACGAATGTGAAAGAGCGACGAAGCGTGTAGGAGAATTAGTAAGTGACGAAGAATGACTTGGAAGGAGGGAGGAGGGCTTCAGAAAAGCAGAAGGTCTGCAGTGAATGTGGCAGAATTACTTGGTGTCTTCATTCGGTGTGCTGGTGCGAAGGGCTGCGATCCTGGCCGTTGGATGCGTTGCAAGACCTTCTGTGCATGCTTGTGGGTATAAGATCGTGTATGGAGTTGAGCTGTGTATGATGTTGTGTGAGCTATCAGGTTGGGCATTATATAGGCTTTGTGCAGAGTATAATAGACATCATTAGGTGCATTTAAACTTGGTAGATGAATCTGCCTCTATTGGTAAGTAAATTTAAGTACCTGCTAATTTTGTTAGTATGTAATCACTAAAAAATCATAGAAAAAATAGGCTGGATTTAAGTACCTGCTAATTTAAGTACCTGCTAATTTGTTACTGAAATACCTAATTTCTCGAGATTTATCCCTTTTAATTTTTTGTACTGTAGAAGAGTCTGAAAAGTCCGACGATAGCATGTGAATTACATGCCGTGTTGTTCTATATGAATTTGGAGTATTTAACTAGATGAATGCGTTAGCAAAGTGAAATCACGTATGGTTGGGATAAAATAAGTAACGAATCCGATGACAACATCTTTTACGATTATCGATGGTACGGGCATTGGGGTTTCTACGCATGGACAGTACCAAGTGTGATCCGTAGTAGTATTGTCCAGGCTTAAACTTTCTTTTGCTTCCCATGCCAAAGATTGTCTCACTTTATCATAGGGAAAAATACCAAAATAATCATAAACTTTTTGTACGACAAGCAATTTAGTTCTAATTATATTAATTTGGGATTGTCTAGGCCCAAACTTATGATTATTTGCCAATATAGTTCTTCCGATAATTTTAGCTGAAAATCACTATTGTGGACATCGACAGTCCTAATGGCATGCTAACATATAATTTTTTTTTACTAATTCTTTAAATTTTTTTATGAATTTTGTAGATTTTTTTTCTTATCTTTTCTTTCATTTCATTGCATAGATTTGGAGAGGGTTGCAACCCCTTCACTAACCGCGAAACCACAACAAGGGCTTGTGGCCCCTTGCTTATGGCCCCTTGCTTATGGCCGATGGTCTGCCGACCATTGCTAAGGCGTGGATTGGTGAAGGAAAATGAGTGAAAACGAAAAGGAAAAAAGAAAAAAAATTAGATTTTTTTAGAAAAATTGTCCACGTTAGTGTAGCGATGCCATTTAAGATGACAATGCCCACATCAATAATTTTAAGCCAAAATTGGCTGGAATGATTACTTTGGCAAATTGTCAATTGGTTAGGACTAAATTAAAAAATTTAAGCTTTACAATAGGTTTTAGATTTTTTTTTTTTTTTGGTTATTATCCCTTTTATTGTATGTTGTAGGAGTGAGCATCCGTCTAGGGTTAACCCCGAATTAACCCTGGACTGGCCCAACTCGGCTAGTCTTGGGCCAATCTTAGTCTGGTCTCTAGGGGAACCAAGTTGATCCTTGATCCTATAATCGCTGGACCCTGCACTATGTGAGATGGTCCTCAGTTCTAGGAGTTTAGAGTTGGTTCAGACCAACCTTGTACATAAATATATTATATAATATATGTTTTTGTCTACTTTAAATTCTAATGCCTCCTCATCTATTCTCTTCGCAGTTCAATTTATTATATAAATTAGAAAGTACAAACCCAAACCAAATTCGACAAAAAAATAAAATAATAGAAACTCTCTTCACTCGCTTCGGCCTCGCTCACCCGCCTCGCTCACGACTTGCCTCTCTTCACTTGCCTCACTCGCATTGTCGCTCGCCTATGTTCACTCGCCTCGTTGCTCGCCTCTATTCTCTCGCCTCCCATGTTTGTTTTATGGCTTGTTGCTTTTAGCAAGTGTAACTTTATCTTATTGCCTTATCTTGTATTTATATTTGATATGTATTGGTGTTCATAATTTGATTACCCAATGTCACATTGTTGATAAATATGTAATTTCTTATAAGAACATAAAAAAAAAATGGAACAAAAAAATAAACGGTTGGTCCCAAGTTGATCCTCAAACCGGATTGGATCCATAGATTTCATTTAGTCCTCAGTCCCGCCCTTAGTCCCAAAAATTGAGGACTAACATTATACGAGTTGGTTCCTGGGTTAGATGCTAGACCAGCCCAACTCGGACCATACTCACCCTTAGTATATTGATTTATTTCCTCCATTTCATTCCCTACGTTCAAGAAATGAAGTGTGCACCCAAAAAGGCTGGACTTTATTTGTCTTTGATACTTGTAAAAAGTGTCACAGGCTGATCATTTGGTATCCAGATCGTGCGACGACTTAGGCCTCCTTGGATCGTAGAGAGAGTTCTAAAGAGAAAAGCTCTAAAAGAGAACTTTGTATTATTGGAATTCAGCTTCACAACGAGGCAAATGGCACCTCTTCTTATAACAGTAGCCTTCTCCTTACAACGGTTGATGTAATTTCTATTCGGCGGATGAGGTCTTATCTCACGACCTACCAATTACCGACATTTATATCGAGAGAATTCTAGAACCCAACGCAATTACCATCTCACCTATCCCTAATAACATTAAAAAAAGAAACTCTGGTGGAAATACTAGGTGATTTTGGATGGTCTTCATTAATCATGCATGGTTTTCTTCTTCTTCTTCTTCTTCGGTCAATTCGTCAATTCGGTCCAGACAATCTATCACGGCGAATCAGACCGGTTGTTCTCAATTCCAAAATTTTAAAATTGGGTAACCAAACCGATCCCTTTCGGTTTGGTCTGATCCGATTTGGTCCGATTCAGTTTCCTAGTTGGACCGGACCGATGCACGCTCTTGGTTTCTTTAGCCTAAACGAGTATTGCGCTTTCCCGCCATTTGTCCTCTCAACCTCAGAAGCCAGAGGCGACAGAAAACCCTCTCGGCCTCGTTGGCGACTTCAAGAGAAGATGATCAACAACATCCTCTCGGTCATAGTCTCAGTAGTGATTCTCGTCTTCCTCGTCGATGACTCTTTGCTTTTCTTCCATGTACTCCTACTGAAGAAGAGAAGAACCTGCAGAGCCCCCCGACCCCATGGGAGACGCGAGGGTTTTTCCCAAGCCTTCGGTGCGGTCCAAGACATGGGAATGGCTAAGGAGAGACCTAATTATATTTTTAAAATAAGCCCTTGGCTCTTTTGGATATTTTCAATTGATTCTCTCCTTCTTCTACGTTTGTTTATTTTGTTTTGGATGAGAAAACAAGTAAATGGATTATTAAAATAAAAAAAGAGAGTAGGGGATTGATTATATTACACACTCAAGAGACAAAATTAGTCAATAATGTCCAATAATTACAAATATACATATATGTACATATATATTTGGTCAAAAAATTTCAAAATAATTAAGTAATTGAGATGAGATTTATATATATATCGGTTCAGTCCGAATGGGTGGTTTCATGCCTAGAATTGAGAACCAGACCGCCCCCATTAGAATCGCCAGTTTCCGTCTGATCCGGTCCGGTTTCGGGCGATCTGGGTGGTTCCTAGTTCTTTTGCACACTCCTAAAATAGGAAAGAGAAATTGGGCAATCAACATTTGAAAGATGAAAAGCCCGTGAGGAATCACAGGTAAGAAGAAAGAACACTAGTGGGAATGCATATTTGATGTGTTGCGACAGTAGTATCCTTGTTTAACTATGTTGTACTAAATAAGGAAATATATCTTAAATCTTTAAATCATAAGATATTCTAATGAAGTTATAGCTAGTACATCACGTGCATTAAAATTTTCTATCCTCATCGTCATCCATATGTACTCATGCTCTCGTTACCGTTAGTGTTGGATATGCTAAGACTAGTTTACAAAATTTACATACTAAATGACATGTGGGAATTCTTATAGGATATTGAATACCATTCGCTCATTTAATTAATGGATGATTTTATTCCTTAAAATAATCCCTCCATATCACTAACAAAAATAAGTGAAGAAAAAAATACTTTCAACATCCACGAAAATGTTTAGGCACATTATTTCAAGCAATAACGATTATTGTCTACAATGTTTAGACATATTATTATCGATAATAAAAATATTTTTGACGAATTATTTCAAGCAATAACGATTATTTTTAGAAAAATATTTTCCAAATTAATCATTTTTTCGAAACAAACGGAGCAAAAGCGTCCACTTATAATAGCGTGCGTCTCTTATTAAGTGAAATGGATGTCAGTATGTTAGCTTATGCTCTTTAGTGCAGCCAGCATTGTGGCACCGTTATGCTCAAATTGTACCGGTGAGTTTCCGACCACAAATATTACTCTATGTTAGTTTTTTTTTTTTTGATAAGTTCTATTCTATTCTTATTATAACTCACTCTCAGACTTTTGTCCTGCCTTCTTGCAGGGCGTGGGAGTCGAAACCGACTTCTGAAACTAATTTGTTCCCACCCCAACCCCCGAGAAAGTGGGGATTCGAACCCCCACCTCCCTCTTCGATGTTGAAAGGGTGGCCAGTGACTCTATGTTAGATGGGTAACCGCATTATAAAAAGGGAAAGATGAGCCAACTAAAGACACATATCAGACGAATAGGAAATTTGACAAGCCGTGGGATTATTTAAAGAAATAAATCTGGATAAATAATATGCAAACAGTAAATAATTTATGAAGAATTCCATCGCAACTTTTAAGATAGTAAATATTATTCAGCTGTCAAAATGCGAAGACCATCTCATTACCCTTTAACTGATATCAATTTTTCAAATAAATATGTTATATTTTTTTGTGGTTCTTTATTATATGCAAAATTGTGTCTATAGTCTTATTTTTTTGTTGGCCAATATGTGTAAGTTACGTACAAATTACAGAATTTAACTAATTATTCACATCAAAATCCTTTTTGTGGTTTTCTAAACCATATACTAAGTCGTGTCTAAAGTCTCATTTTTTGTTGTCCGATATGAATAAAGTTTCAAGAACATATTTTATGCATCGGAAGCGCTTAACACATAAAAAAAACGAGTCAATCATAATGAGCATTTTCAAGTTTTAAACACAAAATTGGCTGTTATGCGAATCACGCAGATAATATGAGCGTATAATTGATTTGTTTAACTGCATTAATTGTGTAATGAATGCATAATGTATTTTGTTCTCAATTTTTATATAGTCAGTCCATTACGAAACAATGAGATATATAAATGCAATTTGGAAACGTTGTTGTACCTTCGAAACTAGTCTTATGCAATAGTTTTTATACATGCGTAAGAAAGACTAGTGCCTAATATTTTTTTTTATGTAAAATTTTACTTATCAAAGTTGACCAAATGGATTCGATCTATTTCAATAGGAAAAATCAATTTTTAGAAGTTAAACATATACGATTAGTTTGTGATCCTATTGCCGCATTTGAATTTGTGGTACAAAGCACTTTGTTATTTAAGATAAAAAAACGCAGCCGTTATTTAAGTTTTTTTTCATATCTATCCAGAAGATTGAATGTGACTTACTCATTCAAAGACTCATTTATGATGTGTTATATCCGTGTATAGCGATTGCACTCTACATAACATCAGCCACACGTTAAATTCCACAAAGGTAGTCTTACGGTGCTTGGCCATGACCAGCAGCAAATACTCTCATTGCGTAAGAAAGCCAAAAAATCAATAAAATAGTGTTTGGAAAAATTCTGTTTGCAAAAGACTTTTGTTATTAAAAAAAAACCAAAAAAGAAGATTTGGCCAGCCAAGAGCAGGCGGTCAGCAAAAAGGCAGGTAGTCTAGTGAGGTCCCGCGACCCTCCGGCGAGGGTTGCCGAGACCCAGATTGCAATTTGGGTTGCCGCAATCATCATGCGGAGGTCACCACGACCCAGATCACGCAATCCTGATGACTTTCGTGTGAAGGTCGTTGTGTGGCAAGGGTCTTGCAACCCAAATTGTGTGACACTCCGATATGGGTCACCACGACCCACATCGTTCGACCAGATCGCGATTTGGGTCACTGCAACCAAATCGCACAGCCCCGACAACCTTCACGACCTTCACGACGCAATGGGTAGAGTGACAGTCTAGTGAGGCTCGTCGTGACCTTGCCGGACTGCCCACCCTTCGTCGGTGACCACACGAAGATGCTCGTTTTGTTCAATAGAGAGAAGGGAACAAGATGAAGATGAACAGTCATTGAGGGCAAAATCAGAAAAACAAAAAGTTAGTTATGATAATTTCGGGAGAATATTTTTTTACTAGCCCAAGGCCAGCATGCTGAGAATTCAGCCTTTTGAAGGCTTGCGTTTGAGAAATGGAGTTTAAGAAAAATTCGCCAGACACCCTTTATATGGCCAAGGGATTTTGGGAAGATAGTTCCCAAACGCACTTTGCTGACTTTTTGGGATATTTTGAAGAGAGAAATGAGAAAGAAACAGTTAGCCAAAAATCAGGTGGATATGCTTTGCGAAACAGATGCGGTAGCTTTCAATGCTCCCTCTTGTAGCTTCTTCTCCCCACGCAAGCCCAGAGACTCCATCGTGTTCCTCAGTATAAACTCATAGATGATCCTCAAAGATAACATCATCACATATCGAAACCCAGATTATCCCTTTATTGTATATATGTCAGATTCATTTCCTCCATTTCATTCCCTACATTCAAGAAATTAAGTGTGCACCCAAAAAGGTTGGACTTTATTTGCCTTGATACTTGTAAAAGGTATCACGGCCTAATTGTTTGGGATTCAGACCATGCGGCGACTGAAGCTTCCCTGGATTGTAGAGAGTTCTAAAGAGAAAATCTCTGGAAGAGAGAACTTTGTATGGCTGGAATGCAGCTCACAATGAGAGAAAGGCAGCTCCTTTTATACCTATAGCCCTCTTCCGTTGATGTATTTTCCATTCGGCAAACGAGATTGTATCTCTTGACCAGCCAACTACTTCCATTTATACCGAGAGAACTCTAGAACTTGACGCAATTATCATCTCGCTTGTCCCCGAGAATATTTGGAAAACCCTAGTGACCCTAGGCGATTTTGAATGGTTTTCATCGATCATGCACGGTTTTTGGTCACAAGAACCTCAAGACCTTGACACTAGCCTCTTTTAGGGGTGGTTGATTTCAGAATGGGTTGATTTTCACCCTGGAACTTGTAACTGGATCGAGTAGCATTGATTTTCGATTGCCGACCGATTCCAAGATGAATCATTATTCTTCTTTTCTTCTTTGATTTTTAGTACTCCCTACGAGTGAAAGTTTCCCTACTATTAAAATAAAAGACAATATTTATTAATTACGATTTGTTTTGGGATAAAAAATAAAAAATAAAAAAGAGAAAATTTTGGCCAATTCGTCGGTTCAGTTTAGGCAATCTAATTACTTCACTTCTTATGCGAAATAGAGAATCAGACAAGCTATTCTCAATTCCAAATTTTTAAAATCGAGTAACCGAACTGATCCGTTTGAGAGCCACTTAGATCGTTTTGATTCGGTCCAATTTGATTTCCTAGTTGGAAACCAAATTGGACCGGACCGATGCACATTAACGCTTCGTTCTAGAAAACAATTTCTTTTTAGAAATAGTCTTTTTTTCTATTTCTATTCCTCTAAATAATTTCTCAATAAAAGAACGTGTTTGATAATTACATAATATTTTTATTCTCGGAATGAAAAAAAAATAAAAATGCGTTTGGTATGATTCACAATTTTTTTTATAATGTATAATTTCTTTTAATTTTTTTCTTATTCTTCCTTATCGCCGTCGATTGCCGCCGTTACTAACCTCGATCGGCAGTCAGTGGCGACAAGTGGCGTCGTTGGCGGTCATTAGCGGCTCGAGTCGGTGATGGCAGTTGATTGGTCAGCCGATAGGCGATGTTGTCGACAGTGGGTGGCGGCAATGGTAGTTGGTAGCGGTGGCCTCAATGATCATCGGCGATGGGCAGCGATGAGCAGTAGCTGTCGAAGATTGACAATGGCAGTTAGAGCCTGGCGGGTGGCGCGAGGTAGTCGATTGGGGGTGAAGGCGGGCGAGGGGTGGTGAAGGCGGTCGGTCGGTGGGTGGCAACGAGACGGCGGTAGACCGGCGGTTAGTCGACAATTAGTCGACAGTCAACTGCGGGGATAGGTGGTCAGCGAGCGACGAAGCGGCAAGCGGTTGTCAGCGATAGCAATTGACCGATGAGGGTGGGTGGGTGGCGGCGGTGGCCGGACAATAGGGGTAGCGGCGAGAGGCGAGGGGGTAGCAACGAAGAAGAAAAAAAAATTTATTTCTAAAAATTATTCTTGGAAACAAGAATTTTCTTTTTCAAATTCATTTCTTGGTCACTTTTTTATTTTGGTAAATAGAAAAATTAATTGACGTTAGCAAATAAATTTTTTTTTTTTTTTTTTTTTTTTTGGTTTCGAAATTAAAAGGACAGGAATTGGAATAGAAATGTTACCAAACAGAGGCTTTGATCTCATTAACCCGAACGAGTAGTGCCCTTTCCCGCCATTCGTCAAGCCAGAGGCGACAGGAAACCCTCTCGGCCTCGTTGGCGACTTCAAGAGAAGAACGATCAACAGCATCCTCTCTCTCAGTCTCAGCAGCGATTCTCATCTTCCTCGGTCGACGACTCTCTTCTGCCTTTTTCCCATGTACTCGTCCTGAAGAAGAGAAGAACCTGCGGACCCCCCGCCGCCCCCCGACCCCCATGGGAGACGCGAGGGTTTTCCCCGAACCTCCGGCGCGGTCCAAGGCGGGGACCATAGCGAGGATCCGCTTGGAGAACTTCATGTGCCACAGCAGCCTCCGGATCGAGCTCGGCGACTGGGTCAATTTCATCACCGGCCAGAACGGAAGTGAGTCGGCCTTTCTCTCTCCGCCCGTCTCGCGCCTGCTTCGGTTCGGGAGCGCGAGGAACCGGCGATCCCGCTCCCGGACCAGAATTGGATTGCTCTGTCCACCCGCGTCGTCGCTGGTTTTTTCTTATTACGGTTTTCGAGACGGCGTGGGGCGTGATTTTACGCGTGAAGGGAATCGCCTGGTGCTTAATTAGTTAGAGGCTGACAATGCTTCGGGAAATCTTTATCTTCTGTTAGGTGTTTTGAGAATTGGTTTAGGCACGCATGATTCGAGTTCGAGCTGTTGAGACGAGAAAATTTTCGAGTTTGAAGGACGCTCTAACTTGTGAGCTGCTGTTGCTTTTCGTTGCATCACAGGTGGGAAGAGTGCCATACTGACGGCGCTATGTGTTGCCTTTGGATGCCGAGCTAAAGGTACTCAGAGGGCTTCCACATTGAAGGATTTCATAAAAACCGGTTGCAGGTCTCGTGCTCTTTTCCTTGCCTGTCCGATTCCTAAATGTGTTTGTCAGGGACATTTCTGTTACTGGTACACTGCAAGTTGTCAGGTTGCCAAGACGAGCAGACACTCAATTGCATACTCTAATGGTTCTAACATTGCTCTTTGTTACTCCTGTTGTTGTTGTTGTTATCCCAGTTCGGCTGTCGTTCAAGTTGATTTGAAAAATTGTGGAGAGGATGCATTTAAGCCTGAAATATATGGAGATATCATTACCGTAGAACGTCGGATTTCTGAATCTACGGGCTCTATGGCATTGAAGGATTGCCAAGGTTTGGACTATATATTTCGCTCCATACGTGAGATTTGTTCCAAGGAAGTTCTTGTCTTTGACTTTTATGGCTGGTGACTTGTCTGATAACCAGAAAAATTTGATAATCATTTTTAAACTTTTTCGTCTATACATTGTTCGGTAGGTGATACTGAAATTCCTTCTAAGAGGGGAATAAGCTATTGATATAGCAGATTGATAGGAGAGCCAGGTTTCGACATGCAAAGTAAACGTGTTAACAGTCCTAGTGTACATATATTGAGCGATGGAACTGTTCAAAGTTTTTGCTCTTGGACCTCAGTTTGTTTTGTCATGGTAGCTGATGCTAAAAGCTATGTAGTTCTGCTTGATTTTCTTCCTTACCGAGTCATCTTGCAGGAAGAAAGGTTGCCAGTCGGAGAGAGGAGCTTCGTGAACTTATCGAACACTTTAATGTGAGTTTTCTGAAATATACTGAAGTTATGTGCCTCAGATCAGTGGATGACAAATATGGACGCAACCAACATGTAAACCTAACTAAAGATAAACACGTGCTTCTGTGGTCCTTCTGTTACATTCCAGCTTTTTAAAGTCATCAGTTATGTTTATTTATTTTTTTAAACGTTAGTACTTTTTTGATTCGGAAAGATATGGGCACCCTGGTGTTTCAATGGAATTTGCTGGATGGTGACGGGTGTACCCTGAATTTTCTTTGAAAGGTAGCTTTTGTTTAACAAGGGTGTTGCTCAATAATACGTAAAGTCCAAGATGCGCTAATGAAATCTATCCTTTTCTAAGAGTTATTCTCAATATGTTGGGTGTTTTCATCTCTTGCACCAAGCTAATTATTTTATTTCAAGCACTTACAGGTCGCAGTTGCATGTTTGTTCAATGTAGTCTTCGACACATCTTGCTCCAATGCTTGATCTGGAATATCGGGAAAATCAAGTTACACCGGGCCTATTTTTTTGTATAATGCTAGAGATATTAAAGCTCGTATATTAAATGGACTTACTAAATGATGTGGCAGATACCTGTTGGGTGTCTAAACGGTCTTATTGACATGATAACCAATTATAGTTTGCTACATCATTTAATAAACCTATTTAGTATATCAGTCTTAGTATCTCCAGCATGCTTATATTTTATAAATCCAATTTTAAGATTTCATTCATGACCTAAACTATACAAACATACTAGAATTGCAAGCGAATCTATCACTTGACCTGCAAAACTTTTTATTATTGTGAACCTATCGATTTCAATATTTACATGTATCTCTATTGTGAATGTAAAAGTTTTATTGTTTTTTGTCAATAACCCTGATGATTTAGGGCCCTCCCTCCCTCCCTCTCTCTCTCTCTCTCTCTCTCATGCACACACAGGCACGTGCACACACACACACACACACACACACTTACACACGCACACACATGCGCACGTGTGAACATCCAACAGAATCCTGACTAAAGAACCTGAGAGGATATGATTGACATATAAATGCAGTTGTGTGATTGGACTTGGTTGGTTTGAGAAGCAAGGAAGACCTCGTAATATCTAACCAGGCTTTTGACTGCATTTCTCTTTTTTAGCTCAGAATTCTTATTGGGTCTGCTGAGATATCTCAAAACATGTTTTGTTTACATTTCAGTTGTACCTTCTTCATAATTTCACTTAGAAGCCATGCTTTCCTTATGCAGATTGATGTAGAAAATCCATGTGTAATAATGAGTCAAGACAAGAGCAGAGAATTTCTGCATTCTGGAAATCCCAAAGACAAATTTAAGGTACAAAACATGCCTCATCTGTCTAGAATTCTGCAAAGCTGCTTGACTAAGGGTATGCTTCTCAGTTTTTTTTCAAGGCCACACTACTTCAGCAAGTAAATGATCTTCTTCAAAATATCCGTGAACATTTGGATTCAGCGAAGTCCCTTATTGAGGAATTGGAGGCTATGATAGAACCTATAAAGAAGGAACTCAATGAGTTGGTTGACAAGATTAAAAACATGGAGCTCGTGGAAGAAATTTCTCATCAGGTACAACAACTGAAGAAGAAACTTGCATGGGCATGGGTATATGATGTAGACAGGCAACTAAAAGAGCAAAGTTCAAAGATCGAAAAGCTGAAAGCTCGTATACCTGCTTGCCAAGCCAAAATTGATGAGCAACATGTAAGTTTTGACTTTCTTCTTGCTATTCATTCCCAACTAAAACAAAAAAAGGAAAAAAAGAAAAATAAGAGACAAAGAAATTGATTATTTGATACTGGCAAAACCCCATAGACAAGCAGTGTCTGATGCTTTAACAATGGTAACTGTTTTCGGCTTCTGCTTATCAAGTGCTCAGCAAATTAGTCTGGCCCTTGGTTGGATGAATTGGGTTTGCACGTCTAACAAATATACAGATGACATTTTGTAGCGATGAGAATAATGGAGGATTTTATCTTCGCATTATTTTTCCCCATCCAGATTAATCTAACAGGAAGCAATCTATTTTTCGTTTGTGTTATCACAGAATCTCCTGGAAAGGTTGAGGGAATCTTTAACTGAGAAGAAAATGCAGATTGAGCATCTGATGATAAAAACATCTGAAGTGAAGAAGAAAAAGAGTGAATTACAGCAGCATCTTTCCTTGGTATGATAATTCATTCATACCTAGATACTTATACTTTCAAGAACTGTTTTCTGTTGATGATTGGGTTGGTTTCTACGTCTTTTGTTGAGATTAGATCCTTCAATCATTAGTGACTGTCTAAACTCAATGGTCCCTGCAATTCTGGCTATGGCTGAATGAAATCATTGCACCCCTAGCCCTTTCTTAGACAAGAACAACTACTCATCCCTTACTGAATTTGATGAACAAGAAAAGTGAGATTACATGTGTACTTTCCAAATGAAAAGTCATTTTGACTTTGCATATGAATATAAATGTGTTAGTATGCTATTCTGCGACTTGGAAGGTTATATTTCCTTAGTGGAGATTTTTTCTTCCCGTATTTGCCAGTTTTTCCTAAATCAATTTGAGCCATATCTATCTTTTTCAGTGTGTTACTCTCTTCTTTATAATTTTTCCCTCCAAATGCATTGATATGTCCCTTGCAAATGATGGTTTGTTTACATAGGCTAAAAGAGAGCGCCATGAGCTCCGTGAGGAGCATGATCGCTTGACCAACCATATCAAAAAGTTGATCAAGCGTGTTCAGTCACTTCAACGGCAAATTCAGGAGATGCAGGAGCAACATCTTCAGAGCACACAGGTTTGTTTCTGCTGTTCTTGACTTGTTGAAGTGGCTGTTGAATCAGCTTTTCTTCCTCACCAAGGGGGCTGGATTCATCCTTCCTCATGGCTGTTTTGGTGAATGATGAGGAATAATACATGGATTTTTCATTTCACGATGATGATTGTCTTTTTCAAAGATCCCTGCATGAATCATATGCTTATCCCATTTTCAAAAGAACTTCTAGGGTCTTTACTCTTGTCCACTGTAAGAGAATGGTGGAAAGCTGGGGCTGTGAGGTTTTGTGAATTGATATAGCTAATTAAGCAAACATTGTCTCATTTACCTCTTACTAGAACAACTAAATGCCTACTGTAACGTGTATTCAAGCCCAACCTCTCATTACCTTGAAAAAGCCTTGAACAGAAATTAGAGTTGTTTGAGGAAAGTATGCTTTTTCATAAAAGTAAGACCCAAGAGAGGTCTTCCAGCATCAGTCTCACCTCCTCCTCTCTCTTCCTCCCCTTTTATCAGCAATTGTTCTTGTTTTCTGAGTTTGCTTGTTCATCATGCTTACTCTGCTAGAAAATCTAACGAGATTTGGGAACAAGTAACTATCTACTGGCCTATGCAACGACCAGTTTAAAAGTCTTTACGTCTGTATCATATTTCTTCTTTTGCATGTTTCTGCATACTAATGCTGTAAGTCGGTCTGCCAGTTCATAATCAGTACAGGGGCATTGCATTTTCATTTGTTGGGATTAATGATGTTTCTGATGTTTCAGAATGAAGAATTTGAGCTAGAAGCAAACGTCATGGAAATCCAATCTCAGATTGATGCCGTGATTTCAAAACTCAGAGGGTAGTCTTTTCTATTTAGTGCAATTTTTTCATGAGGTGGATTAAATGGCACTTGTTCTGCTGGCAAGCATATCTTTTGCAGATTTACTTATTACTACTTTATTCAATGAACAAATGTAGGTTGAATGAAGATGAAAATGCCTTGTCAGACAAAATTCAAAGGGAAATGGATGATATGCAAAAGATCACAAATGAGGTATGGAAGTATGCAGGGTAATTAGACATATCAATTTGAGATGATATAATGCTGATCTCCCTCTGCTTTTTGTTGCATATCTATGCCAAATATGTTCGAGCTTCTGGTATGATCTTAAGTGATGCGGGACTACTTTATTTTGTGCTACTTCTTGACGGCACTGCGAAGTATTTTAATCTTTCTATTTGCTTTGCAGTTGGTTTATTTCACAGTTGTTCGGTAGGAGTTACAAAATCTGCTAATGGAATAATTGTATTATTGTATGCTCCTCATATTAATTTGAAGTATAAGAATTGGTCATGTTTGTAGATGGAAGACCTAGAGAAGAAGCAGCGTGAGGTCTCTACTAATATCCGTGAACTCAAGCAACATAAAAGCAATAAGGTGCTGGTAGCCAGATCCTTTTCCTTGCCTTAGGTTCATTTTATAGATCTTAAATTTTTTAGGATGAAGAAAGCAGTTGTTTCGGTGCGCTCTTATTTTCCTGCCATCATTTCTATGACAATCTATTTTCTTCTTCTCACTTGAAAGGTTACGGCTTTTGGTGGAGAGAAGGTAATCCATCTTTTACGTGTTATTGAAAGGCATCAGAGCAAGTTTACAAGAGCACCAATTGGTCCCATTGGCTCACATTTGGTTAGTAGTGATCTGAAATGGTTTATGTGGCTCTTCTGTGTAATGATCTATGTCACAGTCTCAAGTTGTCAAGAAAAGAGACATTATTGGAAACAAGTATTTGATTACAGTTGTTCCGATCCTATGTGATTTTCTTATCTGATAAGACACTCCCTCTCCATGAGTCCTATGTGATATTGTGGGTAATATTTTCTCTGAATTTTGCAGCAGTACTAGTAGTTGCCATGAGCATCCATGTTTATTGGTACTTTTTTTTTTTTTGGGGGGATGTGCCCCATGCTGTCACTCTGCCTTATCCTATCCTTACTTTGACTCTGATGCTTTTGCTCTTCATCACTGAACTAGAACCTTCAGGTGTTTGATATTTTACTGGCAGATTACTATATAAGATATGTTACTTTGCTAATAAAGATAAGGATCTTGGGGCACCCCTTAACCAATATTAAAAAAGAAAGATATCCATTTTTGGTGCACTTGGTTGTGCATAACACGAGAAAGACAGTGCTTTGAAGCTGACAAAGTTTCTAATGTTAACTAGTGCCTTTGGGGCACTCGTTGAACAAAATTCTATAGATAATTCCATTAATGCCTTTTCTCCCCAATCTACTCTTATTTATTTTCCTGTTTGGAGCTCAGATACTTCATGCTCAATGCAGAGTTTGATCCATGGTGGCCAATGGGCTCCAGCTGTTGAAAATTCCATCGGGAGGTTGCTCAATGCTTTTATTGTGACAAACCATAGAGATTCCCTTGTTTTGAGAGGATGTGCGAAGGAGGCGAATTATAATAACCTTCAGATCATCATATATGACTTTTCAAGACCAAGGTAGATCCGTGGATATTCTCTCAACTCTTCTCTAATCAACTTTTATCTTAATGTTTGACCATTTCTGTAGGTTGACTATACCACATAACATGCTTCCACAGACTGAGCACCCCACAACTTTTTCTGTTTTACGGGCAGACAGTGACACTGTGTTAAATGTCTTGGTGGATATGGTATGTTTTATGCAATGTCCCATGCAATTTTCATAAGTTCGCTCTTTTGCTTCACATTTATCAACATAGAGTTGTAATGTGCATGCCCTCTAAATATATATATGTCCAGGGTTCTATTGAGAGGCACGTGCTTGTCAGAGATTATGATGAGGGGAAGAAAGTTGCTTTTGACCAAAATATCGCAAACCTGAAGGAGGTTTACACCCTTGATGGTTACAAAATGTTAGAGGCAAACAAAGCTTTTCTCTCTTTTCAATTTATGCATTTACTATATATTCATGCTGTGTGACTGTCGTAGTTGAATTGTGTACACTTACATGTCCAGTCAATAAGTGACAGAACTAAAAACATTTTTAGCATCTCTTGTTAAAAAAACTAACTGTTTGTAGATGACTACAAAATATAAAATCTTTCATTTGTTTCTAAAGGAAAAACAAGATCTAATATACAAATTATTATTTCACAAATGAAGAACATAATTGAGGTAAACCTTAAAGAAAAAAATTGATTTAAATAATCTAGAAGAGAGCAAGAATTGTGAGAGAAATAAATTGAAAAAGGAAATAATGAAAAAGTGTTGGAAACTTGCAATCTATTAAAGAGATATTATATCATGTTGATTAAAAGGGTCACTGCTTAATCACATGGTATTTTCTATTTATATTTCATGCTATTTCTCAATTGTTTCATTGAAAATAGGCCATTGCCCCACTAAATACAAAAAGAATATCTTGTGTTTAAGAGAAGAATGAAATTTGAATAGAGAAATACTTTATACTGCAAAAACAAAAATGAATCTGTTTTAATTACAGCCAAGAAACAGAAAGTGGAGTTCAACCTAAACTCATAGGACATAGGCATATTGTTGGATTCTCTTGATTAAAGATAAGCTTGCCAGTCCCATATCAGAAGTTGTATTCTGATTTCCCTTAGGTTTTCTCGGGGGTCTGTCCAAACAACTCTTCCTCCAAACAAGAGAGCAAGGACAGGTCGTCTCTGTGGCTCATTTGACGATCAGATTGAAGATCTGCAAAGAGAGGCGCAGAGAATGAAAGTACAAGCTGATCAGTGTAGGAAGAGGAAAAGAGATGCGGAGTCTTCTGTCCATCATCTTCAGGATAATCTTCAGACTGTAAAGGTAGAAAGACTTATCTGATGATGTATAATGGATGCATGGATGTGTGTGTCTCTAGTTTGTTTTGTGGCACATTCTGTTTGTTGTGAACATTACTTTTGGGTTTCTGCCTAGTCTGCATTATGCATGCAACAATTGGTGTTGGGAAGTTTGCGCAATACTTTGGATCAGCAAGCGTGGGTTGGGTCCCAATGTTGCCATTAGTTGTGATGTTTCTTGCCCTTAGTATTTCAAATAGAGATATCTTCCTTTTTTCCCGATTGGCTTGATGGAGATAATCAAATTCGTCATTAATTATCTGAGTAACTTTGTCAACGCTATATCTGTTCAAGTCAGTGTATTTTAGCATTAGGGTGTGTGGCAAATTCTTGCTGATGGAACCTCCCCCCTCCCCCCCTTGAAAAAAAAAAAAAAAAAAAAAGCTCTCTCTCTTGCCATATGTGTCTTTGCATACATTCATTTTCTCTTTCTACTTGAATCCAGGTCTCTTGGTCTCATTCTTTTTATTGCCTAATCTCATGCAGGGGAACAGATTTTCTTTGCTGGTTTCAGAACATACATCATTCACTCTAGCTCTTTTGGCTTTTGTTGTCAATTGGCATATTAGTGATCAGTGGGAAGAGAGTTTTGAATTTTTTGACGTTATATTTGTTGTTCAAAAAGGGTTTTAGGTAGATGGTAGTTACTTTCCATTGCTATAAATATCCTTATAATGGGTATTTTCAAGAAATGAGTTAACTTCCTCTTGTCAAATCTTACCTTTGTGTTCCATTCTTTTTGCATGATCTCCTATGTGTTTTGGATAGAGGAGGTGCAAAAGTGTGGAGAGGGATTTAGCATCTAAGAAGCTAGCTCTGGAAGATTTGAAGAAGGCAAATGTTGTCGAATCTAGCCTATCAACGTCAGATGTTGATGAGCTGCATCAAGAAATTTCAGTTTGTTTTGCAAGCCCTTTTATTTTGTGGTTTTGTTTGAATTTACTATAATCTCATGTCATCTAATGAGCTTCTCCTATCAAATATGTTTTATTTGCTGGCCATTTAGAAAGTCCAAGATGAGATACAAGAAAATGAAACTCTGCTGGAGAAAATCAGTCTCAAGATGAGTAATGTGGACGAGAGTGCTCACAATCTTAAGCTAGCATTCGAGGAGTTATGTGGTACTGCTGGGAATGCATTCACATTTCTATTTCGCCCTTTAGAACACATAGCTAATGCTTAGAATTTATTTTGGAAACATAGAATCAGCAAAAGTGGAAATCGATGCTCTCGAAGATGCAGAGAGAGAGCTAATGAAGGTTGAAAGTACCATTAGCTCGGTGGAAGCGGTATGTGTTATTCATCACGTCTCATTATGTCTGTCACCCCAAGGATAGTAATGTACTAGTGGTCACTTCAGTTCCATACTATCTGTACACTGTCTTTTCTGACGGTATTAATTATTCATTTAAAGGAAAAGACCCATTATGAAGGTATTATGAGTACTAAAGTCCTCAGCGATATCCAAGTGGCGGAGGCACAGCATCGAGAGCTTGAACATAATCGTACGGTATGTAATGTCCATCTGAGCTTTATATCTCAATGTGATGGAGCATTTAATTGTGAAAGGCATCTAAATTTAATGATGGTTTAGTCTTGATGAGAAAGGAATTCGAATAAAACATGCTTTTCATTCTTTGTGGTTTGTGAGGTCTGTTTACTGGATGCTTCTTAATAATTTGGAGGACTTGCAGAGTGCAGACTAAAAATATCAGCTCTGCTTAGTGACAAGTCCTAGTATCTCCTTGGTTCCATTTTTTCTTTCAGCCTCTAAATTTGTGAAGTATAGAATAAATTGCTGCTACATGCAATCTGTCTTGTATCATTCTTTTAATGTTTCTCAAATTTGGCCTCAGATATTATGTTTCCATGATTGATTTTTGCTCTGTGGCTAGTTCTTTCATTTTTAAGGTTTATCATGAGCTTGGTAATTTGCAGGAGAATTGTGGAAAAGCTTCCATTATATGTCAAGAGAGTGAAATTGAAGCTCTAGGAGGCTGGGATGGACGTACCCCAGAGCAGCTTAGCGCTCAACTGAACACGCTTAAGCGAAGGCTTCAGCTTGAGAGCCAACAGTAAGGATATACATTCATAGTTTCAGCTGAAGAGCAGCAAAGCTTTCAATATTGAATGGCCTGTTCTCATGTTTGTTATTTGAGCAGATATTCTGAATCAATCGATGATCTCAAAATCTTACATGACAAAAAGCAGCGGAAAATTGCACGGAAGCTGGAAACTTATGCAGGTTTACGTGAAAGGCTGAATGTAAGTTTGTATGATTCCCAACCTTGTACTGTTTAGAAGTTATGATTGCCGAGGCAGGCTCACGATGCACATATTTGAAAGTTCCCTGTAATCTAGCTTCACTGTGATGGGTGTGAATGGTGAACTGTACTGGTTAAACTGCTCCATTGAATTTACACCTTGCAGTGACCAGAAATAGGAGATGTACTACTCCTTTAGCTTCTGCGCAGTTCAATCTTATTTGCCACACGTGGGTAGAGTTTTCTAGGGGTCATTAAATAGCAGTTTCTCTGAGATGTCTCAAGTTTGTCTCTTTTGGTTAGAAAATCAAATCCAAAAGCTTAACTAGTTAGAGAGAACAAGATCACTTATTAAAAGGTCTAGACAAAATCTTGTTGACCAACCATTTGGGATATTTTAATCCTACCATCCAAACTGTTCCGGCACAAACTTATGTGTCTTGTCTTTTTATCTTTTGAGTATTTTGGCAATTCTGTTCATGCAATCCGTGTCTGTGCCTTCTTCCACCCTGCCATAGGTAAAAAACTTAAATGTTTGAGTTTCACTGCGACAATGAGTGGTAGACCTATTCTTTAAATAGACTGGACCTACTTCAACTCCCTTCACAACTAGTTTTGACCTGAATGACTTTAGATATATATTACTCAAGGACTACAATGGCTATTTCCTTGTGTTCTTTCATGTTATTTATGGACAATGGAGATTGAAAGGTGTCAGAGCATGGATGGTAAAATATTGTTAAAATTGTCATTATTCAAAAGAACATGCCAAAAAGTTAGGTGAGTTTTAGAAGGACAAAGCCCCTTCTAATTACTGCTAGCTTGAGGAATTGATTGATGTATGTACTTTGTTAGATTAATTTAATGCCGTGTGCCAGAAAAGGGATAAAGATTTGAAAAGGAGTGACGACAAATTGAAGTTGTTCTTTGATGCATCTGCAATTGATCAAATTCACCACGTTACCTTGATGCACACTTTTAGTGCATAGTCTTTTCTGAAAAGTCATGGCTGTCCTGGGTGCAAAATTGTCGACAACAATTTTTACTCTTCCATAGCATCTTATTGCCTGAAGGTAACATTGCAGTCATCTTTTTGCTGGGGCTATCAGCGCCTTTATGGCCCTTGTTCATCAATTGGGCAAAAAACTAAATTGACCCACAATTCTTTCCTCTTGCTTTTTCATGGCAATGAGCAAATTATTGCCAACATATCAGGGTAGTGGAGTGGTCACGGGACAGTAATTAGTCAACGGTACGATGAATTAGCTGTATATATGTTCCTTAATGTATATGTGCACTCTCTTTATCTTCACCAAGAGATATCATAATGGATGCTAAAAAGTTGGATGGAATGTTATAAAAACATTACATATAAGACGTAAACTAGGGTGATATTACTTAATAATTTCTTTCATAGATACTCTTAAGGGGGGAGTGAAAGCCTGATGGAGTCTGAAAAATCATGAGAAGAAAGAGACTTTTGGGAAACAGCATGTGATTGACATGTGACTATAATGGGGTAGTTGCCGATGGAAATTTCGGGGCACTATTTCCCTTGCTGTGAATTACACACTTAACTTCTTTATGCCCTTTTCAGATGTGACTCCAGTGAATTGACATGAAACATCTTCTAGACATTTTTGTTGCACGCATTTGCTGTCAAACAATCAATGGATCATCTTAATTCAGTCTCTCAAACTTTTTAATTCATGCATGTCCATAACTTGACAAGTGCTGACTGCAAACGTGAGATCTTTACTGCCTTTATTATCAGAATTACCAGTGCTCCATATGGTTTTACGTAGGTTTGTTTGACTTAATTGTTGTCATCATAACACATGTTAGTCTACTTCTTCAGTTCCTCTAAATCAAGAATTGCACCTTTTCTTATTGATCAACTGAGTCTGAACTTGGAGAAACAACGTGCTGCTTGAGTGGAGGCACATCTAACTATTCTATTTGTTTTGTCCTGCTGCTTTTACACCCCGGCAGTGTTAGTCCTACATAAAAATATCAGGGTCTTACCAATGAATTCTGAATCTATATAATCACATCAAATTTCTCTCTGATGTTATGACTCTTGAATATTTGATAAACCCATCATATATTTGATGCTTTAAATGCAATTATTTCATCCGTGCATGCAAAATTAATGTTCTCAGATAGAACTCCTTAAAACTATTGTCTACCAGGCTTGCGAAACAGCCCTCAAGTTGCGATTGGACAAATTTCAAAGAAATGCAACCCTTTTAAAGCGACAACTGACTTGGCAGTATGAATATCTATCTCTTAGTATTAAAGATATCTTTTAGCATTTAATTTAGCAATTCCTCTTCGAGAAGGTACACTTGTCAAACCACATTTTTGGGCACTTTCTCAATTATTTTCTTATTACCAGATTTAATGCACATTTAGCAATGAAAGGTATCAGTGGGCAGATTAAAGTCAGTTACGAAGAAAAGACCTTGTCCGTAGAGGTAAGCCATTTTGCATCAATTAAACATTGTATGTCTAATTTGTGCCAATTAATTGCTACTTGAGTGTGCCTCACACCTACTTAGGTGGATAAGTTTAAACTATGCTTGTATGCCTTTGTCATTTTTTTCCTCTTCATCAGGTCAGAATGCCCCAAGATGCATCAAGTACCACTGTACGTGACACCAGAGGACTTTCAGGTCATACCACTCTATATGTCTATTTATTGGTAGCTTCTTCTACGTATTTACTATAAAGTTATAAACCGATGCGAAACAGAGACTTGGCTGTTTTATGCTTGCACACGTTGGAGTCTAGTTTATTAAGCTTCAGGAGCTCTCTTTGGGTTAAGACCTTAAAACATAACCTGTAATTGGAGTTGAATCATATCTACAAGTTATTTGTATTTTCATGTGGCCTGGATTCTTCTGAGCATATAGCCACATCACCATTGTTATTACAACTTACTTAAGCTGAGAGATAAACTAAAGAAGATAGCAGAAATACTTTTGTCATATCTTCTCTACAAAAATAATAAGAATTTTTTTTTTAAAACCAAGTGAAAGGAGAGTAGTTCAGCCTCTTTATCATACTGCTCTCAATCTCGCGGTCCATCAAGATGCTTGGCTGTGAGATTTTATGTCAGAAAGGTGTGCTGATGATTTGGATCCCGAAGTATAATGCAAATGTAGGGCAAGCTCATAGTCGATGAACTTGTGTGTGCATGCTGGTGGACTCATCTGTATATGTGTGTATGTTTCTGTGTTTGGCTGCATCATGTGGGCTTGGATGTTGGTGGTCTGGGCTGTTTGTCTGCGAGCATATGGATCCTGTTCATTGTTGACTGTCTTCATTGTTGTATCAATGTTTAATCAGGTGGAGAACGATCTTTCTCGACACTATGCTTTGCACTGGCTCTTCATGAGATGACAGAGGCTCCATTTCGAGCGATGGATGAGTTTGATGTGTTCATGGTAAATTTGTATTCATTTATGTTGTCCGTGTGCTTTTCCATTTCAAATGGAAATTTCAGTCTTTTGACAGTTGAACAGCACTTTGTGGTATTTGGAAAATGATCGGTACACTCATCAATATCTTTCTGATGCGTGATGAGTATGTTTTCAGGATGCAGTCAGTCGGAAGATCAGCTTGGACACTCTTGTTGATTTTGCGTTAGCACATGGGTCTCAGTGGATTTTCATAACACCTCATGATATTAGGTAATAATTCAACAACTGACATATGGCATGAGGTGGTACTTTGGGGTTAAGGCCCTCATTTTAGGTTGGACTTGCATTGCTTACAAAAACAATGTTGTGTCAGCATTTTGCTTATGTTTCTGAGGGTGTGTACTGCTCTGGGTGGGACATTACATCATGGGGAAAAAAAAATTCATGGAAATGCTATGCAACATATCTTTTCTAGGCTTTAGAACATGTTATAGAGAGAATTTCTTCTCATCCAGAACTGCTGCTGAGCTGTAAAATATATCAAGAGTGACTTGTGTCCATTGAGAATCAGAAGCTAAGTGAAGAGATGAGTCAAAATACCCCGGAATCTAAGTTTCTGTTATTATTGTCTACTGCATGTTTCCTGGTCGTGAAAAGGTCCAAATGGCTCTCAAATGGGGTATAGCCATGTCATTTTGAGGGCTATCTTTTTTTATTTCTGGAGAGATTGATGCAGTGTTGAAGCTAAGAAACACAAGACCAAAGAGCCAACCTATGAGCAGTTAAAACAGTTTTAAAACTCAGTCTTGGTAGTCCACATGTGAAAAGTGGATGTGCTTGTCTTTCAGTGAAAATTCATATGTTTAAACCAGTTTGACTAAATACACATCATGCGATTATTTTTTAGTCACGATGTAACTTGCAAGAAGTGAAGCTTGTGATACAATGTGCTTTAGAATACAGAACTCAATGGGAATTGGGTCTCAGGATAGGCAAAATCTGATTTATTTATTTATTTAATTTTTTGGCGGGGGCTTTTGATGCAGCATGGTAAAACATGGAGAGAGGATAAAGAAGCAGCAGATGGCAGCTCCTCGTTCTTGATTAGTCATACATAATTTCAGGTGTGTAAATGGACCACTCGCATGCCTTATTGTTCTCTGTGTTACCACTTCTGCTATTACAGGCTTATTAATTGACTTTATGCGTCTTAAATTCAGAGTTTGATTTTGAATATAGATTCTAGAAGCTGACTCAGGAGTGAAGCCGGGGCCATGAGCATATTTTAAGAAGTAGCTAAGTTGCCTGAACGGGAAACACTAGTACTCTGCAAATGGACTGCGAAAAAAATGGCTGATTAAGGCGTCTTTCTAAGTCCATCTACAGCATCCATGGCAAGGGTTAGTTAAGAGGTCTGGGCACTAACTTCTGGATGGAAACTTTATTTGGGCGACAGTCTGATTTGTGCGGTTCAACAGATGTTTTCTAGCCCTTCTCTCAAGCGGAGTGGGAGGTTCCGTTCTCAGTTTTTGGTATATATAGGATCCGAACTCTTCAATTGTTATTTATGATGTCGGCTTCTTGGTTAAATTTTCTTACGACCATACTCCATATTTTGTGGTTCCATCTGAATATATATGAATGATGATGCAGATCACAAAGCACTTTGTTCTTCGCACGGGCACGGAACTGTTTCTTGAGGACCCGGGTTCGATCAATAGATCAGATCTTTTCGTGTACATGGAAGGGTTCTGTGTTGGATGATCAGTGGTGGTTTAGTTAGTACCGCCTAATCCGTGTAAAAGCCCGTGCCATATGTAGCTAACTTGGGATAAACATGGCCTCAATTAAGGGCGAAGAAGTTGGGAGGATGTCTCATTCAACCTTGGGTTGGATAAGGGTGAATGAGACACAGATTTTCAAATTGAGCTGTCAAGTTAGGAGAAATTCGACCCCAAATAATTACTTCGGGTCGGGCTGAATGGCCCCCCGGAATTACTCTATAATGCGGCGGTCGAATTGGAAATTGATGAAACTTATGCGATTCGTACTTTTAAGTTTTAGGTAGGTCCGTGGAAACACGTGATTAGATTGATAATCACGGACCAGCACCAGTCCCTCATGCACGCACACCCAACAACACGGTACAAAATCTGCAGATGGTAACAAAAAGCAAGCGCCACACAAAAATGTGCATTTCCAAAAAAAAAAAAAACGAAAAAACGAAAAATCAAAAAGAAAAATGATACCCTTGTTCAAATCTCCAGACCCCACAGCCCCCAGAAGTCCGTTAGCCAGAAAGTCCACACAGGAGAAAGAGATTGCTCTTCTTGTTATTGTTCTCGTTCTGCTTCTTCTCCTTCTTCAAATGCAAATCTAGAGAGAGAAACCTAGAGAGAGAGAGACAGAATACATCACGACCTCGCAGCAGAGGAGGTACAGTCGGCAACGTTCCTGAGAAACGTTTCCCAGGTGGAGAGACTGGAGGAGTGAGGAAAGAGGAAGGGATTCTGACAGGGGGGAAAAGGGGAGGGGGGGGATGCGAAGACGCCTGAGCTCAAGAAACGGAGGAGGACGAGGTGCAGTGCCTTGAAGAACCATGTCGTTCCAACCATCGCCGAAGAAAGCAAACCCTAGCCCCAAGCCCAAGCGAAGAGCCTCCAGCTGGTCCGACTTCTGGGTCAAGAACACCCACTCCAACAAGCCCCTCAACCCAGTGATTTTCACTATGCAACTCTCTCCTCTCTCCAAGAAAGACCCTGATAACCCCAAAGCCCAGACCTTTTTCTCCAATTTCTCCAAAATCGACCGTACCCTCTTGTTGCCCGACGAGGTTCTGCTCAACATACTCGGTAGAATGCCTGATTCCCAGAGGCTCTCTAATTTCCTCGTCTGCAAGCGTTGGCTGAACATTCAAGGTCGCCTCGTTAGGTCCTTGAAAGTCCTGGATTGGGGCTTCATCGAATCGGGTCGATTGATTGTGAGATTCCCGAATCTAACGCACGTCGATTTGAGCCGCTCCTGCGTTGTTTCGCCCCGGAACTCGGGCATTTTGTTGCATCATGGTAGTATTTGCATGCATTTGAATACTGGATTTTCGCCCATATATCGCATTCTTGAAGAAAATTTGCTCTCTGTCGAGGTTATTGACAGGGGATTGAAGATGCTTGCGAATGGTTGCCCCAACTTGTGTAAGCTTATGGTGGTTGGTGCTAGTGAGTACGGGCTAGTGAACGTGGCTGAAGAGTGTTTGATGCTGCAGGAGTTGGAATTGCACAAGTGTAGTGATAATGTTTTGCGCGGAATTGCTGGTTGCAAGAATTTGCAAATCCTGAAATTGGTTGGGAGTGTGGATGGATTTTATGCTTCTTGGGTTACTGATATCGGCCTAACTATATTGGCGCAAGGGTGTAGGAGGTTGGTGAGGCTTGAGCTTTCTGGATGTGAGGGAAGCTTTGATGGAATTAAAGCCATTGGGCAGTGCTGTCAGATGTTGGAGGAATTGACCCTTAGCGATCACAGGATGGATGGTGGTTGGTTGGCAGGACTCTCCTACTGTGAGAATTTGAAGACTTTGAGATTCGAGTCTTGTAGGACCATTGATTCTAATCCAGGGCCAGACGAGTTTTTGGGTCTTTGTCCAGCACTTGAGCGATTACATCTGCAGAAGTGTCATTTGCGGGATAAAAACAGTGTGAGGGCAATGTTTATGGTGTGTCATGCTGTGAGGGACATTGTTGTGCAGGACTGCTGGGGCTTAGAAAATGATATCTTTAGCTTGGCGAGTTCTTGCAGGTAATTAGTCCTCAAAGCTGCTAAGTCTTCTATTATTATTGAAGCAACTTGTCAATTTCCTTTTGCATGCTAATTGAAATACTGATTTTGATGAACTGGTTATTTACATAAATTAGGTTTTTTTTTTTTTTTGTCATTTCCCTTGTTGCTCCACCTTTTTTTTTTTTTTTTTTTTTGGTTCCTTTTGGGGTGGTGGTGATGAGGAATCACCCGTGTTTCAAACTCTTTTAAGAATCGAGACAGTTTGGTTGGCAGTGACAGAGCATGAACCCATATACTTGAACCTTGAAATGCTATATATTCATAGTAGTACTTGCAACTAATGGTTCTGGATTTTCTCACAAGCTGTTGTCAACTCCAAAGTTGGAGCTTTTTTATAGATTATCCAGATCAATTTGCGTTGATAGTTTCAGTCATGACCTTGGCGTTTTCCTAATGAAGTAGTATATATCAAATCTGGTGCTGCAAACTGACAGTTGAATTTTTCATGTAACAGGAGGGTGAAATATCTTTCTTTAGAAGGATGTTCTCTGCTGACGACAGAGGGCCTAGAGCCTGTGATTTTTTCCTGGAAGGAGCTTCAAAGTCTGAGAGTTATATCATGTAAAAGTATAAAGGACAATGAAGTCTCTCCAGCACTATCAACACTTTTCTCGGTTCTTAAAGAGTTGAAGTGGAGGCCAGACACCAAATCTCTCCTTGCGGCAAGTCTTGCGGGAAGTGGGATGGGAAGGAGAGGTGGCAAGTTTTTCAAGCGTACATGAAACTGGGATCGCTAACTTATAATCAGCTCCTGGAACTAGATTTAATAACTGGAGAGCGTGCTAGTGAGGAGTATTTTGTTGTGCCAACTCACTGGAACGCCTAGGTCATAATTGCTGCCATCCATTTTGATAATCGAATGGATCAGGTGGGAGCTCCGACCTCCAGTGCCAAAGAAGTCTGGCAAATTGGATGGCCAACTTGCTTGGGTTGACCATCTCGTTTAGGCTTGTTCTCACACCACAAGCAATTCTGCCATCGGATCAAAGCTTCCACAAACTTCCAATGGCAAATTTGCAAAATTCCTATGGCGTTTTAGCACCAATAGTGTTAGTGTAATTTTGCTTCTTACGATTCATATTTTGGAGACTGACAAATCTGTCAGTTGCTTAGTCATGGAGGTACGTAGAGTAGTTTCGGGGAGACAATGTTCGCTAGGACTAGTCCTCTTTATCGTGTAACAGTTTCACATTCAGCTTATCAATGAAGAAGAATGTATCAAAACAAAGTCCTGTCCAATGAGGGAATGGCAATGTAGAATCAACTACTTAGCATAATAATGCCAAGTCAAATCAGACCAAATTGGGGATTTCCATTGAAAGTCTTCCTTTTGTGTTCTTTGTTTGGAAATTGCTACTGATTTATAGATACCCACTGTAACTGTCTCTGAGAGACTCAAGCATGTTGGTGGAGAAGGTTTATATAGCTTCACCTGCCCAGTTACATTGGGCAGCTTATTATATCGGTAATGCGTGGTTTGGTTGGTTGCTCATTCGAGCTGGACTGCATTTTTACTTGTGCGTGTGGATTGTGATGCCGAAAGAATAGACATTATAGCGATAGCAGTCGACGAGATTTTCAGAACCATTTTGTGCGTGACATTCAAATACTTGCAGCCGGCAGTGTCCAATCGAGTGTTGGAGGATATGCCAGGAACTCAAGTGGAATTTTTCTCTATTTTGTTGCTTACTTTCCATACTGATCCTCAGGAATCGTGACTTTACTATATATGATGATGATGCTCTTTTCACTTACACGGCAACAACCATACGTACACGATGAAAAACACAAGCAAGTTTCGTGGGGGTCTCAAATTCAAATCTCATCGTCCCAGAGCTCCTCAAGCGTCTTGTAGGGGCTTGTTGTCTGATTAACATAACAATCGCCTCTGAGGATCTTCCTCTCCTCGAGCCTGTCGATGTCGAGAATGTCTTGGTCATCCAACCAGAGATCAAGGGCGCCCATGTTCTCTTCCATCCTGTCTTTGGAGAAGCTCTTCGGGATCACACTCGCTCCTTTCGATACTCCCCATTGGAGTGCAACCTAAGCAAACATCCACATTCCGTAACATGTTATTACCACTTCGTGCTATGCACGATTGTTACTTTATTCGTGGATTGCGTGACGGTGCTCATGGCCGCATGATCCGCGGACCTGGGATTTCGTTTCTTTTCTTATGCCGGTCCTTGGTTTCGCAAAAGGAAACGGTAGTCTAATCTGAGGGGAACAAAGTAGATGGTACCTGAGCAGGAGTCGCATTGTGCTTGAGAGCAATGGATTGGATGATGGGACTGTCCACAACAGCCGTGGATCCCCAGGCATTGCCAGGTGCTCCAAGGGGGGAATAAGCGCTCACAAGAATCTTGTTCTCTCCACACACTTCTCTCAACTTCCTCTGTTTCCACGTTGGGTGCATCTCCACCTGTTCAATTCAATCACCATTCACATTTCACTCTTCCAAGATTTGAGGTTATATCACCTGATGCTGTCATCTATTGGGTATGTATGAACCACTATTCTCATGATTAGGTACCATCCATTACAAGTTTTTTATCGAGATCCGACTCATGGGAACCAGATCAAGCGCGACCGTTTCGATGTGGCAAATTCCACATGTTTTTAGTAGGGTCTGTGCTGATGGGGTTCACGGCATTCAATTGCCTACTCTTGCTTTCCTGTATGAGGCAGGTCATTCGATTGCTAATTTGGTGATCCACTTCACCAAAGAGGCAGTGCTCGAGATCAGTTTAATAAAAAACCGGTGGTCCTGCGTGCGCGCTCGAGTTCCATTGGAAATAATGGAGCTTGGTTATGGCCGCCCTGAGATGTTTCGGAATCATGGGTCGTTTGTTTGAAAAGGAAAGAAAGGAACTTTTTCTCTGCAGCCGACTCTTTTATTCAAAATCATTACCTGTACATTTTTTGACTAAGGACCTTATTATAGTCAAAAGAAATCTGGCTTATCAGACAAGAGCTTCTTAAAGTCAAACCTGACCTTTCAACTTTCGAAAACCCTTCATCCACTCGATCAATTATGTGACAGTTTCGAATATTCTAATACCGACGAAATGGACTCAAAGGATCATGACGCTGGCGGATGGATTTTCTTTCCTTCTTTCTTTTGTTTTTTTTTCTTTGAAGAAATCTCAGTCTTGAGGAATAAGCTCTCCATTTCATTTCATGCTCATTGACTTATTAGTGATACTATTAAGGATTTGAAGCAAAATGCGGTATTCTAAGTGACTTTTGACCAAATGAAAAGTGATGGAGTCATTAATTAATGCTTGTACCTGATTGGCGGCGGGAGGGACGGAAGCAAAATCCAAAAGAGTCTCAATCTTCTTGGAAGAGAAATTGCTGACACCAATCGCTCCGCACATGCCCAAGTCGAAGCATCTCTCCATCCCACGCCACGTCACTTCCATGTCCAGCTCCGGCTCGAACTCTTCTTCCTTCGGCACTGCGTTGTTCGTCCCTGGCTTCAGCTTCACCGGCCAGTGCACCAGGTACATGTCCACGTACTCCATCCCGAGGTTCCTAAAGATAAAGCAGCATAAACATCATTTGGGCTCAACCCTCTTATTTTATGTGAGAGACGTGATGAATAGAGGCCAGAGGTGACTATTTTACTTGGCAGTTCCCTATATCTTTCCTGAGCTCCATTGTAAGCATCACGTTCAAATGTTTTTTTAGTAGATCCAGCAGATATTGTGGTCGCGCGTTTAATTTTAAGGGAAGTACGTGAATTTGGATCTTGTACGAATCATTCCTTCCTTGGGATCGATCAACCCAATTCCAAGATCTGGCTGAGTTATCCTAGGCCTCTACAGTGTGGGGGTGAGATTTGAGAAGAGATCTGGTGTGGATTCTCTCTCCCTGAAGATACGAAACGCTACCCGTTCGCAAAGGGACAATAATTCAATTTGCTAATCGTTCATTGCAGGTCAACCGATTAGCTTGAATCGGTAGGCATGCAAAGTAATGAAGCTTTATCTTATGCAATACATTTAATGTATATATGTTGCTTGCCCCCACGAGTTTTTGCCCGAATCGAACTTTTTTTCAGAAGTCGGAAAGTAATTCATCTAACGTGATATTTAACCGAGACAATGGGAAGTCGAACCATGACAGTTGATATACGCCTTCGTATGATATATGACTTAGTATTACTCCCGTTATTCCACTTCTCTGCCCAAATTAACATTCTTGGATTTCGTAAACGAAGGTGCAGAAGGCAAATTATATAATGATTGCTTACTGGAGAGTTCGCTTGAGAGCGGAAACAGGATCATGGTGGTCACCGCCCCACAGCTTCGACGTCAGAAAGACATCTTCTCTCTCCACAACGCCCTCGTCAATGGCCACTTTCAAAGCCCTTCCAACCGCTGGCTCTGATCCATAGACTTTTGCTGTATCGAAGTGCCTGTAACCTACCTGCATAACATGTATTTTTGCACGCCATGGGTTAATAATTACTTCAAACATGAAATACTGCAGGATATTCTCATCCTCTGTAAACTTCTATCTGAAAGTAGAACATGCATGGACAAACGATCGTGGGCAGTGAATCGGTTACAGTAGTGTTCTAGTCCAAATGATATGCATCCAACGTGACAACGCGCTTGTGGAGTGGCAGAAAAACCTATAGCCTGTCGGAATATATATTCATTCAGCGGTTCCATGCAATTTTTTTACATGTTATCTTTCCCGAGTGTTACATGCGGGGCGTCGCCAAAAAACCAGTTCCTAGAGAGCTTGTTTTATTACTCTTAACCGATCAAAATTCTCAGCATGAGAAGTGCAAGAAAACTGACAGATTGGAGTGTTTTGATGCCTTGAAGAGACATGGGAGATGCAAGAAAATTTCGAGGCAAAAATCGGGTAACAAATGCCGGAATGAATTTAAGGCGTGCGAGTTCAGCATGCATGCATTTGCATGAGCTTTACCTTGAGAGCCGTATGGATGGCCAATTCTGTGGCCTTCAAGTCAATTGGGTAAGAGTAAGTGCCAAATCCCAGGACTGGGATTGTTGTCCCGCAATTCAAACGTGCCCTATCACTCCTCATCTCTCTCTCTCTCTCTCTCTCTCTGTAGAAATTCAAGATTTGCAGGGAGGGAAGACACAGCACAATGCCCTCCAACCCTCAACCCAAGGCTTATATATAGGGCACAAAGTCAACCAATATAAAAGGGTAATTTGTAAGGACACTTCACCACATAGACCACCTTGTTGAATAAGTCTAATGCGACGGTGCGAAATAAAGAAAGGAGGTTGCGACGTCTGCACATCGAAGCTTTAGGATCCCCCATGTCTCCAGGGATTTCCACCAAGTTGGCCCCAATTTCAGCACCCCCAAGAACCAGATGCCGCCTCAATCTCAAACCGTCGTTTTCAAAAGAGAGGACCAAGGAGAGCGAAAGAAAAGCTAGATAATTTAGAGCGCCGAAAGTCTAATCAAAGATAATCAAAACATTTTTATATAATCTGGGTTTTATACAGAATAATCTTTAGAGTCAACTGATGAGTGATTAATTAATGCTAACATTTTGAGTTTGGCAATCAAATCAAGCGAAATTAACTGCCCACATAGTTCGATTCTCTTCCCTTAATTCCTATTGGTATTGCGATTTGTCAACGTATGCACTTTCGTAAGCCGAGACTCCCTCTCTCTTTCTCTCTCTCGCCTGCTCTTTTTTTTTTTTTATTAGGAGTTGACTTTTGATTGGGAGTCAAATCGGTGAATTTTGTATGGATGAAGCCTCCAATCTTCTATTTATTATATTTCCACGTTTTGCTTGATACATCTGACTTATGATTTTTCCCTCTTTTATTCTAATGGGTGACTTTGTATTGATATGATCCCAAAATATTTTATTAGATTAAGTCAATTGTTTTGACAATGACTTAATGTTCACTTGAAATGAATTGTTAAAAGGAATGCCCAAAATCATAGGAGTCGAAGCTATTATATAAACTATAAGAAAATTGTGGCGTTTAGGCTCCATCGTAGAAAATGAAATGTTATTTGGAAAATACTTTCCTAAAAATGATCGCTTGTATCACTTAAAATTATTAATTAACGAAACATATTTTCTTTATTTACAATAATTTATGTCTAAATATTTTCGTGAACAATAAAAATAATTTCCATCGATTCATTTCTATAAGCGACATAAGCGATTATTTTTAGGAAAATATTTTCTGAATCATTTATTTTGAGATGGGCACTTTTTTTTTTATTGACAAGGAAATCATTAAAACCCAAGAATTTCAGTGACACTAAAAATTATCAATAAAGATAGACAACTAATAAGAAAACACATTCGATAGACTTTAGTGTTTATGAATATTCTCATAAACAAAGACAATACAAAATTTATGTTGCTTCCGGCGTTTTCAAGTTGGATTTGAAGCAATTTGAAACCTTAATGACTATCTGACCCAAAAAAAAAAAAAAAAAAAAAAAGCCCTTATTGACTAAGTTTTCATGATTTATTGATGGTGTGCCTTGATTAGGACAAGAAACGTAGATGAAGGGTATAATGCACCTCCTTTCTTTCTCTTTTTTTTTTTAAGTACACCGCCCAAATACGTGCGCAGATCATAGAAATCCTGCCATGTGGAATCAGGATTGTGGCATGTTCCTGGGATCTCAAGAAAAGAAATGCCCACCCCTTAATTCTCGTCATCTCTCTCTCTCTCTCTCTCCTCCTTCAAACGAGTATCTCTGGGAGCTTGAGTAATTGAAGCTGCGGGAACGATTAATAAACAAGTAAACGAAAGTGAGGTTTAAGCACACGCTGCGACCACCTGTACCTTTGACCCTGCGGAGTGACATATCTCTCCATTCCCCAGAATTTGTAGACTCGAAGGCGAACATAACAAATCCTCGTAGATATAGCACCGATGTTGAAGATAATAAGGCAATGAGATTTTGCCAACACTAGACCACCGAAGATCGAGGAAGAAAGACATGCTTTGAATTGCATAAAACGCAACTATGTCGATGAAACATTGACTCAGCCCATGTTTCTGTGTGTTACTGTTGGACAAAAAAAATCTTCTAAAGTTGAAGTGTCTCTTCAATTGAATGTTTTATTCTGCTGACTGTCAAACTCATATCATGAAGACATACAATCTGCGGCTTGCTCCCTTGCTCTGCTTGGATGCAACCGTGTGTCGGACTGGAAACACCATTGACGAATTTCGTAGGGAAGACTTTGTAGGTCGTTAGCATTATTGAGCATGCCTTCCTTCAAAGAAACAACTATAGACTGCAGTATACAATAACCAAAATCAAGACAGATTGTAGAGACCAGTGCAAACAGTAACGGCAATGATATCTGCTGCAATGTGAGCTGCATTAATTCTCAAAAGTACATTATGCTCTGCAATCAAGTTTTCTTTCCATTAATTTGTCTTACTGGACAAAAAGCCATGTTGCAGAGCCCATGCAACCGACGTAGCTGAAAAAGGCTTGATTTTTGTATGTCTAAACGATATTCACTATGCCCATAGAGTTCTGCAAAGTATTGTGTTATTTTCATGATTGTCCGTAACCTCAACTATCTCCTCCATACTATTTACCATATCCTAAGAGTTCAAGTTGCCCGAGAGAATCATTGATCTTGACAAACAAAATTAGTGTGCGTGCCATACACCCCTTCCTATTTGACAGACTCAGAATCTCAGCAAATACTTATAATTCACTTTGAGCAGTTGTATAATAAGTGATACCTGCACTATTGTTCTATAAATATTAAGGTTTGTGGCTGTGTCCCCATACAAAGGTTACAAATGACGTTTGTCAAAGCGATTATCTTCAGATTTTCACCTGGACACCAGACTGAACCTGCAATACCCCATGTCATCTGGGCAACCTATTGCATATCATGCTATATTGAGAGCATTACAGGTTATTCTCATGATTCTCATGCTAGTTACGCTTGAGTTCTACCAAAGTTTCTGTAACTGAGAAGGGGAAACTAATTTTTAATCATCCTTCCTAAGTTGTATGTGTGACTTAGAGCAAATGTTGCATCAACCTGTCGACCATCCTCATTTGCAGAGCATGGACAAGAAAGAGACCAAATGCATATCAAAGCACATCTTATAACTAATAATTTGTACAGAGGAGCTGGTTTGAAGAGAAGCAGGTATGAAAAGAAGAGGGCTAGGATTGGAGAAACTGCAGCTTTCCATAATTTTATGATTCAATGTATCTCATTCTCTTAGCATTTTTTTTATTTTTTGCCAAAATTTCCTTCAGTTCCTTTGCATCATTTTTTTCTACCCCGTTACTTGACACGATAGCAAAGCTCTAAGCGGCATCCTTCCAGAGGTTCATGCTTTGCTATTGTGCCAGATAACAGGATAGCAAATATTGATCCAAAGACACTGAAGAAATTGTTGACAAAAAATCAAGAATCCTAAGACAATGAGATATACCTTGAATCATACAACTATAGAAAGCACACAAGTAGTATTCGATGGCATCCTGAAGCAAAATCTACCAAAACTGAGTGGATGGTGGGGATCACTGCCTGCACTTTATCTAATCCTGTTCCATATTTTCGATTTATCATTCTGCCAAAGGCCACCTTCAGCATATTGGAGTAAGAAGAAATCTAATTAAACCATAAAACTGACAGGTAGATAGCAACGCACCTTAATAATGTTTTCCTTGGACATCAACTTATTATATTCATTAGTCTTTTTTCTCAAACATTGTCATAACTTTGTTGTTTACACTTTCCTCGAGCCTTCAGAAACCAAACGATGCATAGGCAATCAATTGTTGAACACAGAGTATACAAGAATTACTGACGTTTTTTATGAAAAAAGGAAATGCCAATGCAAAGAATTGAAAACCTGCATGAAGAGTACAAAGTGAATAATTCACCAGGTTGCTTAGCTTCTAGTTTTTCAAGTTCCCCCCTAGCTTTAAATGGATCATAAGACATCATCATCAATTTCACTTCTTTCAGAGAGCTGCCTCTTAGAAGCAATCCAGGCATGCTTCTCAATCATTTTTTTCCGCCTTGAGCAATATATTTCCGTTCCATTTCCATAAGCTTTACCCAAAAGGAGTGAAAGACAGTCTCTTTAGTATCCACAACTACAACAATTACTTTCTATTCCAAGAGAAGCCATAGGCAAATTACTTCATTTTCCTTTTTCCTTTTCTCAAGATTTGTCTCACTAAGTGCAACTTTAAGTTTTTTCTGCTCCTTAACTAAACTCATTTGGGTATCACACTCCATCTTCTGTCAGATTTGATTGAACTCCACCAGAGCCTGTTCATGAGTCTTCCTTATAGAAGCAATCTGCAAAAGAAGATATAAGTTGCCATTTCATATAGCTGTAGATTTTCCAGCAAGTATTCTTTTTGCCATTTGTATAGCATTGATTTGACTTTGTAAAGAAGCTAGTTGACCTTCCAAACAAGCACGTTCCTGTACAACTGAAGAGCCTCCTTTTCATTTTCATTCCTCTGCTGAAAGTCATGGTCAAAGAGGAAGCATTCAATCCCCAATTTAGAAGGAACAAGCAGAAGAGTCCATAAAATTGATCTATATGTGCACAGCTTCATTTTCATATTATTTCAGCTAATTTACACAGCAATTGTACACAAAATCCTATGTAATCTAAAAACACTCAATTGTACGGATGTTTTCTATCATGACTGACAAATACCGAGCCGTCACAAGTAAGCTCATGCATAGAATCCTGTGAGTACATAATGTAAAGGTCAAAAAGACAAAAGCCTGCCTTTATATCATTTGACAACGACTGCATCTGAGTTTTATAGCATTGATACTATTTTGCAAGTCCTTGAGCCTGCCCTCCTGATTATTTGAATGCTCTATAATAGATTTCTCAAGCGACAATACTTTAGCGACACAGTCCTCATAATTTTGATTCTTCAAGTTCCTGCTCAATCTTCTTCACTAATTCACCAAGCTACAAAGCCCATAACAATCACATTTTACAAGATTGAAAGTACAGTTTTTTCTTTCTTTCACTTTGATCAAGAAGAAAACTGATAAAATAGAGCACAAATAACGATATTAAGTTCCATGCGAAGCAGAGAAAAGAAACTTACATGCTCATACTGCTCAGCCCTGCACTTAAATTAAAAAAGGTCACAGGACTTCAGCTCTAACTGTGATTTGAGCTGCAAGAACTTCTTTTGAAGGGGCAACGACTCAGTATTCTGTAGTTAGTATTAAATGATGAGAAAAGCTATAGGCACGACCATAAGACAATTGGATTTCAGTTATAAGCACTGCTAAAAGCAATGGAAAGAAGAAAGTAGAATGGCACTTAATGAACAATCAGAACAAAATCTGCTCCAGTAAAATTTCTGACTCTCAAAAAGAAAATGAAGAAAACGTAACTAAATTTCAAAGTTCACTGCAGCTTTGGTGAATACTTGTCGCATTTTTTCTAGATTTGCCTAGTTCGACGAACAAGGAGGACCACTATTGGGGTTTCAATATTCAACAATTATCACAAGCCCTTATCCGAACCTTGGTTTTGCCCTAAAATTACCAACCCAATAATACACAAAGCAATCATCTGCCACCCTCATGTAGAAATGCAAAAGCGTTATTCAAGTTCTACCTTGGCTTGGATCGCAGATAGTGTGTTCTGATGTATAGCAAGTCTTGACTTAGCATCTGAAAGATCATGAAGTCACCTTACCAGATCACCTCCCCCGCTGCACCACGCAATCAATATTTATCGCAGGGCAGTGCTTTTCTAGGAAAAAAAATAAAATTCGCTGTTCGTTTGAAGCATTGTAGAGAAAGCAGCATCCATGCACTATAGGCTGAAATAACAAAAATAAAGAGACGAGTAAGTTACTTGTGGCTTCCACCGGTTAAAAGGCCGCTTGGCTGATATATATCACCTTGAAGAGTGACAATTGGAATCTTCGAAGGAAAAGCTACCTTTGATGCACGCAATGCATAGAGATCATATCCTGAATATCCTAAAATAGACAACATTAACAGTATAACTGATGACAAATGTCAGATTGCAAAATGTTTCAGAAATTACATTAGGCTCAGAACCTAAACCAATGTTTACCCGCAGGGAAGCTTTCTATAGTAAAACGATGGATGCTTTATTGAGAAGCACAATGAACTTGACAATTCATTGAACCCTTATAGAGTTGATACCGTTGTTTCATGTAAATTTCTTGGAACATAATTTCTCAAGGCAGGCATCATTCCTTTCACAATCTGTTTTCTAAGTTTATTCTAACCATGGTTCAACTAGAATAGATATACTTTAGTTATCTTTGTTTTCCATTGGATATATAGTGACTGCCAATATTAATGAATACATAAAGCTCGTGCCTGAAATTCATTTTTGACTTTTTCTTTTTTTGGGAATACGTGATGCCGTATCACGAAGTTAAGAGCACCTCTCACCGACAGAGAGAGTGAACCCCGAATGATAAAAAAGTCAAAAATGAATTTCAAGCACAAGCTTTCTGTATTCATTAGTATTGGCAGTCACATAATTTATGAACATATATATCCACTCAAAAACAAAGACAACTAAAAAATATCTCTTCTAGTCGAACCACGTTAGAATAAACTTAGAGAACAGATAGTGAAAAGAATGATGCCTCCCTTGAGAAATAATCTTCCTAGAAACTTACATGAAGGGTTCAATGAATTATCAGGTTCATTTACCTCTCACATTGGAATACCATAATATGACTCTTTTGCAGCACCCATCATTTTGCAGACAGATGTTGATCCAAAAACATATTTCATCGAGCAGTTAAATCAGATATGTTTTCCAATTTCTATGGTTCCACTTGCATCTTAACTTTATTTTCATCTAGCTCAGAGAATTTGACCTTTATCTGTTCCACACCAGATATATAGATATATAGCAAAATCATCATTCCAGCCGGGGTCAGTCGAGTTCTCCCCAATTTGTATAACGGGTCAGCAAGCTTTTCTCCTCTCCATCTCAATCTTGAAATGAAAATTGCTATGGTGGGTCCTGATTGAAATCAGTAAAAGAAAAGGAACTTCGACTTTTTTTCACAACAAGGTCTTTTCACTGACGGTAATCTTTCGATCATTCAAGTTTCATGTACTCGCTTGTGTGTTTACAAATTCTTAGAAGAAATATAACCTCACCTTGGATTACTTATGACTAAATAACGAGCGTTATTCAAATCGTCGAACTCGCAATCCGATCAAATAAGTGAGGAACAACGTTAAAATAGAGTAAAACGCTACCTCAACTGTGACTTGACTAAATTGAACTTAAATGCTTACAAAACGACCCTGACATGCCAATAAATTGCTCACCCAAAGCAATTACTAAAAGCCGCCCATAGACAGTGCTTGAGCATGGAATTTTGTTGGGTCATAGTTTCCCCACCGAACCCCGTTTCAAACATCTTATAGTCAATGGAAAGCTCTTCCAACATACTACAAAAACCTAAATTCAGCTGACCCAAAAATAAGCCAAAAATCAACAAAACATTGGCCTGAAATTTTAGACTCACATTATTCATCACATGCGAGAAATTTTAAAATTTTGTTTCGGGCAAACCGTAAACTCAAATTGAAATTCATAAAACCCTATAACTTTAATAGCACCATAAACTATCATTTCTATGTAAACACGCAGCTCAACGACTAACAAATCAAATTTCGCCGCACGAATTTCACATATTTCCAAATTTAAGTCATAACCTTGAAAATTAATCCAATTAGAAGAGCAAGAGTTGCGAACGTTTACTAAGCATTGCAAGTCGGAGTTGAATTCGCTTGGTGAAACATCTGTGGTGAGAATCTCCTTTTTTCTTCCTCCTCCTTCTTTCCCTTCCTTTCTCTCCTCTCTCCTTTTCTTTTGCCCGAACGTGCTTCTTTCTTCTCCTTTAATCTCCTCCTTTTTCTTTTTCTTTCTTTATTTTTCTTTCTTTCTCTCTCTATTTCCTCTCCCTCAAAACTCTCGGCTGAAGCTTCCACTTTTTTTACTTTTTTTTTACTATTCAACTCTTCTTCTTCTTTTCTTTTTTTTTTTTTTTTTTTTTTTTTTTTTGCCATTTGACTTTTTCACATCATATTTTACAGATGGCGTTCGATTCTTCTAGTAACAAAACAGAAAAAGTCATTATTAAAGCAACAGGAATGAGAGCTACGAACTCGGATCCTGTAAAAAGAGACCGAATTTTTTAGGTGACAGCTGATGGTAATGACGAGATTATAAAAGAGACCAAGAAGAGCAAAGATGAAGAGGATGAACGTACGAGACGGAGAGAAATTCGACGATGGACGCAACGGTGAAGATTGTATGCTACTGTTATATGCCGCTACGTTCATACAGATAAACAAACGACCATCATCATCAATAATCACCTCCCCCTTTGCGGTTTTTCCTTTTAGCCTCGGCATGCACACCCGTAAAGCATCATGTTTTTAACTCTCTAGGGAAGCGCTTGGGATGACGCGATAGACTTTCGTTTCCAGTTTTCTTTGTTTCAAAAAGCCCGTGGCTGTTGGCCATGTGAGGAGGACGCGTTACGTGCGCAAAAGTGAATATGACGGAAAGACAGAGAATTAACACTAGATCAATGGAAATTACGGTGGGGGTTGTGGGGGTTGTGGGAGCAGCTGCATGAAAACGCAGAGCTTTTTCTCCGGCCATGATCAGGCGTTCAAGAGCATCAAAACGAATTATCAACAGACACAAAAAGAAGGCTTCATTTGGATCAGTGCTCGCAAGAAGACAAACATCACATGCAATCGGAAAAAGCTAAGTCGGAGTTAAAAAGGAATGAATATTGTTCTAGATAAAAATGGCAAACTGAGCCAAAAGTGTGGAGATTGACTGGGGATTCACAGAAAACGGTAAGGTTACGTTTGGTCGTCCGGATTTCTAATCGGATAGGACTGAATAAGATAGGATATAAAATTCTTTGATTTTTTTTTATCATATCCATTATTTGGTGAATCGCAATATTAAAGTCGAATATATGCACATCATATCATGTATATTTTTTTGATATAAACGGCATATCATTATAAATGAACATAAATGTTCATAAACGGAGACGATGAAAATCTCTTGTAACACTATTTCTTAATTTATTTTATTTTATTTTTCCTCTTTTTTTATATTATTTTCTTTATTATTTCTTTTTTCCCCTTTTATCATTCTTTAATAAAATTTTATCAAATAATAAAATGTACTAACATACCTAAATATATAATAAATATAAATATTTAATTTATAGATTAAATGTTTATTATAAGATAGAATTAAAGTTGAATATATAAATTAAAATAATATTAATTAAAAATATTTTTTTAATTTCTTAAATTAGAATTCAAATATTATTTATATTGAAATATAATTTCAATTTTGTTAATTTAATAAATTTGTTATTTGAAAAAATAAATTTCTTATTATGGACGTTAGAAATCCTATCCATCTTTATCTCACCTCCCCCATGAGATAATTTTATCATGTCTATATTCCCCTTATATTTGAGTTTATCATATCCTGAGCGAGTACCAAACGCAGGATGGGATAAATCGTATCATATTCCGAATTTTATCCCAACTGCTAAACACAGCTTAAGGTTTTCCAGATCTTTGACTGATCTCAAGCAACACAAATCATCCACAGTCCAATAGAAAAGGACAGCAAACCATAATGATATGCTTATGAGAATTAATGAAGAGAAAAAGCACTACATAAACTCGAGATTGCTTATTGGTAAAATGCCTAGCTTCAGGCGATCGGTGCTCCTGCTATATTGCAGCACACACGCGGCTGAAGGTAAAAATTGAGCTAACAAGATATCGTCGCTCCAAAAATACAATTAGAACTTAACTAGTTGACGGCCCACTAGTGATCTTCTTCCTTTTTTCTTTTCTTTTTACAAGTTAATGGTGCTAAAGCTAGATTGTACATTATGAAAACGCAGTGGGCTTGTTCTCGAGAAAGTCGAACGACTTCTTGCATCGATGCAACATGCGAGAGGGTTGTCGTCTTGTTCTTCTTCTAACGAGCAACCTCCGTTGCCACCCAATATAGAATCGTGTTGAAACCCTCATTTCGAATTTCCTCAACTTTTCGCTCAAAATTACTCTCGTTATTTTTCAAATATCACTAAATTTTCAAATGTTTCTATTTATTTTTGTTTAAATAAGAGTTTTAACATGGCCATTTAGTATGATTTCGGCACATATGAACGTTGATATATCGTCTTAATCAATATAATCTATTATAAATAGTTAAAGCAGAGCCAAGAAGGATGTTCATGTGCTCGTCAAGCGTTGCATAACTTTGCCTCATATAGTTGTCATGAGTGAAGCCACGTTGCACAACTGTATTAAAATAATGAGATTTACTATGATTTAAGAATTGCTTCCGAACACCTCCAAATGCCAACTGAAACCTCAAGCCAAGCTGCATCCTTCAAGAGGCTCAAGCTATGTTGTCGTGCCAGATAACTCGGAAGAAGACATTGATCCAAAGTCATTTGAGAAGGAAATGTTGACAAAAAATTAGAGACACTAAGAGAATTACATAAATCTTAAATCATAAAATTATAGAAAGCACCCCAAGTAACTTTTAGTGTTTCCTAGTGTTCTAAAAAAATCTTCATAATCTTATTTTATCTTTGATTTATCATTCTGCCAAGGCCAGCTACAACATATTAGAGTAAGAAGAAATCCAAAACAAAGTATAATTTGGTCGATAGACTGCAATGTTTTTCTTGGACATCAAATCATTATATCCATCTTCTGCTTTCTCCAACAATAAGTAATAGTTACTTAATTCTTGTTACTTTTCCTTCATGTCTGCTCTACTTTTTTACAACGTGATGGAACTGCCTTTGGCAGTTACATTCTTTTACTTTTAAAGCAAACAAAAGAAACAAAAAACTATTGGGATTTGCTCCAGTGACCACCCTTCCAACTTAGAAGGGGAAGATGGGGGGGGTTCGAATCCCCACCTTCTCAAAGGGTTGGGGTGGGGATGCTGTAATTTCAGGAGTGAGTTTCGACTTCCACGCCTGCAATGAGGCAGGGCAAAAGTCTAAGAGTGAGCGTTAGAATAGGAATAGAGTAGGATCAACCCAAAGAAAAAAAAAGGGAAGTACTCTGGAATATGTTTCAATCATTGGTGTTAGAGCATTTTATACTTATTTCTTGATCATGAAGATATAAGTAAACCAACCATGTCATGAAACCAAAGAAAATTCAATTTTCATATTTTTTTATTTGAATTTTGTTTTTCGTGAAAGTATGTTCATCGAACCATGTTAGAGGCAGAAAATTTATCAATTCATGGGGTTTTAGGACGTATGGTTTATACATCATGAAATTAGACATGACAAGCTCTTCAACAGTATATTATAATTACTTTTTTGGCTTAACAATGAGAAAGATTAAGAGAGCCTTGAACTTATCGACTAAATGAGATGGGCTTGTTAGTGATTTCTCCTTATAATTTTTGGTGGCTATCGGACCGCCTACTAAGGACGCGTTTGGTAACGCTTCTGTTCCTGGAAATAATTTCTTGTCATAAATAATTTTTTTTTTATTCTGTTTCCGGGAATAATTTCTAAGCATTTTAAGCCGTTTAGTAACTGTCCAAAATTTCAATTCTCGAAATAGAATTGCGTTCGATCACCGTGTTCAAAATTTCTACTCCAAATCATTTTCTTTTTAATTTTTAAACAATTTTTTTCTTTCTTTTTTCTTTTTTCTTCTTTTTTTTTTCCTTTCTTTCTCCTATTCTTCTTCTTCTTCAACTGGCCGGTCACATCGACCAGCCAAACGAGGGCCAGTGACCTCACTGAAGCGTCACCGGGCCTCGTCGGCCGAGCCTTGCCGGCAGCTGGGCGAGGCTTGGCCTCGTTGATGGCCAAGTAGGCCTCGCCGAACTGGTTACTGGCGACAGGCAGCGGTGGGCAGCAAACGGTGGCAGTAGATGTAGAAGAAGAAAAGGGAAGAAGAACAAGAAAAAAGAAAATAAAAAGAGAAAATATTGGCTTAATTCTAGAATTGTTCCCGGAAACAATAATTAACTTTTTTTTTTATTCTTGATTATGTTCTAAATTTACTTCTAGAAACAAAAAAAATAGAAATTTGTTCTCGGGAATAAAAATTTTACCAAACACGATTTTGTTCTAAAACTACTCCTGAGAACAAAAGAATAGAAACTCATCGTCAGAGATGGCTTAGAACCAATAGTTCATTATCTAATGGATTTTTCCGTTCTAATACTCCATCCGAGAGTTATCAGTATTTATCAAATCTGTTCCTATCGAACGGAAGGCTATTGGATCAAATGACAAAGACATTGTTGAGAAAAAGATGGCTTTTTTTACTATTTGGCTAGTTACCAAACAAAGCCTAAAAGTGCACCTACTGTGCATGGACCTCACGCATCGAGGGTGTCAAGCGGGTCAATCCCACACGCCACCATAAAATAAGTAATTTAGAAAATTCTAAATATTAAAGAAGTTTTTTTTTTTTTTTTTTTTTTTTTTTAGAATAAGTAATTTAGAAAATTCTAAATATTTTGTTTTGTCATTGACAAGTAATCCTTTTATTCTATATTTGTAACAGAAACAATAGTAAGGACCATTCGCACTTTCAAGATACTAAGGATAGAGGCACAAAAATTGAACCTTTTCATAATCACAATCCAAAGTTTCAAATAGGTAATAATATTCACCAATTTTGCTATTTTTCGGAAATTCATTTTCTAGTAATGTAACATCTTGTTATTCAAATTCAATTACACTTTCATTATATATACACTATTTTGAGTGCTGAGTATATTATGAAACTTTTTGCCTTTAGGACCTAATTTTTATATTTGCGAGAGAGCTCATGAGTATAAGCAATCTATTCCCAAGGTTTAGGAAAACTTAAATCGAGTTTTTAACTTGTCCATAACTCATATCAAGTGGAAATCACTAATTTAGAAGGCAAATAGTTAAATATATGAGCAGCAATTAACAAAACATCACTCTAAAATGTGATTGGGAAATTAGTTTGTGCCATCATAAACCTAACCATTTCAATTAGAGTTCTATTTCTTTTCTCTGCAACACCATTTTGTTGACGAGTTGCTAGAATAGTCAATTGTCTTTCCATAAATATTCTCAAACTTGATCAAATACCAAGCTCATGAATTTTCTAAAACAACTTAATGCCTTAGATTTATGAGAAATCAAATTGACATGGCTAAATTAAATATAATAATCTATAAATGTGATGCAACATACAATCCCATGCATTGCTTTTACATTCATTGGACCATAGGTGTCTGAATGGGTCTATTGCAAATAAAACTCAACTCTTGTATTTTTTTTTTTCCCCAAATTGTTTTCGAGTTTTTTTTTTTCCGCTAGGCAATGCTAGCAAATAAGCAAATCAACTCTTTCAATATTGCCCAATAAGCTCTCTTTGACTAATCTATTTATTTGTTGTTAACCAATATGATCAAATTTGGTATGTCATATATTCACATCATTATCATAAAAGTTTGAAGATGAAAATAAGGTATGATAAACATCAACATAACTGTAGTTATTTCAATTATAATAAAACCATCCAGAAAATATCCAGAACCATAATAATTTGTTTCCAAAGACAAGTCAATACCATTGTTATGAAAGTTTAATATAAAACCAAACTTAACTAAAACCAACATAGAAACTAAATTCTGACAAATTTCTCGAACATATAAACTCTTAAGAAAATCCATAATAGGAAAATTTATAATTAGAAGGAAGCTATGCAAATTGGGATTTTATCGAAAAAGATTTTCTCTTTAATGAAAATAAGGTGGATTTAGTTGTATTGGGATGGAAATGGTCCCACACTCTAGTGCTTACCATCCTCAGATGCATATTAAGTCCCGTCCTCTCAATCTAGCCATGCCATGTATACACTTTATTCGCAAGAATGGGATAGACCCACATAAAGTCTACTTAATATATTAACCTCCATACATGGAGACGAATGTATACATTCCATGAAACGAAACCATTTTCCCAGTTGAAATGCAGCCCGATGAGTATCATAGATATTTCATTTTCAGCCAAACTATAATAGGATACCAAAAGTGGAGTTATACTCGAAACAATTTGCATCGTGATCATATGGTCACCATACGAGCAGAGCACAACGAGAGCTTTGTGAATGCGACAGCATCTCCCCAAGTGGTAGAGACTAAAAGCAACATTTACTACTATTCGTAGCAGACTAGCTGGTTCAAGCAGTAAAATGTGCAAAATTTAGAGATTGAGAAATTAGCGGCTTTCTTAATATAGAAGCACAGTAGGATTAATCAGAAAAAGAATGAAATATCACGTAGTCATTTATTTGCACTGTTTACCTCTAAAAGTTTCAGGATCAAGGAGGTTTGCAATTAGCTTTTCAAGCCTTCTTGAACTCAAAGTTGGTTTAACAACAATAGGACTCCCAGAAACCAAACAAGGATCCTTACCTGCCCTGCTGCTTCCCATACACCAAGCACCAGGAGTGAATCGGCCATTTGACCTCATCAGAAGCTCCTTATCAATCCTATCAAGAACGGGGTCGTCCTTCTCAAACTTACGAGCAAATGGAGCTCCACTCCGGACCATGTCGTCTAAATGTTCCATCGTCAACGTGATGGGATGCTGCTTAGGAGGATTATCCCACCTACTGTAATGCAAGTCATGATTGACGGTCGTATTCTGGTAATCCTTATGGTTACAGACAACTGTGTGAAAATAACCCTCAGGTGACGACAGGAAATTTGTGTAGTACATGAGAAGTGTGCGAGGGAGATTGTCCCATCCCCAGACACAGAATTCCAGGAATGACTTCGTGAGGACAACCCATGCAGATCCTGGTGATAGAGATGAATTATTAAAGACAGAAGGGCACATCGGCCAAACATTTATGATGAACTCAAGTAAGAAAATAACCTCACACGTTCTATTGCAGAATTACAGCATTTAATGGTTTGCACCATTTCCCCAATAATAGGGTGCTGCTCCTCTATTAGCACAAATATTACAAGTATTGCAGAGAACACAAAATGCAGCACAATCAATATCACTGAGAAGTAAAGATTCAGCACGCATGCAAACAGACATGCACCAGTAGCACACATAACATTTCCCCTACTCAGCCCAACAGTCGCAGTCAAAATAAGATTTTAATATAGATAGGCATCAACAACCAACAGACTTTAAGCGTATCAAATATGCCCTAGATAACAACCTATGCATGCAATTTTGCAACTTTTAATGCTTGAGTAACATAAAAAGTCAAAGGTCCCTGACAACAATTTTTTTTATAATTGATTTCCCTAATAACAGTTACCAACCAGTAAAAGACTAAGTTGCACTTCACTCGTCCAAAGAACTTTGAAAATTCAATTGGAGGGAAAACTTCTTTTTCAAATACTAAATAATTGTGAGCGGTTGTACTACAAATATTTCAGAAAAGTTTCTGATCAATTTGGTGCAATGAGACTCTGAAATTAAACTGGTGTTTTACCCATAAATAGTTTGAAAGAAGCTGGTAAAGATCTTCTCTCTTTTGCATAGAATACACCAGATTTCTTCAAATGATACAAGCCCGGATCTATAATGATAGGTCTTGCTCGTTCAACCCTGCAAGCTTGTACAAGAATTTTCATCAGGAAAAGTGAGTGAAGATGTCCAAATTCAAAAACGTACAACACCAAAAGGAACAATACTACTGGCATGACTTTCTCACTCTTTATAGCCGAGGTCACCACTGTGCTCAAGGAAATTTAGATCCCTAGGCAAGTATGAGAAAATGTGCAAGAGATCTGGAATTAAAAACATATAAAAAGAAAATAGTCAAGCTTCCATCCAAATTTCATGCTTACTCCAACCCTATTTTGTACAGAAGCAATATTAGACAAATGATAAATCATGAGTACCACGGACTGCACCCTAGCAGAGAGTTAATAATAATAAGGAAGACTACCGTAAAATGTTATGGGACTGAAGCTTTTGCACAGTGATATTTTGTGTCCTTATGGCCATGCGACTATGGATTTAAAAATGCTCAATCTAGAAAGCAAGCTCTTCTTGTTACCATAAATCTGCCGGAAAGTGAACTGAGAGTTCTACGATATCTGGTGCCATCTCCATGCAACTTACTAATCTCATAGAACATTACGGGCAGGATTTACTACCACATATATCATACTGACAAAGGACTAAGTTAGGTAATACTCATCATCGGTAACTTATTAGAAGTCAAGATTAAAATTAGCCACCATGACTAGTGTGAGGTCCTTGAATAGGTGCATCAAGCTTGGCATGGGCTGCGGCCTTGAGTTCGTGCCAAGCGTCAATCATGAGCATGGGGTGGCCGTGCTTGGGCAGGGCAATGGATGATCAGTAATAAATCAATGGCATTTTGGAGGGATCAATCCATGCAAATGGGAATCACAGAGCTTCATCAAAGCACAGGTTGCTGTTCTTAGGTGATCCAAATGCAAAGGGGACTGGTTCAGGATCAAAATGCACAAGCACGGTGCTAGTGCATAATATAGGCATAGGAATTAGCATTATATAGACTTGCATTGGCTAGGGGTTCATGATGATCAAGTCTTGAGCATGGAGGGACCGACTTGGAGGATTGACATGAGCAAACACTATATGGATTGGATGCTCATGCTCTGTCTAGTGTTCATGCATGAGTTATGCCAACAGGTGGACTGGTCACGTGAACCAGACATGTGGTGCAAGTGTGAGTCAGTGGGTCATGTGATCATGCTATATGAGGAGGCAATCTAGGAGATGACCAATAAGCATGTGTGTGAGCCAGTGAACAAGCAGTGTGCCTGAGTGTGCCAGCGTGTCCCCAGAGTTGCAACTCAGTCAGATGTGTGTCCATGAGCGCCAAAGGCAGTTGCTGAATGTTGCAAAGGTCTGCTGGACAGGTTCCAGGGCAGTTAATTGCAGATAAGGCCTGGAAAATCGAGGGCGATTGGTCTAAAGCAAAGTTGGTAACCAAAGGACACTTGTAATAATCCGAGTAACATGTTGCAACCACTTGTCCCTTGTGTATATCTTGAGTCTGTCTGGGTGTATCCAGATCAGAAACTGTAATTTCCGTGAGTTTGTAATGAGTCTGAGAGGCTCAGACATGTCGTGTTGTGTCAGTTTGAATCAATAAGATTGTTGGAAGGTTTCAGCATCTCTTCTGCATTTCAATCCCTCAGTGTGTGTGAGCGTCTGGGCTATTCCTAACCTTGTGCTCAATTCTGACTTGTCCAATGAGTGTTTCTATGTGTTTGGAACGTGAACAACCCTTGGGAGTGACCAGGTTTTCACAAGCATGAGAAAGTGTTTGTGACTTGGTCACCAGCTTGATCGGGTGCACGATGTGACCAGGGCATCCTGGCCTGGTTTGCAGGCACGGGTGCTGTGAACATGACAGAGGGGAAGGCGGGACCATGTATGCTTGCATTGGATCATGCTACGCATGGCCTGACTTGTGGGATTGTGTTTGTGATGTAGCCTGGCCAAGGCGTGGTGCACTTGACAGCATCACAGGGCAGAGAATTTGGAGCCAAAATCAACCTCGTGATAACTAGCACACTTCATGCGATAGAAGACAGAATGGTTCCAAATGTGAGTGATAAAAGTCACCACTATACATCTGATTAAGTAGAGATATACATGCCCATAAAAAATAGAGATCCACACACAGAAGTGACAACAAATAAAAGAGTCGAGACTGATTGGAAATTATTCCAAAATCTACCATAAAAACTTAATGATGAATACTCCAACTTGCACCCACATTCAAAAGGCACACTTCCATTCAGCCATCTCTAAATCAAGCATTACCAAATGGGCAATCCTTTGCACAAATAGAAGATATGCTGAACAACTTGCAGAGGCCCAGCACCAGCTACTTCTTTTGAGCTTTTATTTTAATTTTTCAATTTACACTCTGTTTAGACAATTCACATGTTAAAGCAGGCAATTCAAGAGTGTATATTAAGTACTTAATAGCTCCAACTCCCCCATTATCTCTTCCCCACTCCCCCAATAAAGAAAAGGAATAAAAAACCCAACCCCCTCCCTGTCTTCCACACCATTGCATTCCCACCATCAATGGCCCTTGTAAGGCCTCTAATGTACACAGGTTTCAATTTTCACTCCTTTATAGAATGGTTGCTTGGACAATCTAACTCCATAGCAGGCCAAGAAAATAAAATGTTGGCTGTATGCATAATCTACGACATGAATAATATAAATGACTCCTCATAATAATGGCAAGCTGACAACTCACACCTTAAAATTATTTAGATTGGTTGCTAAGACAAACCTAATGATGCCATGAAGTCCATACCTTGCAATTAGCTAGTCACTTCAAACTTCATTCCCGTGGCTGAATCGATAGTGAAATTTGATATTTTTGAAGTTCAAAACAAGACTAGGATTGGATTAGACCTGTTTTCCGTCTCTACTTCTCCTCATTCCTCCGCACACATAACAGACACTGAAAAACTCCACCCCTTAAGTCTTCACATTGCAGAAATGATGGATTAAAATTCACTACTACAGATGTTTAGTGAGCTCAATTTCACTTGGATTTAAAAGTTCAACCAACAAAAGAATTCTGCAACAGAATGTAATCCACATAAAACAGGATTGCGTCAAAGCAGTCATCGTGAACGAGAAATCTCAGTAAATGATCGGCTCGCGTAAGGCAAAATAACAAACCAACCATCTTGCGGCATGAGAGGATAATCCGAAGCGCTCAGATTGATGAACCAGTCCCAATCCTTGGCCCGCTTCAACAGGACCGCGATCGCGCGCAGCGTGGAAGCGATCATCGTCGGGCCCTGCGCCGTAACCAAGTCCGCATCCCCGATCACCATCACGTTCCCGAACTCCCTCACCACGCCCTCCGACTTCACATACCTCGCGAGCTCGAGCCGCTCGCTCTCAGGCGCCTCGAGATCCAGGTGGATCAGGTAATAGTTCCTCGGGTGGTACACCGCCTGAAGGAGGCGCTTCACGCGGGAGCCGTCGTCCTTCCCGCCGGTTATCAAGTACGCGAGCCTCGGCAGCCTCGGGAGCTCCGAGGACGAGCCCCCGCCGGAGAGGGACGGGGACGACCGCCGGCCGGAGAAGCCGGAGGCGGGCGGCGGGAACTTGGCGTTGATGAGGGAGAGGGAGAGGAAGAGGAGGAGGGAGAGGGCGGAGGTGATGAGCAGCGGGGCGAGCCATTTGCGGTCGAGCAAGGGAGGAATGTGGCTCCTTTTCATGGCGGATTCAGTGAGGTCAGGGCTCGGACATGAGGGTTCGACGCTTCGAAAACTGTCGACTGAAGAGCGGTTTTATGTTGTTGTCGACTTGTCGTCGTGTTCAGCTTGTTCGGTTGGTGGGGAACGTGCGTCGGGCGTGCGGTGATGTGTCGTTGTCGAAGTGCGCTCGCAAGGCTGGAATTAGGAAGAGAGCGGGACCAGCCGAGGAACCTGCATTAAAGAAGAGTCATAAAAATTGCCTGGTTACATCAGACAAATCCTTCCGTCGTTTACTAGCCGTTCGATGCATTCGTCTTCCGAAGGATGACTAAACTCCTAAAGCATGCCCTCTACTGATGTCCGACGATTTAATCTAACTCAAAAGAAATTTTGATCAATTTCAGAGAAGCGGTGAGAAGAAGAGGAAAGTAGGTGAGTGGTTACGACCGAAGAAGATTTGAGTGATGGAGGAAATGTTTATTGTTATGAAAATAACCTCTACCAAATATGTCGGGAGAGGATAATGGATAAATTTACTTCTAAATTATAATGTCTTCTATTAGATCAAGTTACTCGTAATAATAACAATTGGATTGAAAAACTCAATGTTCACTAGGAAAAAAAATGTTAAAATGAATACACAAATCGATAGGATGAAACTATTCTTAGATATAAGAAAATTGTGACCTTTAGATGAGAGAACTTTTGTTTCATTAACCCAAAGAAAAAACACATTCGGTAGACTTTCTCGTTGATAAATTTTCTTATAAATAAAGAAAGCCAAAGACAACGAAATGTATGTTGCTTTCCACGTTTTCATGTTGGATTTAGAAGCAAAGTGAAACTTAATGACTAATTTTTCATGATTTGTTGACGGTGTAGCTTGATTAGGACAAGAAGATAAAAAAAAAAAAAAAAAGGCAAAATGGGTAAATCCCAAAAAATAAATCAAACAGATCAACAGAAATGTATTTTGACAATGAAACGCACACAATCCGGTTAGCGAATCATCAAGATCATGATACCGACCAAAAAAAAAAAAAATCAAGTTCATGATGGAAATCATGGAAGCGAGATTAACAAGATAACCAAGCGATCACTAATCACATTATTAAATCAGAAATTGCCATTGGAAGCATATGAAGGGCAGTACAATGCGCCTCCTTTGTTCTTTTCTTTTTCTAAGTACACCCGAATATGTGTACAGATCATAAAATTCCTGCGCCTCATCTGCCCTAAGTTCAGCCACTCAATACCAAGTTCAAATAGATTCACGTAAGCTCTCTTTGACTGACATATCTCCATTCCAGAAGATATAGACTCCAAGGTGAACATAACAAATTTTTGTAAATATTGCCCCGATGTTGAAGATAAAGGCAATATAATTTACCAACTCTTGATCACCGAGGGTTGGGGAAAAGGACGTGTTTTAAACTACATTAAAGTCATGTGTCAATGAAACATTGACTCAGCTCATGATTCCGGGTGTTACTGTTAGACAAAAGGACACTTTCAAGTTGAAATATCCCGTTGATTGAATGTTCTAATTTACTGACTGTTAACTTGTGTCGTGACAACATACAATTCTGCAGCTTGCTACTTCCATGAAAATTGAGATCACTTGCTCTGCTTGGATGCAACCGTGCGCTGGACAGTGGAAACACCGTCGACAAACTTCGTACGGAAAAGGACGTTAGCATTATTGAACATCCCTTCCTTCAAAGAAACAACAATAAACTGCAATATAGAAACACCAAAATCAAGACAGGTTGCAGAGACTAAACAACGATGGCAATGATATCTGCTGCAATAGGAGCTGCATTAATTGTCAGAAGTACATTATGCTCTGTGAACAAGTTTTCTTTCTATTTATTTGTCTTACTGGACAAAAGGCTATGTTGCAGAGCCCATGTAGTGGACCTGATTGAATAGAAAGAGGCTTGATTTTTATATATAAACACTATTAACAATGCCATACAATTCTGCAAAGCGTTCTGTTATTTTCACGCTTGATCCAAAACTCAGTTCCTATTGACAATCAGTTCCTATTGGCAATCTAAACTTTTTGTCTGTAATCTCCATTATTCCCTCTGAATTACTTACCATATCAAAATAATACAGGTGGCCCAAGTTCAATCATTGATCTTGACAAACAAATTTAATATGCACGCCTTACACCCCTTCCTATGACAAAATCTGAATCTACCAGCAAATACTTAAGTTTCACTTAGAGTAATGGCATAGTAAGTGAAACCTGCAGTGTTATGCTATAAATATCAACACTTGTGGCTATTTTCACGAATAATAAATGCAGATAAAATTGTCAATGCGATTCTCTTCAGATTTTCACCAAGACACCAGACTGAACCTGCAATTCCCCATATCATCTAAGCCACCTATATGAGCATTCAGGTTATCCTCATGATTCTCATGCACATTATGCATGTATTTTGCCAAGAAGTTTATGTACCTGGGAATGAGGAAAGTGAGTTTTAATCATCCTTCCTATGTTCTGCGTGTGACTTAAATCAAGTGCCGCATCAACCTGTCAGGTATCATCATTTGCCGATCATCAACAAAAAAAGAGACCTAATGCATATGAATCGCATCTTCTAACAAAAAACCATACCTCATCTAGTATATACAAAGGAGCTGGTTTGAAGAGAAGCAGTGCAAGGATTAGAGAAAGAGCGAGTAAAGATCGCTGCCCTCCACTCAGTTCTGATAGTGACTGCTTCCAGACACCTCCAAATGCAACACGAACCTCAAGCCCATCTAAGAAGTTGCATCCTTCCGGAGGCTCAAGTTTTGCTGATGTGCCAGGTAACAGGGTAGAAAATATTGATCCAAAGTCACTGAGAAGGAAATGTTGACAAAAAATCAGGAACATTAAGAGAATTAGATATATCTGAAACAAAAAACTATGGAAAGCACACAAGTAGCATGAAAGAACTTACTCGTTAACCTTAACCCAAGTAACTTTTAGTGTTTCCTTCTTCTTCTCATCTAGTTCTTCAATAACCTTCTTTATCTTTGATTTATCATTCTGCCAAGGCCAGCTACAACATATTAGAGTAAGAAGTCCAAAACAGAAGCCTAATCTGGCAGATAGAAAGCAACTGACCTCAATAATGTTCTTCTTGGACATCAACCCATTATATTCATCTTCTGCTTTTTCAAACATTGCCATAACTTTCTTGTTTACTCTTTTCTCAAGCCTTCAGCAACCGAAAGATGCATATGCAATCAATTTTTGAACTCATAGCATATGAGAAAAACTTACGTTTCTAATAAAGAAAAGAAACGCAATTGCAAAGAAAAGAAAAACTTGATTAAGAGTACAAAGTGAATAACTCACCCAGACTGTTCAGCTTGTAATTTTTCCAGTTCCTCGCTTGCTTTGTATGGATCACAAGAAGCAAAATCATAATCAGTTCCACTTCTCCCAAAAAGCTGCCTCTCAGAAGCAATCCAGGCGTGCTTCTCAATCATTTTTTCCACCTTCAAAGAACAATCTTTCTGTTCCGTTTCCACACGTTTTATCTGATAAAGAGAGTGAAAGACGAATTCTTTAGTATCCACAATGGTTGATTTTTAGTCCAAGAGAAGCCATTTGCACTTTACCTCATTTTCCATCTTCTTCTTCTCAAGATTTGTCTCACTAAGTGCAGCTTGAAGCTTTTGCTGCTCCTTAACAAAGGAACTTATCTGAGTATCACATTCCTTCAGCTTCTGTCGGATTTGATTGAGCTCTGCCTGGGCCTGTTCATGAGTCTTCCTTATAGAAGCAACCTGCAGAAGAAGATATAAGTTGCCATTCTAAACAGCTATAGAATTTCCAGAAAGTATTCTTTTGTTACCTTGGATTTCTGTTCCTCTACATCAGAAGCTATAGCATTGATTTGACTTTGTAAAGAAGCTAGTTCACCTTCCAAAGAAGCACGTTCCTGTACGACTGCTTCCATTTTCATGATGAGCCTCTCCTTTTCATTTTCATGCCCCTATTAACAGGCATGGTCAAAGAGGAAGCATTCAATCCCCAAACTAGGAGGAATAAGAAGAGTCCATATTATTGATCAAAATGTTGATAGCTTCATTGTCGCATTATCTCATCCAATTAATACTGCAATTGCATACAAAATCCTATGTAATCTAGAAACAATCAATAATACAAATGTTTTCTTTTATAAGTGATAGAATACCGAGCCATCACAAGTAAGCTCATGCCTGGAATTTCATGAATCCATATTGTGAGGGTCAAAAGAACCTAACCCACCTTTAAATCCTTTGACACCAGTTGCATCTGGGTTTTTATTGCTTTGATACTATTTTGCAAGTCCTTGAGTCTGCCTTCCCGATTATTTGAATGCTCTTTAATAGATTTCTCAAGCGATGACACTGTAGCAACACAGTCCTCATACAATATTTGCTTTTCTTTGGCTGCAGACTTTGATTCTTCAAGGTCCTGCTCAATCTTCTTCACTAATTCACCAAGCTACAATGCGCATAAGAATCACAGTTCACAACATTAGAAATATAGGTTTCATCCTTCTCTTGCTTTGATTGGAAATATAGGTTTCATATTACAAATAACAATATTATTTCCACGGAAAGCAGAGGAAAGAACCTTATGATGCTGATTCTGCTCAGCCCTGCTCTTAAATAAAGAAAGGTCATAGGACTTCAGCTCTAACTGTGATTTGAGATCCAGGAACTTCTTTTGAAGGGGCGACAGCTCAGCAATCTGTGGTTAATGTTAGATAATGAGAAAAGCTAAAATGTGCGACCATCAGATAATTGGGTTATAAGCACAGCTAAAAGCCATGGAAAGAAGAAAGCAGAATGGTACGTATTGGATCATCAATACAATATCTGCTCCCATAAAATAGTGCTATCTAATTGAAATTCCATGATTACTGCAGATTTTATGACATTTCTCACATTTTTACTGGATTTCCCCAGTTCAAGGACAAGTTGGACAATTATGAGGTTTCAGAATCCCAAAAAATAATCTCTTCCAATTATTCAAACGTCAGTTTTGCCCTAACATTACAAACCCTTAACAATTAAAAATGTTACACATAGTAATTGTCTGCTATCTTTATGTAGAAATGCAAAAGAGGTATGCAATGTCTACCTTGGCTTCAATTGCTGATAGTCTATTCTGATGTATAGCAAGTTTTGACTCAGCCTCTACCAAATCACGAAGTTGCCTCAACAGGTCACCTCCACCTCTGCACCATGCAATGATATTTAGCATGCGGCAGCTCTCTTCCAAAAAGAATAACACCGCATGTTTGACCATTGTGACAGACACAGCATCCATGCACAATAAATAACAAAAAAAAGGAGACGAGGAAGTTACTTGCGGCTTCCACCGGTTAAAAGACCGCTTGGCTGAAATATATCACCTTCAAGAGTGACACTTGGAGTATGAATCTCCCTATGGAAAGCGACCTGTGAAGCACGCAACATGTAAAGATCATATTCTGAATATCCTACAATAGACGACATTAACAGTATTACCAATGACAATTGTCACATCGTAAAATGTTTCAGGAATTACATCAGGCTAAGAACCTAAACCAATGTTTCTTGCAGGGAAGTACAGTGTACTGACAACCAAGTAAAGAAGAGGAAACTCTACCAGGACAACATTTTCATAGTTCACTTATGCCTATTCAGGTAGGATATGTGATGCTGTATCACAGACTAATGAGCACCTCGAGTCACTTACACTTAAAGCAAAGCCCAATAAAGGAAAAGTCAAAAATGAATTTAAGGCACCAGCTTTCTATATTCATTAGAGTTAGCAGTCATATATTTGATGAACAAATTGGGGGTCCATTTTATGAAACCACAGAAAAACTAACAACGCCTAAATTATATCTCTTCTACTTAAAGAATGGTCAGAATACATCTAGAAAACATATTTGAAAAGAATGATGCCTGCCTTCACACATTATGTTCTAGAAACTTACACGAAAGGACAATAACAACTCAATGAGGCTTCAAAAAATAATCAAGTTCATTTTGCCTTTCAAATTGGGTTGCCATAATATACCTCTTTTGCAGCATCCATTGTCTTGCAGACAAAACTTGATCCAAAAACATATTCCATTGCGCTCTGCAATAAAAATCAATGAACTTAAGGCAACTGATGAATTGCCATAAATAAAACCCTCTTGATAACAATTGACAGATCAAATTCATTAAAGAAATTGACAGTCCATAATGAGCATGTGCATAAGCACCTTCAATTCCTTGTCATAATCAACTAATGAAAGTGCCAGTTCTGCATTCTCCTTGCCAACCTGAAAATGCAGAATTTATCTTTGTTAATGACCTAAAGACATACATAAATACCTTGACAGATAAGCTTGTACTGCATAAGTTATCTTCAAACAGTGACTGACCACTCTGGCAGCAGCATGCTGAACACTAGGAGACACCACATTGGGCTGGATTTTATTTAAAGGTATGAAAGTTACTCTTCTTTGAAGATTTCCATTTTGTAGCAGTTGTTTTCCTGTATTTTCTGTATCAATGACAACATTATACAACTTTCCACCAGCTGCAGCCTGCAAACATTCCGACATGTGAATTTATTTGCACGTTATGTAAAAATGGGAACTTCAGAACAAGACACCACTATACTATTATAGAGCTCCCACCTCTAAGGCAGTCATTGTTGAGCTATCCTTCACTTTGAATAGTCTTGAAACCACACCTTTCACTTTTGATCGATCGAAATTCCTGATGGGATCGCGATAAGTAAAATTAACATTTGCTAACTGTGCTGAAAGAATCCGTATGTCTTCTTTCAACTTTTGCACCATCTCCAACTCTAGCGCACGATCCTGGAAGTCATTGACAGTCAAAAGAAGAAATGGAGGAGACACATTTCAAGATGATGTTGAAGGAAAACACAGAACTAGTAAGAAGAATTCACAGACCTTTTGAAGAGCTTCCATCTCCCCCTCCTTAAAAGGAACAGATTCTAATGCTTTTTGAACATTTTCAACATCTCTTATTCTACTATTAAGTTCATTCTCTACAGCAACAGCTTCCTCATGCATTGACAATAGTTGCTTCCTTTTCTCCTTCAGCTCTCTTTCCCAATGGGCTATCTTTGTTTTCAACTGCTTCAGTTCTGTATCGGCCCTTCCAACTGCTATTTTAGCATCACCTAGCTGGTCCTCAAGGCACTTTTCCTCATTTCCACTGCTCTTTCCAGCAAGGATGCCCTATTCATGGTAATTACACTTGGTACATCATAATTTATGACTGCAGAGAGTGGACATCCCCATGCATGTAGGCATCCAAATATAAATATTACCAACTAATTACCTGGTAATCACTTTCTTTCTCATTCAAAGTCTTCAAGAGTTCCTCGTATTTGCTCCTAAGACCTACTGTCCCTTCTTCAGCTCTTTTGACAGCAGAGGCACTCTCTTCCACAGAACGCTTTAGATCTTCTATGTTGCTAAGAATCTAGTACATCAGGAAGTAAATTGTAAAGATCATGAAAGGACAAAAGTCCACCCGCCAATAATATGAGAAAAAGCTCATTTTTGCAAGTAGGCGCAGCTACAAAATGGCAACTAGAAAAAACAAAGACTTTGCATCAGCAACCATATACCTTATCAGAATTCTTTTTCTCAGTCTCAAGGTTGTCGTTTTTGTTATTAAGAATGGACACTTCCCTCACGAGATCTCGAGCAAGAGCATCTACTTTGTCAGACAACGTCTTTACCTCCCCACCCATACTGGCTTCCTTCTGTGCAGTTAAATCAGAAATCTTCTTCTCCAATTCTTGTGCTTCCGCTTGCATCTTCACTTTATTTTCGTCTAGCTCAGAGATTTTGGCCTGTATCTGTTCCACACCGGAGACCGCATTTTCCTTTATCTTCTCAGCTTGAACATAATCATAAGCGATGCAGAACCGTTTAAGTCGATCTAACTCTGCATTCCCGTTTGCCCATTGCATGTACTGCATACGTTCTTTCCTCAACTTCTCCAAGGCAGGCAAAATTTCTTGGTCAAGAAGCTTATTTATCTCATCAACCTTGATCTGCTTCTTCTCCAGCGTTTTTAGCGCAGCCTCTTTCTTTGTCTCATACATTCTGGTACCTGCTGCCTCCTCAAGCATGGACAAAATCTCAGGAGGCTTCATATTTAGTACCTTAGTGATGCGCCCTTGCATGATGAGGAAGTGTGGGTTGTTGACATTGAGCTGTACTGAGTGAAAGAGGTTCTGGACCTGACTAGGTTGGGCAAGCTTTCCATTTATCAAATACTTATTCCTTCCACCCACGACGATCTGCAGAACAGGATAACTTATACGCTCAAACATCCTATAGATACTCACTCATCTTAATCATATGTAGAGGATGGGGCACACTTCAATATCAAATTTCTCAAAGATTATCAATAAAAGCATGGGTCAGCATGATGTGATTGACTTATGCTTTTATTTTGTTTTCTTGATCAAAATAGGTCACTCCAAATTGAAAGAACAACCAGATAATAGAGAAAACAAGACTTAGCACCATCAAATTCGCCTCTAAACTACCCACACAAGACTTAACACCATCAAATTCACCTCTAAACTACCCACTGCAACTCACAGTTTAGTTTTCCTCCATTTTGAGACAATGGCTCAAGTCTTCAGCTAAACCTCTGGTAGCCCAACAAGGCATCCCATTCCTGAATTTCATCTACAAACGGTCTTATACACTGCATAATTATGTGAAAGCCACTGCCAATCCACCTAAGGCAAGGAGTAGTAAGCGCTTTCTGAACAAAAGCGAATTTCCACGACCACCACGCACCTGCCGCGTCACAGTCATCTCGGAGTGGTCCTCGTATCCCAGCGGGCTCCGGCTCCGGTCCGAATTATCGAACACGATGGAGACGGTGGCTTTCGTAATCCCGGCCTGGCCTTGCTTGTAGACGAGCTCCTGCAGGTTCGCGGCCCGGACTTGCTGCAGGTTGGTGATGCCCAGCACGAAGCAGATGGAGTCGAGGATGTTGGACTTGCCGGAGCCGTTGAGGCCGGTGATGGCGTTGAAGAAGGGGTCGAAGCCCGGGACGATGGTCCGGGTCGCGTAGGATTTGAAGCCCTCCAGGCAGATCTCCTTGATGTGCATCGCGCTCGATTCGATTCGATTCTACGGGGAAGAAAGGAACGGGACGGGACGAAAGCCCTTGTAGCTGGGAGCGATCGGAATGAGAGGACGACGAGATCGTCAGGAATCAGTCATGGAAGAGCGATTTTGGAAGAAACGATCGGATTTTTCCCACCGGGATTTGAGGTGGTCGGAGAGAATCGGAGGAACTCCGGGGAGATTGCGAGAGGAGAATGGGAGCGGCAAAAGGGCGGGAAGTTGCCTTTCTTTTTGGCGTTTTGAGTCTTTTTGAAAGGGGGCGGAGCGGGCTGTCTACGTGTCTTTCTTCTTCTATTTTATTTAATTTTTTTTCCGTTGGGAGCGGGAATATTGCCAATACGCCCTCGGAATGGACGGAACTTCTGAATTTGTGCCTTAAATTTAAGTTTGTCTTAATTTAACCCCTGAATCAATTAAAGTTGCTTTCAATATAGCCCAATCTAATGCCACTACTTCAAACCTTTTTCTTTTTTGTGTTTTTGCTGCGGTTGAACAGATACTTTCAAGTTTGGGGAAGATATGGACTAGAATCCAATGCCTTCGATTTAACTGGGGAAAAGTGTTAACAAAATCTTAAACATTTTACATTTGTATTAATTTAGTCTTAAACATTTTTACTTAGTGTCAATTCACTTTTTTCGACTAATTTTGGCCAGATTTTGCTGACTAAGCGTCGACCGGTTGACGTGTTACGATTGGCACTAATATTGATAACTTTTAATAATATTTTAATGTTTTTAATTTTTTAATTTTTTAATTTTCTTTTTCTTTTTTCTTTTTTTTCTTCTCCTCCTCCATCCTCCAACTAGTCATCGACCTCAGTGATCCACCAAAGGCGACGGCGACGAGGTCTATGTCAACCTCGCCAACCACTAGCGAGGTCAAGCCTCACCAGATCTAGCGAGGGTCAAGCCTTGCCCCCCATGGGTGTGGGCACCAGCCCCGCACGAGGCCGCCCTCGCGGCCACCGGCAAGGGCTTGAGCCTCGCCGCCCATCGCCTCGCCGACCAGCTAAAGGAAGGAGGAGAAGAAAAAAAAATATATATATATTAAAATATTATTGAAAGTTATCTACATCGGTGCCAATTGTGTCATGTCAGTAAAATTTGGCTAAAATTAATAGGAAATGACTGAATTGGCACCAAGTAAAAAAGTTTAAAACTAAATTGGTACAAATGCAAAAGGTTATGGCTTTTTTCACACTTTTTCCCGATTTGACAGCTTCATGGTCCAAACACATATGGTGGAATATATTTTGATTTAATTATTTGCATTTGTGGCTCTGTCAAATATTTGAGCAATGTTAGTTAAGATTAAATTATCAAACTCAATTTTAGTTCATGCGCCATATGGTTGACCTACAAATGTGAATCGAAATTTGTAAATTAGCATGATAAAATTGCATTTTTCTAATACATCGTCTTTTCATGAGTTCCAATTATTAACTCGGGAGATCTATATATAACGGGGTCATGCCATTATCAAATTATTTAGGACAACAAGAGTAACCTAGCAGAAAAGCATTTGGTGCAAATTTTATTTATTCACTGCATTTTATTCACAATGTTAAAAGCAAACCTATATAAATTACTATGTAAAGCCCTTGATGCTCTCCACAGTGTGATTGAAATTAATCAGACACTATCAGTTGCTAAATAACAGGATTAAAATAAACAGTTTCATTGTTGTTGGCAATAACCTATTTTTCTTCTACCTCGTTTCTATTGCATTGTATGAAGCGAAATAAGAAGATACGAAACCATTCCAGCTATCTACGACTCAAGTGAAACAAATTAACTAATCCGCAATGCTCGCTCTTCCGGCATTAGAAGCTCAAGAGAAGATATGCAAGTGAAAATATGCTATCACCACGCATGCTTATTGCAATTTGCCATTGGCTTCCAGAGTAGGGTTTATTTACCTGGCCATTTTCTTGTGCAAGTGATGATTTCATATTCTTAAGTGAGTCTTATTATAGATTTGGAACACTCCAATTTGGAAACAGCATTAGAAAGCCATCATATAAACCACTTCCGCATGACATAATAAAAGTTATTTTTAAGACCAAGACCCTAATCTAAGTCCGAGACGAAGGCGTGTCTGTCGATAAGAATCAAACACTGATTTCAATCAAAAATCAAAATTTGGCATTATATATCATCTGACATTTATTAGAGGACGCAATTACTAATTTACACATTGAGGTATGAACTTGCAAAACAAACAATGCACTTCCATATCTGGAAGTATCATAAGAGCTCAGCTTAGGGGAAGGCCTTCCGATTTGTTCGCCCCTTTGTCCGTGTGGTATTGAGAGAACCCATGCTGAAAATTCTCCAGCTCCATCACTGAATGTAACATCAACTCTCAGCTTCTCCGCACCACAAGCCCAGAAACTCCAAGATACCTACTGTAACCTGAGTCAGCGATCCACGTTGCAAGAATGTGTTCAGGTAACAAGTTCCCGTTCCATTGTGAATGTGTCTACCATCAATTATGTATTCAGGTAACAAGTTCCCGTTCCATTGTGAATGTGTCTACCATCAATTATGTACAAGTAATCACAGAAATTCAAGCATCAAAAGCTCCATTTCGGTCTCACTTCCTCTTCCTTGTCCGTCAGTTCTTGGTATTGATACCACTCTGCTCCAGCCTTGCCCACTGGCATAGGAGGTCTAACAAATATCTCAACAGGCCGGGGAACATGGACTAAAAGATGCAGTTCTTTGGGTGTTTCCTGCAAAGCTAACTCAGCATTTGCAAGTGACTTTTTCACCAGTTCAACACGTATCCACCCAAGACCTGATATAGCCACATCACAAGCAGGCCTGACAAGCAAGAAGGTAAATTTCAATAACCCTAAGTATAAAAACGAAAGCAAAAAATTTCGGTGACTTCTCACTGAGGGATCTCTCTCACAATAATAGTATCCTGTACTTGCCAAAAAAGATTCTAAAGAAAAAATAGTCATATGTTCGATATAACCATTCTTAGTCCTACACAGGTATTTATTCCCTGCCTGAGCTCCACTAAATCTAAAGAACACATACCTGTCTATATCTTCGAACTTAATTAGCAACTGACGCTCTATTTCGAGGCCTTTCCAGTCGCATGCTCTGTCTTTACCAGTTGGAGGAGTCAAGAGTACTCCAACATTTTCCTGCAGTAATCAGTAAAATCATCCTCGTTGAGATTGCACGACATATGAGAAAATTGGTAAATGAATGCCCAAGACAGAGAACAAAAGAATTCTATCATCCAGGACTTCTCTACCAAAACAGTAGTTCCAACTGCTAAAAACAGATTGTCATTTTATCTCAACATACAGCTAAACTCTGCAGCTTGTATGCAACATCAATGAGAAAACTGAATGAACCGCTATAATTCACTACCACAGACTACCATTTACTACAGAACTTTTACAGTCAGTTATGCTGCACTAATTCAACAAAGCATCCCAGACAGACTGCACTACCTCTGCAGTCAGGAAGAAAAACAATTGTAGTGAAGAAACAATAGCAACTAAAATAAGTAAAATACCTCCATAATAAATTCAATGAAGAAAGAGAAGGACAACCAGAAGAAAAGTCGCACAAAGAATTACCTGGTAAAAACTGTCTGCTTTGGCAGTGGGTACCATATGAATCTGTAAACCTCTGGGCCCATAAAATGTTAGATTTGTTTCTGGAAGAACCTAAACCGAACAAGACCAGATATGAGCTATATCCAGATATTATTGAATTGAAACAATGGGGGTTGGGGTAAAATCAAATAAGAATAAAGTAGATGGTCAAAACCTTTATAATGTCAATCCTAACGAGACCTCCCCAAAATACTGAGAACCCGTTTAAGCAACTGGGTTCAACACTGCTAGTCACCTGAGATACATTGGGGAGCAAATCAGACATATAACAACGGATATAGTCTGCTATTACAAATACAACAAGGAAAAAGAGCATTTACCGGAAATTTTTGACCCCTAAGCCGATTTTGAGGAGCAAGAGCAGGTAGGTCTTCAGCATGAACAATTGCCGCTTGCCTATGGTGGAGGTGTACTCCAGGTGTGTCATACAGCTTCTGTGGAAAGAAAAAATTTTAGCAGGGTCTTAGACACAGCCACACATGCATCCATGCATGCAGAGAGAGAGAGAGAGAATCTATAGATAGCATACTAACAAATCTTGCATACCGCTCCCCCTGGGAAAGCCTCAATTTGAATTGGCCCTAAGGTTGTTCCAGGGACAGCAGATTCCAGAGGTTTATATCTCGTAGCTGCTGCAGCAATAGGGTCTTTCTCCGCCATCAGCCCTGAAGTAAACATGAATAAACGGATGGCAGTAAGTAAAGAACTAAGCAAAAAATGATAAGAAAAAAGAACAAACATAAATATCATGAAAAAGGACTGAATTATAAGTCCATGCACAAAGTATGATGTGCAAAAGGTTATCATATCATTGAAAGACATATCAGGATCCTTACAGGACTGAAAATGCCAGCAACAAAAAAGGACAGCCATCTAGCAGTACAATCCTCGTGTATTATCAGAGGCACCAGCAATACACCTCACATTTTGCAACATCAAATCTTATATCAATTTGCTAAATGTCAAAAGCAATTGTAAATGCAACAGAAAAATGCCATCGAAGCAACCAAAGATTATTATCATCTTTAACAGTTGCTAAATGTCAAAAGCAATTGTGAATGCAACGGAAAAAATGCCATCGAAGCCACCAAAGATTATTATCATCTTTAACAGTTAAATTACTTTGGAGATGATATATTATTTGGAAGATCTATTCTGATCAGCAGAGAAAGTACTTACTCAGTAAAGCACTGATAAATGCAGATTTACCTACGTTGGCTGAACCCTGTATTAACAACAAAAATTAAACTGCCAAATAAGTACCTCCAAAGACTAGATCCCCTGTTAAAGAAAATTAAAGACCTATGGGCCAAATGTTCATGACATGTCAATTTAGATGGATTGACCTTTCACCCTCAAGTTTTCTTATTGAACTTGAGAGTTGGGTAGGATATCAAAAATCAAGCAACAACATGAACCAAATCACCAAAATAAGGAAAAAAGAAAAGCATCATAAAGTTGAGTGTAAATGTTGAAGTTTCCTGTAAAATTTATTTTCGCCACACTTAAAGCCAGGTACAACAATTTTCTCGTCTAGACTCTCAAGACCTGATATCTTTGCAGTTGCTTACATCATTTGGCTTTTTTCTTCAAACTGCAGATGGCATAACATTAACTTTTTATAAGGACTCTTTTTCTTTAACTCCTATTTTCATAGGAGCATAGAATTCTTTTTTCAGTTCTATGGTATGGTGATCAAAGCCCATATGAACGGATACAGAAAGGTGATCCTTGCTGTAACCATGATAGAGCTTAAGCTTCAAGCACTATTTTTTTCACCATATTACCGCCTGGAATGGAAGGTCCACAACCAGTGAAATTGACCCATTACAAAGGGTGCCTCACCTTTCTTGGCGTTCACTCTTAGACTCCTTTGTAACATTCTCAACAGCTATATAGTGAGAAATCAAGTTACATTGGAAGTCCACAATAGAATTTTATAGAAATGGCATTGCGTGGGAGTTGTTGCTGTCACTAGAGAAAATGTTGTTGACACACAGTGGTATATTTTCTGTACCTACTAATAGTAAAGACATAGTTATCTGGAAAAATGGTTTCATTACTATGAACTTTGAATCCAGAAATTTACTGACCAGGATGTAAACGTCCCGTCCCTGCAATTGAGAATCAACATAAAGGAGTGAGAATCTATTATACAGATATACCGTGTTGCATAAGCTTCACTTCAGACATTTGGGTTAAAATAGTCGTCCCCGACAAATAATATCAAGAGATCTAGTATCAAAGGACAAAAAATTCCAATAAGAATAATGACTACATCATCCAGAGAAGAGCTTGGTAGAGGTTAATTAGAAGAATAGATTAAGACTTGCCTGCTTTCCCCCAATGTTAATAATGGATTTCAGTAAACCAAGTCATTAGAGTTCATTTAAGTTCAGCTCGAATCTGAAGAGAGAGAGAGAGAGAGAGAGAGAAGAATTGGCATTACTGGGTGGCCGACAGCAAGGTGTAAACAAGAAGCCGATTCAATTTTCAACAAATATTGTTCCCATAAGCTTAAGGATCTTGCAGCAGATTTGGAACTTGAACATATAATGCAATCGTGTGAAAGAATCTATGTACTTGAGCCAACCTAGAGGGAAAACTCTTCTCATATGGGCCACATATATAAGGGACTTAATTCCAGGGACACAGTAAATTAGTAAGATTTGGGTGCCAAGTCTATGCCACATCCAAACCTTAGCAATACTGTCATGCTCTGGATGCATAACCTACTTGAGGGAAAATTCGTTATCAGATAAATAAACACCTTTTTCTGCCTCTGGATTTCTGAAATGACTCCAGCAATGCCAGTCAATGACTTCGAACTAGTAAGATGGACACTAAGAACGCTGCAAGGCAAAAACACTCATAAGAAAACTATTCACAACAGTGATTTCAGCATACATATCAACAGCACTTAAATTCTCAGAAACTCAACCGAAATGGACTGGCACATCCTCTTTCATGGAAACTAAAGAGTAGCTAAGAACTTACTTGAGCTTTTTCTTTGTAGTAGCTTCAACAACCCAATCGCCAATACAGTTAAGATCTGACCCTTTAGGAAGTAGATCCACCTAGCAGGGTCAAAAACTGTTGACATGAGCAACTTAACCAGAGTAATCACGTATAACATAGCAAGAGCTAAATTATTGTTTTATTACCTTTGTTACAACCAATATGATGGGATTTGCACCAACAAGATCACGTACACGAGACAGAAAACTGCCATTGAAATCAACAATGTCAACCTGGAGCGATCATCAGAAGAAAAAATGGAGTTACCCCACCCACCAAAAATGTGCAATACTTTTGTCTGACTTGATTGGCTCAAGACTGACCAAACAAATCGAGCAGGAAAATCCCAATTGGAACCAGGATTATTTGCGGAGCTCTTGGTTGAATTATGTGCAAAATGCCAGCACTTACCAATTTGATGATGAGAGCTTTCTCACGACGCAAGTGAGATAACTTGTCTCTCAGCTCTTCAGCAGTAACAAACTGCTTACCCCCAGGATAACCACCATTTCCACCAACAGCAGTTATCATGTGGCCATGAGACAGGAGCCGGCACCTCCGGCAGAGCACCGTCCTAAGTTGATGGTGTTTCTTCTTCTGCATAATCATGTACAAGAAGTTCATCCCAATCAAACCCGAGACCTCGGCACCCAAGTATGAGCATACTAAAGGCAAGTCAGGGAACTCGTCCTATGCTCCGAAAAACTCAAACACTACTCTCACTTCTCGAGCAGACAAGCAAGCCGCGACAAAGCGGCTGCGTCCGTACAATTTCGGAGCACGTACCAATTGGTAAGTGTCGGGGTCGACGTAACCCGGAGCATCCATTTCCGAAGTCTGGAGCGGCGCTCCGCAACCGTAGCAGGAAGCGACCGCGGAGCTAGCCTTCGGGAGCTTCTCCCTCTTCTCCTTCTTCTTCTCCGCGTCCTTCGGCTTAACCTCCTTCATCGCGAGCCTCGCGGCCTCGATGGACCGCTGGCGGAGGAGGAAGGTATCGCCGCGGGTCGGGGATGCGGCCCCGGTGCCTTCGGGTTCGGGTCCGGCGAGCTCGGGCGGGGAGACGAGGGGCCTGTGCGGCGGCGTGGATTTGCAGAGGATGGGACGAGGGGGCGACCTGTGAATGGTGAAGGCCCTGGAATGGAGGTTGGTAAGATGGTGAGGGAGAGGGAGAGGAGAGATGAATGGCGAGAGGATTTTGGGCGCCATTGATTGACGAGAGTCGGGAGGTTTCTCTGGGTTCTGCAAAGCGTCAGGGGGGCTTATCGGCAGAAACAAAAAAGAAAAGTAAGGGGTTTTAGCTTTTTCTTCTAGAACGGGCGTCCTTATTAGCGACCAAAATATTACCAATACAGGAAACTTTGCAAACTTTAAGGAAGGATGCTATGCTTCCATGGAAACTCTTGGAATCTTTGGACGTTGTGTTCATTGGAATTTCATTGACCGCTTACAGTGGCTATCCTAATTAGGGGAAAGTGTCATTAATTAACTGAAAGTAGGAAATCAGGGTTGGATAAATTGCCCCAAAATTTTGGTAATTCTTCCTTCATTGTGTTCAGCTTATGATATTAGCCCATGGGGTCGAGCTTGGCAACTACACTTCTCACTTCTCCGAATCGGTACGTATAAAAATCTGCTGTTGCCGGCAAATTGGCTCAGGGATTCAAACCCGTTTTAGCGGGCACGGCAATGCTAGAAATTTGGTGCACAATAGCAAGAACTGTCAAACAACCCTTAAGAGCGCAATTCATCCAAGAATGAGGAAAGTGAAGACAACGCGGGTAACGAATGAAAATAGCTTTAAGAAGGAAAACTAAAGAATTCAGACGGAAAGACTAAAGAGTATCAATTAAGAATTCCAGGCCGCTAATCGTAGAGTTCAGGACTTCCTGTGACTGAATAAACTGCATTCTAGATACAAATCTCGATGTGTCCTCAGTAATTAAGCAAATCTGCTAAGAATTGTTTTGGTTTACAGCAAGGCCTTCGTATGAAAAACAAAATTGAAAAGGAAGACGGAAATCTTAGCTGCAGACTGTAACCCTGTTATACAAATGCCGCACTTCTGTATCAAAAATTTATTTTCAAACTAGTCCAAACTCACACGCCGCACTTTACATACAAGATTTGCTGTTGGAAGATCTAGCTGGTTTGCTGCATCTGATTTCACAAGGTCTTTCAACTGATCTCTTGGGGTCGAAAAACACGTCTGGAAAGTAGCAAGCACGGCAGGTACTGGCATTGACAAGGCAGAAAGCACATTACTTAAGTACTCGATGTCAACTGACAGCTGTTGGGCTCCACGATCTGTCATATACTGTATTCCTCGCAACTGCTCCATGAAAAGGGCTGTGGCGCCTTCAGCAACCTTCCAACAACAAACAAGGTTTCAGAAAGGGTTGATTCATAGCTAATTGTTAGGTTTAGTAATTTCTACTAGGAAACAAATAATGAGAGTATTTGAGAGAAAAGTGAGTCCAAGTCAGGGTTCTCCATAAGAACCAGCTAAGTCAGGCCTTTCAATTCCTAGTGAAGAAGCCTAGACAGACTTTTCATTTACTCTATAACCAAGTGAAAACCAAGTTATAGGAAAATACCGAACCGTAATTCAAGTTGCCTAGGGTTTATCCCCTTAAAAAAAGGGAAGCATAATGTCTCCAACTTTGTTATTTTGTCACCAATCAAATGGCCTATCAGATGTCCCAACAGGCACTTTGGTATCGATCCCTTGTTAATGTCCAAAACACAGCTCCTTGTTTTATTATACTAGTCAAGGATTCTTTCTATCCAGAATGAAACTGAAAAGATTTTACTTGAATCACCTTGAACATCCATTCAGTTGCAAAGAACTGCGCATCATCATTGCCTGCATCACCACTGGAGATACCCTCTGCAAGTGGCTCCAACTGTTGGGGTAAAGTAAGAAGGTATTCACCAATACTTGTCACATAGGGCTGTGGATATGAACTGAATGTTGGTAGGTGAAAAGCACTTGGTTCTTCAACTGAGGACCATACTGGCAGCCGAGACACATCATAGAGCCGTTGTCTCACTTTAGATATAAGAACGTCATACACAAGTTCATTGACTGTGTCAGCAAATGCTGCAACTCTCTGAGATGCACGTGGAAGTGCATGGAACCGAGGATCTTTCAACTAAAACGAAGAAAATAATTAAATCAGTGAACCCACTAGAGCGAGACACAAGTTTATAAGGCGAAACCAAAATATAAAAGACGTCAAAAGTTGCTACACCAAAAACAAGCAAAAGAGAGCACAAGTTTATGGAAGCAAGCGCTAATCAATGGTCTAAAGGTTAAATAGAAAATTTTAGTAGGTGAAGGAAAGAACTGTTAAGCCACAGACTAGGCTTATTTACCTGATCTAAAAGGTTGAAAAGTTTCCGTGCTTTTTCAGGAAAATCAATGAGTCGAATGGCTGCAACATCAAAGGCAGCCCTACCAACCAAAGATCGTTCCTCATTCCCCTCATCATTAACCAAATGTGACTGGTTTTGGTCCAAACTTGAACCAAATACCGCAACAGACAAGCTAGTGCCCAGCCTAGCCAAAGTAGCTCTCAAGGAAGCTTCAAATACAGAAGATCTGCTTGTCAAACAATCTGCTACAGTGAGGATCTGCAAAGCTCCCTGGACGATGGACCACTCCTCCTCATTAGAGCTTGTTTCTACCTTTCTTGCACTTTGAGTTGCCTCTTTTTTGTCCAACCCCGTTTCTTTCTTTAAGCCACCCTCACCAGCAAGATCCACACCGCAGACAGCTCTTAATGATTTCAGTGTCTCTTGCAGAGAAGAAATGTATTGTAACATGATGTCATCAAGCGCAAGAATTAGTTCATCTGCCTCAGAACCACCAGTAAAGCTGATGCACCTTTCTACAGCTGCTTCAAGAACTACAATAACTTGGGGAATGGATTCCTCCATCCTCCTAACTGTCTCGCTGAGTTCAACTCCCTGGGCTCCCACACCACGAGTAACGGCTCCTCTTAAATCCACCCCAGATATCTCATTGGTAAGTATAGCACGTTCTAGCTGTCCATACCTGAAATACAACAACATCAAGGTGAAAAATATATAAAGCCTAACCAATAAGCAATTCGCTGACAGAAAAGCTTCATCTGAGAGAGGAGGCATATGTGACGAAACATGAAGAGGCTTGGAATCCTTCTCTTTCTTCGGTTATTGATTTTAATGCATCTTGCATATCGACTCATGATTTGAACAATAACGACCCCAGATGCAAAATATTGGATAGCCTAAATTAAAACAATTGTCACTAAACATTTTACCAAAAAAAAAAAACAATTGTCACTAAACAACATGGACAAAATCCTGACAGCAAGATTAGAGAACCAAATATGACCATGTAGAGCTGGCTCCAAAAGTAGAATGATCACTAAATCCAAACATTTCACAACTCCTGTCACTAGAGGGGTAAAGTGAGATTAACATAAGTTAGTCATGGATTACAAAGACAGGAAGTTATTGAGCTATGCAGGTAAATGTAGAGATGAAGCTCATCTTGGAGTGGATGGTGTCGCATTGGGCTGTTCGTTCACTGATGATAATAAAGGATCCTTAAAATCTTAAAGCCACTTGTCATATTCCTTGCACAAGTCAAGGCGTGATGTGGACAGTGTTATGTAAAAGTTATTCTTCAAAAATGGTGAAAAACCATCCCCGTACCTTTTAAAACCCTGTTTCTAAGTTTGGAAAGTCCAAAATAAATTCCTAAGTAGAATACTGACATGAGCGATCCTCAACATAAGTTTTATGAAATGACTGCCTAGAAACCATACTTTAGAGCTGAACTCAACTTCTTCTGGTGATTCCATTATATTAGTATTGGTCAAATTCAATACTACAAGGGAATTTCCTAAAACCCATAGTTAAAGCTTCTACACAGCAGATATGCACTCTCAGAAAGTTCACAAAATACAATAGCCTTCAAATCGATTGCTTACTTTTGTTTAAATGTCTCGTAAGGAAGGTAAACTGCCTTCAATGTATCCATCAGTACACGGAGATCTGACTCCGAAAACAAGTGCTGAATATTCCTGGCAAAAATCCCTGTTATATTGTGTAACTCAATCAGGGCCTCAAGATGCTTTGGTTGAATCTTTATAGCCTTTGGCATATCTCCAGACAAAATATCTAACAAACCTGTGGTCAGAAAAAGGATATTATAAATACAATGAGTAGAAAAAGAACCTGGGGCAGAAATAAAGGAATCAGAATTGTCAGTACAGAGTAGGTGTGACCATCCATGGGACAGACTACCTCATTCTGGAAGTTTGAAAGAACAAACCAACGGCCCAAACACTCCAAGTGTTGTACAAGACAAACAAAAAAAGTCTTTTGGAGAGTCATACTTTTCTTTTCTTGTCTTGTCTCAAACTGGATGTATCTTTATCACATAATGAAGACATAGACGTGAATAGCTCTGTTGTGAATAAGCACAAAGAGGTTACCCTTGGAGAAAGCTTTTGTCTCAGGGACAACATCTCCAGTTGCAAAGTTGATTCGAGAAACGAAGGTTGCCCCCACGGCTGCCATTGTTTCCATTAGCAGCTTGGGAATGAGGCTCTTGTAATCACCAGGGAAAGCAAGCATACACCTGCACATCAGAGCGAAACTAGTTGCTTGATATCCAAATAATGAAAATTAGTATTTCTTCAGTTGCAATAAACAGAAAAGACTAAACCACCAGTTGACTAGTGACTGGTAGAGCCACTTGGAGCTTTATCTTTCCTTTTTTATTTCGATCCATGCCGCTTTGGAGTATTAACCAGATTATTCGAGATGAAGAACAATCCAACCACACAAATAAGCAACTGACTGGAACAACATGTACTCCACAAGTAATCCTGTTTGAGCCCCAAAGCAGGAGAAAGAGCTAAATCGGATACGGTAAGTAAGACTCAATTGAGTAGCAAAAATTTGCCTCACATTCTTGAGCAGAGGAGAGAAGAATCTTACAGGGTAGCCTCCTGTACAAATAAAGTATCTTGGGAGGAAAAAGAAGCTTTACTTCGATAATTCATTGTGTAGCAGATATGTTTGCAAAAGATATAGAGTAAATGTTGTGCCACCAGACCAATTTATAGACGACATTTCAGTTCTCCCAAACAGTTCCTCAACAAGGTAATTGTAAAGTATAAATGTTGGATATAAATCATACCACTTCCATTCTTGCTCGAGATAAAGAAGCAATTCATCATAAAAGCTTGGCAACCAGCTGGAGAACGAAACTGTTCGAACATTTTGTTGGAAGTTGGTACTGCTGGACAGCCTTTCTGTCTCATTCTTATCATTTGCCATCTTACTGGCCCTTTGTTTGGAGTCAAAGTCTTCCCAGAGCTTCTTTATGGGTTTCATATGAACTTTTGTGTATTGAAGTTCTAAGGACTTAAATCTCCCAATGCGAATGAGGATACCTCGCAAATCTTGAGCAACCTCGACCTATTAATAAATGTGAGCAAACTCTTTATGGTAGGTACCTATATCTATTAAAAACCCAAAGAGTTGCGTGAAGTTGAAGTTATCTAAAACAGCTCGAAAGAAGATTAGTGCATGAGAAATCTGACCTTGCGATTTGACAAAGCGTCTGTCAGACGAGGCTGCACCATATTGTCCAGCCTATCTTCTAACACCTCAAGTTGTTTCCTGACATTAGCAAATTCAGCCACCTGAAAAGAACAAACGGAGTCGGGCATGCTATCAATGCGGTTTCAGTTTCCTCTAGATTCAGAACTATTGGCATTGTCGGAAATGGTCCTATCTCTCTCAATTTAAAACTAAAGAATTAACGTTGTTGGAAATGATCCTACCTCACCAACAGCAGACAAGCAATGTCTCATGTTGGCCAGAGTGTCTGCAGCTCGAGGTAAATCACCACTGGCAAACACATCCTCAACTGTAGAACTCAACTGAGTTAAACCAGCAGCATCCTGATAATAAAAGAACGAAACGAACAAAGAAAAAAAAAAGAGTGAGTAACAAAAACAGTAACATCCCCAGAAAGCTTGCTATTTCAGAATCATCGTATGTCTCTACCTGCAATGTTTCGTATGCAGCTTCCATTCTCTGCTTGACGGTGTCAACTTTAGCAAGCGCAGCAATGGATTCAGCTGAAGATCCTTCTGCCTGCAGACCAAAAGCACGGAAAAAGTGTTCAGCCAATTCAGATACTGTTGGAAGTGTTGATGAACAACTATAGATATCAACTATGTGCAAAGGCACTCTGGTTTCATCATAGCAACTAAGGTCCTACAAGTCATTGTTGTAGCCTGCCAACATCGGCCACCACATAAAGTGATTGCATACAGATCAAATTTCGTGATTTAGATACGGTGAATTCGGAAAACAAACTAAGGAACGAGGAAAATTATGACCTGACAAATGAGCAAGAGGATATCGACAAAAATCACCGGATGAGCAAATTCATGGGGAGCTTGAATCCATAAATTCACTTACTTTCTATCCGATAATTCTCGAATCTTAAACCGATATGGTTGACTCGCTGTATGATATTAGTATTCAACTGCCTGGCAAAGGAACTACATTGCACTCGGACGGATAAAGGAAGAGGAGGGAGAAACGCTGACCTATACCTTCTTGAGCTTCTGGAGGATCCCGGAGACGGAGTGGCGGAGCGAGACGGCGTCGTCGCGGAGGCGGACGATGTCGCGTGTGGCGCGGGGGACGCGGAGGAGGGCGGCGGCGCTCTGCTCCTCGAGCGACGCCGCGATCTCCTCCGACGTCATCTGGAGCTTCATCTCCAGATCCACCAGGTGCTTCTCCAGCGAGTCATGCGGGTGCCGCGCCTGGCACGCCGAGTTGATCCATCGCTTCGGATCGAACTTCTCGTCCGAGAAGGGGCCGAGATCCAGCATCATCTCGACGGCGCGTCGATGCGAGCGGCGAGCGCGACCGCTTCGATTTCTGGAGTTCGGATCAAGAGGACGACGACAATGGAGTTCCTGATCTGTGGGATTTTCTTCTGGGACTTAACGGGACTGCTGGTAATTGAAGAGGCTCGTTGTTCGCGCAGCAAGCGACTGAAATTTTTGGGGGTCATGTCCATTTTCCGATAAAGCCAATCTAACCCTCTTTTGAGAAATTTTTACAATTACATCCTTAGACCTTTTTTTATGCAAATTTGGTTATGCAACTTACTTGATTTTTCCTTTTTCACTTGTCGTACTTTATTGTATTAGAGTAATTTGATGTGCCTACTTTTTCTGATGTTTGAAAGAAAATGTAAAAAAATACTTTTAATATTTAAAATTTTGGGATAATTAAGGAAATTTTAAAAAAAAAAAAGTATATTTTTTTTTCTATTATGTGCCCATATGTTTCTCATTATATTTGGAATGAGTAAATTGCTAGTTCTTGTTTATTAGACTAAGTTTTGGAATATTAAAACATAAAAATAAAGTCCAGATCGAATTGATATGTAGAGTGGAGCTTTCTAACCAGGATCATAAAGACCCGTTTATAGAATCATCCATTTCATCCGTAGCATGTTTTGTTTCTATAAAATATTCATTTTGGATTTTTTTATAAATTTTCGTTTGGTATGGTCACATTCTACAAGATGGTTCTTCCAAGCAAATGGATATCCTCATGAGTTATATCAATAGAATGTTCATCTACAATTAATCCATCTAAGCTTCAATGACCCCTCAATTTATAGCTCCTTCCCATTTTACAAAGATCTTTTTCAGACTTAAACATAATTTCTGTTCAATAATTTCATTTTCTTTTGAGGAGTCAAAACTTTTTACTTCTTCGTGTCGTGTGGTCAAACCACATATAACTTGTGTATATTGAAGGCACTCTCAAATATAAATACTAGTGGTATTGATTTCTTCATCGTTATTAAAACATAGTGGGGAGTTTTTCAACAAGCCTTGTTAGAGATGATCGATCGGATGATTTGGATTATATCGGGCTAAAATTACAAAATGCCTTTGATCCTTGATCAAGCAAATTCAACCACCATAAATACAAGCCCTTGTCCATATCCACCACAAAATGCCTTTGATCCTCGTGACTTAGGTCGGGCTTAGATGGATTTGTGAGTCGTCGGACCTATGATTAAGTCTAAATCATACAACCACCTGTTGGTTTTTCGATGAATGACGCAAACCAATAGAATTGATAGTTGAGCTTCTTATCTTTCTCCAATTTTATCATTGATTTTAAGATATTTGTAATTTTACACTTATCTTCTTATTTCAACTCTAATCTCCATTTATCAAGTTATTCTCTCTTGCTTATACTCTACAGTCAATCAAATGGAGGATGCAAGCCCAATCTAAATGATGGGGCTATATTTCCACGAGATACGGTACTTTTACATTTTTATAGTATTGATTTTTATTGTAATTAATTTCAGCTTGAATAGTGATGATTTTTAACTTTGTTCAATCAAATGACGTTATTTTATTATAGCATGGCAACCATGAGGGACCATAGACTTGCCCCTGAATAATCCCTAATCAAGACAAAATTGATGTAAAACATAAGTTACAAATTCTATATTAACTTCTATAGATGTTATCATTAGTCATGACGGTGAATGCAGACTTACCGACAGACACTAGAGAGACCGACGAAGGCTTCCAGCGCAACACACTGGTAGTCAAAGGCGAAGGCGCAGATGACGGGCAGGGACAGATGGGCTCAGGTACGGTGCGAGTTGGGTCCGATCAAGGCGGAGATGAAGGAGAGCGTGGTTGTCCCCTGAGTGGAGGACGAATACAGGGTCGACCTCTTCGACCTCCACCGCGTGCAATGTGCATGTCAAGTAGAGTTGGGCTAACTCAGTTCGTGCTGGGCCTGCGAAACTTTTTGGTGGATTAGGCCCATCAGGCGAAGCTTAACATCGCGGTCCTAAGTGCAACCAAGTGTGTTTTCGTGGAAATATGTGAAACCGTGGTTAGGGAAACGTTTTGGTTAAGTGGGCATTCGTTTGCTCTGGATATCGTGTCATATTTGGTTAGGGTGTACATTGATTCCAATTCAATTCGGGGATTGGATCGGACCAAACTGAAATGGTTGTTTTTAGGTAGTTCCCGCAAAGATTGGTCCGATAACTAGTTTTAAATTTTTAGGACTATAAATAATCAGTCTAGTTCCTATGAGGAACTAGATTGAATAAGTGAGATAGGCTCACGGTATACTATTTTATTTTTTTATTAAGAGCAAAAAGTACAGATTATTTGTTGGAATCTCTTTTTTTTTTTTTTACTTGTAGTTTTCCTGTAATTAGTAATTTCTTCCAATGCTATATTTAGGAATTGCTGAGAAAGATAATTAAAAATTTAAGAACAAAATTAACACCGGCAATTCTAACGTAGATAGGATTGATTTCGATTTCACCAATTATGAATCAACCTTGTTTGATCCAATCTTTTGTTCCGAGATGAAAACTAACCCACCCCAAAAGCAATCGTCTCTCCACTTACCAATGCTTTGTTTGATGATCCAAAAGAATAAAAAAGGTCAATTATATTTATCACACCACGTTTGACTTGAGCAAGTCATTAAGCTGTCCTCGTTTGGTCTCGTGTGGACCCTGACATCCCTAGATGTTAAACACGTAGGGGGTGTTGGGGTTTTCCCCATAAGAACGGGATCTAAGCAAGTTCTTAAAAGGCTTTAGAGATATATCCTACGCATCAATAAATATAAGATCACGGATCTAAGCAAGTACAAAAAATACTTCAACTCAAGCCACGTCTGGATCTCAAGATCTCTATGATGCAAAATAACAAGAGGGTATTCCCATTACTCAGAGAAGAGAAAGATATGGAAAAAATTAGGGATACGAGATATGCGGGTACTGACATATTACAATAAAATAGCATAAGTTACCAGTTTATTATCCCTATAAATCAAATGGACCGGTGTGGGAGGTCCTCGTAAGAGAAAAGGTTACCTCTCAATCGAACACCAATGAATTAAGACTAGCCTCACTAATTGGGAATTGGCTCGTTCGTTTCGGTTTTCTGTTTCAAGGCAAAATCTAAACTACCCTAAAAGCGATGGCCTCTCCCCTGCCCAACCAATGCTTCATTCGACGAACCCAAAGAATTAAAAAAAATGTCAAATTCTTCATCTCACCACTTGGAGCAGCCCATAGGTGGCAATTTCTGTGGCCGCCGGTTTGCTGGCTGACATGTAATCCACTCCCCTCTCGTGCGTATCGTAATTAATGCTGACAAGGACGCGCCCAATCCATCACATCGAAACATAATCACGCCATTAAAAGGGGGAGGTTGGGGGTTAAAATCTCCACCTTCTCGGAGACGGGGTGAGAAGATTTCATTTCGTGAGTGGGTTTCGACTTCCACGCCCGCAGGAGGCGTAGCAAAGCCCGGAATGAGTGTTAGAGAAAATTAAAGTAGGACTGACAAAAAAAAAAAAAAATCTCAAGTCTCCGCGTAATTCTAGCGCTGAAGAATAGAATAGAGTTAAACACACACACACGCACTGTCGAGTCTTAATCCTCATCGTTCAGCAATTCCGTATAGGGCCTGGCGTTCGCTTCAAGCTCCGTTCATAAATAATGACAAAACATTTCATCGGGTTCCCCACATAATCCTTTACATCTCTGCCTAACAAAATCGTGGTCGCGCTTTGTTTGCACGTATCAATCGCTTGCTTTGTAAAAAGCCTCACCGTCCTCGGGACACGAGACGTCGGAATGGATAGGCTCGCTGTCGTGCACAGTTTCACCGCACGCACTAAAAGTGAATGTTTCATGTGGGCAAATCCGCCTTCCCACGGAGGCTTTTCCGCTCCAAAAGGGACCGATATGTCTTTAAATCTGGACCAAACCAAAAATAAATAAAATTCCGACACCCAATGCACGAACTTCTCTCCTCGATAGATGGTCTCCGTCAATCATTAAAGACTAACGAAGCCAAAAGGGACCGTTAATTCGCAAGTGGAACCGCTGATGCCGACTCGCCATTCGCACGGAGCCAAGAGCGGGCGTTCCCACGTGTCGCGAGACGGTTCGTCGGTGCGCCACTGGCGGGTCTTCGAATCGGATCCTCTTGCGCCGAGGCGGGACGGTGGCCGGGGGCGGGGCCCACGAGGGGTTTCGGCGAATGGGAATCGTTTTCAGTGGATATTCGAATATGCTTTGATACTGCATCTCCCGACTGGGGCCGGCCCGGCGAAATTACCCACGAGCCCATGAGGTATTGCGGAAATCGGGAGGTCATCATTGCTTGCTCAAAGTTTTGGGAGATTTTGGGTCCAAATTGCCCCTCTTGTCCGCTCCATTTTTAGTTGAACTCGCCTCGAATTTTGAAGTCATCGTTATCCAAATATTTAAGCACACGCGATCGTCTTATTAAAACGGAAAAAAAGAAGAAGTTATCTTAAGAATCCCGTTTAAAAAAGAGATTTCGCTTTGGGTTTCTAGGAAGTCCAACACTTCACGGCAAGGTCTGTCCTTGTAGGAGGATGTGGATTACGATGAGATGCGTACATTCCAATGAAATGAACATACCGTTTCATCGTTTCCGAAAAAAAAAAATTAGGAAAAGGAAAATTGATCTTTTGCATTTGTTAAGAATTCGCGGCCAAGGTCTTCAATAATAAATAGAGCACCGTATATGGTGTAGTCGCCTCATGATCTGGTGGTTGTCGACAGATCATGAAGAGTTTTCATAAATTAAGTTTGCTGAAGAAAGTAAATCATGTGATAATTTGAGGCCATAATTCATGATTTTTTAAAGTGCGTTTGCTAAAAATATTGTATTTATCACGTCGCATAAATGACCCTTTTTCTGAAGGAATGGAAAATTGACATCATTGATAATATTAACGATAATTTGTGTCCACCGTCAAAATGCCACGTGCCCACTGGACACTTATGCTCAATCATAACTATGAAATACATTCCTCGTTGCTCACGCAAGAGAGTATATAAATTTATTGAGTAAGAATTGTACATCAATCGATGCAACACTATTTCATCGGCCTATCCTATTTCTATTTTTCATGTATAAGTCGATAAGGTGAAGTTCGAGATACTTTGTATATTTGAAGATAAATTGAGTCGAATGCTAAGACAAGCTATGAGTGGAATCATGCTCATTTGTTGGATTCTTGATGCCATTGAATTAGACGAGTGATGCAGAAGACCAAACCAGAGAATTTATGTATATTTTAGTGTCTGTATAGAAAAGAGTAAATGAAGCCTATCTATGAACTCTATTGGCTAACAAATTAAGGCAATAATATAAACAATCAATCGGGGACACGCACAATAAAACAAGCATTCTCATAATGCTAAAAAATATGGAGAATTATGTAAATATCTTAATATGCTAACACCATCAAGAGCAAGGAATATTTCTTAGACATAGGGAATATACCTCAATGAAAGATGGTACTTTTCTCAACCCCTTTTCTTACCTTTTTTAAGGCACTAACCATGAGGCGGATCGCCCCCTGAAAAACCGACTGAATCACCTGATCATTGTTTGGTGTGCACGCCTCCGTGTGCCGTTCAGGAAGCGATCCAAAAGGTACGCAATTCCCGCCGGAACCGCCAATCCACATCGCCCTCTCCGACGAAGGGCATCTCCGTAATCTCACCCGATTTCTCCCGAGGGTGGAAAAGGGTAAGAAGCTGAGCCAGGGACAAAACGGGAAGTTAGCTGGGGCGCCATTAGAGGGAAAAACAAAAGAAAAAAAAAAAGGGACGTCGTCGTTGTCGTCCGGCGTTCGCGCACCAGCTTAAAAGGACTCGCTCCCGCTGCTTCTCCAAAGGTTCAAGCTTTCTCAGCTCTCCCCTTCCGTCCAGTTCAAGCAACCGCGAGGCAGCTCCAAGGTTCGGCGCGGATTCGATTGCTTCTTCGTGCGAGGGACGGTGATCCACTGCGCGCAGCCGAGGAAGAGCAGGTACCCAGTCAATCTGCCGTTCTCTACTTTTCGGTCAATCTGCCGTTCTCTACCTTCTCTTCGCGTTTTCTTCTTGACCGTGTTTTGCGCGTTCTACTTCCAATTTTCCGTCTGGACACGTTAGCGTGTTTTTCTGGGCGTGGTATAGTCGACCTTGTGTTGGAGGAATTCGGTCCGAAGCTCACGTTTGGAGTCGTGGGGGCGTTTGAGCATGTTCAATTGACGTTCGGACCGGTCTGTGTATTCCTGGAATCGATGGGGGATGATTTGTTCTATCGGTAATAAATGCCGCGATTTCATTTGTTAGATCGTGTTATTACCTTCCTGGCAAAAATCTGGGTTAGTTGAGTTTTGCACCTTCCTCATTCGGTCAACTCTTGCTGACAAAATTAGAATTCGAAGATAGCTCTTGAGATTCGATAATTTTTATCCTGAACTAAGATCTACGAGGATTATGAAATCGAATGAACTCGACAAAATTAAAACTTGATGGTTCGGATGGTGAATGTTTGCAGAAAATCGAACGACTTTTGCTCGATTCCCGCTGTATATGGGCGGATTGCTTTGATCTTGTAGTGCTTGTTTTCTTGTCCATTGAAACCTTGCCCTTCCTCTTTCTCAGAGCGAGAATCCACATGGGATCACTTCCGGAGCCCGTCCCTGATTGCAATCGTGCCAAGCCGCTCGGGATTCGTTTCGTCGAGCACATAAAGAAGGGTGGTCTTTCCTATCGGACTCACCAAGCCATCGTCTTGGTCGTGACTTTTCTCGCCTACGCGAGCTACCATGCCGCTCGGAAAACCACCAGTATTGTGAAGAGCGCCCTCGATCCCCAGTCGCCTGATGTGGGATTGAAACTTGTCCCATGGAAGGCCAGTTACTTCTTTAACCCACCTGTAAGCACGACATCAACGTCGATGCAAGGAAATGGTTGGGCTCCGTTTAACGGGTTGGACGGCACTACATTGCTTGGTGAGCTCGATGTTGCTTTCCTTGCAGTGTATGCTATCGGAATGTACTTCTCAGGGCACTTGGGTGATCGGATGAATTTGAGAATATTCCTAACTGTTGGAATGATCGGAACCGGTGTGTTCACATCGCTATTCGGTGCAGGATACTGGGCTAATATTCATAGCTTTTATTTTTTCTTTATCATTCAAGTGCTTGCTGGTCTGTTCCAGTCAACAGGATGGCCTTCGGTTGTTGCTGTGGTTGGCAACTGGTGTGGCAAGAGCAAGAGAGGGCTGATCATGGGCATATGGAATGCTCACACTTCTCTCGGCAACATTTTGGGTTCTTTGATTGCTTCTGCTTTGTTGAGCTATGGATGGGGCTGGTCATTTGTTGTGCCTGGTTTTGTAATTGCATTCATCGGTTTGGTCGTTTTCTTGTTTCTACCAGTCAGTCCTGAATCTGTTGGAGTTGAGAGAGACATAGATGAGTTGGATTCGCCTAAGAAAAATGTTCTACCGGTCAGTCCTGAATCTGTTGGAGCTGAAAGAGACATAGATGAGTTGGATTCGCCTAAGAAAAATGGCGAGAGCGTGAAGGAACCTCTGCTGAAATCAGAGTCAGATGAAGAGGAAAAGGCTGTAGGGTTCATGGAAGCATGGAGGATTCCAGGAGTGGCGCCTTTTGCATTTTGCCTCTTCTTCGCCAAATTGGTTGCTTACACTTTCCTCTATTGGCTTCCTTTCTACATTAGCCATACAGGTACACTTACTCATACCTCGTTATCTCTGTTTCTACAGTCTTTTCCACTTTGGCGATGATCATTTAATGTATACTCGCGTGTCAATTCAATTACCATGAACATCATCGAATACACAGTACTACATTTTGCCTGTAGAGAGACTGCATTGTTAGGTTCTTTACCCCTATTTGGTTCGTTAAAGATCTATCAATAAGTTCATTGCTATCTGGGCTTGCTGCTTACACAATCCTTCCTCCATGCAGCTATAGACGGCAAGTATTTATCCAGTGTGGCTGCTGGAAATCTGTCTACATTGTTCGACATTGGAGGGATTTTGGGCGGAATTCTAGCTGGCCACATTTCTGACCACCTCAATGCCAGGGCAATAACAGCTGCAAGTTTCATGTACTGTGCCATCCCCGCTCTCTTCTTCTTTAGAAGCTACGGCCACCTCTCATTGACCGTAAACATGGCTCTGCTGTTCATCACTGGTATGTTTGTGAACGGACCCTACGCTCTCATAACAACAGCAGTCTCGGCCGACTTGGGAACCCACAGCTCTTTAAAAGGGAACTCAAGGGCGCTGGCCACCGTTACCGCCATCATAGATGGGACAGGCTCTGTTGGAGCGGCAATTGGACCTCTGTTGACAGGTTATATATCCGCTAGGAGCTGGAGTGCTGTTTTCACAATGCTGATGTCTGCAGCTTTAGTCGCGGGTTTGTTCCTCACAAAACTCGTGGTGGCTGAAGTCGCTGCAAAGTTCGAACAGTCGAGGCACAAGGAGAGACTTCATGAAGATCTCGCTTGAAAGCACTTAAAACATGATGTAATTAAGAATATGATGGGAAATTTTAATCCCGCGTTTGATTCTTGCAAATTGGTCCGGTGCTCTCCTACTTCATCCAACAATTGTAGGAGGGGTGAGGGGAAGGCTCCTCTCGTCTCTCTTTGGCGGAGAAACCCCGAAGAAAGAAGCAGTTGGAAAATTCGAGAAGATGGTCTTTCAAGGCCTTCTCCAAGATTTGGAAGCTGGCGAGAAATGGAACAACTCAGTTGATGTTGCTCTGTTTGCTTGCATGTAACATATGTAGCAGTATTATCTACGAATAGGAAGGAGGAAAATCTCCAATGAAGCTTGATGGACCACTTTGTCTCCAAGTTCATTTTTTTGTGGCTTAAATTGATGGAAGTGGCCCTTGTGTCTTGTTAGATTCTAAATAGAAGAAATTCTTATGCTTGGGAACACAAAATCACACTAAAATTATCCAGAATACACCTGAAAAACGGAAAATCTGCCGCATGCAGCTTAAGACTGTGAGGCATGAATTGAAGGAAGTATGACGGTCTTGGTTTAAGGAGTTTTCAAAGGTTTCCTCTCAAAAAGCAAGAGCAAAGTGAGTCGAGTAATTTAGAGTTGCCTGAATATAAGACCATAACGATCTCACAACCTCTTTTGGATAGTCGGTAAAACATCAGGAAAAGCCGTGCGATTGAACAGGCTCTTCCTTTCGGCCGACGATTGGACAGGTTGGAATTGGGCTGGCAAAGATCGACACATTAGTTCAGTCAGCACAACTCGTGCATCACGTGAAGGAAGAGTGGGACATTCCATCAGAGCTTTTGGATCTTAGCAATACCCCGTGCTTGTATAGTTGTGAATGCGACTATTGATATATGATTTAGCAACTTACCAGTAGCGTGACAAGCCATTCTCTTGACAGTAGCATATATAACATGAATGATGCCTTGAAGGCCAAGATAATCCGATAGTACATAACAAACATGTATCGTGGCTAATCAGCTAAGAATGGGCTTGATTGAATCTAAAAGGAATTGCACTTTAGCCATCCTGAACCACTTTCCACGGTCTTTTTTCATCCTTGACCAGTTAAATCATCTAGCGGCAATTGAAGCATCATGGAATGCATTCAATGACCTGCAATCTCCCACATGCTCCTAATATACGTAGATGTCCCTCTTCCAAATCCAACTGTATAAGAGGGGATGTAAGAAGTCAGACTTCAATACATGCTTAAATGTTGAAAGCGACGAAGAGAGTGAATGAAGAGAGGATTAAGTATGTAGAATAGCCTAAGTACAAGTAGAACTCTTGTTTCCACCACTTAAGGTCCACAGGAAAGTAATCATCTAACTAGGAGAGCAATTAAAACCAAGAAATGTACTTATCAATTATACTGGCAAAACGGAAAACCTCATGACCATCATTCATGTCAAGAAAACGAGAAGGAGAAAACGGATCCCTCTTTCCATAGGAAGAATGTAGAGAATGTTCCCATTAAATCTGCTTGCCAAGAAGTGAAGTGTTTCTCAAAATGCCAACTGCTTGTTCCAACTAAAAAGCAGAAAAAGATGACATCCTACAATCTATTTAGCACCTTCTGAATAAAGTCAAGACCAACGAATGTGTATATATCTGACTTATGGATCCTAATACCGGAAAAAACTCCTTATCAACTCCCTGGACACTTCTTGAATAATTATTGACATTTATTCACCGACTGGTTTGCCCTCTCATTAAGTCATCAAGAGACCAACATCCTGAATCCTCCAAAGATCAATGCCCACCATTTCCATCTTCCTCCTGCAATCTCTTTAGTTAAATGATGGAATTCAATCCCCTGTAAACCCAGCTTTTTCTTTGTATACCAATAGAGACACGACCTCAAAAAACGGATAATAGCTGTCCCATGACCATTCCATGGCAAGACATCTTCCATGCCTAACATCACCAATGACCTCTTCCCATGCTAACATCTCCCCCTCTGCATCGGAACACTTCAAAGTAAAAGTCACCGCTCTTCTTTAGCATTTGGCATCGGGATAAAGTGGACATGACGATAGGATCAGTTCATCTAGCTATTTAATAAAAACCCATCAAAGAACTCATTCGAAGAGCCAATCTATGTAATTAATCTAAACGCCATACATGATTGCCTATTCTTTAAGTATGAACCTTCTATTCACTCCATCTCTAAGACCGTGAGGACATGGCATAAATAAAACCTTTCATCATCTGGACGATATCAATCATATAGAGCAAATCAAGAAGGCATCATTGAGATGTCCATGATGATCTATTCAGATAAGATTTGTAGAAACAAGGCTTTTCAAGGCACGGATTGGCAGGATATGCAATCATTGACACCGCACGTCTCGATCATCAAAGGGTCACACAAATAATCAACAAATTGAAATTAGCAATCTCCACCGGACTCTTTATCCTCTCCTTTTCAATCGAATTAGTTTATATTCCTTATAGGGTTAGAAGATGGGTTCGAAATCCTTTATTTTTCACTTCAATCCAATCCCCTTCTGATTTGGGAAAAAAAAAACGATCTTTATCAATATGCCACTTCTTCTACACACTTACTTACAACCGGCGATAACGCTAGCTAAATATTTAAATTCATCATTCCACCGGAAAGGTTACCTCGCAGAGGAAATTCAAGAAAAAATAAAAAGAAAGCTATAACATCCTTGATATGACAAATTATCCAAAACAAAGCCATCCAATGCAGAACGAAGTGACCAAAATCTGCTAAAAGTGCGAACCTTTCTCAGTTCAATGCTGGCTCAAACCATCAGATCGACTGCCATTCCAATTGTCGAGCCTCCGATAAAGAAACCCGGCAAAGGCGTCGACTTTATACCCTAAAACCGACGCCCGTCGTCAATCGTCGTCGCCGGGCTTCTTGGGCTTGCGGTACATCTCCTCGTAGAGATTGGCCATGAAAATGGCGGTGCTCGCGAGCTTCTTCACGTTGGGGACGTTGTAGTTCTGGGCGACGTATATCCCGCAGACGATCCCGGTCAGGAACGAGAAGCTGCTCTTCAATATGCCCATAGCAATTCAGGATTCGAGCTCTAGGGTTTCGACAGACATCGGATCCATCTCGAGAGGGATGTCATACTGGATTTTGCAGAAATCCAGCTAACTTCAACAGTGGAGAATCTCCTCGTGGGGATTTATGCCGTAATTTTGGTTTTCCACTTTCGTTTTTCGTACATGACCAAAAAAAATGAAAAATAAAAACCTTTTTCCTCTGTTATTCGAGTCTTATTACTCACATTTTCTTTCTTTTTTTCTTTTAACTTTTTCTAACTTAAATTCACTTGTAAATTTCATATTTATATATATCGAGACATAAGTTGGTCCTTAGCATAACCTTAAACTGCTACCTAAGGACAAGGGTAAAGGACCTCATTAGGTAACATAGATCCTAAACAACCCCTCGGCCCTCTTTGGGGTGCCGAGCGAAATTAAACTAACCGGAATATTGGCAGCTCCCAGGCCAAGAAAAATATAGTAGCTGGGATATTCTCCCATAAGACTGGTCTTTAGCATGACCTTAAACTGTTACCTAAGGACAGAGGTAAGAGACCCTCCTTAGGTAACATGGATTAGTTGTCCTAAGCAACCTCTCAACCCCTCTTTGGGGTGCCCGGCGAGATTAAACTAACCGGGGTATTGGCAGCTCCCACGCCAAGAAAAATATAATGGCTGAGATACTCTCCCATAAGACTAGTCCTTATCATGACCTTAAACTGTTACCTAAGGACGATGGTAAGGGACCCTCCTTAGGTAACATATATTGGTTGCCCTAAGCAACCCCTCGGCTCCTCTTTGGGGTGCCCCGGCGAGGTTAAACTAATCGGGGTATTGGTAGTTCCTATGCCAAGAAAAATATAGTAGCTGGGATACTCTCCCGTAAGATAAGGTCCTTAACATGACCTTAAACTGCTACCTAAAGACAAGGGTAAGGGACCCCCTTAGGTAATATGGATTGATTGCCCTAAGCAACCCTTCGGCCCCTCTTTGGGGTACCCCGGAAAGGTTAAACTAATCGAGGTATTGGCAGCTATGATTTTTTAATACTTTTTAAATTATATATTGTATTAAAAAAAATTTTGTCGAAAAGCAAAAAAGTTGATTTGTTTGGAGCGTCCTTTTTTTCTTACTTTTGACTCTTAAGAGATCTAAAGGATATGTATCTTTGAGTATTAAATGTGAAGCACATGAACATCTTACGGTATGGATATATTGATATGTAAATTTATGTTTTAATTTTTTCATAGCTCGAGACAAACAACGACCTATTACTTTTTATTTTTGAAAAGTCCAACCAGAACGGGTCCAAAGAAAAAAAGGAAAAGAAAGCAAGGACATTGCACCGAAATTCTCAACCATATTTAAGAAGGCAATTGATTTATGAGTTATTAATCCGTGTAATTAAAACCATGCTAAAAATGAAGTGGACCTTTTTATCGACAATCAATTTGTTAAAAATTATCTAAATATATAGTTGACAATCACATTCTAACAATTATTATTTCAAATTGCTACAATGACGATTTCTTAATAGTGGATCGTTGTTTTTTTTTATTATGTAAATGAGCTGACTTAATTATGCACGTTAGAATAAAATGGCATAAGATTTTGTAGCTCAACTAGGCTCTATACAAGATTTCAAGACTTTTATTGCACTTACCATTAATGCTTATTCATAATGCAAGATTTCAAGACAACGCACAATTATACTAAATTTACTTTAGATCTTGAGTCAAAAACAAAAAAGAGACTAACAATTAGATCACTTAGAAGCAATCTATTGATCTCGAGACATGTTGAGAAATGTTCTGCTACCACTTTTATTTACTTATTTATTTAAATTTCTGGTTTTTGTGCTTGCGTTGCAAGTTTTTATAAAAAAAAATTTCACTGTTAAAGAACATGTAAAAACCGACCCTCGAAAGGAAAAGAACATGTAAAAAATCTATCTTTTTTTTTTTTCCTCTAACGAACGTGCACGCACATGGACATCACTGAAATATCAGTCAACTTAACATTTCTTTTTGGGGGGGTTAAACTGCTCGTCGCATTTTAAATTATAAAGCAAAGTCGGATAAAGGCCAGCTTTAGCTAGCGACACTCAGCATTTGCCCTTTTTTCTCCCCTCTAAGAGGAGCAAATATATCGGTGCCAATTGATAAATCCAATAACAATGCTCATGAGAATCACTGATCAAACATAACTATTTCATATATAGATTACCTCATTATAATTCATCAATAAATTCGCGTACGGCACGCGATCTAAGCTTCTTTATAAAAGATATGGCTGAATGAGCAACAGAAGAGGCAAAGATATGGCTGAATGAGCGACGGAAGAGGCATGGACCATTCCTTTTGCCATGGCAACCACGATGCATTTGAATTTAATAATCATACTTATTAAACTAAATTAAGTCATTGCCTTCATGGACAAGTTTTGCTTTGTCAAAGAGGAAGACATTCGCATCCCATCTTCACGCTATCGAGTCATTGCCTTCATAGACAACTTTTCCTTAGTCTCGACCCATAACTTTTTTCTTTTTATTTTATTTTTCTTTTTTCGGAGGCCGGCGCATAATTTTAAACCTCTCGATCATCATCATGCCTGGCGCAATTTTCAAACGGGAGTGATCATGCGGTGCGAAGAAAAGGACGCAACGATCCCACCCTCGGATTCCACACAGGAGAGCCCAGCCCAGCCCGCGCCTACACGGTACACCGATCGCGATCTCACTTTACGGTGATTAGGCGTGGGGAATGGGGGTGGGGCCCACCACGTCAGACAACTTCACGTGGTCCCCATCTCCCGTCCGCCTGACCCGAGATCGCACTCAGCTCAGCTCAGTACACAGATTCTCACTGTCCCCCCGTAACTTCGCCTCTCCCGCGCAGGGCATTCCCGTCCTTTCGCCCCCTTCTTTACGCGGCGACGCCCCCCATTTTCCATCTGCAATCCAGCTCGGTCAGCTCGAATTCCCATTTCTACCCCTGGGGGAGCTCGCCTCTCGGCTCCGCCTCGTTCACCGCAAGACTTTTGGCTTCTTCCCTCCCAATCCCGATCGTCATCGCCGCAAGATTCGCCTTTATAATTTGCCTTTCCGGGAGCGCAGCTCGACTCCATCCCACCGAGTCGAGCGTAATGAGTCTACGCAGGCGAGTCGACGTCATGGACCCTTTCTTCTGCCGGCCCTCCTCCTTCGTCGCCGAGGCCGCCGTGTTCGCTCCGGGAGCCTTCGCATTCTCGCCGTTCCTGGAGGAGCCCGAGGACATCTGCCTCGCGCTCGACCTCCTGAGCCCTAAACCCACCCCTGCCCCCTTCGACCTCCTCGACACCATCGAGGACCTGGTCCGGATCGAGCGGACCCAGCGCTCCGCCTCCTACCGGAGGGTCCTCCAGCGGGTCAGGCCCGAGCCGCACTACCTGCAGCCCCTCTGCGACCGCGTCTCGGCTCTCGAGTCGAGGTTCGACCGCCTCGTCGGCGCCGCGGCCTCCGCCGATCGGAAGTACACCTGGACGACGGAGATCGAGGACCGGAAGTACAGATGGACGGCCGAGATCAAGTCCGGGAAGAAGGAGAAGAAGGAGAAGGAGAAGGAGAAGAAGGAGAAGGAGAAGCATCATCACCATCAGCTTCATCATCACCTTCCGCATCACCGCGGTGGAGCGAAGAGCTACAAGTGGACTGCGGAGATCAAGGAGAAGGGCGAGGAGGGGTGTACACGGACGTACACGTGGAAGTCGTCGACAGGTGGCGGCCACGATAGCGAGGCCAAATCGCACAAGGAGAAGAAGGAGAAGAAGAAGGACAAGGAGAAGAAGAAGGAGGATAAGTGCGCCACGCGTGTGGTGGAGATCGAAGAGCCCAGCCGTCATGGAACTGTTGTTTTGAGACAGGTTAGTCGTGTCAATTTTTCAAGCTTTCATTATGGCTGCTCACGTTACACAGATTCATTTCTTCGTGGCTTATCTTGTTTTGTTTCCTCGTAATTTATGGAGGTTTGATGTTGAAGATGCAGATAGTGACACTTCAACGATTTTGAAACGCTTTTTGAGCACATGCGCATGGTTTAAGTAGAGCGTCATTTTCAGCTGTCATAAGCATCGAGCTTCACATTTTATCTGTTGTGCTCAGATTTGCCAGCATATCTCCCCTGCTAGTTTCTGGGGTTTTAGAATTTGGAAGAGTAGGTTTGACTTTGTGATCATTCTTCAGAATGTGGTAATGGATCCGTTGGGTTCAAACGACTTATGTGTGTACGATCAACTTCAATGGTTTCTTGCAGTCCCCTCTAATTAATGATCAGATCACAGAAAATGTAGATCGGTGTAAATGATTGCCCGTCCGTTGACACGAATTTCCTATGGTCAGGCTTTGTAGACTGATTGGTCTGTACCTCTTCCTGGTCATTCCATTGTAAATACTTTTCTCTTTGGAAGAAACGCATTATTGAGTGAGTATAGTGCATATGGAGATGGATAATGCGGTTGAAGAACAGAACACCGACTGTGATATCCGGGAGTTAGGTAGAATTTTTCGTTGATTAGAAACTATTTTTCCTTATGATACTTACATGAGCAGGGGAGAAATTTTATTCCTCATGGAGCATACGAAGCTACAAATATCTGTCATACTTTGTCGGTTAATACTCATGTTCTATATTCTTGAGTTGCTCCCACTGGTTTAATTTTGTTCCGTGGAAAAAAAATTGTGGTTGTCAAGGGTTATGGTTGCACTTTCACTGTGATTGATGGGTTTTCTGTGTTTTTGCATGTATCGTGGTTAAGGCTTTTGCCAAGAGAACTGAGGCTGTCCGAAGGGTGAGGGGAAAGAAGAAGGAGCTGTCTCCTCTAGATGCAGCTGTAATGATCCAGATGAGCTTCAGAGCTTATCTAATCCGTAGATCCCAGGCTCTTCGTGCCCTTAGAGAGCTGGCAGCAGCCAAGTCTAAGTTAAAGGAAATTCGGGTGTTTTTCCATAATTTTGCCTACCGTCATCGTGTTGCTCATGATGCAGAGGAGCTTCAAAGGTTCACTGAGAAGATCATTGTTCTGCTCCTAACCGTTGATGCAATTGAGGTAATACATTTTCAATTACTTGAATACTTGTAGGCCAACAGCTAGTATGCGGCTTATGCTGATAGTCTCTCAGATAATTGTAGAGAGATGTCTTTATCCTGCATTTAGTGTCATTACCACTCTGCCACTCTGCCCCTGTTGATTCTTATTACGTTGCAGTCTGCATTTTAACTTGTAAATATGTGCATATAAACCTGTGGCAAGTACTTTGATGCCTCTGCTCAGTTTTCCCAACTGGGGAAGGCAACGGGCTATCCCACTGAAAGCCATAAATGATGCATTTCATGTTTGGTCCTCTTCCTTTGTCCAGTGGAACTTCCTCTCTCCCCCCTTAGGGTGTCTTTGACTGGGGGAAAAGAGGGAAGAAAAAGGTAGAGAAGAGGTGCAAGGTAAGGGAGGTGAAAGTTCTTTTGTTTGCTGGGTTTCTTTTGGGTTCAGTTGAAGCATGAAATAGCTCGGATACTTTGTCCTGAAAATTTTTTTAAGTTTATATCGGGGTTATCAGTTTAGTTTTTATCTCTTTGTCTTGCGAAGGAAAATAGCAAATATCAATCTTCTCTATTCAAGGATGCACCTATGAGTGACTTTCTTTCGTTCGGCATATGGTAAGAAGTGGGAAGAGCCTTTGATCTCTTGGAGCAGCATACTTTTTTTTTTTTTATCAAATGAGAATGGATATAAACAGAGTTAGTGGTGGAGGTCATGTTGAAGAAAAGGGCCAGCCAGCTGATGTTATGGTGCAGGCAGAGAATACCCATTTAGAAAGTGGAGGCAGGGTGCTTGCGTATGTACATAGACATTTTGACCCTTTGTTTCTGGGTTTTAAATTCCCAATGACAAAACTGACCAGTAATCAAATCTTGAGCATATTGGGAACTTTAGAACTGAGCTGGAGAAAAACTCATTTGTTTTAATCTGATTTAACTGTTATTTGCTATCGGTTTGTTATGTTTCCTTTAGCTTTAGCAGATTTCTCCGAATTAGTGTTGATTTATCAGTGGAATGCGAATGCTGAGGGTGTTGTCCTCTTAGATAAATGCGTAGCCCACTGGCACAGATGGGATGTGAGTGGGGAATCATATGTTTGTCTTGTTTTTGCATTGCTCTATTCCTTATCTTGAATTCTAGGTAGGTGATCACATTATGCAAAAGCTGAAGTAGGTTTCGTTTTTCCCCTTTTAATGTCAGGGAGCTGATGTGATGGTGCGGACTGCAAAGAAATCAATGATAGACGAGCTGGAAGCAATGCTAGATGTGGTGGATCCCCAGCCCCCGGGAAAATCACTTTCCATGAGGAGGAGGACTTTTGATGTGCCTGATGGGGTCATCCAGAAGGAAATTGGCGTGGCACAAATTGTGAGAATGCTTGACCAGGAGGAGAACAGCACCACCACTTCGGAGGCATAATTGTCTGCAGATATTGCTTCGGGTGTCCTTGACCACGGTATTTGCTCCTAGATTACGTGTTTATTCGGAAGAGGCGTGTTTTCTTTCTGCCGGTCAATTGTTTCAGAGTTGTCGAAGCTTTGTTTGGTTGGAGACCTGTGGTGAGAGCAAGTGACATGTTATCCTCGTGATGCTGAAGGTTGCTTCCTGTGTATCTTAATTTTAGTATCGTCTGAATATACTGAAACCTCCAGGTCTTTTGTACTACTCCATGGAGCCGTATTGTTTCAAATCTGAGTTTTAAGTTGCCCTCTTAATAATTGCTCGTAACTGTTAAACACTCGACTTTATAAATTTTAAGATAATGACAATGTTGAAGCAGTAACGTATCCATGCCCATGGCTAAACTCATTTGTGATCATCGACACAATATTTCCAATATCAAACGAGTAGAGACAGAGCTGAAAGAGGTCAAAACAGCTAAGAGTGCCTTAAGGTGTCATTAGCTGGTCATCATATCTACCGATAGATGCCAAAAGTTTGCAAAACTATTTGCAAAAGGTGAAGAGAGTTTCTGCAGGTTAGTGAACCTCAGGATTAAATCAAAGGGAATTGTGCAAAAGAGAATGCCTAATAGACGTCTAAAAAATTATCCCGAAAGGCAATAATTTTCTAACGAGCAGTACTTCTGATAACAACAGAACCACAGACAAAAAATCTCCTAACCATTTAAAGCACATGAAGCAGGGAAAGTAAATTTAGATCAACAAACAAAAAAAATCGAACAATAACTTTGTACCTTTTCCCAATTCGATACTTTTCCCTTTCCTGTACCTACTAACCAAATTTTACCTCTAGTTGATGTGTGAAAGCGCTCGATGCTTACGAGCCTCCATAGGCCTTCAAGCATCACGACTTCCGGCTCGGGAACACCTTCTATCTCCGGGACGTACGCCTTCAATATCAAAGTTCTCAGGGTGAAGACACTGAGAACTTCCAGAGCATGACAATTTGGTTGAGAGAGAGAGAGACAGAGACAGAGATAGAGAGACCTCCGACTCAAGAAACGGGCAAGATGTTCTACCTCAGCGCAAACTATCTCTGCAGAAGTGATAAACACAAACTTCATTGTCGAAACCGAATAGGCCACGGAACTCATTAACTTTCGAACATGGCAAGTTCATACAGAGACAGCAACATAATCCTAAGTTCTAGAACACAGAGAGAGAGAGAGAGAGAGACACCTTGGTCGGAGCTTTGGCCACACGGTAAGCATCCGGTGTGAGCCCCACCAACCGTAAATTAGGAAAGACAATCTGCAAGCGAAAACCAAATGAAACAAAGAGAAAATTCATCGTACGAAAGAGGAATGAATATCCCACGTAGAAGAACATACATCAAGCTGCTTCTGGTCATTCTTGGGCCTCCTCCTTGGCCTTCGGGCAGGCCTCGACCCCATCATGATGAAAATGTCCTCCTCAATCTCCTCCTTCGACAGCGATATCCAGAACTTCCTCCTCTTCTCCTTCCTCTTGCCTTCCCCCACGAAGCCTCGTGACCGCAGGGATTTCGGCTGCGGCGGCAACTGTTGCTGCTGCGCGGCGTAATTCTCCTTGTCCCCGTCGAGCGCGCCGCCCGCGACGTCATGAAACGCCTCGCCGTTCCTCAACGACAGCGGCGGAGGGTTCACTGCCCTCCTCGGCCGCAGATTCCACGGCCGCTGTGCCGCTTCGGCCTCCTCCGCCTTCCCATCCTCGCTCGCGCTGCCGCCACCTCCTCCACCGACCGCGTGGCTCGGGCGCTCCCCCTCCGGAGGCGAGGGCAGCTCGTGGGGTGAGGTGGGATGCGCTGAGAAAAGGAAACAAAGGAAGTGCAGCTCGTTCTCTGCTCTTCACGAGGAGAGAGAGAGACAAATCCCAAAATATTCAAGTGAAGAGGGGGAAATTTTAAGCGGGAGTCGTCCTTTCTTCTGCTAGCGGAGCCGAGCCGAGCCACCCGCCGAGAGTTATTTCGGAGAGAGTGAGAAGAGAGAGGAGAGAGACAGAAGCGCAGAAATGGAGAGAAGAGAGAGCAGATGTGGCGGGCCCCGAGGACAGGTGTCGACGCGTGAATGATTCAGAGCACCAATAACGTGGCATTGTTAGGGTATGCAATATTTTCTCCGTCAAAAGAGGCTCCAGTTTTGGCAATAGTTTGTGAGACTTTTGCAAATTCGTCTATTTTTCAGCGATCGATAGCCACAAATCAATCGCATTCTTGTCGCCATGTAAAGGAAACCACTGCCAATCATCCGTCTTGGCATCCTGATTTAGATATATACTATATATATGCAAAACCCCACCAACTCACATGCCGATTTTCTATTTAAACGAAGCTGAAGCTCGTTCATTAGCACCCGTTTAAGCAACCACAGGAGCAATAGAGATAACATAGTCAAGAATCATCATGGAGTCCCGCACAAAGCTTGTCGTCGTAGCTCTAGTCCTGCTAGCCGCCGTGGCCAGCCATCCTGTGGCGGCTGGAAACTCGTTCTTGTGTGGCATCCCCAAAGAGGGCCTTGAGGCGTGCAAGCCATCCGTGAGCGGCTCGAACCCGACCAACCCGACCCAGGCGTGCTGCTCCGCTCTGACCAACGCCGACCTCCACTGCCTCTGCTATTTTAGGAACGCCAAGACCTTGCTGCACCCACCAAATCAACCTCGACTTGGCGGCGCAACTCCCGTCAAGTGCAACCTCGTCTCCTCCTTCCACTGTTGAGGACCGACGGGGTCCCGCATCCGTGTTGATGCATTGGGGTCTTGAAATAAAAGCGCAGGCCTAGCATTTTGCGCACGTACCGTTTCGTATAGTATGTGATGTCCGTGTGGCTTTTGCTATGTATTGGACTGACGTAACGTTGTTAGTTTCAGTTGTTTTTTTTTTCCAACCATTATCGTTGTTTCCACGTCGTGTAAGGATGTCGAGTTAAGAGATCTGTTTGGGTAGACTTCGTTTTGGAATTGAAACATGTGTTCTTTGGTTTCGTCAAAACACAGCACTAGCCGCCCAGCGCCATGTTGCCATGATGCATGTTGTTTGGCTATTACGCCCTCTTCAATGGACCTGTCCAAGTCACGCCCGATGTAACCAATGACTAGACTGTCAAATGGTCGGGTTAGCCGACCCATGTCCAGCACATATCTGACTTGTCTCATATTACTAAAATATTTTCATATTTAACTAAATCTACGAAAATTCATATTCAGATTAAGGTGAAACCGCAGAATGATCGAGCAAGCACAACTCAAGCTCGCCCTAACCCTTCACAAGTCCTAATCACATTCTTCACACCTCTTGCACTCACTCATGCCCATGCCTTTTCACCCTCTTGCCTGAGTCGCTCGCGTCCCTCGCGCTCAATGCCTCCCTCTCTTGCTATGTTTTTGGCCAATTTTAGTTAGAGGTCAGGAGTTTCCAAGCTCCTGTCCCGCAAACTCTACAGCTGTTTGCGATTTGGATCTCATGATCCGATGGGTCCGCGATCTCGTTTCGATGAATCCGTTGTTTGTCTGGTGTGTTGCGAGTGCGGAAATGATTTGAGTTCATGCTTTGGGGATGTTGGTGTGACGAGATTGTTCTCGAGTTAATCCCATGGAACACACAAGCGCTGCACTCACAATGTGTCAACTACAAAATTGATGAGAACTTGATATAATATGACCGCAAAAAGAATGAAGGGGCTTTACCGAAATGCCGGTCCAGTCAATCGTTGATATGAGTTGATGTTTTTTGAGGACTGCATACCTCTGTCCCAACCAAAGGTAGCACCGTGCCGGCGGTGAGTCTGTATTTCCTCACCCTAGATGCTCTTAGCTCGTGGAAACTGGCGAGCTACACGACGTTATTTCAATCTTATTGAAAGAAGATCAGGCGAATGCCGTCGCGATCACGATCCGTCTCGCAAGAACGAGACAACGGCCTAATGAGTGACTTCCCAGATGGATTCCATTTCAAACCGAAAACGATTTGAAGCGAAGCGTTCGGGTGGCATCGCCATCCTACGCTGGTGTCCCACGAACGATTATGTTTCATTGACTAGTATCACAAATTGCATGATCGGGCCATGTGGACCGAAGGGTCAGTTTTGATATGTCATAACCCGCATGTGCCGAATTGACACGGGTTTCAGCGACATTTCTGGGTTCGTTGTCTCCGGACAGCCTCCAAATTCCCGAATTCTGTACATTACGGAATACGAAATACAAATATTATCTTCTTTCGTATTTATTACTTTTTTATATGTTTTTTTTTTAATATGCTATTTCACTTGAACGTGAACGACATGTTTTCACCCTCAAGCATCCTTGAGAGTTTTGGAAGTATCGGTAGAAAATGGAAAATGTCACAAATGGTTCCTGAACTTTCATCTAATGTTCAATTTCATCAATAAGCTTTCGATTTGCTCAATTTGGTCCATGAACTTTTATCTAATGTTCAATTTCATCTATGAACTTTCGATTTGCTTAATTTGGTTCCTGAACTATTAACAAATGTTCCATCTAGTCATTCCGTTTGTTCAAACTGTTAAGTGATGACATTGAGCATTAATTGATGACGTGGGACTAAGTTAGATTACTAGAATTATGAGTCAATATATATCTTTAAAAAGGAAAACAAATTAGCGGTCAGCTAGAGATGAGAGCACCGATCACAAAAACAAAGAGAATAAGTGGTTCTGTATTTCTTTTTTAGATGGTGGCCACAATTTGACTTGTTTATGTGGATATTTCACATGTCCTTTTTTTATTTTATATTTAAGAGACTAAAAGTCATGTAAGCCACCACCGGCTCAAGTGGCTCCGCTGGGTAGGCTTTACAACGTCCTCCTCGGGGAGGGTGGAAGTTCGAAGCCCCTGCAATGCAAGTTGTAGGGAGGCTGGCGGATCATTAGGCGATTTAAGAGGCTGGCGGATCATTAGGCGATTTAAGCCTGTCATCGGGGTGGTGGTTTCCCTGCTAGCCTTACCAGGGGGTTTACGGCGCACTGTCGGTGCAAGCTAGTTCCTCCTGCATCCAAAAAAAAAAAAAATTTATATTTATGATAAATTTATCTTTTGACCACGCATTAGTTTGTCCAATCTTGATGGTCCAAAAGTGATTCGGCTAGAAAAGGATTATAATATACACTGCCCAGGTGCCGTGACGGGAGGGAAGCGAAAAAAAAAAAGAGGAGAGAACGATGAGCACCTTTTAGTGAGCGTATCGCCTCAACATTTAGAAGTTTAATCGAGATCATCTTTTCCTTTAATAGTTAGAAAATAAAGGGTTAAAACATGAAAAATTTCAAATTAGTACATTTGTGAAAAATTTATATCAAATTAATTTTTTGACAACAAAAAACACTAAACTTGTATATTTATGATAAATTTATCTTTTGTTAATTTTCGTTAAATTTTACCATCAAATTAGTATACTCGAGAAAAATTTATATCAAACTAATTTTTTTGACCACAAAAACACTAAACTATTATATTTATGATAAATTTATCTTATGTTAATTTTTCGTTAAATTTTGTTGTCAAATTACTGAATTATATGACACAAATAAGTGTATCAGTTTGAGATTTTATCTCCCTTTGTCATATATATATCAATTTAGGGTTTTTCGTAGTGTTAATCTTATTTAACGAAAACTAAGGGAGAGTAAATTTATTACAAATGCACCAGTTTGATATTTTTTTATGGTCAAAAAACTAGTTTGAAATAAATTTGTCACATGTGTGCTAATTTGGGATTTTTCGAGGTATTAATCCAAAGATAAAATAACTAACTAATTCAATAGTTAGAAAAGAAGGAGAGGAAGGAGTGAATTATCTTTTATCTTTTTTCTTTTTATGTTGTTTGAACGAATAAAAGAGTATGTTTTTTTTTTTTTTTAATATAGAAAGGGAGAGGATAAGATAATTGTTTGGATGTATAATTTATTTTTTGCTAGCCATCAGCAAATTTCGATGAGGATGGCTCGAAAGGATTATATTTCGAATTCCGCACAAATGTCTAGAATAAAATTGAGAAAATCGAAAAAAGATTAACGTGATAACCATATAATGAGTTTAAAACCGTTTAGGCAGTTATCTTGTCTCTTTATATCATGTCACACTTATCTCTGACTATTATAATTGTAATAATGCACGCTTGTGAAAATGTGGACAGCGAATACGAAACAGAAAGGTCAAAGCAGTTAATTCGAGTAGGATAATGACAGATGGTCGAGATTCATGGGAAGATTTAAGCAATAGGGATTTTAATTAAACGCCTTCGCGTCGTAATCGAGGTAGTCGCCCTCAACGGACGCGAGGAAGGAGGGGGAAGGTTCGATGGGAAACTCTCTCTCTCTTTCTCACAGTCGCTTTCTCCACTTTTTTCTCTCTCTTCCTTTTTTTATTTAGAGTGCGCACCACTAAATTTCTGCCATAAATTTTTTAATTTCTATTTTAGAAACTAAGAAGTTAAATTTCTTATTCAAATCTATTTCTAGAATAAAAATCTGTTTCAGAAATAGAAAAATAAAATTGTGTTATCAAACGGATTTATATTTCAAATCGTCTTTGAGAACGAGAGGAATATAGAAATAGAGAAGTAGGAATTTTATCATCGTGCTCTTGGTAGCCACTAGTTTGTCTAAATAAAGTATACTCCGTCATTTTGAAAGTGACGTACCGTGCCGAGGTAATAGAGATGATTTTCTTTGTTCATCAAATATGATTGACAAGTACTCCAAGACATTCGTTAACTAAATTCATTCTTTAATTGAGGATGATTACCCTCTGTGTGTGTGTGTTTCTGGTCAAATAAAACCCTTCGTTTAAGCATGCAAAAAAAATCGACAATTTTAAGACGTATAAATTTATCGGTGGAATGATGAGGGTGTTGTATTCGTAGACAAATGCGGGGCCGACAGGCGGCACGGATGGGGGCGTGGTTGGGGAATCATATGTATGTTGGTCTTGTTTTTGGCATCGCTCTATTCCTTATCTTTACTACTTCTAGGTAGGTGAACACGTCATGCAAAGCAGCCAAAACAACCTTCGAAGACATGGCGTTCACATTCCGAGATCGACTTGATTCCATGAATAACAACAAGACGAGCCATTTCTGTCTCGTTGCTCCTTTTTTACTTACTATTTAATAGAATCACCGGACTACACCATTCAGTAACAATTATTTCAAACTTGGCACATATTGTTCCGCGATATTTTGTCAAGTTTTTTAAATCACCTATTTACCCCCTTAGGGGTCGGTGATATTGTTAGTCAATCTCAACTGAAAGTGATTATTCGACACTGACATTGACCCAAACATGAGAAGTCATTGTTACAAATTCGTCGTGTTCATGTCAATACCTTTTACTTCTTGATTTTTCTTTTTCCAAAAAATATAGTCATTGTTTTCGATTATTTCCCTTTTGAGAGTTATTGGAAAAATACAAAAATTTGCTATATGATATTCTTGTTTGAGATTTTATTATATCTTGGAGAATTTTTACTAGTAATTATTAATAACGCATGGAGCAAATAATTCTTTTAAAGACTGTATTCATAACTTTAAGTTCGACTCTATTCTTCTCTCAATCTATTTTCCCAACATGTCCTTATTTCCTCGTCGAATACAATATTCTCACAAGTCACAGAAAAAGCCTTAAGATGATTTTCTCCCGATATTGAATCAAACATTACCATATGTATATTTTGATAAATTGAAATCAACTCCGTGAAAATACCACATGCACGAAACAGTCCAGTGACCGATTATTCGATTACTGCAAACATCTAATCACATCAAATTTCGTTTAAATTTTAAATTGACATCAACTTAGGCCACGCCCATGTTATGGTTAGATGGGCTGACTGCTGCAATTCTAAAATCAAGAATTTCTTTGCCTAGCCTCGCGGGGGTGAATCTTCGTACGCCTTGACGTCGTCAGTCAAAGAAATTCTCGACAATCTAGAAGCTTGTCAATAACGGACAAGGCTTGACCCAAAAAACCAAAAAAACAAAAAGAAAGAAAGAAAGAAAAAGGGTCAGGCACATACGTTGCGTGGTGCCAAGTAGTGGAACCGTTGATGCCATCTTCACTCCAATCAAAATTAATAAAGCAAATCAAAATTCGCTGACAAGAGTCGGCGATCACAGGCGAGGGCTCGTGGCCCTTGCTATGTGATGAGGGCCTAGGCAAGGGTTGTGATGCCCTTGTCCGAAGAGGATGTCGTAGAAGTCGCTCATAACTAGCAAGGGCATCAAAAAATTAAAAAAACAAAAGAAAAATCTCTATAATAATATTAAAAAATGTTAACATTAATATCGGCTACACTACATAAGACGGTCATTATTGACTTTAGCGATTTTCAATTAAAATTGATCCGATGAACTTCATTGATAAAATGTAAAATGATTTGTAACTCAATTGATTCAATTGAAAGATTCAAAGTTAAATTGATATAAGTACAATAAATTTATGACTTATTTTTTTTATAAATATTTCGAATTATTTGGGGCGGACTGCCAAGGAGTGTAAGTATGTAAATGCATGCGTGGACTGTTTGGCTTTCTTTTCTGTGTTTATGAGCCACGAGCCTATGAAATGAGTACACTACGAAGTCCGTTGGACGTTGGAGGCTGCTTTGGTACGGGAGGTTGCGTGGACTTTCTACATTGGATAGACAACTGTTCAACAGTAAAAAAAGCAGTAGTTTTCTCAAGCTGGCAAGCAACGAGAATCAAATGGGATCGAACCGAGGAGAGTAGTGGAGGAAATCGGTCCGTCCGCGCGGCAGCGGCGTTCACACCGCGCGGGCCGACAGTGTCCCAAGGCCAAGTAGCAGAGTGGCCAATCGCCAGATGCCACGTTCGTGTGTCCCTTTCCTTGCTGCTGAGCATCCGTCAACCGAAGAGCTTATTGTAAATTTTTTTTTGTTTTTTTGTATAAGGTTATCTGCGTAATTTTCAGTAGGATATTCCCCGAAGGGGCATTTTTGTAGTATTTCGCTAATCGCGAGGGCAAATTGCCAATCTCTCCCCTATAAATTCTCCTTTCAAACGCGATCCGCTCCACTCCCTTCCCTCTCTCTCTCTTCCTCGCAGACTAACTTCAGTCGACCTCACCCGCCGAAAGAGAACATGCTGTCGAAGATGGCGGGGCGCTACAAGAACGAGCTGGACGTGACCGCATGGTCGGCCAAGGACCTGAAGAACGTGAACTGGCGCCACGGCCCGACCCGCCCCTACGCCCTCCTCTGGGTCGACCCCAACAACAAGTGGTCCACCCTGGTCGACGACGAGGGCGACGCCAACCCCGTCTGGAACCAGACCCTCGTCATCCCCTTGCCCCCCGGCCCCGTCGACGACGCCACCTTCTACATCGACGTCGTCCACGCCGGATTCGAGGAGGGCACCAAACCCTTGATCGGATCGGCTCGGCTCATGCTCCGCGACGTCGTTGACGAGGTCGGCTTCGGCAAGCCTCTTGAGCGAAGCCTCCGGCTGAAGCGCCCCTCTGGCCGACCGCACGGCAAGGTCGAGGTCAGGGTCTGCGTGAGGAAGACGGGTGGTTACCGTGCGCCTCCCTACGGAGTCCGGCCGGCTACTAGGGAGTACGCGCCGCCGGCGTACGGCAACCCTCACGTGCCTCCGCAGCCTCCGGCTGGTGGCTATGGCGCGTACAATGGGGCGCCGCCGCCACTGCCGCAGGGAAACCCTTATGGCAACCCTCACGCGCCTCCGCAGCCTCCGGCTGGTGGCTACGGTGTTTACAATGGGCCGCCGCCGCAGCCGGCGTACGGCAACCCTTATGGCCCTCGCGCGCCTCCGCAGCCTCCGGCTGGTGGCTACGGTGCGTACAGTGGAGAGCCGCCGCATTATGTATACGGCAGGGAGCCGGCACCACCGCCGCAGCCGCAGTACGGAGGGGAGGAGGAGCGGAGCAGATTCGAGGGGGCGTATACGGCAATGGGTGTGGGCATCGGGGTGGGGCTGGGACTGGGGCTGGGGCTGGGGCTGGGCCTTCTGGCTGGACGCGCCCGCCCGGCCTTTTCCGATTCCTCGGAGGATGAGAACGACGAGTACGCCGACGAGGACGACGACACCGACGAGGACGAGGACGAGGACGAGGATGGGATCGTGGTTGAGGCGGACGAGATTGTCGATGACGGGCCAGCGGAAGAGGAAAGCAACTATGACGACTAGGGTGGCGATGGTTGAGTTCGTTCTGGATCCATGCCATCTGAACATGACCCAACTCAAAATAGTGGCTCGGATCAGATCAGTCCCGTTTCGTTTGGTTGTTTCGGTTTCTTTTCTTTTCCTTTTTCTTTTTTAGGTCACCCAATTGTAAGCTTTTATACATGACACTGCCCGGTAACCATGTGTAAATCAAGAACATATCCTTCGATGTATAGGGTACAATGGGTTGAAAGGAATTAACGCGATTCTTTCTTTGGTTGTCGCTCGTCTGGTCCAATTCTTCCTGCCTTCACTCTTTCGACGGAAGAACCTGATGAAACTAATATAGAAACGCCATGTGCGTTTATAGAGACGCGGTTATGCCCCTTTAGAGCTCTAAATGGCTTTGAAGGACACCATTGAGCAACCCAAGAGCTCATCGGAGCATAACTGAGTGAGGGGAATTTGCTACGCCATCAGCACCGATATGAAGGACCCGATGGGGGCAAATCAATGGAGGCGAAAAGGAGAAAAAGATCCAACTGCGTTAAGGATCTAGTCTTGGAATCGAGATTCTGATCCGTGAATTTGGAATCCTTTAAGGGAAAGACCACACAAACTACACTCGCGTGCACAATCCCTTTTGGGGAATCGAGAGTCTGATCCGTGAATTTTCTTTTTGATCTGTCAAAGGAGAAGGCGGCTCGGACCAGGTCAGGAAGGTGTTTGACGAAATGTCTAAGGGGAGTGTGGTCGGTTGGACAACGTTGATTAATGCGTGCGCTAGGTTTGGATTAGACGGTGCGGCTTCGAGTTTGTTTCTCGATGCTCGTGTATGGGGTTCGAGCCAAGACGTATGTGCGTATCTTGAATTTCTAGAAGAACGTTTGCTTTACGAAAGTAAGTGCAATTAAATATTGACCGGAGAAAAAAACAGAAAGTAAAAGAATATTAAAAGAATCTGTTTTTTAATAGAAAATGAGCGGATATTCTGGAATCACCTTCAACCTCTTATGATTTTCCAATTATCCCAATGACATGTGGCTGGTACTTTGACCTAACTAATACGCAACTCACTGAAGACACTCTAGCGGGCACTTCCATGGTAATTCTCGACCGACACTTTTTACGATGCCTTGTCTTAATTAAATATAAAATGATAGGGAAATAATAAGCTTACGGTATTACCAGTGTCCAAGTGATTGAGCATAAAATTATCGCGAAAAAGTTACCGTACGGTACACTGAGGCATCTCAAAATTTTCCACTATCGAATAACATTGACGGCAAGTTCGGTGGAAACTTTTCCCGTGATAACATTTTGTTGGTATATTTTTATTGAGATAGTGTTTGTACGTAGGTTTCATTGTTCGTCAGCTATACCATGTATTACATCAGCGATTTCCGATGAAAATTAGTTGGAATGGTTGCATTGGAATTTTGTGCATATGTTTATAATTGAATTGTCAAAATCAAAAAATTTATAATTGAATTGACATCCGTATAATTAGCTTACATTGATCGGACAGTTTCCTCCTCTTTCTACACCAAGCGAGATTTTTCTTGGTGTATTATAATTGCTTTAGTTTCGGTGCAAAAGTAATCGTGCTTGATTGTGAAAATTAAGTAAGGATTAGCTGCGGATAAGGAGGTGCACTGCCCACTATTATTAAGGCCTCGGATCGTAGTTGACTGAGTCACCTTCAAACTGACGCGTTCGCCCCCCAAAAAATTTCCAGTCGTCCTCTTTTGCTTAATTTCTCTGTCCACTCTTTCTTTTTTGGTACTAAAAATTGGCTAAAATTGAATACCAACAATTTAACGTTGTCAATTTTCTATCCTATTCATCACCTAATAAAATATGATGTAACTATGTAGGAGTCAACGACAATAAATTAATATCCAAGCACCTGCCGATTCAAAGATCATGAAGCTATTCTTTGATTACTTTAGTGCTTAGCCACTTTCTTGACTTTTCCCATCCTTTCTTCTTTTCTTTATTTTTCATGGTATCTTCAATCTGTCATTTTCAAAATTAGCATTTTCTCATGTTGTACATAATCAGGTATTAGATGTGAATTTCTTTTTATTAAGTATGATTGACAAGTGCCCTAAAACACTCACTAACTAGACCATTCGTTAATCGAGGACGAACCGTTTGTTTAAGCAAGGAAAATATTGACAATTTTAACTAGTGACTTGAGGAAATGAAATTGTGTTTTCATCTATTATGTAGAGTTTTCACAAAGTACATATTTGTCATTAACAGATGAGGGAAATCCACAAATTTTGCAGCACTAATTTTCTTATAAAACGTATGACCGATGACTAGCGAACCAAGTCCATCCAAGCATTACTTAGTGAGTATTTTAGATCGCCCTTTAATTTTTTTAACCCGGAAATTTTAGGTGGTCTATGCTCGCTACAAGTTATATCACCCTTCCACCAACCAAATATAGAACATCAAGTATGGCATTTCATTGTCTCCAATTTCATTGGGACAGGAGTACGAGCACACATGGCGTTTGGACATCATTTTATATATCCAGTGATTGGTTGAGTTGCTTATAAAAGCTTCCCTTGTCAATTTACTATTCCTGGCTAAGGACTATATCGACCGGTGTTCCTTACTCTAGACAATTATCGAGTACATTTAGTAATTAACCATTAATTCTCGAGACAATAATTAACAATATCGCCAATAAATCTGATGCTTCGGTAATTAAAGTTTCCCCTTTGATCCGTAAAAAGAGCAGGACGAAGCGACTCGCAGGGGGCATTACCGTAAGATATTTGCACTTACTTTGAAATGTTTGATTTTGGGCCAGAACGGCTACGCATTTCGAGACATCCATTGCCGCCGGTCCACCACGGTGCTAATAGAGATAGAACCGGGTTATCCTACTTACGTCACCATCGAACCAACACCGCAGATGAATCGAATAAATGGTTCTTGAAATCGAGAAGCGATGGGAGAAATTCCAATCTATGATCGGGACATTCTTTGCATTCTTGATATTCCGTTTAAAGTGGAGGCGTGAAGTTGCATCATCTGCCAGCTTTTCCGTTTTTGTTTTCTAGCAAAAGCCAGACTCTTGTTTTTTGGTCGATTTCACTATACTCCTCTACTTCTATTCTAACTCTCACCCTCACTCTGTTACAGAATTTTGCCCTATTTCATTGCAGGGCGTGAGAGTCGAAAACCAAACTAGAAAGCTCCATTTCGCCACTGAGGTATCGAGTCGATAGAGCTGAGTGGTTCAATGGATCGATGTTCAATGTGAATGTGAAAGGTTTCTTCTCCTTTGACTGGAAATAATCTTCAAGGCATGTGTCACGGGCCGATTGAAGGCCGATCCAAGAGGTTCCCCGAGTACGACCCTGACTTGTCCGTGGTCAAGTTCCTATGCTCGCTCGGATTCCCAACGAGCCTTCTCCCCGAAGCTTCTAGAAGCCCTTAGTCTCATTTATGTCGGTAGCTAGTAGTTGGGAATTGTCATAAGTGTCGGTAGATGAGGCGGTGCGATCTCGTCCACCGGTTAGAATATAGATCTATGGTTGTAATCCGAGGCCCTCGACTATAAGAAGGGGTGTCCTCCTTCATTTGTAAGCATCCACTACTTCCGCAATACAAAGCAATCTTCTTTCCAGAGCTTCTCTCTCTAGATTCTTTCTCTCTCTACGATCCGGGTAAGCGAGCGAGTGAGCGTTCGATCGAGTAAGGCTTGGCTTAGGTGCTTCAGCGATCCAATCCGATCCTAAGTGCCCGAGCCGCCGCACGGTCACGATCCCAATCGATCGGCCCGTGACAAGTGGTATCAGAGCGAAAGAGAGATCCGTTTCCGGAGATTGAAGAGCGCCAACTGTTTGAAAGAATGTCGAGCCAAGATGCGGCTATAGTCGGAGAGACCGTGCAAGTCAAGGAGACTAATCGCGGTCGAACAAAGAAGAGGGAGACCTCGGTGGATGCTACAGCTGCGTTCGATGAAAAGCTCGGGAAGGTCCGGAGTGCCGTGCTCGAACTCATGGAAGGTCTTGACGACGTGCGAGACCGGATCATGGAGGTTGAGGGCTCGCTCCGTGAAGACTTCACGACCGGCATCAACCAAGCTACGGCTCCATTGTTCGACAAGGACGAAGCTCTCGAAGCATCGATCGATGGTTTGAACGAGCGCGTCCAAGTGATCGAGGAGGTAAGCCCGTGTAGGGAAGAGGTCGAAGTCATGAAGGCGGAGATCCAAGAGCTCAAGACCGAGCTCGCCCTATGCAAACTTAGCATCACCAATGGTGCGGTGTCCACTCAAGCGATGCCTAAAATTGAGGTGCCAAGACCAAAGGAGTTCAAAGGCAACCGATCCGCCCAAGAGGTGGACAACTTCGTGCGGAGCATGGAGCAATACTTTGGCGCCGTCAACATCCGAGACGAGCCGATCAAGGTACGAACTGCTTCGATGTTCCTTGCGATACGGCCATGCTTTGGTGGCGTAATAGGTGTGACGAGGTTAGACGCGCGCCGATCCCGTAAACACGTGGGACGACTTTGTGAGGGAGTTCCGCGACTACTTTTTCCCGAGTTCGCTCAACAAGAAGCCCGTAGCTTGCTCCATCGCCTCGAGCAAAGAGGCGCGATCCGAGAGTACGTGAAGGAGTTCACGGAGCTCAAACTCCAAATTCGCAACCTAAGCGAAGAGGAGGCCTTCGGAGCGTTCATGGATGGACTCAAACCATGGGCTCAACTCGAGTTGAAGCGACGGGACGTGAGTGGTCTTGCGCGAGCACTCAGCATGGCCGAGTCACTCGTCGACCTTACCAAGGTCGAACCAAGGAACAACCGAGCAAGAGATTGGAGGTCGGATCGACCTTGCGAAGACGAAGCAAGAAGCTTTCCCCGAGGCGCGCATGAACAAAGCGGCCGAGCCAAAACATGGGGAGAAGGAACTTCCAAGCCGTCCTTCCAAAGGGGTCGACCACCGACGGACTACGCGAGTAAGTTCGATCAACCTCCGCCTTCTCCTTGCTTTATTTGCAAAGGTCCGCACTGGACGCAAAAGTGCTCAAATAGGGGCCGAATCAACGCCCTCTTAGCCCTTGAAAAAGTGGAGGAGGAGCCCAAAGAAGAAAAGCGGCAAATCCGACTTGGAGGCGTGAAGACAATCAACTCCGTTCGAGCTCGATCACCGTCCGAAGAAGAAATCACACCAAACACGGACATGTTCTTCGTGGAGGTTGAAGTGGGCGGCCGAACGCTTTACGCTTTGGTCGACACCGGCGCGTCGAACATGTTCATGTCGACCGAGGTCGCAAGGGCCTTGGAACTTCGCGTGGAGCCAACTGGGAATACGTTCAAACCGGTCAACTCGGAAGGCGTCCATGGCGTAGGGTCGACTTCGGATGTAGATATCAAGATCGGCGAATGGAAGGGCAAGATGGATTTCGAGGTAATCCCTCTCGATGATTATGATCTCATCCTTGGTATTCAATTCTTCCATAGTGTGAGATCTATGATCGACATGAGGACCAAGTGCCTTGTGATCCTCGAACCGAAATGCCCGACGACGATCCCCATGATCAAAGGGGTGGTCAACACCAAGATCATCGCCACGATCCGACGCCTCGACAAGAACTTGAAGTCCGAGAAGCGACTAAACAAGTTGGTCGAACCGAAGCCGAAGGTAGAGTTGGATCCTACTCCAACGCAAGCCATGCCAATTCAAGTGCTCTTCCCCGAGGTTGAGTACACGCCGCATGCTCCGTCCAAACCGAAGATAGAGCCGCGTGACAAGTCTGAATTCATCATTGAAGGTTGTGGACCATCGTATGTGAGCGTCCGCACCAAACAAAACCGAAACAAGAGAGCCCGTGCCAAAGCCCGTGCTCGTACCAAGAAGGCTACCCGTCAAGCTGTGAGCGACGAGGACGTCGCTCGATTGAGTGGGGAGAATGTCACGGGCCGATTGAAGGCCGATCCAAGAGGTTCCCGAGTACGACCCCGACTCGTCCGTGGTCAAGTTCCTATGCTCGCTCGGATTCCCAACGAGCCTTCTCCCGAAGCTTCTAGAAGCCCTTAGTCTCATTTATGTCGGTAGCTAGTAGTTGGGAATTGTCATAAGTGTCGGTAGATGAGGCGGTGCGATCTCGTCCACCGGTTAGAATATAGATCTATGGTTGTAATCCGAGGCCCTCGACTATAAGAAGGGGTGTCCTCCTTCATTTGTAAGCATCCACTACTTCCGCAATACAAAGCAATCTTCTTTCCAGAGCTTCTCTCTCTAGATTCTTTCTCTCTCTACGATCCGGGTAAGCGAACGAGTGAGCGTTCGATCGAGTAAGGCTTGGCTTAGGTGCTTCAGCGATCCAATCCGATCCTAAGTGCCCGAGCCGCCGCACGGTCACGATCCCAATCGATCGGCCCGTGACACATGCATGTGGGTCTTATTAAATTGGTTTCTCCCCCTTTTTCTTTAATTGAGTTGCTTGAACATTGATTTGATGGCTCTAAAGACTTTCTAAAATCTAATCGACCAGCAGCATGTTCATCACATCTTGATGGTCCAAAAGTGATTCGGCAAGAATTGGTCCGCTTATAGATTATAATATACAACTTTGTGCAAGAAATCGTTTTATCTTTCTTTTGTAATCGAACAATTTATCTGTGGTGAGGAAATCCATATTAGGTGGGTAGATACTAAACACATGAAATATTCCACCAATATCATCGGGTGCATAAAAGCCAATCCAATTTTTCTATGAATAGTCCGAACATAGAACGTTTATTTATTTAGTTATTTTTGAATAAAGAATGATGGCTGAATTATCAAAACAGATTGACTTCATATTCGTGTATATAATTGGGTGCGCCAAAGTCTTTTATGAAAGTTTAAACCGTCAGTTTTTAAAGTTTAATAAGCAGGCGTTCTCTCGTGGAAAAAAATATTAAAGTATCTGACAAAGACTTGAAATATCTTGCGCATGTATGTTAATTATTCGACTTAACAGATTATATCTATGTTTTTTTTTTTTTTGATTATATCTATGTTTACTGAGTGCATAATGTGTAGGTTGAAGATAATGACAATGTTGAAGCCGTGATCCATTTCTATTAGGCAGGTGGCAGAATTGAGAATGACCGAAAAGAGAGGGAGGAAAGGACAGCAACTGGGTTTGGACCGGGGTGAAACGAGCTTACCATTATTTGACGTGTCGCGATTAGAGGTGTTAAACGGGTGGGTTGGGTTGGGTTTGGGTCGGGTCATTAATGGGTCGACCCAAATGGGCCCATTAACCCATTTATGGACCCATTTATGTCTAATGTAAATTGTTCGACCCATACCGACCCGACCCATACCCAACCCATTCCCGACCCAACCCATATTAATAATATTTTCATATTTAACTAAATTTAGGAAAACTTATTCTTATGTTTTTTTTTTAAATATTATATTACTAAAAAACTTCCAAACAATATAAATCCAATCAATAATTTTTCAATTTTTTACAATTTTTCAAAAAAATTATATATATATATTTTAAAACTAAAATAGTTTTATACAACACAAATTTAATGGAAAATTTGTATAATTTTTAAAATAATTATTTTAAAAATCGAATTTTAATTATTTTTATTTCCAAAATAAATTTTAAATATTTTTATTTTTTTTTTTAAAAACTTAATTATTTGTATTTTTAAAAATAAATTTTTAATTATTTTTATTTTTAAATTAAGTTTTTAATTATTTTTTAAAAAATATTAATTTTTAATTATTTTTTTTAAATTAATTTTTATTATTTTATTTTTATTTTTAAAATATAATTTTCTTTTTTTTTTTTTTTTTCTTTTTTTTTTTTTTTTTTTCTTTCTTCTTCCTCCGGTTGGCCAGACGCACGCGTGGCGGCGATCGGCCGAGCGAGACTCGAGCTCGCTGACGCCCGGCCAGCGAGACTCGAGCTCGCCCGACGCCGGCGAGCTCGAGCCTCGCCGGATCCGGCGAGCCGCGAGCTCGCCGGCGTCGGGCGAGCTCGAGCCTCGCCGGATCCGGCGAGCCGCGAGCTCGCCGGCGTCGGGCGAGCTCGAGCCTCCCGGGCGTCGGCGAGGTGGCCCTCGCCGATCCGGCGAGCTCGAGCCTCGCTGGCCGGTCGGCCGGCCATCGCCGTGCCGACGACCGGAGGAAGAAGAAAGAAAATAAAAAGAAAGAAAAAAAAAAAAAAGAAATAAAAATAATAATATTTTCGGTTTTTATAAAAAAAAAATTATAAAGTTAAAGAGAGAGAGACTAGAGAGAGATAGTGAAATTTTGAGTTAAAATAAAGGGATTCCTTTTTAATGGGTTGATAGATGGGTCTTAAATGGGTCAGAGAGCTGACTCATTTAAGACCCATATATCTTATTCTTGACCCATTAAAACCCATTATAAGTGTTTAAAGAAATAAAACTTGACCCATTAACAACCCATTTAACCATAAATGGGTCAATAAATGGGTTGTGCAACCCATTTAACACCTCTAGTCGCGATTATTCTAAGGGCAACTCTGTCCGGATGAGTCGTCAATGTTGACCAAATCAAATGTTTCGTTGCAGTGTATAAGTGTTTTATGGTAATGCTCCGTGGATCGCCAATGTGGTCCCCTTTTCCTACTTTTTTTGACGGATCAAAAAGAAAATTTCAATAACCAAAGCACTAAATGTACTCCGTGATAACTGTCTAGATGAAGGAATGATAGTCGATATGATCCTAAGCTGGGAATAATAAATCGAAAAGAGAGTTTCTAGAATTAACTCAACCAATCACTAGATTTAAAGTGTTGGCTGAATGGCACACGTGCTCGTACTCCTATCCCAATTTCATTGAAGACATTGAAATGCAATACTTGATGTTTTCTATATTTGGTTGGTGGCATGCTAATTAACTTGTGGTGAGTACCTAAAATTTCTGGATCGAAAGAAATTAAGGGGTGATCTCAGGATAGTATGCTTGGATGGATTTGTTGGCAAGTCATGGTTCATACGTTTCATAAGAAGATGATAAATATGCCAAGCATATTGTAAAAAAAGGCAACATAATCGATGAAAACATAATTTCACTTCCTCCGGTCACAAGTTAAAATAAAATTAAACAAATTAAAACATGCGAAACACTAAGCTGCTCAATTTATACGTCATAAAATTTTCGATTCTGTCATCACTTTACATTTGTGTTGAAGTCACGGGCAAAATAAAAATTGTCTTCGTATTGGAATCAAAATCAATAACGGAAGTCTTGGATTTTCATTCGATGCGAGATTGTCTAAAAATATATGTAAATCCACATTCTTTATGTTGTTGAACTCACGGTCAAGAGAAGGAAAGTCCAAGTCGGACTCGTCAACCTAATCATACGCCTTTCCTTATTCCACGTTGAAGTTGGCTAGTGGACGCATCGTGGATATTATATTATATATTCTCCACTTTTGGTTAGATCGTGAGGTCGTCGGTGCAGAAAACTTGGGAGAGTTACGGCCACTTGTGCGTGTGCACGCCAATATTTGTCGGCGTGCAAATCAAGGCAGGATTCACTCGTGAATCACATCCAGTGAAACTGATAGTGTAGTAGCTAAAATTTGTTAATTCCTTATCGGGAAATTATTTCATGGAAATTATAAGAGTAAAACATTATGTGAGTTATTAGATGTAATTAAGATTTGAGAAATACCGAGAGTGTTTGAGTGACTCGTGTGTGGTTGTAATTTTCGTTGTATTGTGATCTACAATGTAATTTGTTGTTGCTCTTCCCATAGATGTTTGTCACTTCGATCGAATCATGTAAATCTCATGTCTATTTTATTATTCAATAGCTCGCTTTCCACAATATTGATGGCTCTTATACCATGAATGGATCTAGATTTAGAACCAAGGAGACGACGAAGTCAGTTTCTGCAAGTATGCCTTCCCACACTGGGCGAACCTCTCTTGTTCAAGCCCTTCGGGATAGCCTTTTAGCAAGAAATCACTCTAACATTTAGTTCGAGTTTAGAGATACTCGAAATATCGGGATGATAACGTTTCTAATTATCCGAACTGCATTTTTCAGAAGATTCTACCATACTAGAGAAAAAGAGAAGTTTAAAAAGCCATGGAGAGTTTTCACAAAATACTCACTTTACTTTAAGTGACTCTGCCTAACACATTACGGGTGCGTTTGGGAACCACTTTTGGGGAAAGTTTTTAGGAAAATACAAAATGCCTTTGACTTAAAGGTGTTTTCCAAAATGTGACTGTGTTTGGTAAATTGTACTTTGAAAGCCCTTTGTGAAGTATTTTGAGCAAAATGGCGTTTGGGAAATTACATTTTACAAAAGATCTTTGTGGTAAAAAAAAAATTATCAAAAGAAAAATAAAAAAAATTTGACCAGCAAGGGCAGCGGCTGCCGGCGACCTCCGGCGACCCCAGATCTGGGGCAGTGTTGTCGCGTGACGCCGTCGCAACCTCCTGGCGACCTCCAGCGACCCGGATCTAGGCCGGCAAGGTCGCGCGACGCCTCGACCTTCGGCGACCACTGGATCTAGGGCGGCGAGGTCACGTGACGCCGCCTCGACCTCTAGCGACCCTAGGTTTGGGGCGGCGAGGTCACGTGACGCCACCTCGACCTCCGGCGACTTAGATCCGCGATGTCGAGGTTGCGGGAGGACCTCGTCGCCCGGATCTGGTCGCGGGCGGGTCGCGCGACGTCGCCGCGACCCGAGATCCGGGGGCGGAGAGGTCGCGCGACCCGATCGAGGGCGGCGGCGTCGCGCGAAGAAGAAGAAGAAGATCGCCCGCCGCTCCAAATCTCTTGGTCGCGCCACCTCCGTCGATCGCGCCACCCCCGACGGTTGCCGCGTCCCTCTAGCGGTCGCCGGCCCCCACCTTTGTCAAACCAAGAACATCCCCGAGAAGAAGATGAACAAGAGTGTCGCGTACAAAGGCAAGAACCTAGGAAAACAAAATTCACGAGGACAATTTTGGAAAAAAAATATAAATAGTGCCCGTGTGGGATGCCGATAGATAAGCCCAGGGCGGTGCTTCACTTTGCCTTGGGCTTTGGCTTCACAAAGCTGACATTTAGGAAATGTGGGCTCAAAATTTTTGCTTAAATGGGCTGGCATTTTTTTGCCCAAGGATCTTTAGCCTTCAAAAGGCTTTGGGAAGTGGTTCCCAAACGGACCTGTACATCCCCTTGCCTTTTATAGACTTTGGGAGGTCACACATAAATAAGGGCCAAGCACACGGGTCCAAAACAAACAAGAGGCTCTGGAAACTTCCAAGAGGGAATTATTTTTGGTAATATCAAGTTTTGGCATTCTAAGGGTTCGGGTGTCCAATAACAAAGAAATTAGTGATCCTCAATTCTATTCGATTTCTTGGATTTTTACATGCAAATATCGCCTGGCATTTGTCCGCATCTACTTCGATCGCCTACACAAGATCTATGACAACTAATTAAGTAATCACACGACAACAGAGCATCGATGCCCTCGGTGACTCAAATCTAGTGTATCATAGAGCATTATGCATATAAAAAGAAGAGAAAAGAGAAGAGAAGAGAAGAGAGAGACAGCATAACCATTTTAGGTGCATAGTGCACAATGTGTTGCGAATCCATCTTTCCACGGTTCCAGTACACCATTACACGAGACTCGTTTATGAAACCAACTCAGATCGTAAGCAAAGATGTTCGAACGACAACATCAACTCCTCCTCCTCCTCTGTTGCTCAATAAACAGTCGAGAAGAACAATAAGATCGCAAAACTGACAAAGATCTCTGGCAGCATTCAACGGAGTTTTGCAGCTCACAGGGATTTTCATCTCTTCTCGTCCCGCATTCTTTATAAACACAATTCAACCAGAATAAGATCAGAACAGAGACAACAAACCCAGAAATAGTAAGCACCGGAACAGCACATGAGACGAAACGCAAGAAACTGGAAATAGGAAGTGGAAATCAAAGTAAAGAAAATTACTCAGAATTGAGAAGGCCGAATTCCGAGCTCTAATTCGGCCCTACTTGAAAGCCCGTTTGTCATAATTGGACATTTTAGTCCCATCCGATATATGGCCCAAGAGAGCGGCAATATCATAACCCGGTCCGGTCAATCATAGATATTCGTTGATGATTTTGTGGATCACATGCCTCTCTCTGGACCGAACAAGCACAGTATCAGCGGCGATTCTGTATTCCCCCACCCTCGATGCTCTTGGCCCGTGGAAACTAGCGAGCTATGCGACGTCATTTCAATCTTATCGAAAAAGTTTTTCTCTCTCTCTGAGAGCTCCTCTCTCGCACTAGGGCAGAGTTTTCCCCTTTTTCCTCAATGGCGTTTTGCACAAATGGCTCCCTGCAACCACCATGATGCTGGAGTTGCTGCTCACCCAAGTTGGCCTGGAGAGCACTTCAGATCTGGTAAGCCAATTTCAGAACCCTAACCTCATCCGTTCCCTGATTCTCGTTCTGGAAAACCAAAAACCCATATACGAACCACAACCCTTTTCTCTCTACACCGCCAGGTTCTTCACGGTTTCTTTCTAATAGTTACAAGAATCGCCATTCTCAGTCATTCCACTACAGCTCCATAGGGTCCCCTTCCTTTGATTTCATCCTTCAATACCAGATTCAACAGAGCCCCTTCAATCTAATTCCAAACCGATATTCAGCATTACCAATACCCATAAGACGATTTCGATTGACCCAACCTTAGCCTCTCTCGAAACCCAGTCTAGCGTTCTGAAGAATTTCAGACAAGTGGCCTTGGCTCAGACTTACATCAGTGTAGACCAAGGGCAGCGAGATAACCTGAGAATAGGTGAAATGGCAGGTGAGAATGAGAACGAATTACGCTTAGCTGCTCTATGTAAAGCTTAGGCGATCTTTGGTCAGTCAGTGATGTTGTGGAAGTCTCGACAGAAATCCCGCTTACCAAAAGGCAGGAATGTAATCTTACCCTGTTTGGCAAGCTATTTTCCAGACCTAATGTTAACTTTCCAGCTTTCACTAATACGATGAAGAAGGCATGGAAAACAGAATCAATTGCTTGTCTACAAAAAGAACCAGGATTATTCTCTTTTGTTTTTCAATCTGAGGAAGAGAAAGATAGAATCCTAACAACAGGTCCATGGTCTTTTGCAAGTAACCTTCTAGTCCTGAAACAATGCAAACCAGAGATCCCAGAACATTGTTATGATTTTTCTTGTTGTGCTTTCTGGATTCACATGGGAGGAATACCTCCAGGATGGTTTAGAAAGGATGTGGTTGCTGATTTGGCTGAGAGGGTGGGACGAGTTGTGGAAATACAGATGGAGGCAAGAGGAAATGGTCCAAACAAAGCAGGAAAGGTACGAGTTGAACTAGACTTGACTTTACCTTTGAAATCAGGGGCTATATTGGACATAGGGACAAAGAAGTTATGGGTGGAATTTAAGTACGAACGACTTCCACATTATTGTTACTCATGCGGAAGAATCGGTCATTATGCCACAAATTGTGAGGAATTTCCCTATGATCAGACAAAATGGGCAGAAAACAAGGTAGGAAAGTACGGACCTTGGCTAAAGGCGGAAGTACGTGATCACAGCCCTCTTTGGGAAGCCTTCTATGGCAAATTAGAGACAAATTCAGATGTTGAAGAAGTCATCCCAGAGACACCTGCAACAGAAACAGAAATGGAACGAGAGGTGAGAACTGACCAGGAGAAACGGGATAGCACTATTCGTAACAAGAAAAGGGCAGATTGTCATTCTTCTCACTATCTGATTGAAGGCCCGACTGTGGACCAAGGCAAAAAGATAAAGGGAAACAGATCATGAGTATTGACCCTCCTAAAGCACACTTTCAGACTGAGGACAGCATCAGTAAAAAACCATTGAAGACCCACAGAACCAAAAAACAGAAAAGAACAGCAGAAAATGCCATTTTACTCATTGATGATATGGAGTTGCTGGAAACACCTATTCAGATAGTCAAGGAAGGAAATGATTGGGCTCTGGTGGCTAGCCCTAATAAGCCACCGCAGACGCCATGAAGATTATTAGCTGGAATTGTCAGGGGCTGGGCAATCCCCTGACGTTCCAAGAGCTGAGAGCATTAGTTGCTCTTGAAAGGCCCGCTACGATTTTCTTAATGGAAACTAAGAACAAGGAGTCGATGGTAGAGGGTATAATAAAACGCCTCAAATTCCCAAACAGAATCATAGAGAACCCTGAAGGCATTGCAGGTGGTTTAGCACTTATGTGGAGTGAAGAGGTGGATGTTAGAGTGAATTCCAGCAACAAATCTTTCATAGATGTCGAATGCACTGATGCAACTAGTGGAAGCCTCATGAGAATAACCTTTCTGTATGCCCCTACTAATTATGGGGAGAGGATACTCTTATGGCATAAAGTAAGGCAAATTCATTCACAAAACCTACTTCCATGGATCTGTATGGGGGACTTTAATGAAATTTTATACGCATGGGAGAAGGTAGGAACAAGGGCAGCAAATTACAACCGTATGGCAGCGTTTCGTGACCTTTTAAATGACTGTTCCTAATGGATATCGAAAGCAAAGGCTGTGCCTATACTTGGGCAAACAACGAACGGAGGAGGATTTGGTAAAAAAAAAAGACTAGATCGAGCTATATGTACCATGGACTGGCGGGTAACCTTTCCAAATGCGGAAGTGCAAGCTCTCCCCAGTGTTGGCTCGGACCACAGCCCACTTCTACTAATGCTGCACGCACAAAGTCGAAAACGGCAAAAAAACAATTCAGGTTTGAGGCTTATTGGCTGGAAGAAGCGAGAATGTAAGGAGCTTATAAAGCGAACATGGGATAGTAATCTCTTCAAAGAAAGTAGTTTTCAGACAAAGTGCAAGAAGTCTCGAAAGAACTAGCAAAATGGAGCAGAAAGAAGTTCCCAAATGCAGCCATTCGCATAAGAGAGCTAAAGAAAAGATTAACAGAGCTCACTAATAGGCATCCAGAAAATTACAGCAAAGAGGAACATCAGCATATTGTGGATCAAATTGAAATGTTATGGAAACGGGAGGAACATTATTGGGGGCTTAGGGCGCGCATTGATTGGCTTAAATGGGGAGACAAAAACACGAGAAGTATTTTCACGCCACAACAGTGCAAAGACGACGAAACAGCAATTACAATGCTGAAGAAAAATGATGACACATGGTGCGGGGGCCGAATATGCTTAAACAACACATTATGGTTTTTATCAAACACTTTACGAAACAGGGGCACGAGGAATTTCCAGCCAATTCTAAATCAATGTCCAGGTCAATCGGTGAGGAAATGAACACACATCTAATGGAAGTCATAACAATTGAAGAAGTAGAAGCGGCGGTTTTTCAGCTGGGTGCACTCAAAGCCCCAGGGCCCGATGGGTTAAATGGGCAATTTTATCAGCATTATTGGGAGGAAATCAAAGCGGGAGTTTTTCAGCTAGTACAGCGTTTCTTTGAAACAACTTTTGATTCCACCCTAAACCAAACCCATATTTCCCTAATACCGAAGGTCAAAAATCCAGAAAGCATCAACCAGTATAGACCTATTAGCCTATGTAATTTCAGCTATAAAATCATTGCTAAAGTGCTGGCAAATAGGCTGAAAAGATGGCTCCCGGAAATTATTACTCCTGAACAAAGTGCCTTTGTGCAAGGGCGGCAAATTCAAGACAACATTTTGATAGTTCGGGAAGTTATTCATCACCAAGAATTAAGAAAAGAAAAACGAAGTTTCAAGCCATTCTAAAATAGACATGCAAAAAGCGTATGACGGGGGTGGAGTGGGATTTTACGAGTGAATGTTTCTGAAATTAGGTTTGATTCAAGGTGGGTAGGGCCGATAATGCGGTGCGTTTCCCACGGTCACTTTTAGTGTGAAAGTAAATGGGGGAGCCTATGAACTATTTCACACCATCTAGGGGATTAAGGCAAGGTGATCCTCTCTCACCTTATATGTTTATACTAGTTTCGAATGTTTTATCATGGCTGATGCATAAGGCAATGGCAGACGGGAGCTTAAAAGGGATAACTTTGAATAGGCATTGCCCTACCCTCTCACATCTTCTCTTTGCCGATGATTCTATTTTCTTCTTGGATGGGACTATCTCAGAATGCCAAAACCTAGCAGCTGTCCTCAATCAGTATTGTTATGCTACGGGCCAAGCAATAAACCTCAACAAATCAGGAGTGAGTTTCAGCAGTGGCTGCCCTTTGAATCTGAAAAGGAATATGGCACATGAACTCAGAGTCCCTATCATGGACAAAACAGGGAAGTATCTTGGTATTCCGACGGACTGGGGCCGTTCAAAAAAAGAGATGTTTGATTGGATCCTAGCTAGAGTAAACATGAAATTGGAGGGGTGGAAAGAGAAAATTCTGGCAAAAGCAGGTAAAGAAACGCTGATTAAAAGTGTTGTACAAGCCCTTCCTCAATATGCCATGTCGATCTTCAAAGTACCCATTTCCATATGTAAAGCAATTGAAAGGAGAATCGCATCTTTTTGGTGGAAACAAAATCGAGACCGAGCAGCGGGCTGCACTGGAAGAAATGGGAAGTATTGAAAATGAGGAAGGATGAAGGGGGGTTAGGATTTAGAGATCTAATAAATTTTAACAAGGCAATGCTAGGAAAACAAGCTTGGAGGTTATCTCAATGTCCCACAGCCTTATGGAGCAGAATCTTCAAAGGGATTTATTATCCAAATGGAAATATGTGGAAAGCAGGCAAAAGGGCAGCGCCCATCATGGGGTTGGCAGAGCATTATGGTGGGGAGAGAAGCTATTGAAAAGGAGGTACAATGGAGGGTAGGTGATGGCAAGCAAATTAAGATACGAGAGGATAAATGGCTGGAATCTGGAGTGATAGGTGGCCCGGCCAATAAAGACGACCCCATAACAGTGGCTGAACTTATACATGACGATAACAGAGGATGGAAAGAAACAGAGGTGATGAACCTATTCGAAGACAGAGTAGCAAATGAAATTCTTTCTATCCCATTAAGCCGGATCCAGAACGAAGATACCCTAGTGTGGAAGGGTACTCGAGCGGAAAATATACTAAAGCGGATATAATAAAGCATGTGCACAAACAACGACGAGAAAATCACAGAGCCTCAACATCATTCCGGCCTCCTCGAACATTATGGACAAAGATATGGAGTTTATCTATCCCCCTAAGATGCGCATCTTTATATGGAGTATTTGCCGTGATGCAATTCCGACAAGAGAGAATCTATACAAACGGAAGGTGTTACCTGACCCAATTTGCTCGATCTGCAACACACATCCAGAGACCACTGAACATTTGTTCCTCCTCTGCAAATGGACAAAGAACATATGGAGAGATCCACGGATCAATCTTATTTGTAAACCTAACTTCATAACCCGGTTTGATAAATGGCTATTCGAAAGTTTTGCGGAGTAACCGAGCCCTACCTGAAAGAGAGCGGTGGCTACGGTGCTTGTGGTTCGTTTGGAAATCCCGAAATAACTCTATCTTCGAGCACAGCAACCGAATCCTGACACCATTGTGGACTCGGCGCAAGAATATCTTCAAAATTTCAGCAAATGGCAGCCCAAAACAGAGGTGAAAAACCCACAAACTGAGAGCTTACGAAAAATGGAGGCTAGGGAGAAGGGAAGATGAAGCTCAACGTCGACGGCTCTGGGTAAAATGGCGACCCATCGGTAGGCTCAGTCGGCATCTTGCGGGATCAAGATGGGAAACTCATTGGCGAACCGGCGCGCAACGGTACGAGCATCCTCCCCTGTTCAAGTCGAAACCCTAGCAATCTTGCACGGGTTGGAGTTTCTGAAGTCAAAATGAAGAACTGCACGTGGGCGACGAAGTGTTCATCAAGTACAAACAGGAGAAGTGGTCTGTGAACAGATTGTTTAACCGCACAACAGGCGTAGCGGGCCGGGCGAACCTCCGTGGACTGTGAAGCCCATAGTGGAACAATGCAGAAGCCTTCTCTTCAATTCCAACTCGACGAAGCTAATCTACTGTACGCGGGATGCTAACAATGCAGCAGATTTGATCGCGAAGCTGCATAGAACTAAATCTCTACCTCAAAACTGGCGAACCGATCCTCCTCTCGCTCTCTCGGAAATTTTATGCGCGGACTATTACTCGTTGACTTCTTGTAATCATCGTACTTAATGAATGCAGAAATATCTTTGCGACCAAAAAAAAAAAAAAAAAAAAAAAAAAATCTTATCGAAAGAAGATCGGGCAAATGCCATCGCGATCAGAGATCCATCTTGCAACTAGATGGATTTCATCCGGAATGTGAAGAGCGGGGACCGAAAACGACCCGAACCGAAGCGGTCGGGTAGTAGCATCCTGCCACGGACAAACAGGCAAGTGGGAGCCTGGCTCAAATTGCATGGTCGGGTCCATATGGACCGAAGGGACAGCTTCGATTGTCGTTGCCCGCATGTGCCGAATTGACTAGCATCACAGCGACATTTCTGGTTTCATTGTCCCTGGACACTCCAAATTCCCGAATTCTGTACATTCTGGAACTCGAATATACAAATATTATCTTCTTCGTGTATCAGTTACTTTTTATGATATTTCACTCGAACGTGAACAACATGTTCTCGTCTTTAAGCATCCTCAGAGTTTGGGAGTATCAGTGAAAAAAGAAAAGAAAAAAAAGGATGCATGAACGTAGTATTCAATTGGTTTCTCCCTTTTTCTTTACGAGCTGATTGAACGTTGATTAGATGGCTCTGAAGACTTTTTAAATTCTAATCGACCTCGTGCAGCAAGTTGCGCGATGCCCATACATTAGTTTAATTGAATCTCGATGGTTCGAAAGCGATTCCGCAAGAATCGGTCTGCTTAAAGATTACAATAGCACTGCCAACTGCCTAGATGCTGTGAACAATATACAAGTGAAGTAGAAGAAAGAAAAGAGAAGAGAAGAGAAGAAAACAATGAACGTCTTCTAGCGAGTGTATCGCCCAAAGATTTAGACAGCTTAATCGAGATCATCTTTACAATATTGCTGCAAGCTGCACAGTGGAGATGCGATGCTGATCTTGTGTCATTTTGGTGCCGGGTATATATCCCACCAAAGGTCCAATCTTTCTCCCTCTATCTAATGTAGCTGCCCTGGATCTGGACAGGCTGCTTGAAAAAAACGAAGGAGTAAAACAACTATTTCAACAGTTATAAAGATGGGGAGAAAGGAGCGAATTATCTTTTTTACTTCCTTTTTTCATGTTTGTATGAATAAAACAGAAGGAAGGAAAGATTATAAAAAAATTATTATTATTATTATTATTTTTAATAGAAAGTTATGGATCTGCATCCCCACGAATCTCTTCGTTTCATCCTATCAGACAGTAGCATGATCTCGACCAAACTATGGGCAACTCCTGAGGACACTTTTTGAAGGGCACTTCCATGGCACATTCTCGACGGACGCTTTTTAGGTTTTTACGATGCATTGTCATAATCAAATATAAATATTTAGTAAAATAATAATCTTATGACATTACGAAAATCAATTTAATCGAACATAAAAATAATCATAGTAAGTCATCATACGATACATCGATGCACCTTGAAATTTTTCATTCATATGATATTAGCAGCGAGTTCTGAGGAAACTTTTACTTGAAAATATTTTGTTCGTATGTTTTATTAAGATATTATTTGCACGTGTATTTTCTTGTTTGTCGACTGTTTTACATTGCTAGTCAGCAATCCACAGGAAAAAACTAGCTGAAATGGCCGTCTTGAAATTTTGCACACAAACATTTGAGGCTAAATCAGTAAAACCAAAAGTTTTGTATTGCACCAATGTCCTTCAATAAATATTAGACTTATAAAGGGGGTTCACCCTTTACACATCAATCAGGCCATGCTTGCCTCGGCGTATTATAATGTTTGGCTTTTTGCAGGAAAGTGACCACACGTGCTTGTGAGGATCTAGAAACAAGCAAGGAACAGGAAGATCAAAGAGTTTGATTTGTAGAGGTTAAAGACAGATGGCTTGGGTCATTTGAGGAATCTAGGTGGAGGGGATTTAATTAAAGGTCGTGGGGCCGTAATCGACGGATTGATTCTGGCCTCAATTGACGCGTTCGAGGAAGGGGGGACGAGGGACGGTTCGATATTAGGAAGTTCCTTAAGAACATCAACTCCCAACTGTCATCTAGCCCATCCCCGCGCCACTCCTGAGTCATCCCCATTTTATGCTTTTGAAAAAGGCAAATCTCTCTCTCACTTTGAAGCTTTTTCCTCCCCCCCTTCCTTCCTTGATTTATCTGACTGTCTTAGTAGTGTGTCTGAACACACTTTAGTAGGTCATTTTCAAAAGTAATATTTTTCTCATTAGAAAGTAATTTCCATTTCTTTAATTAAGTATGATGGACAAGTGGCACAGGACACCCGCTAACTAAACCCATTCGTGAATCGGAGATGAAACCCCCTCTATGTTTTTTTTTTTTTTCGTGGTCAAGTCAAACCCTTGGTTTATGCACATAACAAAATCTATTTATTTACATATAAATTGAGCGCCATAGTGATTCTGCAGGTGTTGATTCGTTTAATTTTGTTTTTGACCAAATGACTCTAAAAGTTTAATTATGTTTCCACTTACTATGTTGTGTTTTTTTCACAAAATGCCTGGCACATTTATTATTTTGTACGAAACATATCAACCATGACTAACCAACCAAATCCATCAAGCACGTACTATCTTAAGATCACCCTTAATTTCTTTTGATCGAGAAGTTTTAGGTGCTCGCCCACAAGTTTATATTAGCATTCCACCAATCAAATATAGAAAACATCAGGGTATTGCATTTCTTAGACGTCTTCAATGAAATTGGGACAGGAATACGAGCACGTGTGCCATTCAATAGCCTTTATATCTAGTGATTGGTTGAGTTAATACTAGAAACTTCTCCTTTTGATTTATTATCCCAGCTTAGGACCATATTGATTATTGTTCCTTCCACTTGACAATTATCACCAAAGAATATTCAATGCTTTGGTTATTGAAATCTTCTTTTGGATTTGTCAAAAAGAGTAGGAAAAGGGGACCACATTGGCGATCCATGGCACATTACCATAAAACACTTATACCTAACAATGAAACATTTGATTTGATTAATATTGACAACTCATTCGAAGATATTCGTTTTTATCCCGGATTCGCCACAATGCTAATAGGAGTAGAGTTATTCTATACATGGTATGATTGATCAAATCTACGCCACAAATAAATTTAGGGGTTCTCAAGGTGGGAAAGCAGATCGAGAAAATCGAATCTATGAACGAGGAGATCAGCACATACTCGAGATATATCACCGGGCGAAATGTTGCGCAATTGAAAATCTGAGAATCTCTTTGCTTCGTCGTGCGGGGGACGACTGCTCTTGCCCGTCTTTGCCTACATCAGCGAACCTCGACTTTGACCAGGGGAGGGGACGCCAAAGCTGCGACGCCAGCTGAGATTTGTCCCCTCCTGATGCCGCACGAGTCTCGAGGGTCTTTTTGGTAAAGGTAAATATAGTCTCGAGGGTCTTTGGTAACCATTAAACCCAAAAGAACACAGCCAACCGAGTTCGGCTCTCCGATCTAACTCCTTTACCTCTTTCGAACGAGCACTTGGCCAAAAATGACATCAAAACCAGGCCCTTAAAATAATCGCGACACGTCAAATAATGGTAAGCTCATCGCCTGATCAACCCAAGTTGCTGTCCTTTTCCTCCTCTTTGTCGGTCGGACCGATGCTCATACAAAGTACGTTTGCCAACGTCGAGCTGACGAGACTGGTCCACTTCACCAGTTTTCACCTTTCGTCGTCGGCTTTTGTTCTTCGATTTGGTCGCAGAGCATTATTAAAAACTTTTCGGGTTCTTTTCGGCGACAGAGAAGGGGGAGGTTTCGTGTGCTCGTCGGCAATGAAACCCTCTATTTGCGCCAACAGAAAAAACTAAAAAACCCAATTAACAAATCTCCAACTTGAGGCACCTAACTGCCCACTAACCATCTACATGGGCATGGCCTAATTTCAGTCAAACCTATAATTTGATGTCAAATTTATAACTCTTTGACAAGAAAGTTTCGTGGAATGTGAATGGGAATTTGCAATTATAGAGAATCGACGTCATTTTCAAGCAGTCTGAGAAGTTTTTACGAATTGCTTTGAATAAATTGAAATCAAAATACACATATGATAATATTTAACTTATATAAAGAAACTCATCTTAGGTTTTTTAGTGTCAGACTCGTCACTTAACATTGCATTTGACAAAGCAATGTTGCACCTAAAACAAGTTAATCACGATAGTATATGGTATGTGAATCTCTTTCCATTGGATTGCTTATTCAACATCTTGAGCAGAACACGACACGACAAATTTAACGAAATGACTTCACTCGAGCCAACGACTTCTATGACAATAACGCGGTAAAATAAAATAAGAACCTCAAAATCCACGTTTAATTATTTGTTGACAAGGATTCAAAGCTGTAGACACATGGCAATGGCGGAAATCACCTTCGAGCTCCATCGAGGGCGTCGCCGGCGAAGCCTCGGCGGTGGTCGGAGGAGAGGGAAATGAGCAAAAGGATTAAGAGAGGGAAACGAGGGAGCCTTAGCCAGCGAAGAGAAGGAATAAATTTTCTGGTGGGGTCGGGTGGAATGGGACCGACGGAGGGAGGCCCATGCCCTGCCTAGTCAGACGGATCCTGTGGCCACGCCTCTCCGGAGGAGGAAGAGCAGAGCTGGCGGGACCCGATCCAGCCACGTGGGTCTCCGCGTTAGGCCCGCGCGCATTCAAGCCCCACCGCTGGCAGCGAAAGCGACGACACGTTCCGCACTCGGTCCGGGTGGCGGGCCCCCAATCCAGCGCGGCCACGTCAGAGCCCGCTCAAGCACAGGTGTCCTCACACGCACCCTCGCGGGAGTCGGCCCCCACCTCCACGTGTCCGTCATGCCCCAAGCCCTTCCCCGCGGGCCCCACCCGCCTCTCCCACGTACGGTTTCTCGGCGGTCGGTTCTATCCTTTAATAAGCTCGTTTAATAATCAAAATCGGCCATTCTAAATACTCGAAAAAAGGAAAGAAAAGAGAATCTGGGTTTTTCAGTTGACACCGGAACGATCAGCCACGCGCGGGCGCTAGGAGGTGGCGCCGACGGCTGCCGCGCGTTTAGCCGTGACGCGCACGCGCCGCATGCGGAGGGCGGCGTCTTCGAGGATGGGCCTTTGGGCAACGCTCTTCTTCGGTTCGCTGATTCAACAAAAGCCTCACCAACCCGAAAAGCCGAGAAAAAGAAAAAAGAAAGGTTTCCGTCAAGATCGGCCCTCTCTTAATACCAGGTCTCATTCTACGCTATTCGCTTCTTGTGTCTCTTCTTCTTCTCTCTCTTCTTTCTCTCTCTTC